>CM053585.1:141438076-141474988 GCA_028646515.1 Pseudochirops corinnae
GAAACTTACAGCTATTTGAGCACAGCAGAATCACCTTGGAGCACAAGAGCATGTATCCTGGGTGAGTGAAGTCCCACAAAAAGAAACGTAGCATATTTTAAATGGACTATCCTGTAAGTGTGGAACTGTAATAATAACATGCTCATATGATGTTTTATGGTTTGCGAAGCCCTTTTCTTCCAAACAAATCCTACAAACATTTTTTAAGCACCTACTCTGTGCAATGTAATGTAATAGTAGTAGATCGATCTATTTTCTTAGAAAAGAGTCCATTCTTGGCTTCTCGGAAACACAGTGGTCACCTTTCAACTATATCATACGTGTATGTATATGTTGTGTATATACATACACACATACAGTGTATTGTTATATTAATAATATATCCGATTCCATAGGTAAACCATGTTTAAATTTTTTTTACATATTTGATCTGGACCTATCATTTCTTTGTTGTAGGGAGCTCCCAGCAAGGAACTCCCTCTCCCCATGCAGATAAGCACCTGCTCTTCGATTTCTAGTCTTAGCATGTTGCCAAGAGACTCTGAGAGATTGACTAATTTTCTCAGGGTCCTATTGCCAGTATATGTCAGAGGAAGGACTTAACACCAGGTCTGTGGCACCCGGGAAGAGTCTCCAAGGTCCCTCTCTATCCACTATGCCATGATGCCTTTCTCATTAACCTATTTATTTTAACATTTTATCACAAGGGAAACAAAAACGGAGGTCAGAATGACCTAGGAATGGGAAGAAAGGGCACAAGTTCCATTGGCTTCAAATTATCACTGCGTTCTTGGCAGCTGGTAATAGTAGCTACAAGTTACATACAAAGCACTCTTTCCCTATAACAACCCTTTATTTTCTACAGTACAAGTACAGGAATGAGAGGTCTGAGAAAATTGTTCATGGTCACATAGAGCTGAGCTGTGATTTGAACCCAAGTCTCCTGACTAAATCCAATATGCTTTTTGCTACAGCATGCTAACTTAATAGGGATCTTATTACTCCTATACCTTGCATCTGCCTCAATTGCTGAACAAATTTGACCTTTGTTTTCCTGAGTCTGTAGAAAGATTGGTCTCCCTCCCTATAACTCCTTTCCACAACTGTCAAATTCGCTGCCACCTCCATTCAGCAGCCAAGCCCCTGGGTAAATTCCTCATCCTGTCTATCTGTGGAGACACAGGGGCAATACTCTGGCTGCAGCCAGGCTTGCTTGGAGTAGCTTCTGTTTGGCAGCCAAGGCTTTCTAATAAAATGTGGTTTTATCAACCCATGTCTGGGCACTGTATGTGTTGTCTCCTCCCTCCCTTCACATCATACACAGCTCAGAGCCCACGCAGTTTAGAGCCTGGCTTGACAAAGCCCAGAAGACTAAAACCTCAGGGCTGTAGAAAGGTTTTTCGAGGACCCAAGGTTCTACAGAGTTGGTTTTTCTCCCACTCCAGGCTCCAGTTCTGCTTTTAAGATCAGGCCCTGGCTGCTAGGCAAAGGATTGAGAACTGGAAGGAAATGTCTAGCCCAGTTTCTTCATTTTGCTGTTGAACAGAAATCCAGGCAAGTTAAGGGGCTTTCTTGAAGTCACACGGGTAGTAAACATCAGAGGCAGGATTTGAAACCAGGTCTTCAGATTTTTTTCTGTCTCCTTCATTGTTTTACCATCCTCTTGTTCCCCTCTCCCCCCCACTTTGACTTTATCTGCTTCATTAAGATGAATGATATGTCTATATCCAAATCTATATCTCGATCCCTAATCTCTCTGCAGAACCCTATTCTTGCATCTCCAACTGACTGAGTGTCACCATATGAATACCCTACATTACAAATGCCTTATTAGTGCCTCAAATTCAACATGTCTCATCCTGAACTCTACCTCTTCCTTCTCCTAGAAATTTTCTTATGTTGAAGACAAGTCTAACATTTATTAAATGCATATTATGTACTAGACCCTGCACTGGGGATATGTGTCCTTCCCCCTTCCCCCAAATAGCACCTATTTCCAAGGAGCTCATGGTCTAATAGCAGAAAATTGATAACACCAAATTCCCAGTAACCAGGTCTCTAAATCTCAGAATAATCTTTGATTTTTCCTTCTATCTCATCCCCCATATCAATTGATTTGTCAAATCTTCCATCTGCACCTAGCCAGATCCCTAGTTCAGGCTTTCATCACTCTAGCCTAGCCAATTGGAGTAAGCCTCCTTAGTCTTATTCTTCCCTAGCCTATCCTTCATGCAGTTGCCAAAATAATTTTCCTAGGGAACAAATCTAGCTATATCACTCCTAATTAGAAACCTCTAATGGTTCCCTTTTGCTTTTAGGATAAATTCAACTCAACAGACATTTAGTAAATGCCTGCCATGTGTAAGACACTGTGAGGTATAGGGTTATAGCCCCATCTTTAAAAAATCCCTGCCTTCAAGGAGACTTTTCTATTGGGGAGATATAACATTTACATTAGTAAGCAAATAAAAAACACATACAGAGTAAATTCAAGAGGGAAGGAATAACAATAACTGGGAGGAGGGAATTCCAGCAGGAAAAGTCTTAGATAGGAGATGAGATCTGAGCTATGCTTTGGGAACAGTTAGCATTGTGAAGTTGATAGGGACAAACAAGTGCATTCCATCTTTACAGAATCGTGGAAGGGGGAGATGGAGGGTCATGTACAGGGAGCAGCCAGCAGCCAGCAGCCAGTTTGATTGCATAGAGTGCCCAAAGTCACTCTAGGACTTAATTCCGCTTTCTATTTTTTTTCTGCTACCTTCTTCTCTCCCTGTCTATGACTGAACCTACCAGAGGCAGAGTGAGCATTGCTTATTACAGCTGGCCAACATGCAAGTAAGAAGATGGGAAAATATATGAGCAGATATGTAGATATAGGGACTAATGGGTCTGGAAGGCAGTGTGAAAAGCTTGCCTCAGACCTTGTTTTTGGATAAGGCAGATGGCAGACTTTCCATAGATAGAGATTCTGATTTGTTCTACAGTCTTTTTCAGATATTTGCACTATCTGTTAGTTCCTGCCCATCCCATCTTGTATTTATTATATGTAATATATACTACACAGTGTACACATATATATGTATAAAGTTAAAAGTGAAAGTTCCAAAGGGGATACTATGCTGGGTACACACCGAAGTAACCAGAACATGGTAGGCAGTTAATAAATGTATATTGATTGATTAGTTGGTTACTTTATATCTCTCTTATGCACTTGAGTTCTCTTGTCTTCTAAGTGTCTGTGTATATTTCTTCCCCTTCTGCTATATCTGAGCTCCGTGAGGTTAGGGACATGTGATTTACTTGTATATCTCCCTTAGCTTCAAGCACAAGACTCTACAGAAATTCTTGATGAATTGAACACTTTGGGGGGAAGGGGGTCCCATTTGGGGAGGAGGCAGAAAAAAAAGCAGTAAATGTCAAGCGAGAAATCCACATCCTGAGGGATTAGGTGGTCTGGGTCCAGTAAGCTTACCCTGTGATTGATTCCTTGTGAGCCCTTCCCTGACCACTGCAGTGGTCATTAATTAACATTCTTTGTCAGTTGGGCCTCTGTGACTTTACCTGTGTTGACTATCAATGCTGGTGCCGATTCCCTGCCTACAATCTAGCATTAAACAAACACAGACGCAGCTTTCTGGTGGTGGGTCATAGGTCATAGGAACGGGTTGAGAAAAGGACAGCTTCCTAAATCTCCACCCCTCTTTCTTTTCCACCAGAGCACAAAGGTCTGTCAGGTGCCCCCCTTCCCCCCAGCCTCCTAATTATAATCCATCATTGTTATCAAGTTTGATGTTTGCAAAGCACTTTATTGCCATTGTTGTAAGTTTTTCCTTCTATTTGCAAAGCACTTTACAAGGCTGGTTATGAGTCCCACCCCTACCCCCACCCCCCACCCTATCTGGGGATAACGTTAACCCAGCTCCAGGGCTGGATGCAGTACCTCCATAAAATAGGCCAGGCAAATTCCCTTGATGCCAAGCACTAGACAGAAGTTTTAGGGAAAACAGGTCACAGCTGCTTACTCCTTTCTGCCCTAGAAGAATAAACTCACAGGTCACTGTGAAAATATCAGCCCCCTCTGGAAAAACTGAACCACCCTGCCTGTTATGAGGTAACCAAGTCACCGAAAGGTCAAGTTATGACATCATGGTTCAGTCCAGTACAACAATTGCAGAGCTTGGGACTAAGGGCACATGGCCCTCCCTAAGTGGACTAAGTTAGCTCCCTAAGGGCCCTGAGTCTTCAGGACCTTTCAACACCAGCTTTCTAGCCTGTGATGTGCATAAAAGGGTTCAGGGTAGTCACATTTGTGTACAAATAAATCATGAGAATTTCTGACTGGACTCGAAAGTAGAAATACACGGAGATGGCGGACCCGCAGAAGCTGCAGTTGACTTTTAAAGACCTCTAATATAATTTGGTCATTATCGGCCAGCCATTGTGCAGATACACTCCTCCCCGTCCCCCTTTCCTCTCGGGGCAGTAAATTTATATTATGAAATCTGCCCCTTTCTGATTGTAATTCCAAGAATCCCTCCTCCATCACTGCACCTCTCCCCACCCCCTAATTCCTGTGATTGCTTTTAAACAGTTCACTCTCCTAAGCCTATGTCTTGGACCTAGTTTTGACTTTACTCTGTCCCTGCCTCATGCATCAACATACACCAACCATAAAAGAAAATTTCCATTTGTCAACCCAGTTCTTTCTGAAAAACAAGCATTTTTAAAAAATCTCTAATATATGCCATAGGCATTAGGAATAGAAATATAAAAAGCAAGATAGACGGTCCCTGTTCTTGAGAAGCTTATATTCCACTAAGCTCTACTAGAACATGCCCTTGTTTTGTGTCATGGGATTCCTTTGGCAGTCCAGTGAAGACTATGGATGCCTTCATAGAATAGTGTTTTTAAATGGAAGGAAATGTTAAATTTCATTTAAAAATAAAGATTATTTTCTTTTCCATCCAAGTTCCACAGGCATCCTGAAATCTATCCAGAGCCTGTGGGCATCCGTGGGCCCCAGGTCAAGAACCCATTTATTAGCTGAATATACCATATTCACCAAGAAAGCAACGGAAGATATAAAATGGGTAGACACAAAATAGAAGATACAAAGTAATTTGCGAGGGGAGTAGGGAAATAACAACTAAGATAATCAGAATATCTCAGTTCTCAGATTCAAGGCTAATTTAGGGGTGACTAGGTGGGTGCAGTGAACAGAGCACTGGCCCTGAAGGCAAGAGGACCTGCGTTCAAATCCAGCCTCAGACACTTGACACGCTAACTAGCAATGTGACTTTGGGCAACTCACTTAACCCCAATTGCCCTCCAAAAAGAAAGACTAATTTTGGTGATAAGCAAAGAATACTCTTTTCTGTAGCCTGGCTCCCCAGAGAGTCCCCTGGGGGTAAATATACCTCAGTGCTTTGCCCTTAGTTGACGCTCAATTTTTTTTTCTTGTTGAGCATGAAATAGTCTTGACTTAAGGGATTATGAAAACCCCCTGGACCCAAACTATTTTTAAGTGGTAAAATGACTTTCATGTGGGCTTTAGGATCATGGCTATAGAGCTGGAACAGACCTCAAAGGCCATCTAATCCAACTCTGTCATTTTATAGATGAGGAAATTGTGGCTCAGAATGGTTAAATGATTGGCCTTATGTCCTATGGTTTGTGTTAGAGGTCAATTTTGAACTCAGGTCCGCTATACCACATTGCCTAAGAGGCTCCAGATCTTAGAAGGATATCTAAGTGAAGTGAGTTCCAAGGGGTCGGTTGGAGGTGGCTGTTGGAAAGAAAATTATTTCTTTGGGTCTGTTGTTTAAAGAGCCAAATGAGATTGTTTATTAACTATTTATGAATAATTTTTTCTATGTTAAACCAGTTTAGTTTATTGTAACATGAGAAAGTTATTTCTAGTCCACAGATGTACAGGAAAGAGAAAACTGAAAAGTGTGAAGAGAGGGGAATAGGGCAGTTGGACAGGGACATATTTGCCTGGGACTCATTCCTACCTGGTACAGCCCCAACTCTGCCACCTTGGGCAAGTCACTTGCCCTCTGGGTCTTAGTTAGAACATTAGAATAAATTACGTCTAAACTCCTAGCTCTGAGGTTCCATGATTCTGTGTATTTCTACTTTTTGTGGTCCTCTTAAAAAGAAGATTCTGTTCTGGATAGAATTTCCTGGCTTATTTCATTTGTGTAGCCATGGAGCCCTCATGTGGCCACTGCCACTACTGGCTGGCTTTTACTGAGTGGCTTGAATGGGTAGAGTCCCAGTCAGAGAATTTAGAGCTTGCAGATCATTTGCTTGTTTTACAAGGAGGAAAATGAAGCTCAGAGAGTAAGTTAAAAGATTTCAAGGTCTCACATGTAGCTAGAAGCAGAGCCTATATTTGAGAACAGGTTCTTAAACTACCGCATCAGTTCTTTCAACCACACTAGCTTATCTTATATGGAAGGAATCCAATCAATCAATCAACAAGCATTTATTAGCACCTTCCATTGCTAGATTTTGGGGAAAGCAAAACAAAACAAAACAAAAATCATAATAGCTCCTGCCCTCAAAGAACTTACAATCTCTTAGGGGAAACAAGAGATTTATAACAAAGTAAACCAGGTAGAAGTGGGAAAAGCAACATAGGCCATGAAAGTAGACTCAAGTGATGGAATGGGAATGAGAACCCACAAGATTGACGGCTGGTGCTTATCCTGTGTCCACCTTCCCTTTCCCCCGCCCCTGCCACTTTGGGTAAGCTGCTTCCAAGGCTTGATTCAGGGAAGCTAAAGAAGTGCTGGCTTCTGGTGAGTTGCCTCATTTCCTGAAAGGTAGCTGACCTTGGTTGAAGAGTTCTCAGTGTAGTACAGGTGCAAAAATAGCTGGCCTTGTGACTGTGATGTACACAAACAACATGAGCAAACAACCATTCACACCTGCCTGGTGTTTACCTGGTTGGGACACTGACTGACTTGGTTTGCAGGTGCAAATGACTGATTTGCTACCCAGAGTTAGAACCCAAGAATTTTCTTTTGGATGAGCCAAACTTTTCAAACTATGCTCTGATAACAATCAGATGATAGGATCATCATAGTCTTTAAAAGAACAGGGATTTTTTCTATACTAGGACTTGAAGGAATACAGACAGCTTTAGGGGAACAGAACTAAGTCAAGGAGACCAATGGCTGATAGTTACAAGGAAGCAAATACCAGTTCTATGATAAATAAGTTCTCAATAATTAGAACAGGATATAAATAAAAAACACACACCATTAAGTATCTTTTGATTTATGTTTTTGAAGTTTTGGTGGTTGCTAAACTGGAAATAAACATATACACATATACTAAAATTCGAATGATAAGAGAAGATTAGCATGGCCCTTGTACAAGGATGACATGCAAATTCATGAAGTATTCCACATTTTTGGAAAGATGGGGAGAAAAAATTGTAACTCAAAATCTTGCAGAAATGAATGTTTGGTTTTTTTTTTAAAAACTAAAAATAAATAAATAAATGTGTTTTTTTTAAAAAAGAAAAATAAAAAAGAAGAAACTCTAATGGCTTAAAAAAATAAAAGTAATATAATAAATAAGTTAAATGGAAAAAAAAATAAGATTCTCAGAGCTTGAATGCCTGGCTAATATAAACAAGTACAGGCTGACTCAAACTCTCAATTGTCAATGAATTTTTTTAAGATAGCAAGCTCCTTATCCCTGAGGGCATTTAAGCTATGCTCAGAGGCCACTTATTGGAAATGTTATAGAGAAAAATTTTTTAAATAGTTTATTAATTTGTCATTTTGACACTCTCCCTCAATAAATCTCCTCCTTTTAACAAAGAACTGTGTTTAAACAAAGCAAATCAACATATTGACTATGTCTGAAACTATGTGGCTTATTCCTTACTTGTACTCTACCATCTCTCTGCAGAAAGGAAGGAGGCATGTTTCTTCATCAAGGTGTCAGAAGTGACTGCATTGATCTGAGTTATTTTGTAAATTTTTCTCTTGCTTCTACTTACTCTAATCAGTTCATGCAAACCTCAAGCATCTCAGAATTTTTCATTTGCAATTTCCTACAACACAATAATATATTCCCATACTACAATTTATCTAGCAATTCCTAAATAAATGAGTATACACTTTCCAGTTCTTTGTTACTACAAAAAGTGTCATTATCATTATTTTTGTACTTCTCAGTATAATGTACTTTCCCTCCTCTCTCTTGGGGTATATGCCTGGCAAGATATAATGGTATATACTGGGTTTTCGGATATGTGTCTATATGTATATGTGCATATGTGTATGTATGTGTGCGTACGTATATATATATATATATATATATATATATATATATGTAGGCTTAGTGACTTCTGTTGTGACACCTGTGGATATTTTGTGTGTACTTGTGACCCTTGGGAGTATAGTAGTAACAGTTGCAGCTCTCATTAGCTTGTGTCTTCCTTAATTGTGCAGGTAGGTATTAAGTATGGGTGCTGTAATATGTCGATTGTCCACTAGGTGATGCTATACCCAAGCTACCAGACAACTGGTATTTTAAAGTCTGTCTGGGATTAATATAGCCTCTTGTACCATCAAGTTGAGCAGTTCTGAGTAGTTAGACAAGTTGAAAACTCCATTCAGGCTGGGTCCTGAAATTTAGATTAAGAGATGGAGAAAATTCAAGAGATGAAACATTGCTAATAATTTTTTTTTAAGTAAAATCTATAGCTATGCTCCCTGGACCTTCCTTTACTATAAATATCCTTTTTCATTCACAAGATACAGTCAATGAGCATATGGTGACTACAGAGTTTATTAGATATAGTTAAACTAAAGGGGAAAATGATTAAGCACACTCCAGATGGAACCCTTCTCCCAATCATCTGCAGCAACTCTGATCTTTGGTGTGCCTGGGGAAAAGTTCCAATGGAACCCACGCCAATAAATCCTAGAGGGGAAATAAAGAGGAATATATGTGTATATGTGTCCATGGTCCCAACTCTGGACTTCAAACTTTAAATTTGTGGTCTGGGCATTGCTACTTCTGTTGTTCAAGAGGATAAAATACTAACTTACTTGATATGTTGTTCCATCTGTCATTTATGATCATAGTAAAGAATGAGATTGTGTTTAAAGGAATCTAAATACTTGGAAAGAAATTGTATTGGGATAATGCTGCATGGTTCTTAGACATAAGACCAGATACGGAGGAAAATTAACTTCTGTATTTTCTTTCCACTTATTTTCTAATAGATATGTTTGATGACTTCTCTGAAGGTCGGGAATGTGTCAACTGTGGGGCCATGTCTACCCCACTCTGGAGGCGAGATGGGACAGGTCACTATTTGTGCAATGCCTGTGGGCTCTACCACAAGATGAATGGCATCAATCGGCCTCTTATCAAGCCACAACGACGTCTGGTAAGCAACCTGTCCTGGGAAGCAGCGATTGGTCCTGTGCTTCCTATGTTTCTAGGGCTTCATTTTTGTAGGTTTCACCTTTTGTAGGTTTCACCTATATAGCAGCAAGCACCCTAGCATACCCAGGATGGCTGCTAACACAGGTTCTTAGATCTACTTTTCTAAAGGAAAGTAACCCAAAATGGGTTAACAATCTTACTTTAATCAATCAAACATATATCATTTACCTAGTTCAGGGGAAAAAGTCAGCACCCTGAACTTCAGAGAATAGAAACAGAAGTTGCAACAGAAAATAACACAATTAAGCAGACAGGGCTTCCAGCTGTCTGACCATTACATCCATACCTAGTTAGTTACCAGAGAGGGAAGCACCAACATCTGGGTTTTCAAAGCAGGGGTGGGGAGGGAGGCTCAATGACTACCCAGAGTCTCGTCCGGCCATATCACACAACTCTTCCCAAAGTGAGCCCCAAAGCAAAAACTCACATCAGGGTATATGTAGTCTTCTCCTGGATCAAAAAATGTCACAACCTTCTTTACCCACTGCCCAATCACAAAGTAATAAGGTGTAGGCATTCCTGAAAAACAAGCTTCCTGCCACAGGCTCCATGTGACCACATTCAGCCTATTAGGGACAGAGTGTATTTTCAAATCAGGGAAGGTTCTCAGGGTCATTTAAGCCTTTCAAAGGGCCTAGGGGCAGGGAAGATCTTCAGATTCCCATAACAACCTGCTAGAACCTTTTCAGAAGAACTTGTACTTCTGTTGCAACAAGCACCCTAGCATACCCGGGATGGCTGCTAGCACAGGTTCTTTGATCTGCTTTTCTAAAAGAAAGCAATTCAAAAGGGGTAAATAATCTTACTTTTAAGCAAACATATATATCATTCACTTAGTTCAGGGGAAAAAGTCAGTACCCTGAACTTCATAAAATACAAACAGAAATTACAAACAACAAAATACAGACAGAGAAAATAACACAATTCAATAGACAGGGCTTTTAGCTGTCTGATCATTTCTTACATACATAGTTAGTTACCAGAGAGAGAAGCACCAATATCTGGGTTTTCGGGGTGGGGGGAACCTCAACAGCTACCCAGAGTCTCATCTGACCAAATCATATAACTGTTCCCATAAGGGAGCCCCAAAGCAAAAACATCACAACCTTTGTGACCCACTGCCTAATTACAAAGTAACAAAAGGTATGGGCCTTCCTGGAAAAACAAGCTTCCCCTAAGCAAGCTTTTCTTGTTGGGCTCCAAGTGAGGCCTATTGAGGGTCAGAGAAGATCTTCAAATTCCCTAGGCCTATTAAGGAGCAGGGAAAAATCTTTAAATTCCCTTACCTTTACAGCTTCTCTATTCTTGGGAGTTTCCTTAGGTCAATCTGGCTTTGGAGGTTCAAAAATTACTTGTTTGAATATGATGTTTAGAGTCAAAGGGGACTATTTATTAACTATTTATGAAGAATTTGTGCCATGTTAAACCAGTTTAGTTTGTTATGATGTGAGAAGGGGGAAATGCCAAAAGGAAGGGAAAATGGTCTTTTAAAATTCTGCTTTGATCAACATCAATATTTTTTAACCTAATATAGATTCCAGGTGGAATCTTTTTCTGACACGAAATGAACTTGACCTTTACTAGTCCAGGGGTCAACTCAGCAAACTGCTGGCCTGGCCAATTCAGTCCACTGTTGGCTTTTGTACAACCAGGCAAGTGAAGAATTGTTTTTGTTTTTTAATAGTTCTATTGTATTTTTAAAATTTAGTTTTATTGTATTTTAAATTATAAAAACCATTCTTAGTTCACAGGCCATAGAAAAGTAAGCAATGGGTACGATTTGGTCAACTCTCCCTAGTTTGCTGAACCCTGGGCTAGGTCATTGAAGCATAAGCTTTGGAAGGTCTTACCAAGATTTAAGTATGTGTCTTGTCTAAGGACCAGCCTAACCAAGTGTGGTAGCAGAGGGTTGGCCTCCCAACAGTGAACATTTTTAGCTACAGAAACTCAGAAAGACTTTCTGCTAATGCATGAGAGTATTGTAATCTGTGCCAGTGGTGGATGGGCTTACACTATTGAACTTCTAGATCCTTGAAGTATGAATTCATGCAAAATAAAAATTAGTACAGAAACAGTGGCCAGGGAACATGTGGTAGCTCTGTATACATCCTTCTCCTCATCTACTGACTCATTTTTTTATGTTGTTGTCCTAGCTCCACCATAGGCTGACTATTTTGTTTTTACCTAAGGGCTTAATTCACTTCCTTTCTTTAAAAAAAAAAAAAATTTCTTTGGTGCCTTTTGTTTTTACACTATAATCATTTTTGCATATACTTCCTACTCCTCTACAAATAAAGAAAAAAGTTAATTAAAGCAATTAACATGATGATCTGTCAGTGTATATAACATTATTCACTCATAGTCCCCCACCTTTCTTCCAAAAAAGAGAGGTCACAAGATCACTTTGAAAGGAGAGTTAAGTCTTTTATATATTGCTGACTTTTGACCTGGTCTGAAACTCTTTTGAACATGTTGGAGGAGAGGTGACAAAAATCCAAACAGGCAAAGACAATTTAAATTGGAAAGTAGAAAAAAATGCTAGTATACTGTGGCTAAGATCTCACAAGCAGAACAGACTCAATTCTAGCTTCTATCCCAGTTTGAAACCAGCAGCAGAATAACCGGGGTAGGAGTTCTAAAGCAAAGGAGATTTTGCTGTTTTATCACCTTGAACCAGTTCTTCCTAGCTGACTAATAGAGTCAGCAATCTATAGTTCTTGGACCTAACCTTAGATCAGGAACTTGCAGAATTTGGACCTGGGGTTCAGTGATCAGACTTTGTTTTAGATGTTCTAGATCATCTTTAGGAGCACTTTAGTACTTTAGGAGCACTAAAAACTTGCAGGTCCCCAGTATGGGCTATCCCTGAGACCCTAGAATCACACAATGCCCAATATAACAAGAAAACAGCAATGGGAGCAGCCTAGATTTTCCCTCCAGAAGTGCAAAGGGCCTGGCCCTAACATTAAGACTGAAGCCAGGAAGTAGGTGGAAGAACAAGCAGACAAAATAAGAATTCCACCATTAAAAAAAAAATAAGCTATTATAATGACAAGGATACTCAAGGTATAAAGACAAAAGAAAATTATTCCAAAGCACCTCAAGTAAAGCCTCAAATAAAAACAGAGCTTGGACATAGATTCAACTAGAATTTCTGGAAGAGATAAAGCAAGGTTTTTGTTGTTTTCTTTTTTTAAGTAAATAGTGTTTTTTACAAATGAAATGAGACCACTAGAGGAAAAATTTGGAAAAGTAATGGAAGAAAGAATTGGAAAGTAAATTAACACAGACACTTGTGCTCCAAAGGCACAAATTGTTACCCAAGCAATAATCTCCCTGAGAATTAGAATGGATTTAATAGAAGACAGTGACTTCAAGAGACAAGAAGAAAGATATTATAAAGTTAAAAGACTGAAACAATAGAAGAAAATGCAAAGTATCTCAGAACAAAAACAACTTACTTGGAAAACAGATAGAGGAAAAAAATTTAAGTATTGGACTACCTGAACATCATAACCAAAAAAGGAGCCTAGACATCATATCTCAAGAAATCATAAAATAAAACTTCCCATGTCTCTTAGAACTAAAGGACAAAGTAGAAATAAAAAGGATCCATTGGTAACCTCTTAAAAGAGATCTCAAAATGAAACTCTCAGAAACAGTATAATGAAAATTCAGAGCTTCTAGGTCAAAGGAAAAAAATACTGAAAACAACCAGAAAGAAACAACCTAAGCACCCAGTACAGGATCACACATGATTTGGCAGCCACCACTATAAAGAAATGGAGTTTAGAATACAATATTCCAAGAATCAAAGATATAGGCTTGGTTGTAAAACCAAAAGTAACATACCCAAGCAAAACTAAGTATAATCCCACAGGGGGAAAATGGATCTTTAATGAAACAGAGAACTTCCAAACATTCCTGATAAAAAAAGACCAGAGCTATAAAGAAATTTTGAAGTTCAAACATAGGAATTAAGAGAAACATAAAAAAGTAAACACAAATAAAGAATTATAAAGGGTTAAATAAAGATAACCTATGTACATTCAACTCTGGGGAAATAATACATGTCAGAAGGTTCACCTCTTAAACCTATCATCACCAATAGAGCATATTTTGGAAGTTTGTTTTTTTTGACTATACATGTTTTTAACAGGGCTTTTTTTCTTTCAATCTCAATGACTGGGGAGGAGAGAAGGAGAGTAGTGAAGGAGAGGGAGAAAACAGATTTTTGCTGACTGAAAAATGAATTATCATATATAATATAAATTACACACACACATACACACACACATAATAACCTAAGAAGTGATGGATTTAGAGTATAGAATGAGACATCTATTTTTATATACTGCCATTGAGAGAATTTATTTTGCTTGACTATCAATTTGTTACAAGAAATTTGTTTTCCCTTTTTTGCAGTGGATTTTGGGTGGGAAGAAAGAAAACAGATTTGCTGATTTTTTTAAAATACAGAAATGAGGGGTTACGACAAATGTGAAATGTTACATGCACTTTCAGATGAGATCCCTATATCATTTGTTTTACTTAGCTATTTTACTTTGTTATAAGACCTCTCACAAAATAGGAGTCCTGTTCAATTTTTCTCTAGAGGTCTATCACATCTTCAACTTTTCTAAAATTCTACTCATCTCTTTAAATTCTTTTTCTTATTTAATTTGTCTTATGGTTAGATTTGTCTAGCTCTGGGAGGGGAAAACTGAGGTCCTACAATAGTATAGTTTTACTGTCTATGTCCTCCTGTAATTAATTTAACTTTTCTTTTAAGAATTTAGATGCTCTGTTACCATGGGAGAAAATTTGGAACTCAAGGGATTGTGGAACTGAATGTTGTAAACTAAAAGTAAATAAATACATTTAATGTGAAAAAAAAGATGCTCTACTATTTGGTACATATATGTTTATTATTGGTATTACTTCATTGTCTGTGATATGGACTTATCTGTCAATGCTTGTAATATAAAAATAAAGCATAACAATAACATTTTTACTAAGGGGTTGAGGTCCATTCATTCACCAGACTACCAAAGGATCCATAACACGCAAAACATTTAAGATACTATCCCCTCCCTACCCCATCCTCAAAGAGTCTTTGTGGGAGAGTCAAGTAAAACAGGTATTACAAGTAGAATTATCAAGAAAATACTAAGTAATTTTAAAATTATTTCATGTTTATATCTTATGTATATGTTTATGTTTTTTAAAAAGAGTTTTTGAGGTAAAAGAAAAAACGAAGAGGGTTCATTATGGGATAAAAAGAACTTAAGGGGCTAAACCTTTAATAGGAGAAGGCAAAAGAATTGAATTAATATTAAATCCTCTAATTTATAAGTGAATTCATATGTTTTTGTAGGATAGAATATGAAAGTTGGAAGTTCTATAAATGAGGAGAAAGGATATATAGGGGGAGGGTGGTTTTTTCATCCCTCCCAACCTGTGAATGTTGAAGAAATCACTGTTCTTTTAGTCTATCAGCAAGTATGGGGTTTATAGGAGAATAGGATAAAAGCAATGAGAAGATTGAGTTGAGGGTGGGGGGATTCTCATCCCAAAAAGGACAAAGGAAAATCTTTTCCTGGAAGAAGAGGTGTATGTCTGAAATAAGATAGAGACTTCATGTTGAATTTCTTCCAACGTGTGAAGCGCATTTGTATTTCAGGGGATCACCTCTTAGAAATTATTATACCGTCTTCAAACACACCATCCCACAGAGAGGGATGTATAAATCCCAAGAAGCAGTCAATCTCATAGTGAGGGGGACATGGAAGTAGAGCTATGATACCACAGTCTAAGAAGTCAAACCTCCCTCAAAGCCTAATTGGGGAAGAGGGGGGATAAAGGAAGCGGGAGGCAGCCCTCAGGCACTTGCCACTTACTTCCTGATAGGAGTAGAGTCCATCACTCTTAGGCACAAATGCTGAAAAAAAATACTACACTACAAAGTGATCAGGCTGATTCATAGATGCCATCAGGTTGCTGGAAAGGGTAGTGCCATCTCTTTCCTCTAATGTTCATTACCGCCCCCCAGACATTGTGTTAGTTGTTGGCACCATATCGTTTTGGCTGTCAGAGCATGTTTACCACCTTCTATGGGAAACAGTTACAACTACAGCTATTTTTATGAAAGTAACTGGCTTAAAAATCTATGGCATTCTGAATTGCTACCTAAATAATATATTTAAAGTGAACACTCTTATTAAAGTGACAGGACTCCCAATGAAAATGTGATGGAATTATATTACACAGTATTTTATCAAAATTTTGTAATTTAATATAGAGACTATTTTGATTTTGTTTTTGCAAAAATGTATATGATTTAGAAGGCAGAATTGTGGACTTGTTATATTAACTTTGAAATTCAAAAAGGAACCAGGAAAAAATAGCTATTACCTGAATTTAAGAATATTATAAAGTAACAAACAGCTGTTCATATCTTATAAGCATTTCTTATAATGCTTAATTAGCTTGTGCAAAAATTCACTGTGATTTAATCATGCTTCAATGATTGCAGTTGCCTCATATGTCAAACTATGTAGCTGTAAAATAGCTAATTGCTTTTTTATTGTAGCAATTAATGATAAATAAGTCTTTTTTATGCATGGATCTATAGTCTATGGATCATTTGCTTTCATTTCCTGTTTGATTGGAAATATAAATCTTAGATCCATAGCTCTCTTTATAATCCTATGGTGCCACTGCCAAAAGAAGAGACTTAAGTATGACTGAGGGAAATTGCGCTGAAGCTATTTGTTTTTTTAAAAAAGTCCTTCTTTCTGGCACTAGAGGGCTCACTAGAAAAATCTAAAAGCTATTCCAGAAAATGTATTTTGTTTACTGTTTCAAAGAAGTCACTTATTAACTGCTAAACAGTATTTTGGCAACTGGACTTTCCCTTTATGCTTAATATAAGGTAGAACTTATGTAAAGGTTTCCTATAAGAAGGGAAAAAAATCCAAAAACTAGTGTATATGTATCTAACATAAATATGTTTGCCAAACTATTTAAAAATCAGTATTTTTTCTATTTAAAATATTGTTTTATTTGAGACTTTGTTCGTGTATTTGTAAAAGCAACTCAGATCCAATAAAGATTAATTTTTGTAACAGGAGTTTGTTGTTACAACTGAAATGCTATTTTTAGTTAAACAAAATATGGCCTAACAGCCAGTACCCTGGCTGCCATTGCCTGAGAGTCTAATGCCAGATTTCACCCCTCCCCAGGGTTCTCCAGTATCCTTAGGTGGTTTGGGAGTGTCTAGTCTCTGCCATTGGCTCCATCTTCAACTGATTTATGTTTGCCCAGTTTTAGGGGTCACATGTAGCTCAGTTTCCTTTACCCACATAACAGTCAAATTAGCTTTTACAAAGAAATATTTACTTGAGAGGTATAGCAAGAATACAAATATCCCCTCTCCCAACATCTGGGAGGCATGATCCCCTACACAAGCTCAATCTCTTTAAAAAGGAAAATAATTAGGTTATCAGTTGAACTCCATTCAAATGGGTGGACTCAAGCTCCCCTTGAGTTTGAATCCTGGTCACTCTGACTTCTCTGCTGGGCTGGAAACAATGTCTGGCCTAGAATCCCGTCTCCAAAGTCACCATGACTTGAGTACAGATCAAAAGATTCTATCTAGCTCCTGTGCCTAGAACCAAAAAAGTTGAACAAAACAGATCAAAATTCTGAAGTCCAAATCTTAGGTTGGGTGGTGGGGGATGGAGGTGGGGAGAAAATAGCCCTCCCCGACCTCCCGACCTTAGCTCATGGCTCCTGTGCTATGGATAAATAGGACCTTTGGTAGCAGCAGCAGAGAGAGAGAGACAGAGAGAGAGAGAGAGAGATCCCTGCTGTCTCCCATGTGGATGCTTCCATCTTGGATGATCTTGCCATGCCTCAAAGTCTCATTAAATAGTAAATAATGATATTTTATCAAAGTTGTCTGTGCATATTTTTTGTAAGTTGTATTTCTGCAAGTTGTTCTGAAAAAAAAATATGATATTCTAATGAAAAATATTTCCAAACAAAATAATAAAATTTTAAATGCTACAGGGCTATGACTGTGCAGCCAATGGAAAAAGGCTGTTCCTATGCACATGGAAGTATAGAATAATGTCTAGCATATTCTAGGACTCTAGTCACCCAGAAGCAAGCTTTCAGATTCTTCCACGGGAATGATACCATCTTTGCAAACATGACATTTGCACATGCTCCAAACCCCCATTACACATTCTTCAAGCCGTGCTGCCTCTCCCATTTGGTCTGCCCCTGCTCCAAAACAGGAAATTGGCTATTTCAGGATTAGGTGCTCTCTCATTGGTCTGATCATGAAGATCCATTAGGGACAATCTTCCTTATTAGTGAAATACAAAATAAACCTTTCGATTCTGCCTTTTCAGTCTGCTTCCCGCCGTGTGGGGCTCTCTTGTGCAAATTGCCAGACCACAACCACCACGCTATGGCGCCGCAATGCAGAAGGGGAGCCTGTCTGTAATGCCTGTGGCCTTTACATGAAGCTGCATGGGGTAAGTTAAGACTGGATTCCTGAACCTTGCCAACGTGGTGACTATTCATCTCTCTATTTGTTAGGTTTCCTCTTAATTGTCATTTTTACATTGCTACTGAATAGAGATATATCTTCTTCTGATAACTTATCCAATGTTCTTTGAGCTATATCTTGATTCTTTTTCTTATCTTTCACCTAATTGTACCCAGTAGACTGAGAGCTACTTGATAGTAAAGGCTATGTCATATTTCATCTTTGTATTTGTAAAATTTTGTATACAGTAGACACTTAACAAATTTGTGTTGAGCTGTATTGAATTACCTTCTGTGCTAGCTTCTTTAATTCTTTCAAGAAATTTTTTTTAGGGAGGGGGGAAGGCAAGGCAACTGGGGTTAAGTGACTTGCCCAAGGTCACATAGCTAGTAAGTAGGTCAAGTGTCTGAGACTGGATTTGAACTCAGGTCCTCCTGACTCCAGGGCCAGTGCTCTATTTACTGTGCCACCTTGGTGCCCCTTTCAAGAAATTTTTATTGACCACCTAGCAAGTTACAGTATTGAAGACAGCATTGTGGGTGAAGGAGACTATGTTTTTGGAAGATCAGTCAAATGGACAGATCTATCAATGAATTAATTTTCTAAGCATTGACTATGTGCCAGGTATTTATGCTAGTTACTGAGCATACAAAGATAAAAATGAAACAGTCCTTTCCCTCAAGAAGTTTACATTCTGTTGGGGAGAACAACATGTACATGTACAAATATATGCAAAACAAATACATAAATATAACTGGGGGGGTTCTAGCAGCAGAGAAGATCAGGAAAAGCTTCATGTGGAAAGTGGCTCATTAGCTGAGTTCTGAAGGAAACTAAGAGGCAGAGGTGGAGGGAATTAATTCCCTACATGAGGGATAGTCAGTACAAAAGCAGAGACAATAACTAATAATAATAACAACAAATATTTATTACATCATTTACTTGTGCCAGGTACTATGCTAAATGTTTTACAATTACCCCCTCATTTAATCCTCACAACAGCCCTAGGAGGTGAGTGCTATTTTACAGATGAGGAAGCTGGGGCAAACTGAAGTTAATTGATTTGCCCAGGATTACACAACCTAGTGTGAGACTAGTTTTGAACTCAGGTCATGGAGACTGGTTTTCCCAGGGTCACACTAATATACCTTCCTCATTCCTTTCTCGGTGCCCTTGATCATCCAGAGAAGAAGAACGAGTTTGGTCATAAAAAGGAAGAATTCCGTTTTGGATATGACGGTTTTGAGTTAATGATAAAACATGGAGAGACAGAGATGTTCTTTTGGATACTTGAGACTGGGGCTTCAGGGAGTTAGCCAATAAATATTTGCCAAGCACCCAGTATGTTCCAGGCACTAACTACATGCTGGGGATGCAGAGAAAGGTAAAAGACTGTCCCTGCTCCCAGTGAGTTCACAGTTTAATGGGAGGGACAAGATGTAAACAATTACATACAAACAAGCTACATACAAAATAAATTGAAAATAATCAACAGAACTAAGACACTGGAATTAAAAGGGATGGGGAAAGGCTAGGATTTTACCTAGGACCTGAAGGCAGCCAGCAAAGTCAGGAAGCAGAGATGAGTAGAGATCACATTCTAGGAATAAGGGAAAATGAATGAAAATGCTCAGAGTTGGTAGACAGAATGTCTTAGGGGTTAAAAATGTAAATAATAATTAGAAAATTAGAAAGATTCTAAAATACATAATTACAAAATAAATCATACATATATATTTGAGTCTTCATTATATTGGTAGTAGTTAAATTGTGAAACAGGATCAATTAATTAAGAGAAAGAAGAGAGAGAGAGAGAATAGATGGCTACGGGGAGTCTTAGGGAACGCCCAAATAAGCAAGTTGGAGGAGAAAATGAAAAGGGGTGGGGGGAGAACCTATGAAAGTAGACAAGGGGTCAGAGAAGCAGGGGAAAGTCAGAAAAGAACCCTGTCAAATAAATCAAGGAAGGCATTTTGGGCAGGAGAGTAATAAAAAGTATATAATCCTGCAGAAGTGCTCAGCAGAAGAAAACCCAAGTAAAGTCCATTTGAGCCATTAGCAACCTTCAAAAATTGTGGTTTGATAGTAATGGAGTGAAAGCCATATTGCAGAGGGCTAAGGAGAACCAGTAGAAGCAGCAGATATATATATATATATATCTCACTCCTTCAAGAAGTTTGACAAAGAAAGGAGATAGAGAAATAGAATAGTGCTAAAGGGAAAAAAGTAGGACCAAAAGAGAAAAACATTTGAAGATGGAGAATTCACATGTATGTTGTAAGACAGCAGGGATGAAGCCTATGCTGAGGGAGAAACTGAAGATATGGGAAAGAAAAGATGATAAATGTAAGACAAAGATCCCTTAGAAGAAAGAAAGAGATGAACTCTATGGCATAGGTGGAAGGGCATTAGGAAGAAAGAGGCACAAGTTTTCCTTTGGGACTGGAGGAATGAGTGAAAGAATGGTTATAGAGGTGAAGAGGATAGCAAGTTGTATCATGCATAATGTAAGACAGCTTCTCTTCCAATCTTACCAGTACTACAGGAAATGAAATCACTGTCTCAATGTTGTTTTTTTTTTAAAAAATAACTTTGTATTGATGACTTTTTACATCACCATAATTTCTCCCAGCATTCTTCCCTCTCCCTCCCAGAAAGTCATCCCATATAACAAATAGTAATTTTTGAGAGACAAAAAGAAAGAGGAAAAAAACAGTATGACTGATCAATACTTAGAAAAAGTCTGAATATATGTGCAATGTACATTGCTTGGGAACCTCCAACTTCTGCAAACAGTGAAATAAGGTTGTCCTACATCTCTTCTTAAAAGTCATACTTATAATTTTATGATATTCTGTTTTAGGAGTTTTTTTGGTGGATATTCTTTCCCTTTACATAGTTGTAATCGCTGTCTTTATTGTTTTTTTTACTCTGTTTACTTCACTCTGAATTAGTTCATATAAATCTTCCCATGTTTCTCCATATTCCTCATACATATAATTTCTTACAACACAGTAATTTTCCATTACATTCAAGTACTAGAATGCTTAGCCATTTCCTAATCAATGGGCATTTTTTTTTCTCCCAATTCTTTGCTGTCACAAGAGGTATTGCTATAAATATTTTGATGTCTTTGGAGGTTTTCTTATTATCAATAGCTTCCTTAGGGCATAAGGCTAGTAACAGAATCTTTTATAATTATACTTTTTTATAATTCCAAATTGCTTTACAATTGTCACAGTTCTATCAATAATGTATTAATGTGCCCATCTTCTTTAATCTACATTCTTCCATAAATTTAATCTACATTAAGTATGCCCATCTTTTGTCATTTAAAAAAAATTTTCAGTGGGAGGTGAAACCTCAGAGTTGTTTTGATTTGTCGCAATCTTTTCATGTAGTTGTTATACCTGTTCTAACTTCTGACCCAGTTTTCATCTCTGCCCTTTCTTTTTCCTGTCTATTCTATTGTAATTGTTTTAATAATCTGTGTTACTCCTGTAACAAATAAGTCAATTACCCAGACTAAGAGATCAAGAGGAAATTGAGATGTGGGTGAATGACAATTTTCATATAAAAATGGAAAAAAGAAACCTCAGTACTGCCCACAGGGACATCATTATCAAGTTTTAGAAGAGTTTGCCACAATTAAAAAAAAAAAAAAAAAGAAAAAGTCATTGATGAACAAATTCTAAAATTCTTTGGCCAGGCTGATTTCTTCCAAAATGCTTTCTTGTCAGAATTTCCAAAGCTCATTCACATTGCTCAAACACACAATGCTATGGTTGTTCAAGATTATTCCTGGCATCTCTCTGCCTCTCGGTGTGTATTGAAAAATAGATTACATATGGACACTTATGTTTGCTTACATTATTATTTTGGGCTCCCTAGGTCCCAAGGCCTCTTGCAATGAGGAAAGAAGGGATTCAAACAAGGAAACGGAAGCCCAAGAACCTTAACAAAGCCAAGACAACATCAGGTGGGCCTCTAATATTAATAATGTGGTATGTAATTATGTAAACAAATGAGTAGAACTCTGGGCTGTGGAAAGGGTTAACAACCCTCATGCTTAACTCTTAGCACAGTGTTATGTAGCTAGTTTCTGAGTACTGAGATACCTAGGAGGTATTTATTCATTCCAGTAAATATGAGCTTGCTGTTAAAGAAAGGAAAGGTATTTATCTTCACTGACTTTTCATTCAAGTCATATGAGAGCTAAATGAATTACCTCTCTCCACTAGAGAGAAAACACTTAAAAACTGCTGCTTCTTATGCCCCAAAGACAGGATTGACTAGTCTCTTTTAGAATGAGATAGTACTGATAATAGCTCACATTTATCGTAGCATTTTCAGGTACGCATATGCCCTACATAAATTAGTTCTCAAAAGGCCTGTGAAGTAGCTCCATTTTACTACATCTATTTTTACTACATGCTCCAGTAAATATGGCCTAATTGGCCTTAGAGTCACAAAGACCAGCATTCAAGTCCTGTCTCTTTTATATTGTGGCTTTATGAACCTAGGCAAGTCACTTCACTTTTCAGTGCCCCCAGGAAGCCCCCTAAGATTAAAAATTGCAGAGAAAATATTGATCTCCCATGGAAGAGGTAATTCCTTGCCATGAGCTCTATATTCTGATGAAATCATAGGTCTGGTTTTAAAAAAAACCCTCTGTTTTATAAATAAGAACATAGGGTTCCAGGTAAAGTGATTTGTCAAAACTAGTGAATGCCAAAAACAGGATTCAAACTCAGGTCTTCTCCTGACACTGAGAACAGCCATGCTTCCACCATATTATATTCCTTTCTTGTCATGTGATTGAAACCTCTTGGCAAAATTTTACTTTCCAGGTCTTCAATCTATACTGATACAACCCTCCTGATTTCTGGCCTGTTTCTGGCCATAATCCATCCCATCCTTCCCTCCCATAGTAATCGAGTCTCCTTCTGTGACTAGCATTCCCTTTGTTATCTGCCTCCCGACCTTCTCGAGGAGATCTATCCCTCTTTGTGTTTGTCACTCTGTCTGAGAGTCACTGTTGTTTGTGCCTTGTTTCCAGGTCCCACAGGCAGTGAGAGTCTCACTCCCACCACCAGTACTGCCAGCAGCTCTAGTAATACCACTAGCACTGAGGAGATGCGTCCCATCAAAACAGAGCCAGGCATCTCTTCCCATTATGGACATAGCAGCCCCATGTCTCAGGTAAGTACAGCAAGTGGGACGGGAAGAGGTTCCCTGGTGGGCAGATAACCCCAGGATTAAACATAGCTTTGGTGAAATATGAGCCAGTGAGGAATGCAATTTAACTATAGAAAACTTTGACCTTAAGCTAGAGTTGAAGCAAGTCTTCAGTGAGCGATGGGGTTGCCCTGTGGTAAATAACCTAAATATCAGGGCTCCTTGTTTTATACTACATTGGGACTGTTAGGGAAATTTCCCCCCAGGTTCATCATCAAGCTTATTGTCATTTTAATGAGGCAGCTCAGTGTAGTAGAAAGAGTACTGCATTTGAAGTCAGATAACTTGGATTCAAATCTCAGATCAGCTACTTATTACCTAGATGGTCATGGGCCAGTCTTTTAACCTGTGTAAGCCTGAAATTCCTCTTCTAGAAAATGAGGAGAGTGGGCTAAATGGGGATCTCCAAGGTCCTGTCCAGGGATTAATGTTCCATTAATGCAGGGAGGTGGCCCTTCAAAAGGTGAATTGGTCCTTCCTCATTTCGCTGGTTCAGTCATTTCTCAGTCTCTTCTGACTCTTCATGACCCCATTTGGGGTTTTTTAGGCAGATACTGGAGTGGTTTGCAGTTTCCTTCTCCAGTTCTATTTACAGATAAGGAACTGAAGCAAACAGGGTTAAGTGACTTGTCCAGGATCACATAACTAGTAAGTGTCTGAGAGCAGATCTGAATTCAGGAACATGAGCCTTCCTGACTCTATCCACTGTGCCACCCAGCTGCCCCTTTCTCTAATAGAGTGGCTTTTACCATTACTTGAGAGGTATCCTGTCCCTATTTTGCAATCCAGGCTCAGGACTGTCTTAGCCCTTCTGGAGTCCATGGCAGTCACTGTGAACTGGTTTCCTGTTTCATACTGGGGCTAGAGTAGGTGATAGAAAACCCACATTCCTTACAGAATCCACTTATTTGCCCTTCTCTTTGGATTACATGAAGGAGGGTTCAACATTCCTAACTACCTTTGTATTCTTGGGGTCAGTGGGGCTTTGGTCTGCCAGAGTGAGAGAAGCCTTGAGCATCTTACATAGGAATTGACAGGAAGGTTCCTCACTGCTAAGCACATGCATGCTGGAGGTTCACTTGTCTTTCACTGTGGCTAGATCACATAATGATGATAATGATAAAAGTTAATATTTATATAGCACTTACTATGTCCCAGGCATTATGTTAAGTACTTTATAATATTATCTCATTTGATCTTCACAACAACCGTGGGAGGTAGGTGTGATTATAATCCCCATTTTACAGATGAGGAAAATAAAGCAAAGAAGCAAAGTGACTTGCCCAGGGTCACGTAGCTAGTAAATATCTGAGGTCACATTCGAACTCAGTTCTTTCTAACTCCAGCACTCAAGCCACTGCACTGCCCAGCTGCCAGTAGACATCACTATGTACCTGATAGCCACATTTATTCCTTCTAAGAATTTTCCCTTTGTCACACAATGCCTACCCCAGCAAGGCACCATTTTGATGCTCTTTATCAAAGCAATATGATAGATATGGGATTATCCATTCTGGAGACTTGTGTTCAAGATCTGGTTTAGTTATTCAATAACTGTAATCTGTGACATCACAACCTCTTACCATCAGCTTCCTACTTGTGAAGTGGGCACAGTAACACTTGTTTTACCTTCCCCATAGGCTTGTTATGAGGATAAAATGAGACAATGCAGATGAAAACTACTTGTGACCATAGAGGGTGTAATGCCTTGATGTTGAAGATCTATTATGTAGGCCCTTTGCATTTCTGATTTCTTATAGAACCATAGATTTCAGTACTAGAAGAAGACCTTAAAGGTCATATAGTCTAACCCTCATCATTTTATAGATGAGAGAACTGAGACCCAAAGAGAAGTGATTTGCCCAAGGTCCCACAAGTATGGAGTGTAGAACTGAGATTTGAATCCAAATTGTCTGACTGCAAATCCAACCCATTGTCCACTGGGGTGGTGGGAGCAGGGAAAGCAATAAGCTTTCCTGTACGAAGTTACTTCCATTCAATGGACCTGCCTAGGAGAGGGGCTAATTGGTTTGCCTGTCATCTTGCTTTTTCCCTTTCTACATCCTTTTTCTTTAATCTACTTGCCAGAGGCTTGGATCTGCTCAAGCTTTTAAGATATGGTAAGTGCCTTAAAATGAAAAGCTCCCAAAGGGAAATATTTTAAGCCACAAGCCAAGTTAGGGTCTCCATGTGATCTGAGACCTGTGATTAAAATTCCACCTTGAATTCTCCCATACTAAATACTTTGTAGCTTCGGTGATGAACTCTCTTTCACTTCATTCTTTCGCTTTTTGTTTCTAGTCATTCTCAGTCAGCTCGATGTCTGGCCATGGGGCCTCTATCCATCCAGTTCTCTCAGCCCTGAAGATCTCTCCTCAGGGCTACCCATCTCCAGTCAGCCAGTCCCCACAGGCTGGAACCAAGCAGGACTCCTGGAATAGCCTCGTCTTAGCTGAAAGTCATGGGGACATCATCACTGCATAATCTCACCTCTTTCTCCACCTTGAACTCCTCATATGGACTCTGGGATTTGGGAAAGCAGAGGAGAGAGAGATCTGGGGCTTTCTATAGCCAGAATTCCCAGTCCTTCCCCTTGATGAGACTGACTCCAGAAGAATGGTTTGGAAGAAACTTAAAGGTTGCTTGGGTAGGGAAACTGGAAAGAGCTGGGATCATCGAGTACAGAGATCCTCCACAGACCAAATGAGGAAAGCTTCTTCATTGTAGTCAGAGGCCATTTCTCATGTGACTTCCTCCTGCAAGATTTCCTCATGAGGAGATCTTTTCCTTTTACCATTTCACTCCCATGACCTGAGACTTGAGACTTGGCCTGGAATACAAAGCCATGTCAGAGAAGGTCTGATTAGGCACTGTCCCCTCAGCTGAGCTCAGTGACTTAGGGATGGCAAGGTTTTGGAGGTGGGAGGATCTTTCTGGAAACCAGTGATTCTTATTCCCATGCTCTCTGAACCTTCACGTATGATGCAACTCTAACGCGTAATGTAACATTTACTTTTGTTGCCTCCTCTCTCAAGCTTTTTTAAAGGTTCTGGACCAAGTTATGTGTATAATGATGAGCTATTGACTGGTTTAAATGTTTGACTCTGGTTTTTTTCTAAATGGAAATCTTCTACCTGGCAGGTAAAAGCCTCAAGAGAGTTGAAAAAAACATCCCATAGAAGAAAGCATTGAGCATGACCCCTTGGAAAGCCTCCACTGTGAGCCTCTCTGGAGTTGGTCTTTTTTCCTTCCCTACCTTGCCCCCATTATTGCTGTCCTAGAATACTGCTGATTCAAATAGGGCCCCAGGGCCCCATAGAGACTTTTCACCGTGATCTTTTTTCTTTCTCATAAACAGTGCTGTAACTGTCTATGACATTACCTACCCCTGACCCAAAAGAATCTACCAGTAGCAAAGAGCATCTTTAAAACAAGGTTCAATTTTGATCTCCCATTTTGTTCCCTTCCATGAAGGATGGATGCCCATACCCTCCCTGACCCCACAGACCCATTAACATTGTCTTAAGGTGAGGTTGCTGTAAAATCAGTATTTAACTAATAAATTTATCTCTGCTAACCTTTCTATTCTCTTTCCCTCTCAGAGGCCTTTATTTTGTAAAGTTTGCTGTTGCCATTTGTCAGGGAAATTCCAAGTACAGAGCCTATCCTTACAGTTTCTGCACAAGTTAGATACCACAATGCTTCTTCCTTTATACTTCTTTGACAGAGATATCCTCTATATATGTGGTGTAATATAAAGAGAGCCAAGGACTAAGAGTCCAGAGACCTGTGTTGTAGTCACAATTCTGCTACTACTTGGCTAGTATGATCATGGACTATCCTCTCCTCAGTCGAATCTCAATTTGTCCTCTGTAAAATTGGGAGAATTGGACTAGATTCTGCCATAATTAGGATAGAATGAAAAGGCTTTGCCCTAGGGTGCCAATATTCAAGGGGCATACTTTCTCCCAGTACAGCTCTTCATCCTACCAGTTCCATGACTTGCTGTTGCAGCTACCCCTCTTCTCTCTTCTGGCCTAAGGCTGCCATACCTCTAGAGGTTAGTCCCTTCTCTCTTACAAGATCCATCTTCTTAAACACAACCAGGGTAGATTATCCTCTAAGGCACCACCTTAATTTACCTCAGTTGAATTTGCCTTGGAAAACAAATCCTTCTTAGACATGTGGAACTAGATGATCTCTAAAGTCTCCATCAAATCTAAAATGTTATGATTTTATGGAGAAGAAAGCTTATGTTGACACTTAATTTTCTTAGGGTCCAAGCCTTGGAATGCTTCAAAGTAGGGATATGAGCAACATTTTTTATCTTTTAAAAATATGGAATACTTCATGAATTTCTATGTCATTCTTGAGCAGAGATGATGTTCATCTTCTCTTTAACATTCCAATTTTAGTATGTGCTGCTGAAGCAAGCACATGGATACATTTTCAAAAACACTTGACAGAAACCCTGATTTTTTTTGTTAATTGCTTTATTCCCCACCCTCTCAAACAAACAGACCCCCTACGATTCTTGCTTTTCTGACTCATAACTATCATGTTTTGATCGAAATATGCAACCACCATAAAGCCAAAGAGGTGGAGAGGGGTCAGCAGAGGCTATGACAGTTTTACACATTTTGACTTAACCTATTTTTTTGGGAGACATTCTAAGCAACCTCATTTTGGGGTTTTCTTGGCAAAGATACTGGAGTGGTTCACTATTTCCTTCTCCAGCTCATTTACAGATGAGGAAACTGAGACAAACAGGGTTAAGTAACTTTCCCAGGGTCACGTAACTAGTAAATGTTTAACGTCAGATATGAACTCTGGTTTTCCTGACTCTAGGGCTGGTACTCTATCCATTGTGTCATGTAGCTGCCCTGTTAAACTGACTTTTTTTTTTTAAGAAAGTAGAATCTGTAAGTCATAGTACAGTAAACAACTCCAATTCCTGGCAGATTTCTAGAATGTATTACTAAAAGACATTTAGAGAACATCTAGAAAAGGAAACAATCACTAAGAAATAAGCATGGTTTTATCAAAAACCATGACACTCTCCTTTCCTATTTTGACGTGTTTACTAGGCTGGTAGATCGGGGAAATACTATTGATGTGTAACTCAAGAAGGGGTATGGCAAAGACTTACTTAGATTTCTGCAAAACTGAAAGTCAAATGCTTTGCTAGCTTATGTTATCATCCTCTTCATAAGAAAAACATCTGTGTCATATAGACTAGGCAATTTTTTCCTGAAACCAGGTTGAAACCACCATGAAAACTAATCAGCCCAGGGAGCTAAAGCACAAATCATTGTCATTACATCCTGGTGGTACAAAAGCCAGCATATGAGGATTCCAGAGCTCCTTCTTCTGGCTACATACAAGTCTCTGACTAGCCTTCCAGCATAGCCAACAAAGAAGCAAGGAAGCCATGTCCAACCAAATCAATGTTGTATCCATGTTGAATATCCTTTCTATGCTATGGCTAAGTAAATGTCCTCTTATTAACTATTAGATGGTCTATGAGTGTTTCATTTTGTTCCAATCCTGAAGCTGAAACACTGGACAGGCCTGGCCTACAACGTTTGGTGTTAATTGGCAGGATTGGATAGGAATGACTATGATGAAATGAGGGAAGGGCAATACGAAGGAAGGTGGGTCCTGAGTAATCACAGACCCAGCTATTGTAGGCCTTCACCCTCTACCGGCCATGATTCTAGCAATGTTTCTGGAAATGCTGGTTTTATACATTGGACAAGGTAGAAATTCAGCAACTAGAGACATGTGAATGTACTCTAAGAACCATTCCCTGAATATGATGAGTATTGTCTTAATTTTCATAATTTATTTTGGGGGTAACAGTGACCTCTAGGTCCTCTAACTGTTGTAGGACTGGTCCCTCCCTAAAGACTTTGGTTTGGGGATTATATGGAATTTATGCTAATAGATTGCATGGAAATTCTTGTATGACCCTCAGGAGACCATTGAGAACTGTGCCACATGGACTTTCCTGGGACTCTGGTGAAAGATACTGTGTAGGGCAGAGGGAAGCAGTACTTGAGGATAATACTGAATCCTCCCCAGTACAACAGAGACTTTTCTGAAATGATGAGAGGGATGAATGTGGGATAAAACATGAATAGGGATGAAGTATACCCCAGCTGATTTGCTAAAGATGAAGGGGGGAGGGGCTGCATCTGTGCCAAAGGAGAGACCATAGCTTTGGTTCCTTTCAACTATAACTCCCCAGGAAGGGCTAAGGAGCCAAAGAAGCCACAGGCACACCCCACACTGTCAAAAAAGCATGACTGTCCCCACATGACAAGTAGAGCACATGTCCTGGCCTAGAAGATACTGGCCACCTCTTTAGTTTTATGCTTCCCCTTTCCTATCCCTACTCCCCAGCGTAGGTTATACTGAAATCAATAATCTTAGCCTTGGTGGCAACTTTGTGAGTTGAGGATGTGAAGAGCTCATGGGTGGAAGCAAGAGTTTTATGTATCAGATAAGCTAATTACTAAAAGGAGCTCAAGACCTAGTATGGCTAACCAGAAAACCCCTTTGAGTTACCTGAGTCAACTCATGTGGCCATTTCTGACCTCATCAATGTGGTGGGCCAACCAGTTATTAGTGACACTCTGGCCTGCAGCACTGGAAGTGGGTAGCATAGCCCTGGCACAGAGAGATAGTACTCAGCCCAACATGGAGGAACTTTGGTAGCCCCTGGTTCTAGCACTCAGCTAGGCACAAAGGAACAGTAGTAACACCCAGTAATGTTCTGACCCCAGCATAGAGAGCTAGTAACAGTGTCTGCATAAATGCTCTAGCCATGGTACAGAAGGGCATCACTAGGCCCTGGTAAAGGAGGATAATGGCAGCTCAGGCCAGTCATGGGTGACATTATTACATCTTAATAGAGGGGAACACAAGTCCTGGCACAGGGAGCAGTAAAAGTGTGCAGGACAAGCACAGGAAGGCACTTCTTGGCCCTAGTACAGGGAAGTAATGCCCCAGTCCTAACTCATGGAAGCTCTTTGTCCTAGCATAGCATGGGACAGTACTTGGGCCCCTAGCATAGGGCTCAGGACTCAGGGCCTAGCTTACACGGTCAGTTTTGAAGCCTCAGCAACAGTGAATAGTACTTGGTTCTGAAACGAGACAGTGCTTTTGTCCCATCATAAAAGAACAATGGCAGCACTCATGGCAGTACTTTGGCCCTGGCACAAAGGTAGCACCAGTTAAGTGCTAAGGGCTCAAAACAGGGAAAGCACTTAGTCCTAAAGTAGTGAGCAGTGTTATAAGCCCTAATAGCTACAGACAGCAGTAGCAAGAACCCCAACAGCAATGGAGAGGGTCAAAATGGGGCTCCCATTGAGTAGGCACTGGCATGAGCAGCAGCTCAAGCAGACCATCATAGCCTTTTGCTTACTATAATATGAGTCATAACTCCTCCATATTGCTTCCAGTTTTGTACCTAGTGATCAGTGAACAACTCAAGAAGGGTTTGAAAGACCAAGGAGTAGAGTTGTTGGGAGATCCCTTGCTTTCTGGTGAAAGAAAAAAAGAGATGAAATTGTTACCCAAACTCTGCAAAAGAAAGAGGGCAGATGCTAGGCAGAGACCTCTAGCAGAAGTTCCCAAAATGGGTGATACCATTCCCTGGGGGGTACTGGAATGATGGGGGGTGGCAGTAGTAGCCTTGGATGCAATTAGGGGCATTGAATAAAAATAAGGGGGCGGTCAAAGGATAAGAAAAAAAGAAAAGATAAGAAAATTTTGAAAAGCCATTCGTATATGTTTCATCTGTTGTATAACAGAGTTAAAATTGTAGTGATTACATTATCTTCCAAATAAACACACAAAATGCAAGTCATAACTGATCAGTGGTCAAATCTGCCAATAGATCTTAACAAGCAAGTGTTGGCAGGTGAGTGTGTGTGCATTGTCAGGAAGTCTAGCATGCATTGGCAGGAATACATATGTGATATGTATTCTGTATATACTATATATATATATACATATATATATAGTATATATGATATATATCATATATATAGTATATGCAGTATATATGATATATATCATATATACAGTATATACAGTATATATGATACTGTAGGTTACAGGACACAATATTGCATCATCAAAATTTCAATGCAAGAAAATCCCATAAATTTACAACAAATTATTAAAGTTACAGTGAGTCATTTTTTAAAAAATTATATATTTTTTGAAATGATGCAATTTTTAAAAAATGTTAAAGGGTTAAAAGAAAGTAGATTTGGGGGGGAAGGGAACACTGATTAATTTTTTTTTTAAATGGGATGATGGGCCAAATAAGTTTGGGAACCTCTGCTCTAAGGGGACAAAAGTTTCATATCTCTTCCCCCCACTAGAGGGTTCCCAGCAAGTAGGGGAGGTCTTGGCTGGTGGGTCATGAAACATAGAGTGTGGGGTAGTATAGGATGAGTTTCTTGACGTTGGTACTTGGACGCGCTGTGTGCAAGAGAATAATGTCCTCTTAGCTATCTAAGATCCAGATGCAAGATGAGGATCGGTAACTATGGTGAAAGTGTCATCTTCTGTGCTGTGGCGCTGGGGCTTCTGCTATTCCTGCTCATTATTACCTCTTTACATCAGGAGATGAACTGTGAACAGCAAAGGTTTGCCATCACTCAGGATATGGACCAAATCAAATGATTTGGTCTGGAATTCAATGTTTTCAAATGTTTAGTTGAAGCCTGAGATTTCTGGTCTGTGTTCTCCATATTCTGTCACTTCTTTTATTTTTTTTTTTTTGGAGGTGGGGGAGGGCAGGGCATTTGGGGTTAAGTGACTTGCCCAAGGTCACATGGCTAGTAAGTGTTAAGTGTCTGAGGCTGGATTTGAACTCAGGTCCACCTGACTCCAGGGCCGGTGCTCTATTCAGTGCACCACCTAGCCGTCCCACTGTCAATTTTTTAGAGGGGTGCTACATGTTGTCTTTTTTGCTTTCTGTTTTCCTTTTTCTCCGTCAGTATTGCCTATGCAAGGGCCTTTTTACCTCCCCAAAGTAAAAGTTGTCCAGTAATAACCATAACACCATTTAAGTGTTGGAAGATTCTCTAGAACACCTTTAGGACTGCCACTGAAGAGTGGTATGTGATAGGAGCAACATCTACCCCACACAGCCTAGGTTAGTTTTTCCCTAATAATTATTAAAACTGTCCTGGAGTCTTAACTGGTCTAGGGAGCTGAGGTTCAAACCATTGACATTACTTCCTGGTGATCAAAATACAAAAGCCAGTGAAGAACAAGTCAAGAACTCCTCTCTTGGAGGTACACATGCTTCTGATCAGCCTGCCAGCATAATCAACAGCAAGGCAGGAAAACTGTGCCCAACTAAATCCATAATACTGTATTGTTCCATTTGAAAATTAAGGTAAACTTAAAGACAGTATTCCGAGTGTGATCAGTTTATTAGTTAGGCTAGCAATTAGGTCAGTGGGTTCTCTTAATGACCAAAGACCCCAATATAGGGCTCACCAACCTTAATACAGTTTGGGAGAATACAGAGTTGGGTAGGTGGGGAAGACAATGCAATTGGTTACAGGGTCATGGGGGTGAGGACAACATGATTGGTTATATCAAGAAGCGCTGGCTAGCACTAACATGGGACTAGCAAACACCCTCTCTATCACAGAGAAATGCAACCCATCTGCAAATTGCAGACCTTGTTAGTGGATCTTATTTAGTAGATTCCCTGGTGCCTAGAAAGGATTGTTAAGGAGATAAGACCCTCCTTAATTATACAAGGACAGACAAGGATGGACAATATACCTTTTGGGGATGGTAACAAGTTAACTTATAACTTTAATTCAGAGGAAAGGCTAACTCAATTACAAAATTAATATAGCATAAAATCAGCTAAACTCATGCAGTAGAGGTAATGTTAATTTTGATATTTTCATATTCCTACTGAATATAATTTCCACACTCTGGCTAAGTAAATTTCCTTTTTTAAAATTAAAAAAATTATTTTGTTAAATATTTCCCAATTGTGTGTAAATTTTTGAACATTTATTTTTTTTAATTTTGAGTTCTAAATTCTATCCCTCCCATCCCTCCCCCACCCATTAATAAGGCAAGCAATATGATATTGATTATACATGTGAAGTCATCCAAAACATTTCCATGTTAGCCATGTTGCAAAAGAAAACACACACAAAACCAAAATAAATATAAAATGTAAAAAGTATACTTCAACCTATACTCAGAGTTCATCAGTTCTCTCTCTGGAGAAAGACAGAATTTTTTTGATCATGAGTCCTTTGGAACTGTCTTGGATCATCATCCTAATCACAGTAGCTCAGTCTTTGACAGTTGATCATCCTTACAATGTTGCTGAGTAAACTTCCTTTTATGAACTACTAGATCAGTGGTTCTCAACCTGTGGGTTATGTTCAATTTAAGTACATCCTGCAAATCAGATATTTACATTACGATTCATAACAGCAGCAAAATTACAGTTATAGAGTAGCAACGAAAATAATTTTATGGTTGGGGGGGGTCACCACAACATGAGGAATTGTATTAAAGGGTCGCAGCATTAGGAAGGTTGAGAACCACTGTACTAGATGATCTATGAGTGTCTCATTTTAGTCTATTTCTGAAGATGAACCACTATACAGACATGAGTCAGGTTTGACCTACAACACTTGTGGACAAGATAAATGGAGGCTAGGTGATAGTATAGATAGGAGAGTCAATAGACCCAAAGAACAGTCAATAATGGTTTGATTTCAACTTGCAATGAATCACAGAAAATTACATTCCTACATATTATATTTCTGGTAGATGATCTGTTCCTGACCCTGTATTATTTAATATTTTTTAGTGATTTGGATGAAGAGCTAGATAATGACATCTTATGTTTATACTGTACCTAAGGTACAGACAATGCTTTACATATATCATTTTATCCTCACAATAACCCTGTAAAATAGATGCTATTATTATCATCATTTTACAAAGGAGGAAACTAAGGTTAAGAGATTAAGTGATTTGCCCAGAGCCACAAAGCTACTAAGTGTCTAAGGCAGTATTTGAACTCGGGTCTTCCTGACTCTAACTTGGATGCTCAATCTTCTGTATCATCTATCAGTGTAAAGGGCATGCTTATCAAATTTGAAAGAAAATGAAATGAGTTCATATTCACTAGGGACAGAGCACATAATATTGAAGTGAAGCTGTTCTATTTCACAATCAAGACACTTCTCAAGTAGTCTTGGGAAGATGGTAGAGTAGTGAGATGTAAGGTAGACAACCAGTTCTACCCAAATACCCTTAGCAATATACAGAAACTTTCCCAATTTTATTTCAGTCTCCTAGAGAAAGTGAAAATCAACTAATGCTATTCCAGTTGCTCCTGACCTTACACTGATTCTACCATTCAGTGCAGGCAGGCTTATATTTCAAAACTAGTATGGGATACCTACCTTTGCAACCTAACCAGTTATTCCCCTTTGCATGCCTAGCCCCCATGCCCAAGAAGTAAGGTCTTTTTTTCTATCCATCTATCTTCAGATTTCTCTACCCTGATCCTAGTCTTAGGCTCTCATGGCAAGGCCTTCTCTCTGCCCCATCTCCCTATCTTGTAGTCAGGAGGGTCCACCACTGCAATGAAAGAATCTTTTCACCTCTGTCCCTGCCTGGAGTCACCTCTTGTCTTCCCACTCTGTCAGAACAATTTCTGATACAGGCTTCAAGTAGGTAATATTTACCTGTTGCTATACCTTTCACTTCTCTTCCTCTCATTTCCATTGCCTGCCCCCTGCCACAAACCATTGCAGCAAGATTGCCCCCTAGATCCCTAATTGCAACTTCCAAAGGCTCCCTCTGACCCAATTCACCCTCCCTGCTCTAGTGCCTAGTACATGGCAGTCTGGTGAAGCCTATCAATCTCTCAGAATAATATCTTAAAATAAATTAAATAAAATGCATAGGGTTACAAAGGAAGCCAATTATACTGAAATATATTTGTAAAAATAATTTTTTAAAATTCTCAGATGCCAAGTTAAGAACCACTATTCTAGCCACTGCTAAACTGATAACCAGCATGTATAACTCTTACTTGTAGTATCCACAAATCCCACTACTCATCTCCAGAGGTTTGACAGCTTTCAAATGAAAGCACAAGATGAGATAAATGGAATAATTAATGAAAATGCAAAGTGGAAAAAAAAGAAAAAGAAAAAGAAAATGCAAAGTGAACACTAAGAGGACAAAAACATCAATGGAAGTAACAAATAAGAACAAATGAATAGTACAAAGATAAATGATAAAGGAAATAAAATTAAAATATAAACTCAGTGTAACAGGAATTAATAGCAACCAATGGTTATGTACAACAAAGTTGCAGTTTTTGTGAAAGAGTGAGATGCTTAAACCTTAGATTAACCAGAATTCCCAAAAGTACTGAAAAAGAATTTTAAAAGTGCCACCATAATTGAAAATCTAATTAAAATGGAGACAATAGGAGGAGGAAGGGAAAGGTAGAAGGACAGAAAAAGATGGAACATGATTTTGCAGAAAGTCAAGGGAAAATGGCCTTTGTCTCAGATTCTTCTCCCTTGCTGTATTAGGAATATGTGAAGATAAATTTTTTCAAAATTCACAATATTTCTGAGATTTTTTTTTAAAGAAAGAAAATAACTAGAGTTACTGAGAAATACGTAATTCCAGGAATAAAATTCTAGATAATTCCTAGAATAATCATGCTAATAACTTGACATCTAAATTGATCATGGTAATCAAATAAAATGAGAATGACTAACTCAGTAAAAAGGAATTCCATATAAAATATATACCCAGCAATGAGAGTGTTATCGTCTGAAATTTCCTCATGGTACAGAGGGGAAAGAACTGGGCAGGAGAAATATCAGGATTGTTAATCAGAGTAAACAAAATCTGGAGAGGGGTGAAGTTGTCATAATTTGGGACTAACTCAAGAAGAAAACTGAGTGAAATATATGATTGTAATTTGTTGTGTCAGCTGTTGCTGTTTACTGAGGAAGCATCTTTATAATATTCTTGATCTTGCAGAATATTTGATATATGGGATAAGCAAAGGGTGGAAAGCTTTGGTTTTATAGACAAAAAAGGTTAGAATATACCATGAGCTTATTACATACTGCTGCCACCGAGATTATACAGTTTGAATATGTCATAGGTAACATCAGGGCAACAAAAGCTTTGATTTAATTAGCAAGTGAGGTAAAGAAAAGTTATTTTGAATGTCTAGTAAAGGTCACAAATATGGAAGGATAGGGAATAGATTACTCAATTTATTTTTTTTCTTTTAAATGACTTGTTTATTTACTTTTAATTTACAAGATTCAGTTCTACATTCACTTGAGTTTCAGATTTTCTCCCCTCCTTTCCCCCCCCTCCCCATGGTGGCATGCAATCATGTATAGGATCTGCAAATACTTTCACATTGTACAATAGTTTGGTTATATAGAAGGGTTGTAACCAATGAGTGATCACTGGGAAAAGAAAAAAAAAAGCAAAACCAGACATGAAAGAGAACGATAGCATGTTTTGCTTCAGTCTCCATTTAAACTATAGTCTTTCTATATCTTTCTCTGAGT
>CM053585.1:141475488-141512780 GCA_028646515.1 Pseudochirops corinnae
GCCACACAGGAGAGTAGGGGGGATGGGGATGAGAGGTGGGATGATGGAGGGGAGGGTAGCTGGAAGTACACACTTCTGTAGAGGGACAGGGACAGAGACAGGGTAGAGAATAGAACAAGGAGGGGTGGGATAGGAAGGAGGGACATATAATCAGTCTCTCACAATATGCCCCCTGTGGAGATGTTCTGTGTAATTATACACGTATAGCCTGTATTTAATGGCTTGTCCTTCCAGTAGGGGTGGGTGATGAGGGAGGAAGGGAAAGAATCAAGAATTTAAAGTTCTATAATCAAATGTTAAAAATACATATGTATGTATATATTATTGTTATTATTACTAACTACATCCAACTGGGAATTAAGATATACAGGTACTGGGGTAGGGAGACCCATCCTGCCCTACCAGAAAGTCAGAGGGGCGATGGGGGAGGACATAGGAGAGAGCATATTGGGGGAGGGGCTACACAGTGGGATCACTGTTTTGGGGTGGTGGGTAGGGGAAAGATGGGGAGAAAATTAGTAACTCAAAATCTCATGGAAATGAGTAATGTAAACAAAAAAATGAATTAATTAAAAAAATAAAATAAAACAAATACAGAAGATGGAGCTGTAATGAATATACTGAGAATTTTTATAAGAATGAGATGATTCAAAAATGCTTGAGGATTTCTGAAGCTATTGATTTGGTCCAGACACCAAGTCACACATTTGGTTGATTTAACTACTTGATTTGTTGACAATATACAACCAAGCCTATGGTGTATACCCATAAAGATGTAAAGACAGATACATGTGCCCAGTTAGCCTTGTCACCATCTGAGTCTCACTGTCATTTGTCATTCCAAGCAATGAGTCAGCACTGATGATAATCTCAGGAAATCAGCTCTTTCTGGAACTGCAGCCTGATTCAGAGTGGCCCAGGACAGTCGGGACCAGTACTATTTTATACTCAAGAAGACAAAGGAAGCTGACCATCTCTAGATACACCAATGACAAGTATCAATCATGAACAGTCTCTTCTGATCCCTCCAAATGCTAATATATTCACTTCAAAAATTATCTTGAGTCTGTTTGGTATCTATTTCATATCTGCTTATATTTGTATGTGTTTGTCTCTCCTATTGAATGTAAGCACCTCTAGGGCAGGAACCAGTTTGCTTTTATCCTTTTTTTCTCCAAGAGCCTAACACAATGGCTGGCACCTTCAGTTCAGTAGTCTTTCAGTCATGTCTGACTCTTCATCACCCCTTTTTAGGGTTTTCTTAGCAAAGATAACGGAATAGTTTGTCCTTTCCTTCTCCAGTTCATTTTACAGATGAGGAAAACTGAAACAAACGGGTTAAGTGACTTGCCCAGGGTCACACAATTAGTAAGTGTCTGAAGCCAGATTTGAACTCAGGAAAATAAGTCTCCCTGACTTTAGGCCCAGTGTTCTATCCACTGTGCTACCTGGAAGGTGTTTAATAATTATTTGTTGATTGTCTATTGATTGATTGAGTAAGATAGATAAGGATAAATAGCAGAATTTGTAAAATTCCTTTGGTGTTGGGGCAGCACTTAGGTACTTGTTGATCATTCTAGCTTTTTCTATGTACGTGGTGGCACCCTGCCTCTCCCTCTGGGGGAAGAGACTTGATTGACCAGCCTGCATCAGAAACAGTTTGATTCTCTTAAAAGATTTCAATTGATCTCCATATCATTCAAATAAACAAGCATTTATTAAGTAACAATTACACACAAAGGCCATGTGCTAAGCTCCATGCATATAAAGACAGAAAACAAGCAAGTTCCTGATCTCAAGGCAGCAAGTTGGCAAAGTGAATAGGGAGCACCGGGTCTAGAGTCAAGGAGACCTTAGATATTTACCAGTTGTATGATCTTGGGCAGGTCACTTTATCTCTATTTACCTCCATTTCCTCATCTGTAAAATGGGGATAGTAGAGGCAGCTAGGTGGTGCAGTGAACAGAGCACCGGCCCTGCAGTCAGGAGGACCTGAGTTCAAATCCAGGCTCAGATACTTAACAATTGCTAGCACTGTGACCTTGGGCAAGTCACGTAACCCCAACTGCCCTCCAAAAAGAAAAAAAAATGGGGATAATAATAGTATCTACCTCCCAGAGCTGTTGTGAGGATTAAATGAAATAATAATTATAAAGTGCCTGGCACATAGTAAGTGCTATGCAAAATGTTAGCTATTATTATTATTTTGAATTGGGGGCAATTTGGTGTCACAGCAGCTAGAATGCCGGACCTAGAGTCAGGAAGATTTGGGTTCAAATATGGCCTCAGATCCTTAGTAGCTATGTGACTCTGGGCAAGTCACTCAACCTGTTTACCTCAATTTCCTCATCTGTAAAATGGGGGTGATAATAGCAACAATCTCCCAGGATTGTTGCGAGGATCAAATGAGATAATATTTATAAAGTATTTGTCAGGGTGACTGGCACCTACTGGCACTTTACATATGTTAACTTTTTATTACTATTATTATCATTATTATTATAATCAAAACCTGCTTCTAGACTAGCAATAGTCTATGGTATTAGGGGTGGTTAGCAGACAAACTGCCTAAGTAATATGATGCATTTATTTATGGGCCATCAGTATGTATTTTCTGCCAGTGGAAACAGAATTTCCTTCAGGAAGAAATTCCTTTATTAATCATGAAAGCATTGAAAAGAAGCTCCAGCTGGAAATCCAGAATTGGTTCTCACATTGTAAGGATTGAGTACAACAGATGACTCAGCATCAGCCTACCAAAGGACCTAATTTCCGAGGGCTTTGCCAAAGCATTTCAGAGAAGGTCTTGATTGCAGCTGGCATTTCAAAACAGTCCAATATCCTCCCAGCACCATTTTAAAACATTAAAACAATTATTATTTTTATTATAATCAGCATTCATTGGTATAACAATTATTTACTATTGTTTATGATAATGAATATTCATTGGTAATTTTTCATGATAGTTCATATGGGATAAAAGATAGAGCTGACCTTGGGGCTAGAAACATTTGAATTCAAGTCTTCTCACTAACACATATTAACTACATAGTTATGGGAAAGCTACTTAACTTCTCAGCACTTCAGAGCAGTTCCCTAGAACTATAAAGTAACTGACAAGTTGTTGATCTGAATAAGTGCAGGGAGCTTCCATACTGAAAGGTCCCCTCACCAATTAAATCACAGGTTCAAAATTACCCACCTCACAAAAAAAAAAGTTACCAGTTAGTGGCAAGGCAGCAATTACCAAATAGCTTCATTTCTGCCATTTGGATAGGCATTTATTTGAGCTGAATTTAAGGAATTAATGAACAGAAACCTTATCAGAGCCATTTCCATCAGGCTTCATCATCTTTAAGCAAATGGCAAGGCTGAAATTATTATTATTAAAGTTAACATGTATATAGTTACAGCTTACTATGTGCCAAGCACTGTGCTATGTTTCACAATTATTTTCTCATGTGATCCTCACAATAACCCTGGGGGATAGGTTCTATTATTATTCTCATTTTACAGATGAGGAAATTGGGGAAAAGAGAGGTAAAGTGACTTGCCCAGAGTCACCTAGGGAGGAAGTATCTGAGGCTGGATTTGAACCCAGGTTTTTCTGACCCTGAGCCCAGTGCTCTATCTGCTGTGCCATATGGAACCTCCAAACAGATTATTAAGAGGAGAATGACCAAAAGCATCTGTCAAGTTCTCATTGCTCAACATATCAGAACATGTTGTCCAAAGGAGGTTTCTGATGCAACAACCTTCAAAAATACCCAAAGGAAATGGGCAACCACATGCCCTGGCAGATCAAAAAGCACATGGCTAACTTTGACCCACTGAACTCTGATCCACCTTTACTTCCAGAATCGATGCTAGGTTTTCATCCAGAATGTAGAACCCAAATCATTCTGCTTATTTCCACCCTCTTACTCCTACCTCAACACACTAATGGTTATGCTACTCATCCACTCCTCTTGGAATGATGTCGCTGCCTTGCCCCTGGAATCAGGCTCCTTCAACTCTTGCCTCTTCTGCTTTCCGGCTGAGAGTTTTCACTGCAGCCTTGTTTCCTCCAAATAGACCACTATATGAATCATATTCATGTCATTTCTGCCCTCTGTTGGTCACTGACAGTTATATACACCTGAAGCAGGACTTTTCAGTCTTAATCCCTGTCCCCTCACCTGATCAGCAGAAATTCTGTTGGAAGGATTATCACTGAATTACTGAATTACTAAACAAGGCAACGATTCAAGGCCTGCCTCAACTACTTCCCTCTGAACTTAGTTGAGTATTTACAATACATAAAAATTACTCACATTGATTGGTGTTTAAGAATTACAATAAGCTTTTTACACAACAACCCTGTGATGAAAGGCAGTTCAAATATTATTATCTCATTTTTCCAGAAGAAGAAACAGGGACTTAGAAAGTAGGAAAAGAGTTGCCAGAGTTTACACAGCTAGAACAAAAAGGCAAGATTTGAATGCAAGTCTTCAAAATTCAGGATTAGCATTTCAGTACCTATGGACGATGGGATTTCATAGTTGAACAAGACCTCACAGTTTATAATCATAGGATTCTGAGAAATATAGTGCTTAAATAAACTATACGCAAAAATGATTATCATCTTTACCATCTCACAATTAACTGAATGCTATGAAATATATAAGATCCCTGAGTTTATAGTTTGTCAATTATGAAAAAAAAATTTTTGATTGAGTAAAACAAAATGGGTCTTTTACAGACAAGGTGTCTCCCATCCACATGTCAAGATTATTCAGAATTCCTTGGAAAAATATGATAATAGGAATAATCCTATTGAATGATCCTGCCTTTGACACTTACCAACTATGTGATCCTGGGAAAGTTGTTTTAATCCCATTGTAGCCTGAATAGCTTTCAGAAAATTCCAAAGATCTTTTGCTTTAACATGAAAGCAAAGGCCCATGTTTTTCAATACTAAATCTTTTTTTCTTTTCTTTCTTTTTTTTTTTTTTTGGTGATGCTATATTGCTATAAGTCATGGAACATTACTGCTAAAGATGAGTATCACATAGAGGGAAATGGAAAGGAACTTCAAAGAACAGCAGTAAAGGATGTAATGGAGGGACTGGATGACAGGAAGGCAAGATGGGCTGATCACATAACAAGAACAAGAGATTATAGATGGACAGTCATAATGTTCCACCGGTATCCTCATGATGTCAGGAGAAAGGGAGAAAGGCTTCCAGCTGGTTGAGTGAGCCCCCTATATGCAACTTTGGGGAGAACAACCCCAACAAGTCACACAGGAAGGCCAGACATGGATGGGTTGGGACTTGCACTGATGAAGGAGACTTCTCAATCAATTAGATCACAGACTCATTAAAGTATTGGATAAGAACCCTTGAGAGGAATCCATGAAGTTGTAGATAGAAAGCTGCTCCCTAGGAAGCCCTGGACTCAAGTACCACTTCTGACACATAACAGCTATCATTACATAGCCCTTTTAGGTTAGCAAAGCATTTTATAGACATTATCTCATTTGATCCCCATGACTACCCTGTAAGGTATTTGTTATTATCTAGTTTTCATTTTACAGATAAAGAAACTGAGGCTGAAAGAGATTAAAGCAACTTTCCCAGGATCACATAGTAAGTGTCAAAGGCAAACTTTGAACTTGGGATTTTTTAACTCTAGGTCTAGCATTTTATCTATCATCCCATCTAGCTGCTTCTTATAGGCTGTGTGACCCTGGGCAAATCACTTAACTTCTCAATAACTCCAGGCAACTCTAAGACATAAATTACAGAGCAGTTGTTTATTGGCATGGTTAGAGGGAATTGGCTTCCTGGGGGCTGTGTAATAGCAGGAAAATCACAAATACAATCCAAAAATCCCAAAGAAATTTTAGAAATGAATCCCTACATTTTTTCAGACCAGCAAAATAGAGTTTAAAGGACTTGACCAAGATCTCACAGAGAAGTAAGTGCAGAGCCTAGTTTTGAACCCAAGTCTTACAGCGTCAAATTCAAGAGCCTATCTACTATTCCATGCTGCCTTTTCATCTAGTTGAGCAGTCTTTGCTAGGAACTATGGAACTGAATTAGGGTAGGTTCCTGTACCTATAATATGAGGTCACAAGGTCTTTATCAGACAAGTTCCAAAGAACAGATTAGGTCAATGGGCCAAGAGCTTCTCCTGAGATGTCCTAGTGGTAGTCAGATCATGGTTCAGTGTAGTACGATGACAAGAACATTGGGTTAAGAGTATGAGGATCCGGGTTCAAATCCCCACCTCCATCATCACCCATGGGACTTTGGGTAAATCATTTCATCTCTCTGGGCCTCCGTTTCCTCATCTATAAAATGAAGGAGTTTAAATACATGACTTCTAATGTCCTTTCCAATTCTACAGCTGTGGTCTTTTGATAATAAGATTCTCTTTCAAAGAGATGTGGCCCTCACCTTTTGAGCACACATGAGAACCATAAAGAGAAGATTGCAGTGATTCCTGAAGATTCAAAGCCCCCTCACTTATAAAATACCAAGGCCACTCTGCCCAAGGGAGACTCTTTAGGATTTCAAAGGCTGTTAGCTAAGATGAAGCACTTACTAATATGTACCTGGGAGTTGAAGGGCCTGGTAACTGTTCTCATTCCACAATCATCCTGGTGGAATTTGCTACCTCTGGAGTTTCTATGGCTGAAATAGTCCCCCAGGAAGTTCTCCTCTGGGGTTTGCCTTGAAATATTTTAAAGCAATAAAGGACCAGCAATGAAGGCTCAATAAAGGACCAGTGAAGTCTCATCCATCCTTGCCATTCATCTCTGAACACAATGATGTACGTGTTTATAACCTTATATAACCATGTCCCATGTCTGAATCTTGTCTCCCAAAGGGAGCACAAGCTCCATGAAGCTTGTACCTTTTCCTGTCTCAGACAGGAGGACCAGAAAACACATAAGCAGCTCAGGCATTTGTTTGGGGACTGTAGTTTCAGAGAAACTGGGAAAGGCCCCAGCACTGGAATAATCCTCCAGGCTATGATGCTGTAAATCTGTTTGCCAACTATAGTCCTTCATCAGCCAATCACAGAAAAGTTTTAAAATGTAATTCATATGACAAAGATATTTCTACACTAAGACATATATAAGGGGTACCTAGATGGTACAGTGATTTGAATGCTAGAATTGGAGTCAGGAAGACCTGAATGCAAATCCTACCTCAGAAACTTAGAACTGGGCAAATCACTTAACTTCTGTCTCCCTCAGTTTCCTTGGTTGTAAATTGGGGATAAAAATAGCACCTATCTCCTAGTGCACTTGAGTTAGTAAATGTAAAGCACTCTTCAAACTCTAAAGTGCTATTAAATGCTAGATATTATTATTTTATCATTAGAAATGATAGGTATTAAGACATTCCTGAAAAAGTCACTGATAGAAAAAGAGAGAAGTAAGAATGCCTTAGACTACTAAAGGTTGGGTTATAGAAGATCAAGGGTCAAGACAAACTTAGGTCCCATCACAACTTAGTCTTACCAAGGTTCTCTGAGACCATCCCCTTCAGTATTTCTTATAGCACAAGAGTATTCTATCACATTCATATACCATAATTTGTCTATCCATTCCCCAACTGATAGGGAGTCCCCAGTTTTCAGTTCCTTGATACCACAAAAAAATAGCTCTTATATGGGTCCTTTTCTTCTTTCTTTGATCTCTTTAAGTTTAGAACTAAGAGTAGTATCACTGAGTCAACAAATATGCATAGTTTCATAGGTTTTGGGACATTGCTCCAAATTGCTTTCCAGAATGACTGGACCAGTTCACAATTCCATAGTTCCAAACTGCTTTCCAGAATGACTGGACCAGTTCACAATTCCATAGTTCCAAACTGCTTTCCAGAATGACTGGACCAGTTCACAATTCCATAGTTCCAAACTGCTTTCCAGAATGACTGGACCAGTTCACAATTCCACCAACAATGCATTAATATACCTGCTTCCCCACAGCAACTCCAGCATTTGTCATTTTCTTATTTTGTCAACTTTATCCATCTGATCCTCCACTACTAGACCTATATCCTCCCCAAAAAATTTTTACAACATAAAAGGACCTATATGTGCAAAAATATTTGTAGTGGCTTTTTTAACAGTGCTAAAAAATTGGAAAGAAAGAGGTATACTCATCACATTTGGAGCATCCCATAGATGTTAAAAGTTCCTTTCCAACAGAGATCAGTTCTTTGTACCTATGTCCCTAGCACTTACCACAATGCTTGGCACATAATAGGTACTTTAAAAATTCCATGTTGATCGATTGATCAGGTAGGTAAGCATAAGTCCCCTAAGCCTCTGTCATGTAATTAAACAATTTTAGAGTTGGAAGGAATGGGAGAAGGCCATCTAGTCCAACCTACACCTGAAAAAGAATCATCATTGAAACATACCCAGTACTTCCTAAGGCAGTCCATTCCACTTTTAGATAGCCCTAATTGTTAGGAAAGTTTGGATCTGTTTGTCTGTTTCTTTGTTTTTTCCTACCTCAAACTTTGCTTCTACTCATTGCTCCTACATTCACCCTCTGGAGCCAAAAAAATAAAAAAAATCTAATCCCTTTTCTAGCTGATAGCCCTTCAAATACTTGGAGATATTTCCCCATGTTCCTCCCATAAACTTCTCTTCTCCAGGCTAACCAACCCCACTTCCTTCAAGTCATCCTCATATGGCATGAACATACTAGATTCCCTTATAGAGACAGGCATCATCCCAGAACTCCATTAAAGGGATCCCTAAAAGGCTCATATGAGTTCTATTGAATCAGTGAAGAACATAGAAACTAAGACTTGTGAGGGGGAAAACGGAAGAGCTGGATAATAGACTGAGTGCTAAAAGGATTTTTAGAGAGCTCCAAGTCCAACTTACTCATTTTCCAGATGAGGAAACATTGGGGAAATTACTTCTCATCTCTGAGTCTAAAGTCACATAGGAGAATGGAAATTATATGGACATGTGGATGATGCTAGAAGTCTTACTGAAAGTAGCTGCAACCATATTTGGGGATGAGGGTTAGAAAAAGATGGGAAGCTCCAGCTCTTATTTGGTGTTTTATTTCCATCATCACTACCACTGCCCTCCATTTTCTGGGTAGGTCCCTGAGAAGCAACACCTCTCTCTCCAGTTTTCACTCTCTTTTCCTTACCTAATTCCCACAGTAGAAGAAGAGAACTGATCAGAGTTAGATATAGGACAGCCATTCTAAGTCTCAAGCCCTAGATGCTCTCAGTATGGGAGTAAGAGGGGAAGAAAGAGGAGCCAAGCAGCCTAGGAGGAAGAAGAAAGGTACACTAGCTGGAAACAACATAAAGTAAAGCAGCCCTCAGAATCTCATTGGATACTATTATTTGGCTCTCTTACCTCTTGCCTGCTACATGGAATAGTAGATGTAAAGTCGAGAAGACCTGAATTTAAATCAAGTTTAAGACATTTACTAGTTATGGGACCTTTAACAAGGCATTCAATTACCCCCTGTTTCAATTTCCTCATGTATAAAACTCACAGCGTTATTGTGAAGATTAATGAATATTATATATATATATATATACACACATATATATATATATACACACACACACAATGCTTTGCAAATTTCTAGTGATATATAAATGCTAGCTATTGGATTATTATTGCCTCTTCATCTTCTATTGTGGGGACCAAACTCTTAAAATGACCTCCAAGTCAGTCATCCCCAGTGACAAAAAAGAAACAATCCCTAAGATAAAATTTTGCTCCGCTTTCTCTTTTCTCCCTGGTTAAGCAAAGCCTTCCCAGTTGTGCCAGGAGGTAGTTTTGATCAATGAGCCTTCTAGAACAAGGACACTATCTCTTTTACTCCCTCTAGGGAACAGAACAAAACCCTTAAGAAAAGATCCACAAGTAACCTGACCTTGGTGGTCAAAAAAGTTTCATTTTATGTCTTGCTTAAGCTACAAGGCCTCCGCTCTAGCTGAATCACTCTTGGCCCTTAGTTTTGGATCATCGTCACAGGTAGGGTCAAGGAAAGCACAGTTGGCAGGACCCCAAGAAGACTGGAATGGGGAGGCCAATAGGGGCAGCAGTTTCCACTGTCTTTAAGTTTTGTAACGAAGCGTTAGTTTGAAACTTAATTTCTAAATATAATGAAAACTAGAATCAAATTCAAGGGAAGACAACCCAGCTGAGGTGCCCTTCCCACCCTGTTCAGCCTGTCAATCAGTGAACAAGTACTGAAGCACTTCCAGGCACTGTGATAAGCACTGGGGGATTATAAATAAAGGCAAAAACAGGTCCCCAGCCTCAAGGGGTTCACATTGTAATGGTGAAGTCAACAAGTAAATAACTATGTACGAATAAGATATATACAATGTAAATGAAAAGTAATTTCAAGAGGAAGATGCTATCAGTACAGTGTTTCGGGGTATGGGGGACAGGCAAGAGGAGACAAGGAGACATCTCTTTCAGAAGGTACGATCTGAACTATCTTGTAGGAAGCCAGAAAAGCCAGTAGGCAGAGATAAGGAAAGAGAATTCCAGCAATGGAGGACATACCCAGAGCAGTGACACAATCTGAGGTCAAGAGTCCCAGTCTGTTTCACTGAGGAAAGGGAACTGAGGCTAGAAAGACTGAAGTAGAATGGGCTTCCCAGGGAGGTAATGAGCTCTCTCTCACTGAAGGTGATGGGATGCTGTAAAGGTGAGTGTAATTGAGAAACAGGTTGCACTACATGGCCTCTGATGTTCCAGCCAACTCAGAGGTTCTGTGATTCCAAACCAACTTGAGAGAAAGCAAACTAGAAAAGAAAAAACAGACACAAAAGAACAGAATCGGGCCTTTGAGCCAAAATCAAGAATAGGCTGAAGCACTAGATGGTTAGTGGCTCAGGTGAGGTGACTGGAGAAATAGATGACTAGCAGAAAATATGAAGAGAGCCTTTGATCCTTAGCCTCCTCTGGCATGAACTTTTCTTTCAATTAACCCAGGTTCACAGGTTAATCCCATGTATCCAGATCACCTAGAGGAGTTCTGAGAGGACTAAACAAGTGTATACACAATGAGAAGAGGGGTATATTAGGGATGAGTTGGGGGGATCAGGTAGTCATCGTGGAATCTAGAATACTGAAAAGTAAGGAGTATTGGTTTGTCAGTATAACCCCACTTCTATACACCCAGAGAGCCTTCTGAACACAGAAACAAAGTCTAATTCTTTAATCCCAAGTTTCCCTCAAAGAAATACTTCTTAAGAAAATCTAACTCTCTAATTAAAAAAAGGGATAGAGGAGAATATAAAATCGACTGTTTCAATTATACAAGATTTTAAAGCTTTTCATAAATCAATGTAGAGAGAATTCAAAGAGAAACTATAAAGGGGGAGGAAATATTGCATCAAATATTATTAAAAGTCCGACATAAAATACATAGGGCACTCACACAAAAATATGAAAGCAAGAAACATTCCCCAATAGATTAGCAGACAGAGGATATAAACTAACAGTGAAATATGAACTTTAAACAACTCTGAAGTTTCACCTCATAGTGTGCAAACTGGCAACAATGACAAAAGATGGAAATAACCAATGCTACAGTGACTTTGGGAAGACATATATCATTGGTGGTGCTGTGGACCGATCCAACCATTCTAGGTATCAATCTGGAATTATTGCAAGGAAAGTGAATAAACTGTTCATACTCCTTGACCCAGCAATTTTAGTACTAGGATTATACTACCAAGAAGGTCTAGAAAGAAACCAATGTATATTATTTGATATGTTACCCATTACATGTCAAAATATTCATAACAACATTATTTGTGGTTGCAAAGAAACAGAAACAAGTGGATGCCCATTAATTGGAGGGGGGATGGAGAAGAAAACAAGTATGGCATATACATGTAATGGAATATTATTGTGTGGTAAGAAATTATAAATATGAATAATTCAGAGAAACATAGGAAGATTAGTATGAACTGATCAAGAACAAAATAAATAGAACCAAGAGAACAATATGCACTCCATAAGAATATAAATTAAATGATCACTGAAGGGAGTAAAACTCCATGTAACTGGAGAAATTTAATAAAGAGCCCAGAAAATGGAACAGATCTCTTCCCTAACAGTGAAGAGGTGAGGGTCTACTAGGATAGAATATTATATATGATATCTAATATCACTGTGTCCATTGTTTTTGCTTAATTGTTTTGGGGGGCTTTGGGGGTTTGTTTGATTTTTCAGTCACAAGGTAGGGTTCAGTCTGGAAGGTAGGAAAGGAATATGAAAGGACTTTGATGAAAAGGCAAAAGATATCAATAATTTTTTTTAAAAACCTCTCTTTCCTTAAACTGTGATTCAATGTCCCTCAGAATCTACCCACCCACTCAGTTCAAGTGAACAACTGTTTATTAAGTAACTATGATGTGGGGAATGGGCAGTGGGGAGGGGGCCTTTCTATACTAGACTCAATTGCTGCCTATAAAATGTGTATGCCATCCAGAAGATTATTGATTCATTGATCATAAGAATAGAATGGTCGGACCTGTCATTAGTAATATTACTGACAGCTACACAGGGAAGAGATTGGAAAGCAGAGTAATCACTAGTCCAGGCACAAGGGGCTAACCTGAGATGGTGGCCATGTGAGAAGAGAGAAGATGACAGATTAGAGAGATGCTGTGGAAATAAACTGGTCAAGACTTCAAAACTTACCGAATATTTTTTTGGGGGGGAGGAGGGGAAGGAGTCAAAGATGACTGAAGCTGTGAACATCAGTGACATAGGAGACAACATTAAAAGTTCCTGATGTTTAGGGGCCCAAAGGTGGCTTGAGAAAACCTTGTTATCTCCAATACTATTGAAATGTCCCAGTGTTTTTCAGATGCTTTCTAGTTTCTGATATTTCTCATCAAAAATACTTTTTTATATACTTTTTTTTTTTTGGTCAGGGGATTCAGAAGTTCTCTCCTGGGTTAATTCTATGTGCATCCTGTTTAGTTACATACATACAAATATTAACTTCATCTTCTAGTACTTCTTGTGAAGGATGGTAGCGTCATGTTCCCACTGATCTAGCCTCAGGGGATCCTAGTGGAACAAAGCTCTCTCCACCCACAGTTTCTATTGGCCCAGGCTTCTTTGAATAAAGCCAGTGGGAGGGGGGGTGCAGCTAAGTGGCACAGTAAATAGAGCACTGGACCTGGACTCAGGAGGACCTGAGACACTTGACACACTTACTAGCCGTGTGACTTTGGGCAAGTCACTTAACCCCAATTGCCCTCCAAAAAAGCAAAAAAATAAAAATAAAAAAATAAAGCCAGTGGGGGAGGAGGGATAGTGGCTAGAGTCCCATATTTGGAGTCAAAGATTATACTGGATGCAGATCTTTGTTCTACTACCTATAACCTGTGTGACCGTGGGCAAGTTACCTTCTCTCTCTGTGCTTCCCTTTTCCAGATCACAAAATGAGGGCTTTGGACTGAATTTCTAAGGTCTCTTCTAGTTCTGAAGTCCAAAAATGACATATAGTTTTCCTGGAAGTATAGAGAGGAGCAGCTAAGCTAGAAGTGGTAGCAGATCATGGGAGGGGGAATATAGGAAGAATGTATGTCACGGAGCAGCAAGAGAGATAACCTGGAGTGGAGTCAGGGCATGGGGAAGGGGGGAGAGACAGAGATGGAGAGACAGTAGAACCTTGGTTTTAGTACCATGACATCCTTTCCCTTAAATCTTTAAAAATTACCAACTATCATAACTTAATAGATCTAAAGCTAGAAGGGGCCTTAGGGATCATTTAGTCTAATACCCTCATTTGACAGATGAGGAAATAGAGACCCAGAGAAGTTAAGTAATTTGTTCAAGATCATATAGCTAATAAATGGCCAGACCAGGATTTGAACTTTGGCCTCTGACTCTAAAACCAACACTCAACACTCATCACTCATCTAACTTTGGTGAAAAGCCCTATAATGGGGCTCAGAAAGTCTTCATCAGAAGCAGTTCATTGGTTGTGGTAGACAAACGCCTTACATCACATGTGCATTAAACCAGGATCCTCTGACCAGAAAACTTAGAATTAAGTGTCCTTAGAAACACCATCTAATTAGTCTCTCCATGTCTCTGGGGCAAGTGGAGGTTGGGGGAGGGGGGTTGTTTGTTTATTTTTTCATTTAGAAAACAAAGGAGTTGAACTGGAGGACTCTAAGGTGCACTGCAGCTCTAAATCTACTGTACTGTACTGGAAGGCCCCAGAATGCGACCTTGGGTTCCAGTCCTGACTAACATAGTCCATGATTGTGTGACCTTGCTCAAGTCCTTTCCTCTCCCTCTGCTTCAGTTTCCTCTTCTGTACAATGAGGGCTTGGGCTCCAGCTCTAAGTAAGGTTCTTCAAACTCTGAAATAGCAATGAAGTAAATCTTGTTCTCTTGATCCTGACTGAGATAGATCCCATTTGTTCCACCAGGTGGCACACTCTGCTTATTTTCCCACTTACACTCTGCCCAAGCAAAACAGGGAAGAGATAGATAACCAAACTCAGTCTTTCAATCCTGAAGCACCGAAGCTCCACTAATGAGAGGTGGGGCTGTGAGACTCCTTGTTCTCACAATCTTTGGCTCATTAAAATCCCTACACTGGCACCTCAAGGATAATTTTACTTTTACCTCAATTCACATGTCTAGGTCATGGCCAAAATAGGGAATTTTTTTTTTAGGGATGTTCATTGATACAATATGTATCAAATTGAGTTGAGTAGTTTATTCTTACGCTCAAAAGAAATTCTAAACACAGGACATTTATAGGCATGAATTTGACCAGAACAAACTTAAAACACAACTTAACAATTTATAACTGTTGTTAGAATACTCTGGGAAGATTATACTTAAACCTAATCAGAACATAAAGCACTTGGCAACATATAATTTCCATACTAGGGAAGAAGGAGCTCTAAGGGTGCATTGGGTAAAAGAAAATTTCCCAGATATGGATGGAATGGAGATGGAAGCTAAGGGAAGTTGTTATAACTTCATTATTTCAAAACATATTTCATATTTCAAAACAACCTTTTTCATATTTCATATTTCAAAACAACCTGGTGGCTAGAACAGACCTATAATGTCATTGATTTGGGAAATTTCAAGTAAGGAATATTCCCTCTACCAATGTAGATTGGCACCTCAGCCACAATTCATCTTAAAATGTCGTATAGGGAACAAAGAAGTTAAGTGACTTACCCAGGGCCACCTAGACCATTTGTCAGAGGCAGAAGTTTAGGCCAGATGTCGCTCCACTGTGTAACACTGCCTCCCAATGTTCTATCAACTCCTTAAGTACAAAGTGGAAGAGACGTGGCTATGTAATAGTTGGTGTGTTTGAATGGACCACCAGCTCAGAATACTCTTAATATTCCAGGGCAGCCAAAAAAAGTTAATTCAATGCATTGAGAGGCATGGTGGGAATGAAGGCAGCAATCAGCCTGCCCTGGTCTGAGATATTATGCTTGGTTCTTGCCACCACATTTTCAGGTCACTGGCAAGTTAAAGAAGGTTTAGAAGAGGATAATCAGGTTGTGTGACTCTGAAGCAACCTGTTAATGTCCCACCAAGGTGTCAGGCCTCAGGTAGATCACATGTCCCACAAAGATCCCATGAAGGAAGTGGAAAGTTTTAACCTGAAGTCTTTGGGATATATGTGATAGATGCTTTCAAGCATGTAAGGACTAGGATGTAGGAAAAGGATTAGCCTTGTTCTGTTTAAACTCCAAAAATACTAAGCAGTGGAAAGAAGTGTCAACAAAGTGGTTTTATATATAAATAACCTAATAGAGTATGGGGTCTGGAGTCAGGAAGAACTGAGTTCAAATCTGGCTCTACTAGCTTTGTGACCCTGGATAAGTCACTTAAACTTTGTTTGCCTCAGTTGCTCATCTATAAAGTGAGGATAATGACAGCATCTACCTCCTAGGGTTATTATGAGGATCAAAGGAGATAATATTTTAAAGCACTTAGCACAGTGCTTAGAATACTCTGGGTGCTACACAAATGTTAGCTTTTAATTATATAAATTATATATTATTATATATTAGTTACATATAATATATAATTATAGATAATAAATTATTATTATTAAATAGCTACCTTATTTGTCTATAATTTGATCAATTCTTCTAATTCCCACCAAGCACAACTCTTTTTCTTCATTCTTAGCTGCTTAGTAGTCACTCCATTCCCACTGTGACCCCTGCCTCTCTGTCTCTGGGGACAGTCACCACCCCTGATAAGGCACCTCGGCTATGAAAGGAAGGATCATAGCAGTCCTGCCCCATGCTGGGGCGCCAGGCAGGACAAGCCAGTCTATACACAGAGCCTTCTCCCGTGTGTCTCCCTGGTCACCCCTCTCCCATCTGCCTGGCCCCCTCATCCCTTTCCCTTCCGTGACACCAAAACAAATGACTTCATCTGCATGATCCAGCTTCATATCAGCCCCTCACAGGGGGACGCCCTAGAAGAGGGTGGAGGGAGTGGAGCCAAGGGGGGGACGTGAAGGCTTTGGTTATTTTGGCTCAGAAAGGTTACTCTGCAATGTATCAACTGCCAGACTTCAAAAGGTAACAGGCCTAAGGCCCTTCCTTTTTTTTTTTAAGGCAAACTCCTATTCTCCAGGTCAGATTTGTCCACACTCCAGGGATAGGATAGTCACCTTCCCATCAGACTAGAGCAGAATAATCTGCTCAGGCCTCAACGTCCTTTTTTCACTTCAGCTAGCTCAATAATAATAATAATTCTTTGATTTATATCACATGTCTAACCTTCCAAACTTCTTACCCAACCTAGGAAGGAAATCTCTTTCTCAGCATGGTACAGTACAGCATTAGACTTGAAATCAAAGGATATGGGGTTCAAATCCTACCTCAGACACTACCTGTATGAATTTGGGCAAAAGCAAAGGAATTTACATGATAACTCTGTCGTATATCTGAAGGGAATGGCAAATTGTAAATGGTAGATTTGCAATTTCATGTGCAATATTTTATATTGTACCATGCTATGGAAATGCTTGTTTTGTTCCATGAATTTAAAATAAAGTAAATTTTTTAAAAAGTGATATGCTGGCACTGGACTGTGAATCAGAGGGCTTAGGTCAGAATCTAGGTCTGACATGTAATTATGTGACTGTAGGCAAGACATTTTGCCTCTTTCAACCTCAGTTTCCTCCTTTGTAAAAATCAAGGAGTAGGAATATTTTTTCTAATAGGGGAAAATAAGTACACATAAGAATCATAATAATACCTAGAATTTATACAGTGCTTTAAGGTTTGCAAAGTACTTTACATACATTACCTCATATAAAGTTAGACTAGGCCCTCTTCACTAAGAAACAAATATTTCAAAACTTCTGCCTCATTTCCCCTATCCAGGGGGGGAAATGAAATTTGCCCCCAAAGGTCCTGGCTGAATGAGCACTTGCCCTCTAGGCTCCTGACCTCCAATCTTTAGAAAGCAGGAGTTCCCCCCTGCACTCTTGGACTTTCCCCATGACTAGGACAAGTCAACAAATGTCCAGTGTATCCCAGGGAGGTTAAGGTCACAGCCTGTCTCAGTACCTGCCATAAATTTGGAGAATGTCAGAGTTAAATGGCACATCAGAGTCGTTTAAGTCAGCCCACTCAATTCGCAGCTCAGAAAACTGAGATACAGATGGTAGAAGGGGCTTACTCACAGAGTTAATTCATAATGAAGCCATAATTAGAACCTAAATTTCCTGATTCATAGCCTAGTGTCTTTTCCACTATATCAGGCGACCCCCAAGATGCTCTAGTCTAAACCATTCATTTTACAGCTGAGGAAACTGAGTCCCAAAGGAGTTAAAAGTGGTTAAGTCACAATAGGCAGAATAAGATGTACATTTTTTATCATAGCCAATGTGACAATTTGCTTTGCTTGACTATGTGTAATTGTTACAAGAGTTCTGGTTTTCTTTTTTCTTTCTTTTTCCAGTAGGATGAAAAGAATAGATTTTTATTAAATAAAAAAATAATCTCAAAAAGCAAGAGAAGTTGTGAGGAAATTCTGTCTTCTTAAGCTCATAAGTCTAAAAGACTTTAACTACCAAACAGTAAAAAAGAACTAGATAATATTTCAAGGTGGTTTTCAGGAATCCAGGATTCCAGTACTGGTATCCTTTCCTCTACTGAATGCAAAAGCAGCTGGACAATTTTCCTTATTCTTCCCCAACCTCTCTAGAAATTCCTTCTCTGTCTCCTTCCCTAGCTCTCTTCCCAACTTAATCATCACTACAATAATAATAGCTCATATTTCTGTACTGCTCTGAGGTTTAGTTTTTATCCTAATATTTTATTTTTCCCAAACTACATGTATATTTTTAACATTTGGGTTTTTTGGTTTGTTTTGAGTTCCAAATTTTATCCCTCTCCCCCTTCTCTGAGATAGTAAACAATCTAATATAGGTTATATATGTGCAATCTTGTAAAACATTTCCATATTAGTCATTTTTTGCAAGAAAACTTGAATTTCAATTGTCAGCATCAACCCATTTTGTTCCCCTGCCATCCCCTACTCACCCACACACTTAAAAATCACCTCACATGTTATAACTCATTTGTTTCAAGGAGAGAATCAACAGATCATATTCTATGTCCTAAATAAATTTCTATGTTTTGATCATTTAAAAAACCTTGAACTAAATAAATTTAGAAATAAAGTGAAAAATTGTATTCTTCAGTCTGTATTCATTCACCAAGAGTTCTTTCTCTTAAGGCAAATAGCATTTTTCATCATGAGTTCTTTAGGATTGTCATGGATCATTGTATTGCTGAGAAAAACTAAGTCATTCACAGTTATTCATTCTACAATATTGCTGTTACTGTGTCCAATGTTCTTCTGGTTCTGCTCACTTTACTCTGCATCAGTTCTAGTCTTTCCAAGTTTTTCTGAAATTGCTTTGAGGTTTATGAAGCACTTCTCTCACAATAATCTCTTGAGAGGCTAGTACAAGTTATTATATCCATTTTTCTGATAAAGAACCTAGGAATCCAAGAAGTAAGGTGACCCATCCAAGGACACACAGGGCTAGTAAATAATACAGTCAGACTACAAGCCAGGTCTTCTATGTTTTGAACCAAACCACACCACCACACTGACATCCCATATATGTTGGCATGTTCTAAGACTATGTCCTCTATATATATGTCCTTTGGATATTTTCTTATCCACTCTCATGACTTTAAAACATTGTCTTTAGCCCTGAGCTCCCTCATCATATTCCTCAAAAATATTAATGTCTCCGTCATTCTCCCAACTGGATAGGCTGAAAGCCTTGGGATGTATTGGGGACAGGAAAAAGCTCTTAGAGGGAGAAATCAATCAGCCGCTGAGATTTTTTGATTCTTATTTCTGCATTATCTCTTATATCTGTCCCTTCTTCTTCACTAGACACCACCACACAAGGTCTAGCCATCTTCCCCATTAGCATGTGATCTCTTTGAAGGCAGAGACTGTTTCTGCCTTTTAAAAAAAATTTTCCTTTGTATTTTTATGATTTTAACAAACTAACATTTTTCATACAAAGAGCAGAAAAAGAAGACTATGATATGAGACAAAGAATCCCAAATACATATAGCTTGTTTTGAAAACATTTCAAATTTACGTAAGTTAGCGCTAACAGCTCGGTTTGTCTATATCCCTTCTGAGCTTCCTCCTGTTCACTTCCAGGCAGTTTTTAAATGATGCTTTGATGTTCTTTTCTTCCTTTGCTTCATTTATTTTTGGATCACACACCACATATAACAATGATTATAATTATAGTAATAATGATAATAATTCTCCCCTTAAGTCTTCCTCCACCAAAAAAGAAAAGCCCTCTCTTATAAGAGATAAGTAGAGGAAAATAAAACAAATCTTCCCATTGACCATGTCTGAAAATGCATCTCATTCTTCATCAAAGACATTTTCACCTTTCTTTGTATCTTGGTGCTGTGCCTAGCACATAGTAAGCCTTTAATAAATGTTCATTGACTGACTGACTGACTGACTGATTAATTAGAAGTTAGTAAGTCCAAGGCTGGGCTCAAACCCAGGTCTCTTGTCTCTGAATGCAATGATTTTCCCACTAAAATATATTCCCTTTCATTTCCATTGCCTCTTCTCTCTACCCTGAGTCACACCAAAGCTCCCACAAATCACACAGTTCGCTTGCTTCACCCTGGTGGATGATACAATCCAGTCTCATTCACCATCTCCTTCTGAAAAATTTGTGTCATGGTTGTTAACTCCCCTTGTCCTGGGAATGCCTGGGCACGGACCTTTAGATTCCCCAGCAGAGCTATTGTATCCAAACTCTTCACCCTGCCCTGTCCCGGAGGGTACCAGGGGAGCAGCTGTCAGGCCACTTTATTATTGTCCAGCTCTGAGTGGCCACTTATCTGTGACTCCCACGTATGGGAACTAGACAGGCAGGCAGCACTTTCCCCACTAATTTTCTTATCCTGACAGGAAAGAAGATAATGAGTGTGTACAGTAGTAACAGTTCACATTTCCATAACTCTTATAAAGTTTCCAAAGCACTTTCCTCATAATAATCCTATGAAGCAAGTATTGTGCATATTATTAGACCCATTTCACAGATAAGGAAACTGAGGCTGAGAGACATCAAATGACTTTCCCAGGGTCACACAGCTAGTAAATGACAATCAGTCTAGATTCAAAGCCAAGTCAGATTTCAGACTCCAAGTGTAGTGTTCCCACTGCCTATAATATACAGCAATATTATACAGGATCATGGACTTAGAGAGAGAAGAGACCTGAAAAGTCATCAAGTCCAAATTCTCCATTTTACAGATTAGAAAACTGAGGAATGGAGAGGTTAAGTGATTTGCTCAGAGTCACAGCTGGATTTGAACCTAGGCTTTCCTAATTCCAAGTCTAGTGACCTCTTCTCCATGCCATGAAAGGAAGGGTAAATCATGCAATCATAGAATATTAGATCTGGAAAGGAACCTAATAAATCATCTGGTACAACCTCCGGTTCTACAGATGGGGAAACAGAGCCAGGGAAGAAGACTTATTAGTGTGGCAGGGGAAAGAGACTTGGATCTGAAATCAGGAAATCTGGATTCTTGATCTGTCTGCCATTAACTAGCTACGTGAACTTGAGCCACTCTTTCCTTTCCAAGCCTCAGTTTCCTCCACTGTCAAAAGGAAAGAGTTGGACTGAACAATTTCTAAGGTGCTTTACAACTTGAACATTCTATGACTCTATTCTAAGTCTAACTAGATTGCTTCAGTCACTAAGCTAAGAGATCCAACAGTGCATATACTAAGACTTTTTCACTGTCAGCCAGGCATTTACAAGGACTCTCCCAGTGGCTCCCTGGGGAGAAAGGTTGGAGAAAAGAACACAGAAGTGAAGAGGGGTGGGAAATTTGGAGTGGGATTGGCACCCTGGAAGGAAGGATCCAGGTATACTTGAAGAAATCAGGCCAGGGAAATGCAAGCCAAGGCGCCTGCCTCTCCTTTGAAGAGAACAGTTGAGCTGAGGAATAGGGAAAGGATAACAATGTCTAGATGGGACAACTAGATAGTGCAGTTTAAGTTGCACAGTGGATAGAGCATTAGGCCTAGACTCAGGAAGACTTATCTTCATGAGTTCAAATCTGGATTCAGCCATTTACTAGCTTGTGACCTTGGACAAGTCCTATTTGCCTCAGTTTTCTCAGCTGTAAAAAAAATCAGCTGGAGAAAGAAATGGCAAATCGCTCCACTATCTCTACCAAGAGAACCTCAAATGGGGTCATAAAGTGTCTGACAGCTGAAGCATCTAAGTAACAGCAACATCTAACTGGCTACATACAAAGCCCCTCTTTTACTGGGGACTCTGAATTGTTGCATGTACAGATCTTTGTTCACAAGTGAATCTACCAGCATCAAACAAGGAAAAGAGCCCAGGAGTCAGGTTCTAAAGATCTGAATTCAAGTCCTACTTCTATTACTGTTTCTTAGTAGCTTTGTAACCTTGCACAGAATCTCCCTGAAGAGACAGCTGGTGGCAGAGTGGATAAAGTACTGGGCAAATCAGGAAGACTGAGATGCTTACAGCCTCAGATACTTACTACCTTTGTGACTTAACCTCTGCCTGCTTCAGTTTCCTCAGCCATAACATGTGGTTATGTTGTGAAGCACCTGCCTCCCAGGATTGTTGTGAAGAGCAAATAGTATTTGTAAAGCCCCTAGCACAGCACTTGTTACCTAGGCAGTTGCTAAGTAAATGCTTATTCCCTCCTTTCCCTCCCCGCTTTGATGAAAAGGCTTATGTGCTGATCATCTTTATATCTCCCTTGGTGCTGTATACACAGTAGGTACTCAATCACTGTTTATCTTCTGTCCACTCACAGAGCAGCTGACCCTAGCTCAAGCCCTCATCCCCACTTGTCTTGACTGTCTCTGAAGTCTTCTATCTGATCTCCTTGCCTCCCAATCTTTCTCATCTCTAATTTATTCTTTGTATGGCTGGCCAATTAATTGTGAAAGACAGATAGGAGTGGGAGGCAGGTATGGTTAGGTTTTGATTTATTCTGGTACCCACATTGGTAAGATCTACTGAAATTCTAAAGTGCAGGTCTGACCATGTCACTCCCCTGCTCAAAAATCTTTCATGGCTCCCTATTTCTGTTAGGATAAAAAAAACAAACTCCTTAGCCTAATGTTTCAGTTCCTCTACAAGCCAGGCCCCACATTCCTTTCCAGTCTTTCTCCACATTGTCCTATTTCATATTCTCTGTATTACAGGGGAAAAAAAGCTAGTAACAGTTACCCACACTCAGAATCACCCAGTAAGCAGCACAGCCAGGATTCACACCCACATCTCCAGACTTCAAATACAGTGATCTCGTAAATTATCCTATAAGCATCAATTCCACTGTTATGAGGGCACAAGTGGAAGACATCACCAGTGCAATGTCCAGCCTAGACCAGTAGGTGCCACTGCAATATCAAGGATTAGATTTGCTCTGGGGGCATCTCCTTAGGCAGCTCCCCAAGGCAAAGACAGTAAATACATTTGGGGGGGGGGGGGAGAGCTGAGTTTTCCTGTCCCTAGGTTTGACTGAAAATTTGGCCAGTTGCAACCTGAGATGGTCTGTGTGCAAAATCAATTGTATAAGTCTCCCAATACCTGTAAACGCTGAAAAATAGAAAGGAAAGTTGTCTACTTTGAGTCAAAAAAAAAAAAACAAGTATTTATCAAGCATCTAGACATTAGCTGTGTGCCCCTGGGCAAGTCTTTTAATGCTGTTTGTCTCAGTTTCCTCATCTGTAAAATAAGCTAGAGAAGGAAATGACAAAGCACTCCAGTATCTTTACCAAGAAAACTCTCAAAAGAGATCACAAAGAGTTGACCACAACTGAAAACAACTTAACAGCAATATTTAGCATGGGAGACACTGCGCTAGTTGCTTGGAACACAATTACAAAGAATCAAATCATCCCTATTCTTGAGGAACTTGCATATATGACCCCATATGGGGTTTTCTTGGCAAAGATACTGGAGTGCTTTTCTATTTCCTTCTCCAGCTCCTTTTACAGATGGAGAAACTGAGGCAAACAGGGTTAAGTGACTTGCCCAGGTCATGCAACTAATAAGTGTCTAGATGCTTGATAAATGCATTTTAATCTTTTGACTCAAGGAAGACAGTTTTCCTTTCTGCTTTTCAGTGCTGATAGGTATTGAGAAACAACTAGTGTCTGAGACCAGATTTGAACTCACTGAGTCTTCCTGACTCTGGGCCTGGCACTCTATGTACTGAACCACCTAGATGCCCACAGAAGGTAGAATGCCCACAATGGCTGTTACTGTTCGGTTGTTTCATTCAGGTCTTATTCTTTTTTTTCTTTTTTTTTTTTTTTTTTGCTTTTTTGGAGGAGGGGAGACAGGGCAATTGGGTTAAGTGACTTGCCCAAGGTCACATGGCTGGTAAGTGTTAAGTGTCTGAAGCCACATTTGAACGCAAGTTCTCCTGACTCTAGGGCTAATACTCTATTCACTGCACCACCTAGCCACCCCAAGGTGGCTCTCTTAATGACCTCATTTGAGGTTTTCTTGGCAAAAATACTGTAATGGTTTGCCATTTCCTTCTCCAGTTCATTTTGCATTTAAGGAAACTGAGGCAAACAGGGTTAAGTGACTTGCCCAGGGTTACACAGCTATCTCAAGTCACAATTGGCCAAATTTCCAGTAAAACCCAAGGAGAGGAAAGTTCAGCCCTACGCTGGGATATGATTCCACTCTCCATGCCCACCCCAATGAGAGGACAACCGAAGGAAGGATAGAAAGAAACATATAAGCTTTAAAAGTTACATGATGAATTTACCATAATTAAAATATTATGTTTAATACTTTAAAATTTATTACATTTAAGAAGAAAAGCAAGCTGTACATAGAAAATATTTGCAGTTTCATGTACAATCATCTCCATATGTTCTACATTGTATATGGAATTGCTTATTTTATTTGGTGTTTGTCAAGTTTTAAATGGAAAGAAAAGGAAGTAGAAAGGGGGGGAAAATAAAAATCAGGGTGTTTGACTAGTTGGCCTCAGAGATTACCTAATCCAAACCACTCATTTTCTAGATAAGAAAACTGAGGCAAAGAGAAGGAAAGTTATTTACCCAAATGGCAGAGCTGAGACTCAGCCCCAGGTCTGACCCCAGGTCTAGAACTGTCCACTGCAAAAGTGCCTTCAAAAAGAGTTCCCTTCCACCAGTTCCAGAAAACAGCATGGAGGAGGTTGTACATAATAGGACCTCCTTCTGCCAGAAATAACCACATAAATATATATATCAGGTTCATAAAAACACTGTCTAGTCAGGAGAGAAAGAAGCAAGGGTGATGGGAAGCAGAAAGGAAAGATGAAGAACAGGGAAAGGGAAACAGTGACTTCTTATATCCATACATGCTTCTGCTTTTATAATGTATAGTAGAAATTCACATATTCATAGAATGTCAAGAGTTAGAAGGGATGTTAGAGATCATCTCATCCAACTCCCTCATTTTGCAGAGGAGGAAACTGAGGCCCAGAGAAATCAACTTAAAAGCCTCATTTCTAGAGGGAAAGGAGGAGTCGCTGCCGCCAGTGCCCAGGTACCAGGGAGAGTCAGCAGGCAAAGAGCCTGTCCTGAGGAGCAAGCCCGCCCACCACTGACAGGCCCCAGAGAGGTGGTGGCACTTGTGTGAGGGTGTGCTTGAGGCTGGAGTGGCAGGGAGAGGGTGCCTGTGGGGCCCAGCGGTGGCATCAGGGACAAGAAGTTCTTCACCAAGAAGCTGGACAAGGATCAAGCAGCTCAATGAGTGCAAGCAGTTCTCGGAGTCCCAGGTCAAGAGTCTCTGCCAAAGAAATCCTTACAAAGGAGTCCAAAGTACAAGTGGTTGCCATGTCCAGTCTGTGGAGATGTTCATGGGCAATTTCATGATCTCATGCAACTTTTTAGAATTGGTGGCAAATCACCAGACATAAATTACTTGTTTATGGGTGATTATGCTGACAGAGGATATTACTCAGTTGAAACAGTAACACTGCTTGTAGCTCTTGAGGTTCGTTAGGGTGAATGTATCAACATCCTTCCAGGGAACCATGAGAGTAGACAAATCACAAAAGTATATGGTTTCTGTAATGAGTGTTTAAGGAAATACAGAAATACAAATGTTTGGAAATATTTTACAGACCTTTTTGATTATCATCCTCTAACTTGGTCTTGGTGGATGGTCAGATTTCTGTTACATGGTGGTCTCTCACCATCCATAGATAACACTGGATCACATCAGAGCACTTGACCACCTACAAGAAGTTCCCCATGAGGGTCCAATGTGCAACTTGCTGTGGTCAGATCCAGATGATCGTGGGGGTTGGGCTATTTCTCCTAGAGGTGCTGGATATACATTTGGGCAAGATATTTCAGAGATATTTAATCATGCCAATAGCCTCACATTGGTGTCCAGAGCTCACCAGCTGGTGATGGAGGGATATAACTGGTGCCATGACAGGAATGTAGTAACAATATTCAATGCTCCCAACTATTGTTACTGGTACATAACCAAGCTGTAATCATGGAACTTGATGATACTCTAAAGTACTCCTTCTTGCAGTTTGACCCAGAACCACACAGAGGTGAAACACGTTACTTGTCATACCCCAGACTACTTCCTGTAATGAGATTTTAAACTTGTACAGTATTGCCATGAACCATACGTTGACCTTAAGGAAATGGGAAGAGCAACAGTAACTTCAAAGTGTCAGAAAATAGTTAACATTCAAAAAACTTGTTTTCATTCAGACCAAAAGATGTGCCGTATAAAAATACAAAGCCTCTTGTCATCAACAGCCATAACCACTTTAGATTGAACCAGTTCATTGCATGCTGAAGCAACATTGTTGGTCAAGAAACCAGTTTCTGTCATAGACTATTTGTAGTTAGTTTTGCTTTCTCTGAGAGACTGCAAATATTAAGATGTAAACATTAACACCTTGCGAATACAATTTAACTTTCCATTTAGCTATATCTTTACTCGGCATGATTGTAGATAAGGATAGCAGCAAACAACCATTGGAGCTTAATGAACGTTTTGAAAAATAAGTACCAAAAAAAAAAAAAAAAGGAAAATAAATACCAAGGCCTCCCCTCTATTTGTGAGTTTTGAAATTGTTTTGTTTATTTTCAGGGAATACGGTTTAATTTAATTGCATGATTTGTCTGCACTCTTTATTTCCCTTCCCCTCTTCAGCCCTGCATTGTTCTTTGTTATTGTCAGGTACTGGTGAGTTGTTTTGAACAGAACTGGTTGTTTTTTTTTACTGTAAGATGTTACTGCACAAGAACTCTGCAGTATTTTTCATAATAAACTTGTGAACTAAGTACTGAGAAAAAAAGCCTCATTTATCAAAGCTCATTCTTTGAATATATAATGAAATACAAAATGCTATTTGGGAATGAGATTAATGACCCTAAAAGTCTTCAGAAGAAAAAATGAGCAATTCCAGAATTTCAGAGTTGGAAGAAAGCTCAAAAGTTCTCAAATCCAAGTTATACCTGAACAAGAAAGTCCCTCCGTAAAATAATCAACAAATGATCATCAAGGTTTTGTTTGAGGGGCTCTAGCAAGAGAAAATCTACTTCTACAGGGCAACCTGGTCTCCTTTTGGACAGCTCGAGTGAGTCAATAAGTATTTATTAAGCACCTACTGTGTTCCAGTCACTGTGTTAAAGCTGAAGACACAAAGAAAGGCAAAGACAGCACCAGTCCTGGAGAGGGAAGATAAAGAAGCTGAAAAGGAAGGGAAGTAGAGGGGAGAGGAGAGGCTAACAAGGTACGAGTTCCAGGACTGATGTGATTTTGAAGGTTTATGGAGGCTCCTGGTAGCATAGTGAAGTCCAGAGGCATACAGCTGAATGGAAAATAAAGAGATGATTGGACGGGGTACTGATGAGTTGTGAATTCTATTTCTTCCACAATCTACCTCTAGTTCTGTCATTTGGGAGTCAAAGAGAACAAGCTTAATTCCTTTTCCACTCCACAGCCTTTCAGATACTTAAGAGATATCAAACTCCCTGAAATCTTCTCTTTTTATAGACTCATGTAGTTTCTGTTTGAGAGTGAACTTGAGAAGTCATCTGGTCCAGAAGTGTCAAACAGACATGTAGCCCAAATGAAGACCCAACCAGATTAACACGTAATTGAGAAATACTTAACAAAATTAATAACAATACAATAGAACAGAAATAATGTTGATATGTGGTTTTCTAAGTCAATATGTAACCTATATGTAGCCAATATGGTGATCCTTATGTATGGTTTAGTGGCTCTTGTTTAATCCTACTGACTAATCCAACTCCCTCATTTTAAAGTTGAGGAAACAGAATCAGAAAGTATAAGTGATATATATATCCAAGGTCTTATAGGTAGTTGGTCACATAGCCAGGATTTAAACCCAGGTCACAATCTCATGGATTGTGTATGTACCAAAAGGTACTTCAGAGATCATTGCCAGGTTAATCTTGCTCAGGCCCTCCATGCAATCTTCATATGGCAGTTTCCAATCCCTTCACCATCTTGCTTGCCTTCCTCTGTACGCTCTGTAGTTTGTCAATGTGCTTCATAAATGTAGCTGCCAGAACTGAATCTAATACTAAAGATGTGGACTCACCAAGGCAATTGTGCAATGGGAGTATCAGCTCCCTCATTCTAGATGGTGAGCTCACCATGAAGCCTAGAGTACCCATCAGGCTTTTTGGCTGCCCTGCCACACTACAAATTAATAACTAAGAATTAGTCCACTGAAACACCAAATTCTTTTTCACCTGAACTATTATTTATTCAAACGTCCTTCATCCTGTATTTGTGCGGTTCATTTTTATTTTCCAAATCCAAGTGAAATAATTAGCATTTGCCACTGTTAAATACTGTCTTATTGGACTTGATAAATTCTCCTAGCTTGTGGAGATCTTAGAGGATCCTGATTCAGTCTTCCAATAAATGTTATACAAACACTCTTATATAAGCACCAAGACGTTGATAAAAAACCTTGAATAGCTTATTGTGAAGGACAGATCACTAGGGCATTCTTTCCCATTCCCATCAACCCATTCACATCTATTCTTTGGGTCTACTCATTCGGTCAATTCCAAGTCCACTTAATTGTACTATCATCCAGCCTACATCTATCTCTCCATCTTGTCCATAAACATAGCAATAAAGTGTATCAAATGCCTTTATGAAATCCAGACATATTATGTCTAAGGCATTCTCCTGATCTATTAGTAAAAAAAAGAAATTAGATCAGTCTGGCATGATCTATCCTTGATGAAAGGATGCTAACTTCTGTTGATCACTACTTTCATTCATATTGCTCACAAACCATCCCTCTAACAGGAGCTATCATGATGCCCCTTTAATCTCTTTCATAGTCCTTCTAAGGTCTATTTTAGAATTTCATCAGAAACTGAAATCAAGTTCACAGGCCTATAATTTGGAGAATCTACCATTGTCCCTTTTAGGAAGAATTGCGTCTTCTGTGTATTCACTATTATGCATGAATATCACCATTTTTAAAAATAGGAACTACTTTTGGATCCTTAAAGTCATAGAATATTATTATTGGTGCCCAACTTAAGATTACAACAAGAAAAGGTTAGAAGTCACTGGGATCTCTTCCAAAACATGCTTGGGAAGATCTCCATGTCATCAGCTCATCATGCATCAACTCAGTCAGCAATGCATATTAAGCTGGGCCCAAAGACTGGAGGGAAAAGTGTATTTAGAAATCAAAAACAGGAAATAGGGCCCTAGTCCTGGCAAGTTCCTTTGTTTTCCCACTGAGGTTCACCAGTGTGGGCATCATTCCTCTCACCTTTGATAAATAGTAAGAAGGATTGGGGGGGGGAGGGGGAAATGGGCACATTGCTCAATATTCTTCTAGTAACTACTGTGTATTTGTCAATAAGGTTGACATTCCACTGTCCAAGTTACTGTTTTGCCCCAAAGGCATTGGGGGCAATAGAATGACTTTAAGAAGTTTCTTAAAGCCAGTGGACTTCAAGATTCTGGTTTATGCAACTCAATTTGGTCTGAAAGAACCTTGAACTGGGAGTCTAAAGACCTCCTAGTTCAAAATTCAAAACCCAACTCTGCCAAACTGGCTGTGTGACCTTAAACAAGTTCCTTCCCCTCTCTGGGCTTCAGTTTTCACACCAGCAAAATAAGGACTGCATCATTTCAAGGTCCTTCACAGATCTAAGCCCCATTATATAGGCCCAGGCTGATGGACTAAAGCAAAGCAAAATGTGGCAGTGCAAAAAACACACACTATTGAGAGAAGCTCAGGTTCTCTGACTGTATTCCTTCTGTCCCTTCCCTGACCTGACCTTTCCCCAGCCTGCAACACACAGTTGAGGCCTTAAGAGGCCGTGGGAGTTTGGCTGCCATTATCCTGTTCTTATCATCATTAATGTACAGTCTGACACTGAGCCCACTTAGCTCAATAAGTAGAAGCTGACCCCCAGGTCAAGCCTGTCTCCAAAAAACCCCTGCTATCTCACTGACGGGCCAAAACCTTGGCAGGAGCTCAAGTTTTCTGACGACAGAGAGGACCCTCTCCACCCCACCCCCTACACTCTCCATCTCACCACCCCCTCCAAAGCCCTCCTCAGCGTCTGGCATGGCCCCGGGAAGGCTCCACTATTACTCATGGAAATAGCAACCCTGATAACTAGAGCAGACAAAAACACATGGACAGATTGCAGTTCTGAAAACAGCCACCTCCCATCCTTACCCTCCTCTTCCCTGTACCATACTGTCTCTCACACAGTCCATCACTCATGAGCTCACCAATTCTGTGTTGTCCTGCATTTACAGTGATACACAGATAGCAACACACACAAGGGCTGCAATCATGCCCATGACTATGTCATGAGAAGAGGTGACAGGTGAAGTACAGAATTGAGGTAATTACCAGTATGGTAAAGGCTACAAACCATTGGAAAATACATCCCAAATGTTCACAGATGATTTGTGCTCAACCCTGTGGTAGAGCAACCCTTGTATGGTAGAGTGCATAGAAAATCAGACCAGGAGTCAGGAAACTGGATTGGGCAGCAAGGGTCTAGCTCAGATCATTATAATGGTTAATCAGTCAATAAGTATTTATTAAATTTATTATTTATTAAATTAAGCTTTTAAAAAGCCCTTATTAATTATTAAATTAAATTTATTAGATAAATAACCATGTATTAAATTAAATTATTGAATTTATTAAATGTCAGGCACCATGGATATAAAGACAAAAATAAATACACAAACATGTATTAGAGATATCTAGGTGGAGTAATGGATAGAGCACTGGGATTGGAGTGAGGGGACCCAAGTTCAATTTTGACCTTAGATTGGTTAGTTTTCCTTCGTTCTCCAAGAGGACCAAAATGACATCACTAGGCTAAAGTTAAGTTTGAATGTGTCTGACTGTGGCTGATCAGACCTATACGAGTTTGGAATGCTCTACCACAGTGTTGAGCACAAATCATCTGTGAACATTTGGGATGTATTCTCCAAATTTGCGCAACCTGCATTTCCTTTAAGTTGTTTCAGTTCTGCTTTGCTCATACAGCACAGCACCTTCTCTGATGTGGGCATGCTATGCTGAGTGGTCCTGTGCGGGTGTCTCCCATGTCACACAATCAATTCCAAAGTTCTTGAGAGAGACTTTGAGAGTGTCTTTTTATTGCTTCTTCTGACCACCATGTGAATGCTTGCCCCATGTGAGTTCTCCATAAAATTGTTTTTGGCAAGCATACGTTTTGCATTGGAGCAACATGGCCAGCCTATCAGAATTGTGCTCTCTGAAGCAGTTTGAATGCTTGGCAGTTTAGTTTGAGTAAGGACCTCAGTGTGTGGTACCTTATCCTGCCAGGTGATCTTCAGAATCTTCCTAAAACAATTCAAATGAAAGCAATTCCGTTTTCTGGCATGACACTGGTAGACTGTCCAGGTTTCACAGGCATACAACAATGAGGTCAGCACCACGGCTCTGTAGATCTTCAGTTTGGTAGTCAGTCTAATACTTCCTCTCTCCCATGCTTTCCTTTGGAGTCTCCCAAACACTGAGCTAACTCTGGTAATGCATATGTCAACCTCATTATCAATGTGTACATCCCTGGAAAGTACACTGGCAAGGTAAATGAACTCATCCACAGCATCCAAAACTTCTCCATTGCTGTAACCAATCTGTAAAAGAGGGATAATAAGAGCACCTGGCTCCCAGGGGTGTTGTGAGGATCAAATGAGATAACTGTAAAGCCTGGCACGTAGTAAGCATGATGTAAATGTTAGTTACTATAATTATTACATGTCTACTAAAGGCCAGGCATTGTCTTAGATCATGAATGCAAAGACAAAAGTGAAAGTTCCTGCCCTCAAAGAACATACATTCTAGAGAGAGAGAGAGGCATGAAGAAAACCTTAGCTTCTTCATTTATAAAATGAGGTTCAACTAGATGATCTCTAAAGTCCCATAGAAGTTGCCTTGGCCCAGGTCACATAGCTAATCAAATTATACCAACTCTTACTGGGAACCAAATGTATAACTTTTCACTCATATCTAGGTATATGACCATCATGTGGGTATGATCTGGGTGTGATGCTCTCTCCTTCCCCTCCTTGCTTGGGAACCTCAAGTTCAAGAGAACCTAGTCCAGGGATATCCTAGTCCACCTGTATCTTAGTCCATCTAAGAGGCAACTAGGTGGCTCAGTGGATAGAGCTCTATACCTAGAGTTAGGAAGACCTGAGTTCAACCCTGGCCTCAGACACTATAGCAGCCACCACACTGGCATGCCCAGGATCTGGCACAGGTTCTTAGATCTGCTTTACTAGGAAAGATAGCTCTTTAAGGGGTCAACAATCTTTTTTCAATTACATTCACTAGTTCAGGGAAAAAGTCAGCACCCTGAACTTCAGAGGAAATACAAGCAGAGAAATAAAGACCAACAGACACGGCTCTGCCTGAATCAACTATATACTCTACATACATCCCTGGATCAAGAGAGCCTTTACATCTGAGCAGTTGGGGAACTCTGAACATATGACCACTCAGAATCTTGACCAGGGAATCACAAGATCCTTCTCATAAGCAAGCCTCCAAAGCAAAATACCAACTCAGAGTATATATACACTTCTCAGAAACAGAAAGCATCATAACCCTTCTGACTCAGTGCCTAATTAGAAATTGGCAAAAAGGTGTGAAAACCTTCCTACAAGCAAGCCTCCCATAAGCAAGCTTCCCTTGGGCTCCACAGTGAGGACTAGTAATGATTGAGAAAGATCTTAAATTCCATTAACATTACAGTTACTAGCTATGTGAGCCTGGGTAAATCACTTAATCTCTGTTTGCCTTAACCCACTAGGGAAGGAAATGTCAAACTGCTCCAATATCTTTGCCAAAAAAAAACCTTGTGGACAGTATTGGCATAATATAGCCATGAGGTCATGAGGGGTTGGATAGGACTGTACAACAACAACACTTTAGTCCAAGGATAGGACTTAATAGGCCCTTAAAAAATGCTTGTTGATTGATTAATCAATTGACCCAAGATGTTGGAAGAATTCACATAGAGATTAGAAGGACAATGAATGGGCAACAGTGACTCCTTTAACCATGTAAGTACTGCCCTCAGGTCCTAGACACAGAGAGTGAAAAGAGAAAAGGGATAGGAAAGAGAAATTAAAGAGGCATAATGGGGAAGAAGTGGAAGGGGTGCAAGGAAACGGAACCAATGGAGAGAGAAAAAAACACTAGTAGTTTTCTCAGAGACCACTAAGTTGTGCCTCAACCAAAAGCAGCCTGTGGAAGCTCAAAATATCTGACACATCTAGATGCAGACATCTTCTCTTCCTGTACATCTGATATCTTCTCTTCCATGTCACATGACATAGGCCAAAGTCCCAGATCTGCCACTTAGCCATCACATGATGTTGGCCAAGTCATTCAGTCTCCCTCAGCTTCATTCAGTTTCCTCATCTGTAAAACATGGAGACTAATACAAGCCTGACTGCTTCATTGAGTTGTTGTGAAGATAAAGAAGGAAATGCAAATAAAGGGCTTTGTAACCACTGATGAAATATCAATGTAAGTTACTCTTATCAGACATCACTGCCACCATCATTCCTTTGTATATCAACTACAATCAGTGAATATCTGTTTGGGAGGAAAAGGTGTAAAAGGGATGCTAACACACCTGATTAGAATTTGAACAGCTGTGTGGGTGGCCCCCTGCTTTCCTTTCTCTTTCCCTTTGTAGTCCTTACAAACTCTGGGAATCCTTATCCAAACAACATCTGAAGAGTCAGGGGGGGTCCCAGAGTAAAAGCTATCTCTCACCCACAGGATTCTAGCGAGAACCCATAAGAGGTGGGGATATACCTTTGGTGTCCAACTGGTCACCCACCTCTCACTTGTGGCTCCAGTAAGCTATAGCATGCACAGCAGCCACACCTTGCTAAAAAACCACCTTGGCAGACAGGCTAAATCAAGTTGAGGGCAACCAAAAGGCCTCAAACCCTGAGTTGAGTTAGAGAGATGTCTAAGAATGTGAAGTTTCTTCCCTGCATAATGGGCAGATGAGAACAATTTGTTCCAAAGGCCATGAAGGTGGCTGAAGCAAGAGCTGGAGAACACTTAGAGCCTGGTCAGGTATCAAAGACACATAGGTCATCCGTTGCATCCCCGGGCCTCACCAGTCATCCTGACTTTTGTCCTGTCATTGCATTTCAACAACTCTGGAAGAAAGAGTGGGGCTGGTATCTGTACAATTCTGCTTCACTTAAATCCAATTCACAATTGAGTCAAGACATCACCCCACTATGTTTCATTGGTCCTCTGAAAATGGACAAACATCTTTTTCTACTATTGGTTCAAGCATTCATTCAAATATCAATCACTAAGGATTAGCAGTTTAATCTCATTTAATAAGCAGCTAGATGCCCCAGAGGATAGAGCACCAGACCTGGAGTGGGGAAGATTCATTTTCCTGAGTTCAAATCTAGCCTCAGACACTTCCTAGCTGTGTGACTCCAGGTAAGTCACTTAACTCTGTTTGCCTCAGCTCCTCATCTATAAAATGAACTGGAGAAGGAAATAGCAAAACCATTCCAGTATCTTTGCCAAGAAAACTCCAAATGGAGTCACCAAAAAGCAGATATGACTGAAACTGCTGAACAACAACTCATTTAATAAATCACCATCAACTAATTTCTACAAAAACGTTTACTGTGAAGCTATAGCAAGAACAGAAAAAAATCCTCCCTAACCTGAGGGCCCACTCTCCCTATACTACCTCAGTCCGTAGGAAGAACGAGTTCAAACTTAAAGTAATTGCTACAAAGCATTTGCCCAGTTAAGTTGATTTCCAAATTTAGCACAACCTCTGAACAATCTCAGATATCATTGGGCTTGTCTCCCACTTCTCAGGGCAGCAACGGCAACTGGGATGGTAGCAAATTCTGGCCTGGACTTCCAGCACCTGACTTGTGGTATTTTGCTATTCTGACTTTATAAAGCTCACAAAGTCATAGCCATCTCCAGTGGTCCTTCCCCCTAAAAATACAAAACAGAAATAGATGCAACAGCCAGACCAGGGTCACAGGAAGGCAGCTCAGGTGGAATGAGTGATGAAGACCCAGGGCCTCTTTTTATACTAAGAGCTTATAGCATTTCTTTCCCTCTTACTCAGGCAGGAGAGAGAATACTTCTTGACCAGTTAGTGCCTTCTGAATACATATCTGGTTCAAACTCATTGACTACTCTTCTTTACACAGCAAGCTAACCAGAAATAATACCTGTGTATGCTCAAGTCCACATAAGAATTATATTAGAGCACACTGTGCCTTCTCACAAGAATTGGGCTCTCATTGGCCAAGCCAGTCACCTCTATTTCCCCGTATATACCCTAATTAAGATTCTGACCAATAAATCTAAGGACCACTAAATTCAGAAAGGCCTATCACTTGGAAGGGTGGCTGTTTGATGGGTCTCTTAAATGCACGGAGGGATGGGGTTTCAGTCTGTGCTGATGGAGGGTGCACCTACACCAAGAAATCACCACTCCTTGCAGTGGTAAATTTATTATTCTCTGTACCTGCTGTTTCCTCAACAAGTTGAAGTGTCCTCTTAATAATGCTCTCCATCCCAGGACATCCCACCCAAACCTAGGAAGTTCTCAGTAAATCCTTCTTTATACATTTTTGTGGTTGTCATTAAGTCGTTTTTCAGTCATGTGCAAGTTTCCTGATCCCATTTGGGGTTTTCCTGGAAGAGACACTGGACTGCTTTGCCATTTCCTTCTTCAGCTCATTTTACAGATGAGGAAACTGAGGCAAGCAGTGTTAAGTGATTTGCCTAAGGTGACACAGCTAGTGTCTGAGGCCAGATTTGAACTCAGGAAGATGACCGGGCACTCTATCAAGCTTCCCCAATGCAGCTGCTTATTCCCAAAAGGTAGGAGTAAATTAATTACACACACACACACACAGAACAAGGGGCTATACTGATGACACTAGCCATAACCCAGGAATCTTACTTTCCATTTCAGGAACCCGCTCCACCCCACCCCACCCCACCCCCATCCCCATCCCCACCCCAACCAGGAACAATAGAAATCACCTTAGGTTTATTGGCTTTAGAGTTAGAAGGAATATGAGGACTCCATTTATTTTCTTCCTCAGGCCTGTGTCATAAGAGACATTTTAGGGAACCTGCTTTGTCTTGGCTACTTCCTCCTGAGGTTAGGGGACCCTGATCAAGGCAGGATTTCCAAATGACATTTTATTTTTTTTTTTTATTTATTTATATTTCTTTTGCTCCCAGTTCCCTTTCCAGACCCTCTCTCTTATCTGCTTCCATTTTCCTGTTTTCTGCTCCCAAGCCATCCCCAGTGCTCTTCTCATCCTGGAGCACTTTGCTCTGGTTGGCCCTGGCTGAGGCTGACTGTTTCCTCCCCTGACGCCATGGTGGCCAGCCGTGGACTCTCCCGGATATTGGTGCAGACGTGGAGCCAGAGCTAGGGCAAAGGGGTGGCTTTGTGGGGACAATTCTAACCACCCTTGGCTTGAGGGGACAGGGTTTAAGTGGCAGTCTCTCTTCAGGCCCCAGGAAGGAAAGACAGAGAAGTTCAGGGGGTTGGGCCCCAGTGTCTTAGCCAAATGATATTAAAGAAGATAAGAAGGAAAAAGAAAAGCTGTGTCTGAGTTGGGGGAAAAGGGCTGTTTCCTTTTACCTTCTGGTGAAAACATCCCCCAGGAACCCCTGATCTGACCACAGCATCCAGGCTTTGGGGCTTTAGTCTGAGTGACTTTTTGACTTGTGACATCTCTAGCTTGAGACAGATAATAATGCTATTCATAGAGCCTCCAGTTTCCATACAGACATTTCTCACAAAAAAAAAAAACCACCTCTGATGGATGCTGCGACCAGCACAGTATATATATGGCCCGGCAACCAACTGAATAAAAAGAGAGAGACGGGGATGTATTCAATAGTCTGTTTATTACAGAGCCATTTCATACAGAGCCAAAGATACAAGAAAATCATAAGGCTTATATTCCCTATAGCAGGAATTCTTGGAACAAACGGTCTCTTCTTGGAATCTACCACTCCTACCCTAGCCCAAGGCTAATCATTTATTAAGATTTTATCCTAGGACCACGTCCGGAGGCACAAACAAACAGGGAGTCACAAGACTTG
>CM053585.1:141513280-141536597 GCA_028646515.1 Pseudochirops corinnae
GGAGGCACAAACAAACAGGGAGTCACAAGACTTGATAATTAACTCCCCTGAAATATCTTCAATATTTCAAGACCCAAAGAAAGCATCCACCAAACAAGATTATAATCTTTCTGCATATCTGCCTCATAGAAGAGGGGGAGCATGAAAGTCTGGTCCACTACAGATGGAGAGAATAGAGAATCAGCCCATTTTACAGAGGAAGATGGGGAGTCCCAGAGCAGAGAAATGCTTCTAGTATTATGAATGGATAGCTGGAAAGAGCATTAAGCACAACCCTTTCATTTAACAGATGAGCAAACTGAGGCCTAAAAAGTCAAATAATTTGCCCACTGAACACAAGGTCCCAGATAAAGGACTTAAATTCTACTCCCATAAAATCACAGAATTTTAAAGTTAGAAGGGATGTTAGGAGATTGTCTAGTTGAATTTTGTATATGGTTAATTAAGGCCCATAAAAGTGAAAGAACTTGCCCGAGCACGTCTAGGAGGGACTAGGAAGGGAAGAGAAGAGACCCTATTCAGCTGAAAGTACTCAATTCTGCCTCATCATTGAAGCCTTCTGTTAAATGGAAGAGGCTGAAGATCACAGAGCCATCCCTTGACCCAGGACCAATCATGGAATTCAGGATTTTCTCCCAGCCACCTAACATTTCTTTAGAGTTGAAATCTGCTTAATATGACCAAAGGGTCACTAGTCCCCTCTAATGAAATGGATCTCATATCTTCCTCACAATCTGAGATGCGCCCCCTTCCAGAGTCTTATTTTTATAAGGTTTGATGCCATATTTTATACCTGAACACTCTAAAGGGGTTGAACAAAATACAGCTAGACCTTGCTTCAAGGACAAAATATTAGGTATCAGTTAAAAATGGTATATCAGAAGGGGGGGTCTTGATTAGGTGAAGCATCAGGCACTAAGTGGTCATAAGAAGGTTACCTGTTCATGTTGAATAGGAGAAAGTGACCCAAAAATAAGTTGGGGGACTTTCCATGTAATTGAGTCACCTCCGCCATGTTTGGCTTGGTCAGTCACTATGACAAGGAAAAACAAGGGTGGTGGGCCTCTAGTTGGCTTTCTATAATTAAGCAAATGAATTTACAATCTGCAGTTCACAGGGCTGAGGCCTGATGTACAGAATTTATAAGCACTGCCCCTGTAGAATTACAGCAGACTGATTAATCTTGATTGAAATAGAGGGGGTCCAAATGAATTTTTCACAGGTGCTATTGTGTTAGGAGGAAATATTACAAGCCAGAACTGACTATATCTTTTTTCTCTTTTTTTTTAAATTCTGAAATGATTTTTAAAGGGCTATGTTAAGTATATGTTGTTGTTGATGTTACCCAAAACAGAGTGCTTCATATCTGAATCTCTGAGACACTATGATCTTGGGTTGGGTTCAGAAGATGCCAAGGGCAAGGGATTATTCAGGTCACAGATTCCTCTCCCTCTGCTCTCAAGCCCCTCCCCACCATCACAGGGCCCTAGCATTTCTCCATTCTCTACAATCCTATAGGCTAAGAAATATAACCATCTGCTTGCCAGACTCATGGAGAAGACGCTGCCCTGCCAAGGTCGGCCACCAGATGGAACTCTCTGTGCACGAATATAAGAAGTGGCCTAGGTTCTACAGTTCCAGGCCAGTGCAGTAGGTCAAGGATATGCCCTCAAGCTGTTCATTCCCTTTTGCCTCAGTTTTAGCTGATCTGCCTTCAACGAAGGCTGTTTCAAATGCCAGGCTGATGCCCCTCACTCTAAGGTGCTGGGTAGTTTTCACAGCCCCCGGACCTGATTCTGGCCTGAGACAGTTCTGGGATCTTACTGTAGTCTGCCATCAGGGGTAGGGATAAGGGTAAGAGGGAGGTAGAGGTGGTAGGGAACAGCCAATTCCAGGTTACTGGCCAGATTCAAAAACTCCCTGGAACAGCAGGATAGCCCTGAGCGGCTTTGGATATAGACAAGAGCAATCAAGAGCATTAATTTAGGGAATACTATGTACCAGACATTCTGCCAGGCCTGGACAGTCAGTCAATAAGCACTTATTAAGTGCCTGCTATAGGTCAGGCACTGTGCTGAGCGCTAGGGATACAAGGAAAAACAAGACAGTCCCTGCGCTCAAGTTCAGTCTAATGGCAGAGGTAGGTACGATTATTATTCTCATTTTCGAGATGAGGAAACCAAGACTGAGAAAGTTTAAGTAACCCTTAAAGGTCATACCTTTAGTAAACATCTAAAAACAAAAGCGGGATTTCAAAGTTAGGTTGCCCTGATTCCATAACCAATATTCTATCCATTATATTACTTCATTGCCTATAAGGTATAATAAATCTGAAAATATAGACTAGAGTCAGATTGTAAAGGGTTTTAAAGACCAAACAGAGGAGTGTGTACTTTATCCTTAGGGTAACAGTGAGCCACTCTTCAAGCTTCTCTAGCACAGGAATGGCATGGGCAGATCTATGCTTTAGGAATTTCATTTTGACAGCTTTATGGAGAATGGGTTGGAAGGGAGAAGAACCAATCAAAGGCAAGACCAGTTACAAGGCTATTTCAATAGTCCTGGCAGAAATAAAAAGGGTATGAAGTAGGGCAGTGGCTATGTGAGTAGAGAAAAGTGGACTGCATAGATGGGAATAATGTTGTAGGAGTAGACTGATTGATTGATTGATTGATTGATTGGTGAAGGCTGACTATGTAGATTTGAATGTCATCTGCCTAACTAGGATAACTGAATCCAGGGGAGCTGATAGAGCACCAAAAGAGTGTATAGAGAAGAGGTGAGGGGTCAAGACTGAGCCTCCATACAACACAGAGAGTCACATATAAATGATAAACCTACTTAAGAGACAAACAACAGTGGGGAAGGTAGAAAGAAAACAATGGTGCCCTCAAAATGCAGGGAGAAAGGAGGATTGTGAATTGTCAGAGTGCAGAGAAGTCAAGAAAGATGAGGACTGAGAAAAAGCCATTAGGTTTGGCAATAAAGACACCCTGCTGACCAAGGAGAGACCTGCTCTACTGGCTCTACTGGCTCTACTGGCTCTACCCATCACTCCAGAGAAGCAAACTCTGATGCAGCAACTCCAACTACTAGCTTCTGTCTTTAAATTTGGCTAATGTGGGAATTTGTTTTGCATGCCTTTACACATTTGTAATGGATTTTTATCTTTCTGCCTTCTCAATGGGTAGAAAAGGGAACAAGGGAGGGAGAGAATTCTGAACTGAAAATAAAATAAAACTGAATTTTTTAAAAGAGAATATCTAAAATGGAAATCAGTAGGAAAATTGTTTTCAAGCTATATAATAGGCCTTTCCCTCTTCAGCTAAAATGGCTGGCTACCTGCTCATTATTCCCTATTTAAGTTTCATGGTTCTTGCCCAGAGCTTATACCCATAGGGGATTGATTCCATGTGCCAAACCCACCCTCCTGGTTCTGTAGCTCTGAGAAGGAATAGATCTATATATTTACAATCTTTACATCTGTGTTTTCCACTGGATGGCCCTTTTCTAACCCTATCTCCCACCCCAAACCACCCAATTGGATTTCTGAAAGAAGTATAAAGTAGAAAAATCCTGGAGACAGTTCTGAAGATTCTTTATTTAACAATCTGTCTCACCTCTGATCTCTTAGAGCCCAGAGATTCAAAGGATCATAGCATTTCATCCTGGAAGGTACCTATGAGATCATCTAATCCAATCTCTCTAATTTACAGAAAGTCAGAGGGATATCTGGGCAGCTAGGTGCTACAGTGGATAGAGCACTGGGCCTGGAGTTAGGAAGACCTGAGTTCAACTCTAACCTCAGACATTTACTAGCTTTGTGACCCCGGGCAAGAAACTTAACAGTTTGCCTCAATTTTCTCATCTATAAAGTGAGCTGGAGAAGGAAATGGTAAACCACTCCAGTATCTTTGCCAAGAAAACTCCAAATGGGGTCACAAAGGATCAGATATGACTGAAACTACTGAACAACAACAACAAAGAGGGAGATCCAGAAAACACCAGCTATGTCTTGCCCTCATAACATCAGGACTCCCTCATCTGGCACCATTGTGTTGAAACACAGCTTCTAGGTAAGGAACCGCTATGAGGAAGGCAGGCATGGGACCAGGATCAGGCTGGGGAGGGGAGGAAAATTCCTATGTAGCATTAGGGTTTTCAAAGCTCTTTGCATATATTATCTCATTTGATCCTCACAATAACCCTGACAATTGAACTTACTATTATTATCTCAGTTGTATTGGTGAGGAAATTGAGGTTCAAATAATCTAAAACCCTTATTCAGACTCACACAGCTAGTTAGTGTCTGAGACAAGATTAAAACCTAGGTCTTACTGACTCCATATCCATCCTTCTAATTCACTGTGCCATGAAGGGAAAGTAGAAGAAAGGAGGATATTAATTTGGTACTTACAGTGTCTTTTCTGAACTACAATCAGTATTTCCCAAAGTCCCATAAAGGCCTAGAATCCAGAATCACAGACAGTTAGGGCTGGAAGGGATCTCAGAGGTTATCTGTGCTAATTCCCTCATTTGACAAAAGAGAAAACAGAGGCCTAGGGAAAGGATGTTCTTAAAGTCACAACTCTCCTGTCTGTTGGTAGAACTTGCTTATCTCTTGAATTGTGTTTATTGGGGTACCTTTTCCAGGACCCTGAATTTCCAGCACCATGACTATCTCATAAGTCATGACAATAATCAATATTAGAAATCTCTATATTAAGTATATTCAACCTTTTTTCTCACAAAATACATTCTTTGCTTTTTTTTTTTTTTTTTTGCTTTTTCTTTTGGAGGGGGGAAGGCAGGGCAATTGGGATTAAGTGACTTGCCCAAGGTCACATAGCTAGTAAGTGTTAAGTGTCTGAGGCCGGATTTGAACTCAAGTTGGTTCTGACTCCAGGGCCAGTTCTCTATTTGCTGTGGCACCTAGACACCCCACAAAATACGTTCTTAATTGTTTTATTCTAAGAAAATCATTCTGGCTCTTCAAGTTCTCTTTCATATAATAAATTCTAAACTGCTTTTCTATCCTTTAAGATAATGATTTGAGGCACAGGTGTCTTAGACCCTAATATCACAGTATCTAAGACTGTCCGTTATCTGGAAACCCATAGTTCACATCTCAATAAGAACAAAATGGAGATCTTTGTTAGCATATGTTATCATATACATGTTAGATATATATCTGTAGATGTAAACACACATAGGTGTGTATATGTATGCATGTATGTGTATAATTGTTGCTATTTGTCCTTTGTTTTCAAAGAGGACCCTCTGTGAGATGCCAGGGAGGGCCTTGAAGATCCAGCATTCCAGACTCAAAAAGTAAGGAGAGTCTAAACCTGAGGTGTTGGTCTGGGATGGTGATTGTGCATGGAAAAAAATTTGTATAAGTCTTCTTGTAGAAAGTGGGGTTTTATCTGAGACTCTGGTGCTCCCTCTTGAGTGCCAATTACCTTTTTGACTTCTAGAAATGAATGTCCCACAAACAGCTCACACTCAACATGTCAAAAATAGAACTCAATATCTCCCTCCTACCTCTTCATCCAATTCTCCCTTCTTCTTAACTTCCCTGTTACTGTTGAGAGTCCCCACCATCCTTCTGGTCACCCATGCTTACAGTCTTGGCATCATCCTCAACCCTCTTACTCATGCCACATGTCTAATCCATTGCCAAATTTTGTCATAGAGCAAACTAACACAGAATAAAGTAAGCAGAGCCAAGAGAAGAATTTAAACAAGGACAGCAACATTGTAAAGGAAAAAAAAAAACTTTAAAAGCCCCAAGAACTCTGATGATCAACCAACCATATCTCTCCATTGGACCTATAATGAAGCATTTTACCCACTCCCTGACAGAGTTGATGGACACAAGATACGGAAAGATTTTTGGACATGGTCACTGTGTGGATTTGTTTTGTTTGACTATGCTTATGTGTTACAAGGGATTTTTTTTCTTTCTTTTCCTTAGTTAAATGGGAGAGGGATTAGCAATAGTGATGCAAAAAGGGGGAGCGGGGTCATAGAAACATTTTTTAAAATGCACAGAAAAAAAATTGAAGTTAGGAAGGAAACACAGACAAGCAGGACAGTTTTTAAAGTAACATAAAATGTATTACATAACTTTTAAAAAGCTAGTGGTACGAAATAGAGATTTATGGTTTCATGTGGAATTTTTGTGTTCTGCAATGTATGTGGAAATACAATTTTTGGTGTTTAAGTTCAGAATTTTACAAAATAAAAATCTTTAAAAAAAAATCTTTAGGTTATAACTTGTGTCTAAATCTCCCCAAAGGGGGAAGTAAAAGAAATAAAATATGAATCAGGTATAAGACAGGTACTTTATTCCTAAAAAGAAAAGTAATGACACAGTACACTCACGAAAACACATCAAAAGAACAAATGAAATACTGCTATGTAGTTTATCGCATAACTACTGTAGAAATGATATTTAATTTCACTAGAAAATAAATGAGTTTGCAGCAGTGTTAACTAGGCATTATATATTTCACCTCAGCTTGGTATTGTCCTTGCAACACTACAGGTAAAAATGCTGAGATTGGTGTAAGCCCTCTCCTTTTCAGCGGCTATCCTTTCCAAGAGTGCTGAAATAGTTCCTAGGTCTTCTCCCACTGCCTATATCCATCTATGACCGGTAGAACCTTCAGCCCTCTCAAACTTACAAGGTCCACCCTGCCAAGATGAATATCCTTTCCCGATCTTAAGCCAACAGGTAAACAAAAACATGTAGAAACAAATTAGATTGCAAGCTCCCTTGAGGGCCAGCCATACTGTATTTTGTCTTTGTGCATCTGACTGTGTGCCTGACACTATAGAGGTTAGGGAACCATAAAATATTGAGGTTAGAGGTTTAGGGGTACACGAGACCCCAAAATACCAACACACTGGGTCCTGCCAAATAAATTCGACTCAAATCTTCTCTCAGCCAAAGTAAAGCAAAGTTTATTAAAGATTTGCCCTAAAGGGTAGACTCTTAAGGAGCCTCAGAATCTGTGACACTTGTACTGGACAAGCAGGCCAGAATCATCTGACACAGAATGAGTCTGTGCCAGAAAATTCTCTGGCCTTCTTCCTCTTGATGGAGGCAAGATGGGGTCTTATATACAGAAAGGTTGTGAGAGGAATCTAGGGGTGGTCTAGAGGAGGAGTTTGGGAAGGGTCTTCAAGAGGAGTAAAATGAGATCAGATTCCAGTGATGAGAGATTAAGGGTGGGAAGTAGCTGGGGGCTACCTGGAGACAATGGAGGGATAGGCTAGTTTAAGGATATATAGATATTTTGGGAGGATCAAGGGTGGGAAGCAGCTGGACAAAGGAGGGCTAGGCTAGTAACAGAGGTCTGGGCAAGCTACAACAAAGGTTTATGGCCTCAGGCAAACGCCTCAGCAAATGGCAAGATTCAATCAGAGTTCAAGGGGGCTGCCAGAGCCTATACCGCATCAACACCATCATAGTTGCTTAATAAATGTTTATTGACAGAAAGCACGAGTTGCCTAGCTGCCACATTGGTACCATTCTTTTCCCATCCCTGTTGAGAAAAACAGAAGCAATGTTCACACACAAACAAATATCAACATTCCCCTACAGAAAGAAACTAACAATATTTGTGCTTACTTGCCCTTCCTGTTAGACTTCCTCTCATACTCTTTCTATCTCCTTTCAATGACAGAAACTTGACTTCTTCCAAAAGACACCACAACCAAAGCCACTATCTCCAGTACAGAGTGAGTACACCTTCTCACGTGGCTATCTCCACCCCCTCTCCAAAACACATATTGGTCCAGAAGTGAAGAGAAGCCAAGTTAATAAGCATTGATTAAGCTCTTATTGTTTGGCAGACATTATACTAAATGCTGGGATAAAAAGAAAGGCAAAGGCCTGCCACTCCAGTGCCTTTGGGGTCTCGCAGCATAGCAGTGGCCCACCCCCCTTGTATAGCCAAGGAGCTCTGGCCGCCGGACGCCATGCCCTGTCGTAACCAGCAGCTCGTGGCCACCGCCTCCCCATGTCCCAAGCTGGCAGGAACCAGTGTAGGGCTAGGACAGGGCCAGGCAGGAGGCCCGGCCAAGCTGCCTGCCACCAATGGAGCTGTGGCTGGGCCCCTCAGGGACAGCGCCGAGGGTCCCCAGCCGGAAGACCACAAGCCAGAGGACCTCTTCTCCTGCCAGCTGGGCCCACAGCTCAAACTGCTACCCATGAACGACCAGATCCGGGAGCTCCAGACCATGATCCAGGACAAGAGAGCCAGTCGAGGGGACTTCATGTTTTCTGCCAACTGTTTGATCAGACTTGTTGTAGAAGAGAGATTGAATCAGCTGCCATATAAAGAATGCACAGTGACCACTCCAACAGGATATAAGTATGAAGGAGTGAAATTTGAGAAGGGCAATTGTGGGGTCAGCATAAGGAGGAGTGCCCGGAGTGGTGCTTTAGGAAAGTCCTGCTGATGTATCCAATTCTAAGCACTGGAAATACTGTCACTGAGGCTGTAAAAGTCCTTATAGAACATGGTTGTCCTCAGTGTCTTGGTTGTCCTCAGTCTCTTTTCTACTCCTCATGGTGCCACATCGTTCATCCAGGAATTCTTGGACATCACGATTTTAACCACAGAGGTCCATCCTGTTGCACCAACACATTTTGGACAGAAGTATTTTGGAACAGATTAAGTTTGAAGAACACTGGGTTTCCTTGTACAATATTGGAAGAACATGCTCATATTGAGTTTCCTCTTGTTGTCCTGTTTCAGTTGGGGAACGGGATGAGACAGTGAGGTGGATGGGCTCTTTAAGTGGATTTCTTTTTCTGGGCCAAATGGGAAACATTGATGGTCTCTTCATTTAATTTGGTTATTTCTTGACTGTTGGAACCAAGTGCAATCATGAGGCGCGCTCAGCTCTTGGAATTGATGGGAATTTTAATAATGTGCTTATGCAAATTATTAGACTCTAAAGTGAATTCATTTATTCTCTAGTTTCTGAACTGTCCTGCTCTGAGGTTTCTTATAGTTACAAATAAAACCAAAAAGAGTCAGTTCTGTAAGGCCCATTGGGAGTCACATTGTGTTCTGTTTGCTTTCTGCGAGAGAGAGGGAGAAAGAGAGAGAGAGAAAGAGAGAGAGAGAGAAAGAGAGAGAGAGAGGCATGTGTGTGCTCGCGTGTGTGTGCTAGCGTGTGTGTGCTAGGCCCACTTTCCATCTTCCTCTATTCTCTACTTTCTCAGTTTGGGCTCTTTCTGGTGACTCATAAACAAAACTGAATGCTTCTGGAATTCTTCATTTTCTTTCCTATCCATGCTCAGTTGGCAGACCCAAGATGTTAGCCCCAGAATGTGTGCTTGACTTTTCAGCAGGTCCATTATTTTCTTTGTGGCTCACTTCCCAAGCAGTGAGTGGCTGGCTGGGCAGTGATGGAAAAGGGGACCATTTTGGCAATTGGGCTGTAGCAGTGACCCCCACTGACCACCCCAGGGAAGTCAGAATGGCAACACAGGAAGGCTAAGTACAGTTAAATACTATCAATCCAGAGAAAGGAAATGATGGTTGGGTGTAAATCGGGCGGGGTAGGGGGTGGTGGCAGGCTGAATGGTTTCTTGCTTGGTCTTCTGGCAATAAGTAAATTAAAATGATGTGATTTCATATTAATGTTTTTTACTTGAAGACTATGATTTGGAAAAGTCATTTGGCAAGTTTTGTCAACTGCAGATGTGCAGAAACGGGACAAAAGAAAGTCATGTTTTGTATAATCCCAATAATTTGTGGGTGTTGCCATTTTGGCTTCTGAAATGGAGAGGAATCATTTTTGAAACAAAAGCTTCTTGGGCAACTGCCTGTAAAAACCTGTATGCTATTTTCCATTGATATTTTTAAAAAAACAATTCTAAAAAAAAAAAAAGAAAAGCAAATCAATAGTTTCCACTGTCAAAGAGTTTTCATTCTAGACAGGGAGACAACATGTAAATAACTAGCTAAATTCAAGAGATGTACAGAGTGGATAAAAGGCATTCTGAGACTGGAAGTCATTTGCAAGTAGGAGAAAAAAGGAAAGCCCTGCTAGAATGGACAGAATTTGAGCGGACTCTTAAGAAAGTCTGGTAAGCTTTAAGAACAGAGATAGAAGGTGGAATGCCATGTTTGAGAGACTACAAGTGGGCCATTGTTGCTAGAACATAGTGTACATGGAGGAGGGTAAGGTGTAAAAAAAGGACTGGTAGATAGGAAGGGGCTAAAGTAAAGAGACTTAAACACCAAACAATGAACTTTGCTTTTGATCTTGGGGTAATAGGGAACCACTAGAACTCACTGAACAGAAAGGTGACATGATCAGACCTACACTTTCAAAAATCACCTTGGCAGCTGAGTGGAGAATGGATTTAAAAGGAGAGATGCCTGAGAAATAGAGAGTAGTTTAAAAGTTTTTGCTAAATAGAGAACCGGCCCTGGAGTAAGGAGGACCTGAGTTCAAATTTGGCCTCAGATACTTAATACTTACTAGCCATATGACCTTGGGCAAGTCACCTAACTCCCTCTTGTCCTACCTTCCCCCTCCAAAAAAAAAGACAAAAAAAAGGTTATTGCAATAAATCAGTTAAGAGGTGATAGAGTGGCTAAACTAAGGTGGTATGAGTAAGGGGAAGAGGATGACACCAAGATTGTGAGCCTGGGAAGATGAGCCTCAGCAGTAACAGGAAAATTGGGAAGAAAGGAGGGTTGGGGGGAAAGGTGACAGTGAGCTCTATTTTAGACATGTTAAATTGTCTATGGGATATCCATTTTTAGATGTTGAAGAAACAATTTGTGGTGCAAGATTAAAGCTATGGAAAGAATCCAGAGTCCCACCTTCTACAGCTAAAATGCCAGCTTGTGAGGAGCTTCTTCTGATACCCCCTTAATGCCATTCTTCAGTGGAGTGTCTCCAGCTTATGCTGTATAAGTACACAGGTATTCGCATATTGTCTTCCCAATTAGATTGTAAATTACTGAAAACAAGAACTGTATTTTGCCCTTTTTTTAGTACCCCCAGTGCTTAACACAGTGCTTGTGTTGCTCATGAGAACCAATCCCAAAATTTGAAATAGTTTTAGAATTTTATTAGGTCATTTGGTGGTAGAGGAGGGCATGCAAGGTGGTATGGCTCCCTCCCATCCAAGTTCTGGAAGGTTTCCATTATACAGAATTTTGACAAGGAATCATACTAAACAGCAGAGCAATCTTGTGAAGAGGGGAATTTGTAAACAAAGTAGATTGAGATAGATATCAGCAAATGTAAACATCTAGTGAAATTTAGGTAGAAATCAAAACACAAAGGGTATCTAAAATACAAGCTTGGGTGAGCCCACCCAAACAAGAGGACCCAAAACAATACCTGCGAGTAGTAATCCAAAATACAAATATTTTGTGTGGATCCAGAACCTGAGGTACCCATACTCCTTGTAGCCATCTCTGGCATTCCTAGAGAGTTAATAAGTTCATAAGAAGAAAGATGAAAACCCCACTTTGGGGCTACTCCCCTCTTCATGCACCTACCTCTGAGTAGTTAGCACTTTACATTGGTGGGAATAGGATTCATCCAGTGACCTTCACAAGCCCAGAGGAACATGATATCCTGGAAGTTCCCCTGGGGGATCGTTACTCAGCATTCATGTTCCAAAAGAATGGAGACCAGTTCTTGCAGAATTGAGCCTATTTCATCCCCAATTTCACCCCAATGATTTTGTCTTTAAATATTAGTTTTGTTCACAGTTTTCTGTCAGTCAGTCAATCAACAATCATGAAGCTTCTATTATATGCCAGGTTCTACACTAAATATTGGGTATACAAAGAAAGATAAAAAATAGTTCCTGCCCTCTAGGAGCTCACAATCTAATATGGGAGATAATGTGCAAACAACTATAATAACTAAGTTATTATATATGTGTGTATGGGTGTGTATGTATGTATATGTGCATGTGTATGTGTCTGCATATGTATGTATGTATGTATATATACATATATATAATAAATAGGAAATAATCACCATAGGGAAGGCACTAGAATTAAAAGGAAAGACTTCTTGTTGATGACGGGATTTTAGCTGGAACATGAAGGAAGTCAGGGAAACCAAAAGGCAGAAATGAGAAAGGAAGGCATTGAATTGTTATAAAAATCACCCATTTATTTATCTTTACTAAGTGGTGAAGAAAACCAATTAGAATTTGAAAACCCAATTTACCCTGCCACAATATTCTATACCCAACCACAGTTCCACAATCAACATAATAATATGCCTTTCCCTATACCCCAAGGCAACTAGGTGGCTCTGTGGATAAAGCACTGGGCCTGGAGTCAAGAAGAGCTGGGCTGAAGTTCAGCCTCAGATAAATACTGCTTGTGTGACCTTGGGCAAGTCATTTAACTTTTGTTGGCCTTAATTCACGAGAGGAAGAAATGGCAAACCGCTCCTGTATCTCTGCCAAGAAAACCGTATGGACAGTATTGGCATGCTATGGTCCATGAGGTCACAAAGAACAGGACACAAATGAATACCTGAACAGCAATAACAATCCTACACTCCCTCCTCCCTGCCAACACATGCTTGATGAGCACGATTCTCCATGTCCTGACTAAGAAGGTTTACTATCTGTCTCCTATAACTTTCTTCCCAGCACCTTGGACTTTCTTCAAGTCTCAGTTTTCACAGAGCTCTTCACATTTCCCTAGATTATTTCTCATACAACAGTTACAAAGTCCATCAAGGCTTCCCAGCTTGGTAGGATGTGCCAAAGATTATGATTTATTGATGTTAAGAGTTTCAGTGTACTGAAAACTCAGTATGAATCAACAATATGATGTGGCTGCCAAAAAAAGCTAATCCATTTTGGGCTGCATTAAGGGAGGTGTAGCTTCCAGGAAGAAGGCAATCACAGTCCTGAGAGATTTTTATCCCTGTCAGATCTCATTTGGGGTATTACGTTCACTACTGGGTGCCACAGTTTAAGGACATTGATGAATGGAGGCCAGGCAGGATGGCAAAAGACCTTGAGTCCTTGTCATACAAAAACTGTTTGAAGGAACTGAGGATGTTTAGCTTAGATAAGCAAAGACTCAGAAGTAATAGCTGTGTCATGTGTTCAAGGAATTAGTCATGTTCTATTTGACCCCAAAAGGTAAAACCAGAAGCCTTAAATGAATAAATGACAAAGCATTTAAGTGTTTAATATGTGCCAGGTACAGTGTCAAGTTCTGAGGATACAAAGTCAAGTCATAAGTACAGTCCCTGACTTCAAGGAGCTTACATTCTAATAGATAAAGACAATACAGAAACAGAAGCTGGAAAGACAATAAATAAGGGGATGGGTGGTAAGTGGAAACATGGCTTAGAAATGGCTAGGAAAAAGAGTTAGATGAACTGATACCAAGTGAAGTGAGCAGAACCAGAAGAACATTGTATATAGTAACAACAATGATCAACTGTGAATGACTCAGCTATTCTCAGTAATACAATGATGTGAGACAGTTCGAAAGGGTTCGTGATGAAAAATGCTGTCCATCTCCAGAGAAAGAACTGATAGAGTCTGAATGAAGATCAAAGCATACTTTTTTTTAAAACTTAATTTTTCTTGGGAGCTTTTTTTTGTTTGTGTTTTCTTTCACAACATAACTAATGTGGAAATATGGTTTGCAGAACTGCTTGTGTATAACCTATATTAAATTGTTTGCTTTCTCAAGGGGGGTGGGGAAGGAGGGAAGGAGAGATTTGGAATGTCAAAATTTTAAAAAACTGTTAAAATTGTTTTTATGTGTAATTAGGAAAAAAATGAAATAATAAATATCTTCCAAAACATGGCCAGGAAATCACGTGGAGAAAGGAGTGACAAGACATAAAATGGCCCCCATTTGTGCTAGGTAATACACGGGGTGGGTGGGAAGTAAAAGGGTTTTTGCCCCATACTTTTCCCCCTACTGTTAAAACTTTGTTACTTAAGAAGGTTAACTGGAACAAGGAATTGTCTGGTTTCTATTATGGCAACATGTGACTTAACAGAGTCCTTATGATCAGAGGACATGAGGTCACTATGTTCAGTTGCCATCTCCCCAGGGACATGTGATTCTATCAGAAGAGGAAATAGAAAAGAGAAAAAATGCCAAGTAGAGACTTTTCTGAGGGAAGTGCCAGGGCTCCTATAGAAAGGAGTCCTGTTCCCACAGAGCAACTGTTCTTCCACCCAGCCCACCGTCTCTCCTCCCCTTGGGTCTCCAGAGCATGGGAATGACCCTTTTCTTACCTGAATCCTTCTCAGACTACCACATTCACACTGAAAAGCAAAGTCTTCCCTCAATCTTGCCCTGAGAAAATTTCTGGAAAGGTTAAGAAAGGTTTGCAGTTTCATGTGCAATCATCTTTCTTTTTAATATGCTACTATGTTATAGAAATGCTTGTTTTATTTCTTAAATTCAGAATGAAGAAGTAACTAGATGAAAGGCTGTGGAGGACTTATGCAAGTGGAGGCTGGGAAAAAGAAAGGAAAATTAAGATAACAATCCTATTAAATCCCACTTAAGGAAATGTGCCTAAGGGTCCATATCCAGGGAGATTAAGATGGCTGGAAATTATTGCTGAGAAGAAAATTCCAGGAAAGCCAGGGGCTTCTAGATAGTATCTGTAAATTTAAGGGTAAAAGAAAATTCCATCTTCTGGGAAACCCAAGAAGTGTCACGTACTGATCCAGCAGAATTGATGTGCCTAGTACGAGAACACACGTGACCACAGAACACAAAGGGAGAACACATACACAGGGACACATGAACATAGAACAGGCATGAAGAAGCACATACAAGCAAACTGGATAGCCATTAGATTGGCAGCTCCTTGAGGTCAGGGACTGCCTTTTTCCTTTCTTTATATCCCCAATACATAGCACAGTGCCGGGCACATAGTCAGCACTTAGTTAAAGCTTGTCAATTGACTGCGTTAGTTGGGCATGGGAATGGAGGAAGTAATAATACCAAATTGTCTTTAAATACAAAGGACAACAACACATTCACAGAAAGCTACAACTCTCAGAAAAAATAATTCTTGGCCATCTAGTCCAACTCATACTTAAACAAGGATCCCCTCCACAACATAGCTAACAATTAATCATCTAGTTTTAAATTAAAGTCCTCCAGTGAAGCAGAGACCATTACTTCCCAAGTCAATTCATTCAATTTATGGATAATCCTAATTGTTCCAAAGTCTGAGGTTTTCCCCCCAGTGTTGTTGTTGTTCAGTCATTTCATTCATGTCTGACTCTTCATGACCCCATTTTGGGTTTTCTTGCTAAAGATACTGGAGTGGTTTGCCAGTTCTTTCTCCAGATCATTTAACAGATGAGGGAATTGAGGTAAACAGGGTCACACAGCTGGGGTGTGTCTGAGGCTGGATTTGAATTCATAAAGATGAGTCTTCTTGATTCCAAACCCAGTGGAATCTATCCACTATGCCACTTAGATGACCCTTATCAAACCTTAATTTTCTTTTTTCATTTCCCACTTAATGTTCCAAGGTTGTTTTTTGGGGATGAGTAGAAGTATAATCCATATGCCAGTCCTTCAAATAGTCAGAGATAGTAATTATATTCTCCCTAAGTCTTCTCTTCTCCAAGTTAAACACCCCCAGTTCTTTTAAATCATATTCACGTGGCAGGAACATGAGACCCTTAACCATTCTGGTTGCCCTACTCTAGATTCTCTTCAAATTATCAATATTGTTCCTAAAATATGATGCTCAGAACAGAACATAATACTCCCTCTGAAAATCCCTTATAAAGCAACATCCCTTATAAAGAGGACCATCATCTCCCTAGTCGTGGCTACCATTCTTCTCCTAACAATATAAGGTTAGATTAGTTTTTGCTGTCCACATCACAAAATTGGTTATAGTGAGCTTTATTATATATATTGAGAAGGGAAATTATAATTTTCATATTAATTGTTATATGTGTGATGAATACACTAATAATTGAATTTTCTCAGGAGCTGACTCTCTGGCTTGGGTGTCAGAGCTTACAACAGCAGTTTAAACTGATTAATCAAAATTCTAACATTGCTCACAATCACTGGACCTTAAGTGAAGTGAATCAAAGATTAAAGAACCTGTTCCCTTCACAGAACTCTGGTTCTCTACTTTAGGGGAGGTGGTCACAACCCCCAAAGACTTGACTCCAGAACTGTTGTATTGTGGAACTTATGAGTTTCTTGTGGGAAACCACTAAATGATTGTTTGTAATCGACCTTCCCCTCTCCTCCAGTTGTGATTTAAGTTTATAACCTGTGCTTTTACTTCAGCTAAGAGAACATTCCTCATTCTGAAACTGATTAATTAAATACTTGATAATCGGCATTCTCGGCCTGTTTTGTGTGGTTCCAAGCATTCTCTGATTAGAGACTGACTCAGTAAAAACCCTGTTAACAATATCAAACCACAAGATCTTTGTCAGATGAACTGCTATATAGCCAAGTCTTCTCTACTTATACTTATAAAGTTGATTTTTTTTTGAACCCCCAAATAAAACTTTACATTCATCTATATTACGTTTTATCTTATAGATTCAGCTCAGTGTTCTAGCTAGCCAAGTGTTTTGATGTATCTGAATAACATTATCTAATGTGTTAGAAACTCACTCTACCTTGTCCCACACCCACCCTTAATTAGCTTTCTATCATCTGAAACTTTTAAAAGGAGGCCAAGAGTCCCTTCTCCAAGTTGCAGCTATGTGGTGAAATGGATAGAGTACTGAGGCTGCAGGCATGAAGACCTGCCTTCACATGTGACCCCAGACACTCACTAGCTATATGACTCTGGGCATGTGGCTTGACCTCTGCCCGTCTCCATTTCCTCAACTATAAAACAGGATGATAATAATAGTACCTGCTTTACAGAGTTGTTGTGAGGATGAAATAATAAATATTTGTGAAGTGCTCTTGTCCAACTCTTCATGACCCCATTTGGGGTTTTCTTGGCAAAGATAATGGAGTGATTTGCCATTTTCTTCTCTGCTTCATTTTATAGATAAGAAAACAGGGTTAAGTGACTTGTTCAGGGTAACACAGCAAGTAAGTGTCTGAGGCCAGATCTGAACTCAGCAAGATGAGTTCCTGGCTCTAGGCCCTACACTTACACCTGGCACAGAGCAGGTGCTTTAATACATGCCTGTTCCTTTCCTCTTCCCCCTTTCCCCAAGTTAATGATATTGAATATTTGGCTCTTGGTACAGAACCAAGCACAAATCCCTGAGGTACTCCACAGGAGACTCCTTTTCAATATCAATCCCAGCTGTTTGGGTCCAGACACTTAACCAGTGCCAAATCCATCTAATTGTACTACGATCTTGTTCACAACTCTCCAGCTTTCCCAAAAAAATAGTATTGAGCCTAATTATTTGTAAAATGAGGGATTGTCCCATCCAGTCTTAGATATTATAATACTTATATGATAAGTCCTTCTACACCATCTCCAAAAACTGTCCACCCCAGGCAAGATCAGAAGTCCCTCATGCTCATTAGTGAATATATGTGAACATTCTTTAAATTAGCTAAATGTTCTTAATGATGAATCAACAAAGGATAATTATTAGAATTCTTTTCCTTACATTTGACCTAACCCAAAAGCTTGCTCTTTGAGAAGGCTTTTCACCTAAAGGGCTTTTCATAGTTTCATCACCAGAAGAAAAAGAATTTGCACAAAAAGGAGTATATGAACCAAAATTCACCTTAGTACAGTGCAGGCTGAACCAAGAAAAGAACTGAATTCCTGTCATCCTCTATAAGACTATAACTAGAGAGCCATGCTCTTTAGCTTTCATGAATTATTAAGATACAGCTTTTGGTTATAATTGACTTGCAGTAGCTGGCAGCAATTCTTAAAATGTGAACTTACTGACAGAACAAAGTCAGCAGGGACAAGGGCAGCACAAAGGAATCAGAAAAGTGGGAGTCAGAAGGTTTGCTCTTGGCCCTCAGTTACTGTGTGACCCTGGGCAAATCTTCTTTCACTGAGCCTCAGTTTCTTTCTCTGTAAAATGAAGAAATTAGACTAGGTGGTCTCTTAGATGAGCAAGTAAGCTGTAAAGCTTATTTCCAGCTTCAAAATTTTGTGATTCTATGCCTTATCCCTAAGTTCCACAGATTTCTGTTCTTTTTGGACCTTTACAAACTGAAAAGGTATCTTCTTGGAAAGGTTTAGGGCAGGGGTTGCTAAACTTTTTGTGGGTCATGGAACCCACTGGCAATCCACTGAAGCCTAAAGACCCCTTCTTAGAAGAATGTTTTTAAATACATAAAATAAAATACTAGGATTACAAAAGAAGCCAAAGATTGGTGAAAATAAGGATATTTTTTCCCATCCAAATTCACCAAAATCTAATAATGGACCCCTGAAGACTCCAGATTAAGAGCCCCAGATTTGGGATAAATCTTGCCTACAGGCTCGTAAATGGACAAGCTAGCCCCTTAGGGTTAGATTACATCAAACTTCCAGTCCATTTTACAGCGTCTTATTTAATCTCTTAATAATAACAGCTAATAAAAATTAAATCAAATAAAATAATAGCTAATATTTATGTACCGCTTATTATGCTCCAGGTACTGTACTAAGCACCTTACAATTATTATTTCATTTGATTTTTACAACAACCCTGGGAGGTAGGTGCTATTATCTCAATTTTACATATGAAGAAACTGAGACAAACAGAGATTAAGTTTAATACTTGTCCAGGGTCACACAGCTAAGAAATATATGAGGCCAAATTCGAACTCAAATCTTCCTGACCCTAGGCTCAGCACTCTATCTATTGCATCACCTAGCTGCCCATAGTTAATTCAACCTGGCTGTTAGGATAAAAATAAGAGGGATGAAAAACCAGGCTTTCTGGAAACTTCTCCCTTTGGGCAGGGGTTTATGTTTGTTGTTTTAAAGCTTCAGCTACGACCCACATTTCATCATGTGCAGCCTACAGTCCCCATTCAATGTTATGGGGTGAGGATGTTGATGGCACACCCCTTTGCCAGCCTCCCAGTTTTGTGAGTCACTCTTGTTTCCCCAGCTACAGAATGATAATATGGTCTCCACTTAATACCTCCTCCTTCTTGACACTTAATGTCTTCACTATGTTTATTTAAGAAGTCAGGGTGACACATTCAATTTTACTGATTGAGAAACTGAGGTTGAACCAGGAAAAGAGGGATCAAGAAAGAAAATGACTTGTCCATGAACACCTAAAAGATGATGAAGACAAAAAGTGAACCCAGGTGTCATTACCCAAAATAGAGAAGAATCTTGGATAAAAGGGTGAAGAAGTCAAAAGGTACTTCCCTGGCATCTCCTCCCTTTGTCCTCTGGCTTCCACTTTCTTTCCTGTCTTCACTTATTTTAGAAGTGATGAAGTTCTCCAAACTAGGTTCCAACAACAGGCCCACAATCCTTCATTGAACATGCACTCAAAGCCTTCACAGACTACTCAGAATTACAAGAGCTAGTCTTTCTATGACTTGACCAAGAACCCAGGGTCCTCCCTCTTATTTCATACCATGGTGAGACATTGAGGGATCTCAACTTTACATTTTTAAAAGTATGTAAAAAAAAGGTTTTATCTAAGGTCTTATTTTCAACATTTTAATTTGTTTATAATCAAGGCATGTGTTTGCAATAACCTAATCTCTCCCCTGATACCCTTGAAGACAAGATGAAGCAATGTTGACCAAGCCCATGTGTTCACATCTCTTATCTCATATTCTTACCCCTTCTCTCCACTCACCTCTGACCTCAGCCCCTTAGCCCCTCTCACCTAAATTACTATGCTACCTTCCTGGTTGGTCTTCTTGCCCCATTCCAGTCCATGCTACGCACTACTGCCAAAGAAATTTTCATCAAATGCAGATCTGACCACATGACTCTCCTACTCAATCAACTCTAGTGGTTCCCTATTGACTAGGGGAAAAAAAATATAAGCTCCATTTAGCTTTTAAATAACTACACAACCTGGCTTTAACCTCTCATCCCGGTCTCACTGAGCATAAATTCCCCACCTGCTCTCCACAATCCAACCAATCTGGCCCTTTCTCTCCATTCTTCCTACATAATACTCCACCCCCTGTCTCTGATCCCTTGTACTGGCTGACCCACATGCCTGGGATGCAATCCCTCCTTACCTTCACCTCGTAGACTTTCTCCTCCTTCAAGATGCAGCACAAGTACCATCTTCTACATGAGCCTTTACTGACTCTCTTAACCTCTAGTTCCCTTCTCCCCAAACTACCTTGTATTCAATTGTTTTCAAAACCACAAGCACTTATGTGTTAATGCATATATATGGGAGTGTGTGCATACATACATATGTGTATATGTGTTTGTATAATTGTTGTTCAGTCAATTCAGTTGTGCCTGACTCTTTGTGGCCCCACGTACCATACTCGGCAAAGATATTGGAGTGTTTTGCCATTTCCTTCTTCGGTGAATTAAGGCAAACAGCGGTTAAGTGACTTGTCCAGGATCACACACCAGATCTGAACTCAGGTCTTCCTGACTCTAGGTTCAGTGCTCTCTCTATCCACTGATATAAGATCATTATAGCTAAGGCTGTTTCATTGTTTGTAATTCTATCTCTAGCACCTAGATAATGCACATACTTGTTGATTAATTGATCAGTTGATATTAATAAATATTGTTATTTATTGGAGAAAGGTCCATAGTGGAGAGTCTCAGGGATCTCTCCTCATTCCTATTCTATGCAACATTTTTATCAGTGACTTGGATGATAGCACAAAAGATGAGATGGTTGTTATATTTGCAGATGACAAGAAACTAGGAAAGAGAGTGTATGTAGGCTGGCAGAACTAGTTCCCAGAAAATGCCAACAAATTCTAAGGATGGGCCAAAACTAATGAGATCACATATGTCCCTACTAAATTTAAAATCTTGGATGATCAACTACCCATGTACAGGATAGAAAAGACAAAGTTAGAATACATATGAAAAAGATCTGGGTTATTTTGTGAATTAAAAGCTTATTATATGACAAGGTAATTTCAAAATTACCTATCCTGAGGAGCAGCAAAAAGCACAGGATCCCCATATATACCAAAATATTCCTAGCAGTACTTTTCATGATGGCAAAGAATTGAGGACAAAGTAGATGTCCATCAACCAGGTAATGACTAAATCAACTGTCATACACAAATGTAATGGAATATTATATGACAAATACGGAGAAGCACAGAAAAATCTACTTGTATTCATGCAGAGGAAAGGAATCAGAGCCAAGGAAACAATATACACAATGACTACAACAATATAAATGGAAAGAAAATACATACACAATAATAAATTTTGCATGAAATATATGCCTTACAAAGAACAAAACCGGCTTACAAGAAGAGATGTGAGAAGAACCCCCCATATCACCCCTTTGCAGAAGTGGGAAGTCTACAAGTGTACATGGCATTTATTTTCAGACTTCTTTTCAATGTACTGATCAGTTTTACTGATTTTTCCATCTTTCTTTTCTTTCTTTTTTTGGTTATTGAGGGGGTAGTTTGGGTCTTTTTTTTTGGAGGGGGAAGTCGGAGCAATTGGGGTTAAGTGATTTCCCCAAGGTCCCACAATTAATAAGTGTTAAGTGTCTGAGGTCACATTTGAATTCAGGTCCTCCTGACTCCAAGGCCAGTGTTCTATTCACTGTACAACCTTCCTGCCCCCTTTGTTATTGTTAAAAGATATTTATTATATAGGATGACTCTCTGGGAGGGGAAGGGATACTCTGAAAAATCATGGTGATATAAAAAGACATCAATTTAAAACATATTAGAAGAGAAAAGTATAATGTCCAGACAAAAGAACTAAGAACAAAAGTAGAAAGTCAGATCATAGAACATATAAAGAAAACACTTCTAACAATTAGTTATTCAACAATAGAACAGCCCACTTCATGAAGTAGTGTGCCCTTTGTACCTAGAACTATTTAAAAAGAGGCTACTTAGCCATCTGTCAAAGATAAGGATTCCTGTCTGCGGGGAAAAGTTATGCTAGATAGACTCTAGACCCTTTTCAGCTCTATAATTCCAGAACATTGTCACTCATGCTCACACTGTTCTCTCCGCTCCCTTTCCATCTCTCCTCCTTTGCTACAAATCAACAAATTCAACAAGCATTTCCCAAAGCTGGAATATACTTTGTAGAAAGTATAAGAGAGGACCTGACCTGGTTCCTTTACCCCACTTCAAGAGATATGAAGGAGAAATATGAATGGCAAGCATAAAGACAAGAAATAGTTAAACAAAACAAAAAATAAAGAAATTCAAGTTACTACTCAGTAAAACACAAGATCTGGTGCCTTAAAGAATGAACACTGAAGGAGTTTAGAACAAGAAGAGATTTTTGTGGGTTGGAATAATCCAGGAACATTTCAAGAGGCCCAACTGAATCAGATCTTGAAAGTTAATGTGAAGATAGCATGTAAGAGGGAAATAGACAGCTAGGGTTAGGGGAGAGAAAAGATAAGCAAAGATACAAAGATGGAAATAAGCATGTTGGAACTGGAGACAGCAAAGACAGGAGACTAGACAAAAGCATTTACCTTAGACAGTAGTAGAAGAAAAGGTTAGATAGGTAAACCAAGGTCAAATACTGGAAGACCTTGAATGACAGACTGAGGATTTGGGGGCTTGATCAATAAAGAGCCAACGAGCAATACAACAAAAGGATGCTGTCAAAATCATACTCTGGGGGTAGCTAGGTGGTACAGTCAATAGAGCACCAGCCCCAGAGTCAGGAGGACCTGAGTTGAAATCTGCCCTCAGACACTTAATACTTACTAGCTGTGTGACCTTGGGTAAGTCACTTAGCCCCAACTGCCCCTCCAAAAAACAAAAAAAGAAATCTTACTCTGGCTCACATTTAATCTCTTCCTGTACACCATTCCTCTTCCTTTCTCCTCTGTTTTTCTTCCCCCAATTTTGTCTTTAATTTTCCTTTTCCTTTTTCTTCTTTTTCTTCCTCCTCTCTTCTCCTGATCTCTATCTTTTACTTCCCATTTTCTGGCTCTTTTTTGTTTGTTTGTTTGTTTTTGTTTTTTTGTTTTTTTTTTAATTTTATTTTAGTTTGGATCATTCATTTCCACAAGATTTTGAGTTACATATTTTCTCCCCATCTTTCCCCTACCCACCGCCCCAAAACAGCCATCCCAGTGTATCCCCCTCCCCTAGTCTATTCTCTCCTATGTCTTTCCCCCTCACCCCTCTAACTTTTCGGTAGGGCAGGATGGATCTCCCAACCACAATGCCTG
>CM053585.1:141537097-141566353 GCA_028646515.1 Pseudochirops corinnae
ATTTGGTTTTCAAAATCCTTCTTCAGCTCATCTCTAGCTTTAAGGCAATCTTCATGTTTATTGGAGGTCCCTGGTGGGGGCACTCTGGCTGCTCTCTCCTCCTCCCTCTCTCTGCCACGATCCTTCTTTTCCCCAAAGAAGGAATCTAGGGTTTGGTTACTGTTCTTACTTTTCTTCTTATGCTTATTCTTACTCGTGGTTGGTCAGTCCATGATTTTTTTTTTAATTTCTGTGGGGCTCTGCTTCCAGAAGGGAAAGCTCTGTCTCAAATCACTGGGGTCCTCTGGCTGCCGTAGCTCTCAGGAAGGTGTTGGGTCCCTTTCCCACTTTCAGCTCATTGGATAAAGAAGACTCACAGGACCAAAGCCCAAGACTGCGATCTGGATCCAGGCTGCTCAATGCGAGAGCACTTGGCCTCTGAACGATCGCTTAGTCTCCCTGCTGTCTGCAGGCCAAGGGTGCGGAAGCTGCAACATGGACGCAGGTGCAGAACCTCTGCCTTTCGCTTTCCCGCCCTGGAGGCGTTTCGGCCAGACAGCTTTTCTCCCAAGATCTCACAAGCTCCACTGACCTAGTTCTGAACACTGCTCGCAGCTGCCACTAATCCGCTCACCTCAGCTCCTCACGTTCAGCCGCCCCTCGGATACAGCCGTGGTTTCGGTTCACAGTGCTGATATGGTTCCTTGTAGCCGAGCCGACTTTAGTGGAAAGTATATTTGTGTGCGTTTTGGAGTTCTAGGATTGGTTTAGAGTCATATTTTATGGGTATTTTGGGGTGGCTATGTGAGAGCTGCGATATGTTGCTGCTGCTACGCCGCCATCTTGGCTCCGCTCCCATTTTCTGGCTCTTTGCTCTGAGTGCAAATTGTTTTATTATTCCTCGGCATTTACTGGTTGTTCCCCGTGACTGGAATGCACTCCTTCCCCATATCCACTTCTTGGAATTCTCTGTTTCCTTCAAAACTCAATTCAAGCACTACTATGAATCCTTTCTTGATTTTCTTCCCCACCCCCAGATGCTAGTTTATACTTTTCTCCAAAAAATTACCTTCTACTTATTCCTTTTAAAAATTATTTTTATTTTTAAAAATTTTTGCTTTTTGGAGGGGGGAAGATAGGGCAATTAAGGTTAAGTGACTTGCCCAAGGTCACACAGCTAGTTTTTTGGTATGTGTGTGTGTGTATTAAGTGTCTGAGGCTAGATTTGAACTCAGGTCCTCCTGACTCCAGGGCTAGTGCTTTATTCACTGGGCCACCTAGCCACCCCTTGTACTTATTCTTTATTTGTACGCACATATATATATGTATGTATATATATACATATATATCAATCACACACAAAGTAATATTAATAATACGTAATATGTATATAGTACTTCCTCTGTGCCAGGCAAGCTTTTTATAATTATTATCTCTTTTGACCCTCACAACAACCCTGAGAGGTAGGTGCTATTATTATCCCCATTTTACACATAAGAAAACTGAGGAAAACAGAGGTTAAATGATTTGCCCAGGATAACACAGCTAGTAAGTTTTTGAAGCTGGATTTGTATGTACACACATTCATACAAAATACATATGCATACACATATATGTATATATACAGTGTCTTCCCTGATACAATATATGTTGCAGCTATCAAATATGAGTGCATGTTTATATGTATACAGCATTTTGCATATTTAAAAAAAACAAAGAACTACAAAGACTAAAAATAAAGAAAGTCTCTTAGATCTAACAACAGGATGGTGAGGGATGACAGAATCAAAGATCTAGGGAAATTAGAAGCCATTTAATCCAACTCCTTCAATTTACACATTAAAAAACAAAGCTGAGGCCCTGAGGAAACTCAAGGTTACATAAGATATAGACTATAGACGCAGGATTTAAACCCTAACTCAGAATTCCGTTTCATTTTCCACTATCCCATTTGGGGCAGGTCAAGAAAAGGCTGTGGTTCTGGGTTACCTGGGAACAGCCTCCTTCTATGCTGTTTGGGTGAGAGGGGAGGGTTTCTTTTTGTTTCATTTTTATCCTTGTATCCCTGTTGCTGAGACAGCATGACATGGTGAACAGAAAGCCAGTCTTGAAACTTGGAGGATTTGGGGGCTGGATCAATAAAGAGGCAATGAGCGATACAACACAAGGATGCTGTCAAAATCCTACTCTGGGCATGGCTAGGTGGCACAGACAACAGAGCACTGGCCCTGGAGTCAGGAGGACCCACGTTCAAATGCGGCCTCAGACACTTAACATTTACTAGCCATGTGAAGGAGGATTCAAATCCTCCTTCAGACACATACTAGCTGTGTGACCCTGGCCTTAGAGCACTGAACCTCTCAGCAATCTAAGTCAATTTCTAGGACAATAAACTGCAGAGAGAATGGTAACCCACACTGACAGAAGGAGTTTCCTCAACCAGGAGTTCCCTACGCCAATGACATCACAGGTCTAATCCCTATTCCTATCCCCTTCTCTTAGCACAGGTCTGGCGTGTGTTACTGTTTAGTCATTTTTCAGTTGTGTCCGACCCTTCATGACCCCATTTGAGGTTTTCTTTGGCAAAGATACTGGAGTGATTCACCATTTCCTCCTCCAGCTCATTTTACAGATGAGGAAACTGAGGCGGAACAGGGTTAAGTGACTTGCCCAGAGTCACATAACTAATAAGTGTGTAAGGCTAGATGCAAATTCATGAAGATAAGTGTTCCTGATTCCAAGCTGGGTACTCTATCTACCATGCCACCTAGCTGCCCCGGCACACAGCAGGCTTTAATAAATTCTTGTATCTCTAACTAGTTTCAAAGTCATAAGACATTAGAGCTGAAATGAACCTCAAACAACACCTAGTCCAACTAGGTGGTGCAGTGTATAGAGTGCCAGGCCCAAAGTTGTGAAGGTTCATTTTTCTGAATTCAAATCTGGCCTCAGACATTTATTAGCTATGTGACCCTGAGCAAGTCACTTAACCCTGTTTGCCTCAGTTTCCTTATCTGCAAAATGAGCTGGAGAAGGAAATGGCAAATCACTCCAGCATCTTTGCCAAAGAAAACCTCAAATGGGGTCACAAAGAGTTAGACAGGACTAAAGAAAAAACAAAGAGATGAGAAAACAAAGCCAGGGAGGGGAAGATACTTGATCCAGGTAATCTAAGATGTAAATAGAAAAGCTAAAATTTGGATACTTTTTTACTCCAAATCCTGGGCTCTTTCTACAGTATAGTAGAAGGAGCCCTGCACTTGGACGTGAATCCCTCCTCTGAAACTTATTCCCTACGTGACTTTAGGCAAATTAATTTTAACCTCTCTGAACCTCAGTTTCCTCACATGTAAAAAGGGGAATAATATCTGCAGAACTTACTTCAGAGAGCTATTGTGAGTCTCAATTAAGATAATGCATACATATAGTATAATATAAATGTCATCTATTATTATGCCACGCTGTTTAAAGACAGTAATAAAAACAATTCATGTTCATTTAGCATATTAGTAAGCTCTGACCAGTTCTGCATCATGGGCATGAAGGGTGAGAATACCAGGACACTTCTGAAGAAGGGCAAGCAGTGCTTTTATATTCACAATTATAGCATGGCTCAAAGCAGAGCAAATCTATCAAAAGGAATTCCTGTAAATGTTGGAGAAGATGTGGGAAAATTGGAACATTAATGTATGATGAAGTTATGAACTGATCTAACCATTCTGTAGAGCAATTTGGAACTATATCCAAAGAGCTATAAAAATGTACATACCCTTTGACTCAGCAATACCACTTCTAGATCTGTATCCCAAAGAAATCATAAAAATTGGAAAAGGATTGGTGACATTATCCTTGTATTTAATATTTATTGTACAAAAAAATTTATAGCAGCTCTTTTTATGGTTACCAAGAATTGGAAATTGAGGGGATGCCCATCAATTGAGGAGTAGAGCTGACCAAGTTGTGGTATATGAATGAAATGGAATATTATTGTTCTACAAGAAATGATGAGCAGGTGGACTTCAGAAAAACCTGGAAAGACTTCCATGAATTGGTACTGAGTGAAGTGAGCATTGTACACAGGATTACACTGTACACAGTAACAGCAACATTGTGCACTGACCAACTTTTATAGACTTAACTCTTCTCAGCAATACAAGGAAATAAGACAGTTCTAAAAGACTCATGATGGAAAATGATATCCACATTCAGAGAAACTATGGAGTCTTGAATGCAGATTGAAGCTTATTATTTTCTCTTTTTTTGTTTCTTCTTTCTTGTGGTTTTTCCCTTTGCTTCTAACTCTTCTTTACAACATGACTAATGTGGAAATATGTCTAATATGACTGTACATGTAAAGCCTATATCAGATTGCACATCATCTTGGGGAGGGGGGGAAATGGAGAGAAAGGGGAGAATATTTAGAACTCAAAATCTTATAGAAGTGAATGTCGCAAACTAAAAATAAATAAATAAATAAAAATGTAAAAATAAATAAGTTTTTCTTTAAAAAAAAAAAAGAGGATTCCTGTAATAGAGCCTTTTGTCAGGATATAGATTTTGTCTTTCTCCCTCTCCCTTTAAGTGATTTGATCTTTCCCTTTCACTCAAACAATATACGAGGAGGCCAACAGGTAATCTGGAACCAGAGTCTTTGCTTAGACAAGTTATGAGAAGTTCTCAAAAATGAATAATCCTGAACATCAAATATGAGCTATGTGGCACAATCCCGGCCTTGGAGTCAGTGCCTCAGTGCCTCAGTGCCAATCTGGCCATAGACACTTAGTAGCTGTGAGACCATGGGTAAGTCACTTAACTGCATTCTATCTCAATTTTTTCATCTGTAAAATAGGGATAATAGCACCTGCCTCTCAGAATCAAATGAGATAATATTTACAAAACATTTCACAAACCTTAGTGTTATATCAGTGCTAGTTTTATTATACAATATACATCATGCCCCTGTTAAATGAGAGTGGGACTAGAGAGCCTGTGGGGTCCCTTCCAGCTCCAAAGAAATGATTCTATGATCCCACTGAGAACTGTTTGCATAGAGTGGGAGGTAATAGAGAGAAAAAAATGAGATGAATTGGTTACTCCCAAAACATTAAGATTCAGAGCCAGAAGAGAACTTAGGGTCATAAACTCAGAGCTAGAAGGGCCCTTAGAGGAGATTTTTAAGAGCAGCTAGACTCATCTTCATCCAAAGAGCTATAAAAATGTACATACCCTTTGACTCAGCAATACCACTTCTAGATCTGTATCCCAAAGAAATCATAAAAATTGGAAAAGGATTGGTGACATTATCCTTGTATTTAATATTTATTGTACAAAAAAATTTATAGCAGCTCTTTCTATGGTTACCAAGAATTGGAAATTGAGGGGATGCCCATCCGGCCTCAGACACTTCCTAGCTGTGTGACTGTGGGTGAGTCACTTAACAGTTTCCTCATCTGTGAAATGAGCTGAAGAAGGAAATGGCAAACCACTCCAGTATCTTTGCCAAGAAAACTCAGGAAGAGTCAAACATGACTGAACAACAGAGGAGATTTAGTACGATCTTGCCATTTTATAGAAGAAACTCAGGTCTAGAAAAGCAAGGTCATACGAGCAATACATAGGAAAGCCTAGATACAAGTCCAGGCCCTTTGACTCCAAATTCATCCCTCTTTCCAATATTAATAATAATAATATTTATGTAGTACTTCAACGTCTTGCAAAGTACTTTACACTCATTATCTCATCTGATCCTTACGGCAACCCTGTGAGGTAGGTTCTATTATTAACTGCATTTTACAGATGACAAATCTGAGACTGAGAAAGATTATGTAATTTGCTCAGGGTCACAGGACTGCTAAGTGTCTGAGTCAGGACTCAGAGTCAGGTTTTCTTGAATACAACTCCAGTACTTTATCCTCTGTCACCTACCTGTCTATTTAGTATACTACCTAGCAGCCAGTACACCCCATTGTCCAGTCCAACCCCCTAACTTTGTTGTTGTTGTTCCATTGCAACTCTTTGTGGCCCCATTTGGATCAAAGATACTAGAATAGTTTGTCATTTCCTTCTCCAGCTCATTTTACAGATGAGAAATTGAGGTAAACAGGGTTAAGTGACTTGCCCAACATTACACAGTTAGTGTCTGAGGCTGGATTTGAAGTCAAGTCTTCCTGACTCTAGGTCCAATGTTTTATCCACTTTGTCACCTATCTGCCCTCCCCCTAACTTTACAGATATGGAAACAGAGGCCAGGTACAGTACAAACAATTTGTCCATTCTCATACAGTTAGAACAAAAGCAGAGCAAGAATTCAAACCAACATCCTCTAACACCAAATTGCAATTCTCTGTTCCAGAACCTAGGTCCCAATACTTCTTGAACTCCTCTCCCTCCCACCTTATCTTAAACTTCCTAGCTTCACCAACAAAGGTCCCTGTGGGTAGTGGACCACAGGAAAGAGGGAGGAGCATCTCACACCAAAGTGCATCCTTCTAATACTTCTAATTCTCAGACCCATTGCTCTCAAGATAAATTGTCTCCCAGCTTTTTCCACCCCAAAGTCTCAATGACAAGATCAAAGTAACAACGAACTTGTCTGGATGTGTTGGAACTCTTGTGGCTTCTCTCACCCAGAATTCTCAATGCCCTACTAAAAGTATCACCAAAGGGGCAAAATCTGGGACAGCCTATTAAGACATTTTCTATAGCATTCCATCACAACCATACACCACAACTTGTTCAGCCATTCCTCAATTGATGAGTCCCAGCAATTTCAAGTTCTTTGCCACCACAAAGATAGCTGCTATAAATATTTTAGAATATATAGATTCTTTTCATTTTTCCCTAATCATCTTTGGAAAGAGACCTAGTAATGGTATTGCTGGATCAAAGGATAAGGGTTTAATAACAATTCGGGTATAATTCCAAATGGAATATTATGCTATAAGAAATGATGAGCTCAGTGATCTTAGAAAAACATGGATAGGGGCAGCTAGGTGGCACAGCGAATAGAGAGCCGGCCCTGGAGTCAGAAGGACCTGAGTTCAAATCCAACCTCAGACACTTAACACTTACTAGCCGTATGACTTTGGGCAAGTCACTTAACCCCAAGTGCCCTGCCTTCCCCCCTCCAAAAACAAAAACAAAAACATGGATAGATTTGCATGAAATAATGAAGAGCAAAATGAGCAGAAGCAAAATATATTATATAAAGCTATATCAATTCTGTTTTAAGAACAACTTTGAGTGAATAAGTCGTTTTGACTATTATAAACACCTAAATTAACTACAAAAGACATATGAAGGAAGACAATGCATCTAGAGAAAGAACTTAAAAATAGAAATATGTATAGGAAATATGTATATGTGTGCATGCGTGTGTGTGTATGTGTGTATATATATATATATATATATATATATATATATACACATATTGTGTTTAATGGTATCTACCTCTAGGGCAGGGGGAAAGGAGAAAAGGGGGAAAAAAAGAAATTTACTTGATAACTTTATTATATATTTAAAAGGAATAGCAAGTTGTACATAACAGATTTGCAATTTCATGTGAATCATTGTTTTTTTTTATTATACTATATTATAGAAATGTTGTTTTACTCTGTAAATTAAAAACAAAAAAGAAATGAAAGATAAAAAGACATTTCCAGAGCCCAATGTCTCTATGGTAAGACTCTTCAGGCAAGGGGCTGGGAATTGAAAGTTGACAGTAGGAAAAAGATTTCAAGAGAATAATGTGACATGACCATCAAAAAAAAACACACTAAAATTGTTTTAGGCTACTCAGAGAAGCATAGAATTTAGAACAAGAAAAGCAATACTAGGGAAAGGAAGAGAATAAATTTTTATTAATGGCCTACTATGTTCTAGGTACTATGGTACACACTTTGCAAATACAATTTTATTGGGCCTTTACAACAACATTGGGGGTAGGTGCTATTATTATTCCTATTTTATAGCTGAACAAAGTAAGGCAGAGAAAGGTTAATTGACTTGTCCAGGTTACACAGTTGGTTAGTGTCCAGGATCAGATTTAAACTTTCTCCACAATAGTACCTAGCTGCCCCACAGTAGGTCAGAGTACATCTGGAATTACTATGCTCAGTTCCAGGCATCACATTTTAGAAAGGAAATTATCAACCTGAAGCACCTGAAGACTTGAATGGCAAGAAGACTGAAGACTAGGCTATAAGAAGGTGTGCTAAAGGACCTGAGAATGTGTATTCTGAAGAATACAGGACTTAAAAGGACTGAATAGCTATCTTCAAACACTTTAAGTGTAAGTCACACGGAAGAAGAGTGCTTGGCCCTAGAGAACAGAACCAGGAGAAATGGATGAAAGCTACAGAAAGGTCAATATAGGTTAAGGAAGAACTCCCTCATCAGTAGAGCTATCCAAAAGCAGAATGTGTTTGCCCCTAGTAACGGGTTTCTCCTTATTAATAGTCTTCAAACAGAGGCTGGATGAGCCCTTGTCTAGTATCGTAGAAGGGATTCCCACTCAGACACTCAGCCCATTCAGGCTAGACCAGATGAGCTCAGAAATCATCTACCATGTCAAGCACTTTGCAAACCTTAAAGTGCTTTACAAATGTTGGCCAATGGGGTATCATTGCTGTTGTTATTATTATTCAACTTTGATTTTAGGAGTTAAGAGAATAAAGGGGCAGAGTTCAGGATCAACATAGTTACCACTTGTCCCCTATGCTAGCTCTATGTCTAAAGACTGCTATGCACCATCTCTGACCTAAAGGCAAATCGTGAGGTTGAATCAGAGCTGGAAGTTGAATTAGTAATTATAGTAATGAGAGACAGACAAAGGACAAAGCCCAGAAGGGTCATTCTCATGGCAAAGAAAAGAACAAATAGTTATTAGGGAGAGGCAAGGGCAGGAAAACTACCTAGGAACTTTCAGAATAAAGAATGCCAAAGGAATTAATCTACAAGGAAAAGCAGGCAGTGGAATGTGGTATTCAAAAACACTAAAAATGCACCATGAGATTTCTTCAGTCCTAACTGGGTTTAAGAGCAGTTGTTATTCAGCTGTTTTCAGTCGTGTCTGACTCCTTGCAACTCCATTTGGGTTTTTCTGGCAAAGACACTGGAGCGGTTTGCTATTTCCTTCTCCAGCTTACTTTTTACAGATGAGGAAACTGAGGCAAACTGAATTAAGTGACTTGCCCAGGATCACACAGCTAGTAAGTGTCTGAGTTCAGTTTTGAACTCAGAGAGATGAGTCTCCCTGACTCTGGGTCGAGCACTTTATCCACTGTACTCCCCAGCAGAGGGGAATAAGAGTCAGACTTCACTACCAGAATAATGTTGTACACAGTAATAGCAATATTGTAACAACAATCAATTGTGAAAGACTTAGCTACTCTGATTCATGCAATAATCCAAGACAAAAAGACTCATGATGGAAAATGCTATTCACCTGTGCTAATTGATGAACTCTGAGTGCAGAATGAAGCATACTTTTTTCACTTTATTTTTCTCGCTTTTTTTGCAACATGATTAATATGGAAATATATTTTGCACGACTTGACATATATATATATTACTTGCCTTCTCAATAGGTGGGGAAAGGGCTGTAGGAAAGGAAGAACTTGGAACTCAAAAAAAAATTTTAAGAATGTTAAAAATTAATTGATTTTTAAAACTACTTAAAAATAATTAGACATCATCATTCAGAGGGTACCCTGTGCTCAGCCTGTCATCATGGCACCACTGTGGAAGGAGGAGGGCCCAGGGAAGCTTTCATTCATTAAGGCAGCATAAGAATTCATCAAGCTCCACACCATAACGATCAACGGGAAAGAAATAGAGGATCCTGTAGAATCATAGGATCATAGAGCTAGAGCCAGAAGGGACTTCTGAGGCCATCTAGTTAAAACCCATCACATTATAGATGAGGAAACTGTAACCTAGGGAGGTCAAATGATTCTTCTTGGGTCATACAGTTAGTAAGTTTCACAGCCAGGATTAGAACCCAGATCTTCTGACTCCCAAGTCAGGGCTCCTAACATCATACAATATATAAGCAAGTGGGGGAAAGGTCATGTGTGTGACTCAAAGGGAAGCAAGAATAAACATCTCCAGAATCTCTTCCCCCCCTTTTCCAAGGGAAACTTTGATTCCAGGAGCCAGAGGCTGGCCATTCTGCTCTCCTCACAGTGAGGGGATACGTGCTTAGAATTATATCTACTCCCTTAAATGTTATTAGTCTAAGGCAGCAGTTCTCAACCTGTGGGTCGCGACCCCTTTGCGGGTCAAACGACCCTTTCACAGGAGCCACAGGCGTCTTAGGAACAGAGACACTGCTCCTCTATCTGTCTCCAGGCGGGTCTGCCCACATGCTGATATGCCCACATAAGAGTATTAAAGGGTCGAAGCATTAGGAAGGTTGAAAACCACTGGTCTAGGGGATAAAATCTTTAGATTCAAGATAAACTCCTGAATGCTTTTCCTTAATAAGGAAGGAAGACCTTAGGCTTTATATCCAAGATTTGATACCTTCCCACCAAATATCAGCTCCACAATGAACACACACATCAAATAAATCCATTTATCCCAAGTAAGTAGCAAAAAAGAAATCAAAGAAAGTATACATGAAAGACTGTATACCAGACAGAACAGATTAAATCAGTGCCAACACTAAGCTACCAAAAGTGCTGAAAGGTTGGTGGAAGCAAGGGAAATGTGGCTGTTTGAGAGGATAAAAAGGTTTGGAAGAGTATCCTCAGCACTTGACAGTATGTCTTGTATTAGGGTAGCAGGTGCTCAATAAATTCTTGTGGGATCCTATCAGATTGGATTGGATTGGATTAGATTGGACTTGATGAGAGTAAAATAGGATTGATGGACAGTAGCAAGGACTCAATTGAAATTATAAGCTATGAGCTATGAATTTGTTCTCTGGTGATTCTCACTAACTTAGGAGAAAGAACAGAGAAATCAGATAGAGGGGGTTAACTGGGTATAAAAGGACTTGTAGGATGGGAACAGCAGAATAAAGGGGCAAGGTAAGCCCCTCTGTAAGGAATAAGATTATACACACCAAGGCCCTAACTCAATAAGACCTTTCTATTACCCTGAGTTGTTTTGGAACAGAAAATCCTGGGAACGTGAGGGCTGCACTTCTCCTGGGACCCTGGCCAGGACCTTGAGAAGAGATATGGTTAACTGCCCAACTCCTGCGACTAGCCATTCCAAGGAAACATTGTTCTTGGGGGGGGGGGGGGTTTGGAGGGATTGGCCTCCCTCCCCCGCCTCACACAAGATGATGCTTGCTAAAAAACAACAACAACAACAACAAAACACCTGGCAGGATGCCTTCTTTGTTCTCAGCACTACTTAAACTGTAAGATTCAGACCCCAAGTTGGAATCTCACCCATGGAAGAGACATCCTGCCTGGGACCGTCCCGAGAGGAACCCTGATGGCTGTATCTGGGATTCCCCAGCTTGTGTGGTCAGGTGTTGGTGCTTCTCAGCATCGGTGACGACTGTAAATATGTATAGATATATATTCTACTATGAAGTTGGAGCCCTGCCTGTCCGAGGCAGGACCCTGACGGGTGGTCAGGGATTGGTGTTTCCCCGCGTGGGTGATGATTGTGGATATATATGTATATATATGTATGTATGTATGTATATAAATCATTGCTCTTATCTTACTATTCCTGAGCCTTTACTCTGTTGTCTCTGGCTTCCTTCCCACTTGCCTATATTCTAAATAAACTATATTGGATCTTTTGAAGTTCTGAGTGTTCCATTCACGTGAATCCTGAACCTCCTTAATCAGACACAGGTCAGGAAGACAGGATATTCTGGAGTGGAGCAAACTGAGACATAAAAATGACCAACCAAAGGATCGAGGATGAGTATAGAATCAAGCAAATTCAGAGTTTCGTGAACTGGATGGGGAGAATCAGGATGAGTTTGGAGAAAACAATGAGGACAAAGAGAAAGTAAGAGAATTGGAAGGACAGGAAGCTATAATCAGAGAGAATTATAATATTCTAGTTTTTGGAGATGCTACAACACTGATAGATGGTGAGCTCACATTCCTATGATACTTTTCAAAATGCTTTTCTCACAACGTCCCTCTGCAATAGGCAAGGCAGATATTATTGTCTCCATTTTGCCTATAAAGGAACTGAGGCTCAGACAGAGATGAAGTAAAGTCCCAGCCCACGTGGATAGAAAGTGTTGGAGGTGGAATTCTAACCTCTGTCTTCTGACTCCCGGTCCTTACTTCTTTCTACTATAAAAAGATGCTTGATTGGCCTTTTCATAGAATAGTTTATTCAGTCTCCTCTCACTCTTATCCTTGCATTTCCACATTATCCCTAACAACATATAGATGGTTTTTGACAATTTACATGTAAAAATATTTTTTCTACCCACAAATAGAACTGAGATTCTACCTCACTTCCCCAGTGACCTTCTCAGTCTTTACTAGTGCCAATCCTCAGACTCCCAACAGTTTCCTAGTGCCATAAAGAGAGACTTCCAGCCACAGAAAGATCAAGGGCCCCCCAGGGGACTCGGGAGACTGAGAAGCCAATTTGGTAGGCATTGAATTAAAACCAATTCTTAAACCAAGGATAGATTTTTGACCCACTCATACTCTTGATTCAAATCCCCCTCCCCCAATTCCCAACCCAACTACAGGAATAGACAGCAATTTGCCAAGGAGGTAGTGGGACAAAAGCCAGCATCAACATTATGACCTCAATGTCAACTGATGATAATGACAAGAAACAAGGGCACTGATACTATCAATGCATGCCAATGTCTCAGTAAGACACTGATTTGACTTCAGTCATCTGGGTGTGACTCAGTGTCTGCATTTCTTCCCCCACAGCAATTGTCTATCTATTGCCTCTAACAGTTGCTTCACCTAGCATCCAATTAGCAAACTCATACTAGGAGCTTTGAACTCCTTTTGAAGAGCTGGAGATAAGCCAACTGGGTCACCAAGATTAGAAATGAAAATATGTGACTTCAAACCCCAACAAAAATTTCTACTGTTTGAAGACATTTTCAGACAAAGGTATAATGCATAAAAAATAATGACCACGTACATTTGTTACAAGGATTTTACCTTTCTTTATTTTTCCATTGTGGAGGTGGTGGCCAAAGAATATTGAACATTTTTTTTTAATGTACAGAACAGAAGAGAAAGAAGGCAGAAGGAAATACAGAAAAGCATGAGAGCTTTTGAAGTTGTACATTGAATATATGTACATATATGCGTACCTATATATTTTTAATATATGTAACATATATGTATATATGCATGTGCACATATTTACATGTATATGTGTGTGTTTTGTATGTGTGTATATCATGTGTGCATATATTTGTGTGTATGTATGTATATTTAAAAAGAAAAACAAGCTGTATGTAATAGGGTTTTGTGGTTTCATGCACAAGTCTCTTTTTTCTGTTATACTTAGCATAAGGAAATGCTAGTTTTATTTTTGTCATTATTAAGTCATTTTTTAATTTTACAAATGAGCCATTTATTGTTTGTAGAAAAAGGTGCAAAAGTTTTGCAAATAAAATGAACTCCTGGAGTTACCTCTTAAAGGTACTAATAAATATATTGGGACAGTGAGTACACATTTAAATATTTTTAAAGTAGCTTTCAAATTCCCTAAGCAAAAAAAAAATCATTTTGTACCTAGAAGCTATTTACTGACTCTTGAGCTATTTCTTCACTGGAGATAAAGTCCTCCATGCAATGGAGTAGAAAAACTATAGGTTTCCAAGAAAAATTACAGGTCTTCAAGTAAAACACCTGAGTTCAACCAGTTTCTTCACCTTACTAGCCAGGGGTCCTGGGGCAAGATCTTTTCTGTCTCTGGGCCTCAGTTTCTTCCTCCATAAAATGAAGAGAGCAGATAAGATGGTCTCAAGGTCCTTTACAACTCTAAAATCTATGTTCTTAGGTAATTTCCTAATGGAAAACTCACTAGTCAGAAGTCCTGAGTTGAAGTCCCAGTTCTAACACAGTAGCTGGGTGGTCCTGACAAGTGATTAGTCTTCTCTTATTCTTAACTTTCTTGTGTGTAGAATGATGATAATATTACCCTCAGTATCCTCCTCTCAAAGCTGGCCCCATCCCCTAGAGGATCATTTTCAGGCATACTCCATGGGGTGTACTCCAATATATAGACACACACATACTATCAACCAGTCAGTCAATAAGCTTTATCAACACTTATTATGTGGCAGACACTGCCCTAAGAGTAGGGAATACGAAGACAAAAGGCAGTCCCTGCTTTCAAGGAGTCTAATGGGGAAAACAATGTAAATAACCACATACCAAAAAAATGACATACAGGATAAACTAGAATTAATCTCAGAGGGAAGGCACTAAGATTAAGGAGAACCATAGACAACTTTTGGCAGAAGATGAGACTTTAGCTGAGATCTGAAGGAAACCAAAGTGGAGATGATGAGGGAGAGAGTTCCAGGCATGAAGACAACCAGTGAAAATGCCCAAAGTTGGGAGATGGCAGTGCCTTGTGCAAGGAACAGCCAGCAGGCCAGCATCACTGGGAGTAAGGTGTAAGAAGACTGGAAAAGTAGGAAAGGACCAAGTAAGAAAAGATTTTGAACCCCAAACAGAAGATTTTAAATTTTATCAAAGAGCTGATGGAGTTTATTGCATTGAGGGAAAGGGTGTGGTATGGGAAGACCTGTACTTTAGGAAGATCATATAGCTGGGTGGAATGGGGAGAGACTCGAGGCTTTCAGACCCACCAACCAGCAGACTATTGCAATAGTCTAGGCTTGAGCAGATGAAGGCCTTGTACTAGCACAGGGACAGGTCAGAGGAGAGAAGGGGACTCATTTTAGAGATGGTAAGTACTTATTCTTGCCCCCAGAAGAATTCAAGCACCTTGAGGACACTAACTGTTTCATTGTCTTTCTAAGCCTAGTGCTTCCATACACTGCCTATCAACATATAAATTGCATAATAAATGCTTGTTGATGGATTTCTATTCACTAAACTTGTTGGAAGACCCAGGAAACTTCTAGTCAGCATTTTCTCTGGGATGCAGAAGCAGTGAGCTGCCTCTTTGTGGACTACTTTGTAAGAGTTCTAACTTCTGAAGTAAAATTTCCCTTTTGAAGCAAAAATTCCTAAGAGAATTTGGTGGGGAAATCCAGACCTGTGGTTTCATTGGTAAACTCCCAATAAGGAAACTCCCTCTGCTGGGGCAGATCTATAGCAGTTCTGCTACATTTAGAATTAGGGAGGAGGCACAGAAATGCATTAGAGATACCACAAAGTGTTGCCCTTGGGTTCTTTCAGTATATTATTTTCCTAGTTCTATTTATTTCACTCTGTATCAGTTCAGAGTATTCTTTCCATGCTTCTCATAGGGGATGGAGAGGGAAACCAAGGAGCCCAGTCCTTACAATTTTTGACAAAATCCCACATCAACTTTGGAGTTCACATTCTGTAACTGGTTTGGGGCCTCTAACCACATGGCAGGGAGGAGTCCCTGGGGCCAGAACTAAAGTACATTCAAAAGGCACAGGCCAGCCAAATCAAGTCTTTTGGCTCTTTCTGGTTCTTTCTGGGTTAACTAGCTTTGGATACAGAGGGCAAACTGCATCGTACCTCCAAGAAGGAGAGAGCCCTCTCTTACCTGGACTTCAGACAGAGGTTCACTTTCCAGGAAAAAGTAGAGGGGATTCTGATCCAGGCACAGAACTATGTGGCTTGGGAGATTCCTTCCAACTCTGAGAAGGTGTAATTCTGTGATCTCCTATCCCACCATCTCTCCCTGCTCTCACATTCTATCACCCATGTTCTGGCTTTATTTAAATCTCTTTCCCTCCTTGCCTTTCTGGTTCTTCTGCTCTACTACTCTTCAACCCTGGGTCACCATTTTCTCCACCCTCTCCTACTCCTGAAATGTCCAGTGCTTAACACAGTGCCTAGGATATAGTAGATACTTAATAAATGTTTATTGATCAATTGATTGATCAATACTCCTGGAAGAAGTAGCTCAAACATGCAAACAGAGTTCACCACAAGTCCATTTTATCTAATCTCTCCTGGGCTCCCCCTGCTTCATGGAAGCCCCATTTACCACGGATTATCTATCAGACTCTTCACAGTGGCTGTTTCAAATCTTCTCAAAATCCCAGCTCCATTTCCATTCCTGTCTTTCTTAACAGATGACCTCACCTCCTAATTTAATGAGAAAATGGAGGCAATTTATCATGAGCTCCTTTGTCTCTTCTATAATACCTCAAAACCTTTTTATGAATCCCCACTAACTCCTCATTTGTTCTGGTATCAGAGGATAAGACATCCTTTCTCTCTTGTTAAGGTTAACCTGTCTACATATGCCTTTGATCTCAATACTCCTATCTCCTCCAGGAGCTTGCCCTATGATCTTTCTCCCTCTCACCTTCAATCTTAACTATACTCCTTGGATCTTTCCCTACTGCTTCGTAACTCACTCAAGGTTGGGGCCTGGCATCATCTCAAGCCACTTTCTAATCTCTCTTCCTTTCCACAGTGAGAAGTTCTTTCCAATTCCCAGAAATAGCTTTCTGTACTTACTGACTTCACTTCTTCATAACCTATTCACTTCCTTATCCCAGCTATATAGCATCTGGCTTTACCTATGCACTAGAAACTGCTCTTCAAAGTTTACAGTGATCTCTCAATATTGACTTCCTTAGAGGTTTTGACAATGTTGAACAATCCCTCCCTCCTTTTGGACACTCTCTCCCTTCTTTACTTCCACACTTGTACTTATTTGTTCAATCATATTTGACTCTTTGTGACCCCATTTGGAGTTTTCTTGGCACAGATACTGGAGTGATTTCTCGTTTCCCTCACAAGTTCATTTGGCAGATGAGGAAACTGAGGCAAACAATGTTAAATGACTTGCCCCAGTTGACACAGCTAGAAAATGTCTGAGGTCAGATTTGAACTCAGGTCTTCCTGACTCCACGCCTGGCACTCTATCTATTACAGCTAGCTATCTTCAGTCCTGCTTTACCCTAGTTGTTATCCCTAATGCTCCTTCTCAGTCTCCTTCATTAGATCATACCTCTCCCACCATTTAAGAATGGGGGTTCACCAAGATTCCATCTTAGTCCACCTTCTATTCTCTCCCTCTGTTTCTGCCCCCTCCTTATATATCTCTGTGTGTGTGTATGTGTGTGTGTGTGTGTGTGGAGAGAGAGAGAGAGAGAGAGAGAGAGAGAGAGAGAGAGAGAGAATCAACCCTACAAACAGAGTTTGGTCTAAGAAAGAGACAAATTATTTAGGTCCCATCTATGCTTTCATTTCTCTCACATGCTGGCAATATGATATGGCATGGGAGTTAAAGTCCAGAACTGGCTCAATTTGGGGGTTGGGAGTACTGAGTTATATGCCCTTCAAAGAGTAGGTGTTCCCAAGGGGTGCCAATCAACTCTGATTGGTCAACACACTAAGAGATGAATTATATTAAAATGAAGATTTTGAGTATGTGACTTAGATACTCTCATTGATTGACCAACAATGGCTCAAAGTGAATGTAAATAGCAATTGTTTCTGTTTTGGCTAGAAACCTAAAGGTCTTCCCCTCCCAGATTGATTTTTTTTTAAACCAGGTAAAAGGGGCCATTCTTTGCCTCATTTCTTACCTATCCCTAATCTCTGAACAGGTATTGCCTCAGTCAAACTGAGACCTGGGAAAGCTTAAAAAAGCCAAGGTCTCCAACTGCATCCTGGGCCATCTCCAGTCATCCTGATCTATATCTTGCCACTGGACACAGATGGCTCCAGAGGAGAAAGTAAGGCTAGTGACTTTGCATAGCCTTCCCTCTCTTAAATCCAATTCACTTGCAAGTCATGGCATCACCTTCCTGATGTTATGGTCCTCTTCCAGAACAAAAGACAATTACAACAACAGCAATCACTTGTTTGGAAAGGTACTAAAATGGACAGAGAGAGTTGAAGGATAGGAAGAGATCTTTAGAGTTCATTTCTCTATCTCCTAGAATAGACTTTGGTAGCATCTTTGTACAGCACTGAAAAATTATTACACCCCCCCCCCATTTCATCTGGAGGGCTGGTTGTGGGGTGCATGTGCCATTTAAGGGCTGATACTCTAAACTTCTCCCAGTCAAGGTGAGGGTGGGGTCAGCAGAGATCTCTCTGAAAAGCTGTCCCAATCATGAACTGAAAACTCAAATCTTTGGAGCACTAGAATGATTTGGGATTTGGATATTGACTGCTTCTCAGCTCCCCTAAGACTAGGACAAGAGCAAAAAGGGTAACCTCAGTGCTGGCCATAGATCAAGTTCTCAATAATTGCTCAATGATTGGTTGAATTGATGAAAAAACTGAACTTGAGCCAAGGCAAAGCTAAGTGATTATAAAAGCTTTTTGTCACTGGAACAGATTACCAAGGAAAGCAAGTCATCATGTGGCGGTGGGTATGGAAGGAGTGCTATGGTCTGTTTGCCAGTCCCTCCCACATGGCAATACCAGTAGAGAGAAGAAAGCAAGGATGAGCTCTATAGTGGATCAGATTCTGTCAAAACTCAGCATATGCGAATCTCAAGAAGCTGAGCTTACTTCCACATTTCTATTTCTGAAAAAAAGAGGGCCAAGGGACAAGGAACCTAATACATTGAAGAACTGCGCTTCTTAAAGATATGAAAATAATGAAGGATCATTTTCCTTTGTTTATCCTCAACACTCAATATATATTTACTCTAATGCTTCTTTGATGGAGCTCACTGAAGAGCATGTTCCCAACACTGGTACACACTGCAAGATTCTTGTTTATGGCTTTCCATTACTCCTCCACAGAAGACCTACCCAGCATACTGGTGGCCTTCCATTAGTTCCTTCTACATTTTGTATGCGCTAGAGCACTAGGACTGCCCAACTATTATATTCGAAAGCAAAACAGGTTCAGCAGCACTAGGACTGCCCAATTATTATATTCGAAAGCAAAACAGGTTCGAGCATTGTAAAACTGCTTGAGTCTGTGATTCAGAATACTAAGGAAGTTTATATAACCCACATGCTTTTAGAACTTGCTTTCTGCATGCAGTAAAGCTATGCATTTCTCATGGAAGCACTTCCTGGTCCATGGAACAGTTGAGCAATTCTGAGAATGCAGCCTGGAGCGCTTACTTCTAAGGCATCTGGTAAACTTCCTCCATTAGTCAAACTGTCCATGCCCAGATGACCCTGGGCTGCACTCTTACAGTCTGTGATACATTTCTATAACCCAGTGTTCACCCTTGCTGCCACACAAACAACTCTGTTCAGATCCCAAAGTCAATCAGTCAGTCAATAAACATTTATTAAGTGCCTGCTTTGTACTAGGCACTGGAATTACAAATAAAGGTAAAAGACCACCCTTACCCTTGAGTAACAAGCTACTGGAAAAACAACATGCAAACAGCAATGTACAAACAAACTACAGACAGGATAAATAGGAAACAATCATTTTCATTACATAATGGCCCCGCCTCCTTTTCCAGTCCTACAAATTATTGGTGATGTCTTTTAGGAGACTTCTTGAAGCAATTCATCATTTGCAACACACCTACTCGTGCCCACCATGAGACTCACAAAACTCACAAAAATTGGGAAAGTATTCCTGTAGAAGGTAGGATTTTAACTAGGACTTGAAAGAAGACAGGAAAGCCAAGAGGTATAGAAAGCTGATATATAAACTTACAGAATCTTAGAACTGAAAAAGACCTCTTAAAAGTTAAAAGAGACTTTTTAAGTTCTAAAGTGGTCATTTAGTGTAACTTCTCCCATCAATGTCACCTATTTTACAGAGAGGAAACTGATACAATATGACAGGAAATATCATAAAAGATTACATTATTTGCCTAGAGTCGTTAGTCAAGTGTGTCCTGACCTTGCAATTGGACTACCCAGAATTCTTGGATCCAGAGTAAATAAGATGTAGGAAAAAGCTAAGTCTTTCCTTAGCTTGGACAATAAAAATCCAATGGATTTAATATGGCTCCTTTAATGCTTTTAGATGGTAAAAAGAGTCCTGAACTTATAAACAAGAGTTAATGACTTTACCATCTATTAATAGTGCTAAGAATATTATTAACTTGATTTATGTCAACAACTATGTGATAGGGTCCATATTCAATACTTCAGAATGCATAGATGAAACCTCAGAGACATTAAGAATTTATTGTGGATACAAGGTTCAAGGCAAGTAAGATGGAGAATTCTGATTACATAAATTTAAAATGTTTTGCACAAACAAAACCAGTGAAACTAAAATTAGAAGAAAAACAAGAAACTGAGGGGGGAAATCTTTGCAGTAAGTTTCTCTGACAAAGATCTCACTCCTCAAATATATTGGGAATTGAGCCAAATGTATAAGAACAAGAGCCATTCTCCAATTAGCAAATGATCAGGGAATATGAATAGGCAGAAGAGGAAGAAATTAGAAAGAAATTAAAGTTATCAACAGCCATATGAAAAAAATGCTCTAAATCACATTAATTAAAGAAATGAAAATTAAAACAGGCCTGAGGTCCAACCTCACACCCATCAGATTGACTTAGATGACAGCAAAGGACAATGACAAATGCTGCAGAGGATATGGGGAAATTGGTATATTGTTATACTATTGGTGGAACTTCGAGCTAGTCCAACCATTCTAAAAAACAATTTGGAATTAAGTCTCATATGCATAACCTTTGACCCAGAAAAAACTGCTACTTGGTCTATAGCAAAGAGATCAAAGAAAAAGGAAAAGGATCCTTGTGTACAAATATATTTATAGCAGCTCTTTTTGTGATGAGAACTGGAAGAATTGGAAACTGGGGCGTGGCCCATTAATGGGTGAATGCCTGAACAAGCTCTGGTATATGAATGTGATGGAATAGCATTGTACTATAAGAAATGATAAAGGGGATGGTTTCAGAAGAACCTGGGATGACTTATATGAACTGATACAAAGTAAAGTGAGCAGAGCTAGAGCAATCTAAATATTAACTACATAGAAAATGAAAAATAATCAACCGTGAAAGACTTAGTAATTGTGATCAATACAATACCCACCACAATTCCAAAAAACTCATGATGAGAACTCTGTCCTTCTCCAGATACAGAACTGACGCACTCAGAGCACATGTCAAAGCATTCTCCTTCTCTTTCTTTTTTTCCTCCAGAACGTGTCTAATGAGAACATTGGTTTTGCATGACTTCAAATTTGTAATGATTTTGTATTTCTTGTCTTCTCAACGGATGGGTGAGAGAGTGGAGAGGGGAAAAGAATTTGGAATTTAAAATAAAATAGCAGCAGAGCTAAGATGGTGGATTAGAGATAGCCAGAAGCTGAATTCACTCAACATTCCCCTCCAAACAACTTTAAAATAACTCCTCAAATCAAATTTTGGAGCAGTAGATCCAACAGAAGGTCAGAGTGAGACATTCTTCCAGTCTAAGATAACTAAGGCGGGTGGGGAAGGTCTATAACACCAGGTTAGGGGGGCGGCTAGGGGGCACAGTGAATAGAGCACTGGCCCTGGAGTCAGAAGGACCTGAGTTCAAATCTAGCCTCAGACACTTAACACTTAGTAGCCATGTGACCTTGGGCAAGTCACTTAACTCCAATTGCCCCTCCCCCCCAAAAAAAGCAAAAAAAAAAAAAAAGAACACCAGGTTAAGGAGTTGGCCCAGGGCATGTCAGCAGTATCACCCTTGGAACTTGGAGGTAGCTGCAACAGAAGCTGTGGTAGCAGCAACTTCCAAAGCTCTCAGTCCAGAAACTGGTGAGCATCAACATTTACAGGCTTGCAGGGGTAGCAGTCATATTCTCAGACAAGGCAAAAGGGAAAAATAGACCTAATTAAAAGAGATGAACAGGGAAACTACATTTTGCTAACAATTACCATAGACAACAAAGTAATATAAAAAAATTTTAAAGGCAAATTTCTCTGATAAAGGCCTCATTTCTTAAATACATAGAGAACTGAGTCAAATTTATAAAAATAAAAGCCATTTCCAGCTGATAAATGCCAAAGGATATGAACAGGTGGTTTTCAGAAGAAAAAAATCAAAGTTATCTATAGCCTCATGCAAAAATGCTCTAGATCACTATTTATCAGAGATATGCAAATTAAAACAACTCTGAGGTACCACCTCACACCTATCAGATTGGCTAATATGACGAAAAGGGAAAATGACAGATGTTGGAAGAGATGTGGGAAAACTGAGAGAGACACTAATGCACTGTTAGTGTTGTTATAAACTAGACTAATGAGTCTGGAGAATAATTTGGAATTATACTCAAAGGCCTATAAAATTGTGCACCCCCTTTGAGACCCAGCAATGCCAATACTAGGTCTGTACCCCAAAGAGATCAAAGAAAAAGGAAAAGGACAATATGTACAAAAATATTTATAGCAACTCTTTTTGTGGGGGCAAAGAATTGGAAATTGAGGAGACGCTTATCAATTAGAGAATGGCTGAACAATAAAAGGATTGTCAAAGTTATTTCTATTGAGTCTTTTCAAGGAAACATATAATTTCAACATATGTGTAGTGTTCCTCTTTTTTTTAGAGGATATTTTATTTGCCAAAAGCAGCAGGAAAGGACATTTACATAAGAAAAGCAACTTGAGACAGTTCTGAGAACCTAAGGAAAAACAAGTTCTCAGACAAAGGTTCTGAGAAGAACGGTTTGAAAGCAGCTCAGAAGCATAAATATTGACTACAGATGGGAATGGCAAGAAGGAACCATCATTAGTCCCTTTACAGATTACTGTTTTTAGGGTTCTGAAGCAGATAGCTGAGAAAGTATAAACTGAAGAACAGTTTAGAGACTATGGGAAAACTGTGTTTTGTTGAGTTTTAGTTGACTGAACTGTGGACTTTGGGTTTTTGGTTTTTTCACCTGAGTTAGAAATTATTCCTTAAAAAAACACCTGGGAAGACTCAAATGAAGCAAAGTGAAATGAGCAGAACCAGGAAAACGTTATATGCAGTAACAGCAATATTGCATGATGATCAACTTAGCTGTTCCCAACAATATCATGACTTAGCTGTTCCCAACAATACCATGACTCAAGAAAATTTGGAATGGCTTGTGATAAAAAATTCTATTCACCTACAGAAAAAGAACTGATGGAATCTGAATACAGATTGAAGCTTCTTCTTTTTTTTTTTTAACTTTACTTTCTTGTCTCTTTTTCTTTCTTTTTGGTCTGTGTTTGGTTTTTGTTTTGCAATATGGCTAACATAGACATGTTTTACATGACTGCACATATATAATCTAGATCAAATTGCTTGCCTTCTCGAGGAAGAAGGGAAGTAGAGAATTTGAAACTCAAAATTTTAAAAAATCAATGTTTACATGTAATTAAGGAAAAAAATTTAAATTAAAAAATTAAATTAAAAAATAAAAATAAAAAACACATGTAAAGATGTTTAAACGTGCAAAAACAATAGGTGTCAATAAAAAATTTAAAGGAAAAAAGGCAGTTTTTTTTCCTTTGGGTTTACTGGCTAGATTTGTTTCTCAAAGATCAAGCCTTAAGCCCAATTCACTCTGGAACTCATAGATTGGACAATAGGTCCCTGTCCTCCTAGCACAGAGTGAATGTAAATAGTAACTGTTTCTTTTTTTGGCCAGGAACCCTTGAGGGTCTTCCTTTCTCAGTTTGATTTTTTTTTTTTAATTAAAGGGGACATCCTTTGAGTAACTACTTAAAAAATTCTATTCATTGAACAAGTGTTATCTCAAAGAATAATTGAGAACCTGAAAAGACGTTAGCCTAAAAGCCTCAGGGTCTTCCACTGCATCCTGGGCCATTTCCAGCCATCCAGATAAATATCTGGCCACTGGACCCAGATGGTTCTGGAGGAGAAAGTGAGGCTGGTGACCTTACATAGCCCTCCATTACTCAAATCAAAGTCAACTGCAAATCGTGCCATCATCTCCCTGAAGTCAAGGTCCTCTTCAAGAATGAAGGACAAACACACAACCTGGAGTATGGCTAGGACCAGCTAGATATAGTGGACCAGGGGACACTCACCAATCTTGAAAATAAATATCTTGAGAATCTGTAACTCAATGGACATGAAATTATGACACTTCCGGCATCAACCTGATTCTATGTATAACTGATTTGGTATAGCTACATTCTGTCTGTTTTATGTACTCTTAATTTTACTTCTTCGTGTAACACATTGGGAATTGTGATTCTGGGGGGGGAGGGGTGATAGGGAAAAAGGGAAGGGAAGGGAACAAGCCTTTACATAGCATCTACTATGTTACAGGTATCATGCTAAGCACTTTACAAAAACGAGTTTATTTGATCCTCCCAACTCTGTGAGGTAGATTCTGTTATTATTCCCATTCCAGAGTTGGGATAACTAAGGCAAAAAGAGTTTAGATAACTTCCCAGAAGTCATTCAGATAGTAAATGTCTGAGGCTGGATTTGAACCAAATCTTCTTGATTCCAAGCTCAGCAGTCTATCCACTCCAACACCTAACCACCTCTGTTAGAATCAAAACTTAGTGGCTCCAATGTCACTGATGGTAAAAAGGAGATTCTTTGCATTTTAAACCTCTTTGATGTTCTCTTTTCGGTTTCATCCTCAAATTCTCTAAAAATAATCTGCATTAATTTCATTTTTCACCAGGCTCTCCATATACTTCATTTTCACCCCACTGCTTCTCACTATTTTATAAGATACCTCTTGCAATCTTCCAGTATCCTCCTCCATAAGATTTTACAAATGAGTTTCTATTCTAAATTGGTTTTTCTCTTCACTGCTATATCACTCTTTGTAGTGAGGAACTCAGATGCTTGTTGCTGGTTTTCAGGTTCTTTTAGCTTTTTTATTACCTTATCAATTTACATCAGCTAAACTGCCTTGGGATATGGTGACAGCCATTAATACTTGACTTTTTTATATTTGGTATTATTTTATAAATTTAACACTTTTTTATCATTTATAGCTTCTTTAAACAGGTCAAGTTGGCACTATTTTAATTGCATACCATAGTTATCGTTGTTATTCTTATGATCTAATGTTGATTTTAATCTTTATACTAACATGTTGATGGTCTGATTATACTTAATTTAGAAATGACTACCATATCAGTAATCAGTCATTTCCTGTGTATCAATGTCTTTTTTTATGTGTGTAAGGTTATTTAATGTTCATAATGTCCAATGCCTCACAATTCTTCTCTTGTAGAAAATATTCATACTATATAGATCAGAAAGATAAAAGAAAAGATTCTGGAGTACTAAGGAGAGCAGATGAACAAGTTTAGGGAACATTGTAGAATTGTCTTTCTGGATCATTAAGTCTAACTGTGAAAGGAATGAGAGATAAGATGGATGGATAAAACTATGAACAGTATTGAATCTCAGGCTGGGGCATTTTGTCTTGAACCTAGATGACAAGTACATAAAATCTCTTGTCTGATAACAGCATCTATTCTTCCATTCCATTTTATCTGACTTACAGGCAAGTAGTCAGAGGCAATGTGGTTCATGAAACAAAATGGGTATCTAGCAACTGGGAAATATCTTTAAAAATATATATTGTGTCATAAGAACCTATAAAGATGAAGAATTCAGAACTCTGAAAAATTGTATAAACCGATATAAAGTGAAATAAGCAAAACAAAACAGTACATACAATGATCATAATAACGTAAACACAGTCTCATTCAATTTAACTTCAATGACTAGTCTTGGTCCCAGATAAAAGATGGTGAAATTAACTCTCTCCTCTGCAGCAAGGAAATCTTTTTTTTTTCTTTGTTTTTTTTTGGGGGGGGGGAAGGCAGGGCAATTGGGGTTAAGTGACTTGCCCAAGGTCACACAGGTAGTAAGTGTTAAGTGTCTGAGGTCGCATTTGAACTCAGGTCCTCCTGACTCCAAGGCCCAGTTCTATTCACTGCACCACCTAGCTGGCCCAAGGAAATCTTTTTATACTTACATAATTAAATCACTATGAAGGGAGAGGAAAGGGAGGGCTCCTAAACCTTTTCATTCCTCCTCAAAACTCTCATGGTTTCTCCTCCCTCCATACTCTTCGCTGAAAATCTTGCCTCATATTTCCCAGAAAAGATTGAGTTCATTCATGAGGGTTCTCCCTTCTTCCATCCTCATCTCCCATTACCCAAATGCCTTCTGCCTCTGTCACCCTTGTCTCATATGAAGATGAGGCCCTTCTATTGCCAAGGCAAAAACACTCTACATGCACAAATGATTCCATCCCATCCTATCTTCTTGATGAGATTGCTTCATTATCCTTACTCTCTTACTTACTCAATCTTTCCCTGTCTACTGGTTGCTTCCCTACTCCCTACAAACATACTTGTGTCTCCTTCAGTCTCAAAAAATCCTAGATTAATCCCTCTCTCTTCATTATCTATGATCCCATCTCTCTCCCCTTTGTAGCTAAACTTCTTGGAAAGGCCCTCTATATAATCAATTCCTTCACTTCCTTTCCTCTCATTTTTTAACTCTCATTCATTAACTCTCTGTAGTCTGGCATCTGATCTCATTATTCAACTAAAGCTGCTCTCTTTGAAGTTACCAAAGATCTCTTAATTGCCAAACTGAATGGTCTTTTCTTAATCCTCACCCTTCTAGATCTTCCTGCAGCCTTTGACATGGGTGAAAACTCTCCTCTCCTTATAACTCTCTTCTCTCTAGGTTTTTGTGACACTACTATTTTCTGGTTCTCCTCCTCCCTACCTGAGCATGCCTCAGTTTCTTTTGTTGGATTTTCACATCCAAATCATACCTACTTATCAGAGATGTCCCAGAGGCACCTTCTTCTCTTCTCCCTCTACATTATTTCATCTGGGATCTCATCAGCACCCATGGATTCAATTATCATCTTTACACTGATGATTCTCAGATCTAGCTTCTCCAGTTCTAAACTCTCATCTACCCTCCAAACTAGTATCTCCAACTACCATTAAACATTTTTTTTTGTTTCTTTGTTTTGCTTTTTTGGAGGGTAATTGAGGTTAAGTGACTTGCCCAAGGTCACATGGCTAGGGCTTTTGGGGGCCTTTTTTTTTTAGTGTCTGAGGTCAGATTTGAACTCAGGTCCTCCTGACTCCAGGGCTAGTGCTCTATTTACTGCGCCACCTAGCCACCCCCTACCATTAAACATCTTGAATTGGATGTCCCATAGATATCTTAAACTCAGCATGTCCAAGACTGAACTCATTATCTTTTCCCCAAAACCTTCTCCTCTTCACTTTTACTGTTGACAATACCATCAATCATCTTCCCAGGAATCTAGACACAAAACCTCGATGTCATCCTTAATTCCTTATACTTTCTCACCACTCATACTTTTTCAATCTGTTGCCAAGTCTTATCCATTTTATCTTTGCAACATCCCTCATATATGTTCCCTTTCCTCCTCTGACATTGTTGCTACCCTGGTACAGGTTCTCATCATTTTATGCCTAGACTATTGTAATAGTCTACTTCTTGATCTTCCTGACTCAAATTTCTTTGAACTCAAGTCCATCTTCCCCTCAAATCTCAAATAAATATATCTAAAACACAAGTCTGGACATGTTACCTTCATATGCAATAAACTCAAATGGCTCCCTATCACTGTGAGAATAAAATATAAAATCATGTGTCTGGCAATCAAAGCTTTCCATAATCTGTTCTTCTATATTTCTGGTGTTGTTACACATCACCCCTATGGGACACTGACCTCTTTCCTCTTCCTCCTACAAAACATTTTATCTTATCATGTGCAATTTCCCTGGCTATCCTCCACAACTGAAATTCTATCCTGCTTTATTTTAATCTCATAGCTTCCTTGGGTTACTTCAAGTTCCATTTAAAATCCTACCTTCTACAACATGAAAGTCATTATATACAAATAAGATGCATTTAGGATGAACTGGAGACACATAGATGAGGGAAAGCATTAGCATTAAGGGCTATTAGGAGAAGCTTCTTGTAGAAGGACATGGACACCCTAGCACTATGCAGGAAAAGAAGAAATGAAGATTGATTCTCCCTATGATACAAGAATGGAGTAGTATGAGTAGGAACTACTCCCATAGCATCTGAGGGCATCTCCCTCCCCTCCCCGCCCCCCCCCCTCCATATATGAAGAAGACCCAGAACTGAATACAGTATTCCTGATATGTTCTAGCCAGGGAAGAGTAAAAATACACATCATCTCCTAATTGGAAGCTCTGGCACTCTAATGAAGCCCAGGAAAGAATGGCTGCCATATCACTGTGGCCTCGTAATAAACTTGGCATCCACTAAAACCCCCAAATATTTTTCAGACAAACTGCTTTATAACTATTGCTCCTCATCTTGTACTTTTTTTCTTTAAAATTTTTTTTATTGATTTGTTTGCATATTTTTAGTTTATAAGATTCAGTTCCACAATCCCTTGAGTTTCAAATTTTCTCCCCTCCCTTCTTCCCATCCATCCTCCCCCCCCACCATGCCAGCATGTAATCAACTATAGGATCTGCAAATACTTTCACATTAGACATTAGTCTGGTTGTAAAGAAGGGTTGTAACCGATGGAATGGTTACATTCCAATGTATGTAACAATTTTCCCAACAACAAATTTCCCAACAATGGGAAAGAGGAAACAAAGCCAAACACGAAAAAGAAAGAGAGCAGGTAGTTTGCTGCAGTCTGCATTTAAACTGTTCTTTCTAGATCTTTCTCTGAATGTAGACATCTTTTCCCATCATGAGTCTTTTGGAGTTGTCCTATAACCCTGTATTGCTGAGAAGAGTCTTGACTATCAAAGTTGGTCGTCACAGATACATTGTGTCTGTCATTGTGTACCAATTTCTCCTGGTTCTGCTCTTCTCACTTAGCATCAGTTCATATAAGCCTCTCCAGGTAAATATGAAGCCCATCTGCTCCTCGTTTCTTATAGTACAATAGTATCCCATTACATTCATATACCACAACTTGTTTAGCCATTTCTCAATTGATGGGCATCCCCTTAAATTTCCAATTTTTTGCCACCACAAAAAGAGCTGCAATAAATATTTTTGTACATATGGGTCTTCCTCCCTCTTCTATGATCTCTTTGGGATACAACTCTAGAACTGGTATTACTGGGTCAAAGGGTATACAATTATTTATAGCCCTTTGGGCATAGTTCCAGATTGCTCTCCAGAATGGTTGAATCAGTTCACAACTCCACCAAGGATGCATTAGTATTCCAATTTTTCCACATCATCTCCAGCATTT
>CM053585.1:141566853-141606739 GCA_028646515.1 Pseudochirops corinnae
TTTGTATTCTCTGAAGTTCAGGTGCTGACTTTTCCCCCTGAACTAGGTAAATGATATATATGTTTGATTGATTAAAGTAAGATTATTAACCCATTTTGAGTTGCTTTCCTTTAGAAAAGTAGATCTAAGAATCTGTGCTAGCAGCCATCCTGGGTATGCTAGGGTGCTTGCTGATACAGGATGCAAGGGAGGTAAAAATACTGAAAAGGTCCTGCTCTTGAATACCTTTTGTACTAAGGAGAGACAATAAATAAACAGACAGATACATATAGAAAAGAAGGAAAGTCATCTTAGAGAAGAAGACTAAGGTGTGTGGAAGGCCCAGGAAGACCTCCTACAAAAGGTGGCATTTAAGCTGAGTCTTGAAAAAGCATTTATTAATAACTTACTATGTGCCAGGCATTGTAAGAAACACTGGGATATAAATATGAACCAAAAGAAAGACAACCCCTGCCTTCATATTGGAGAGGAATGATGACAAGGGTAGCCTGGGCATCCTCCTTAAAATGGAGGTTCTTGGAGGAATCAGTCAATTGGAGGAAAAGGAATTAAGAGTCTACTTTCAGTGTCTAAAGTCCAGGACTGGAGAGAGCTTCCATGGTGAAGAGGTTACTGGGGCATCATAGAGGAAGTCAGGGGAGAAGAGTCACAAAGACAACCTAAAGAGGAATGAAGGACATCAAGAGGTGAAGAAGGACAGCCCTTTCTTGAGACAGTCCATTCTCCTTTGGGAAAGCTATAGTGTAAAGACATTTTGCCTTGTTGTTGGTCAGTTGTTTTCATGTCTGAATCTTCTGACCCCATCTGGGGTTTTCTTGGCAAAGATACTGGAGTGGTTTGCCATTTCCTTCTCCAACTCTTTTTACAGATGAGGAACTAAGGCAGACAAGGTTAAGTGACTTGCCCAGAGTCACACAGCTAGTAAGTATCAGGCCAGATTTGAACTCAGGAAGATGTCTTCCTGATTCCAGGCCCTATACTCTATCCATGGTGCAGCCTACCTGCTCTACATCAAGAGGCAATCTGCCTCTCTGAAACTTCCACTCACTGTTCCATGTTCTGTTCTCTAGTATAGATAGAACTAAAGAATACACTGATCTGATGACTGACCATAGTAACCAGACACTGCAACCCAAGAATAAAAGTCAGCCACTTTTCTCCAATCATTCTAGACTCTAGCACATCAGGACAATGGACAGCATCAAGATATGATTTCAATTTTTTTGTGGCTTTGATATAACAATTTACTCACACCTTTATTAAAATGTATGCATTAGGCAGAGCATTATGCCAGTCACTTAAGGGGGTTATGAAGAGAAGTAAACACTATCCTTACCTTCGAAGATCTTTAAATCTAGTAGGTGTGTTGAGTAGTAGATACAAAAAACAATAATTCAAAATAAACCATAATAAACATATAAAAGAAATGCAATGTGTTATGGAGGAAAGGTCACTTATAACCTAGAGGATCAGGATTTGAACCTAGGACTTCTCACTCCAAAGCCAGTGTCCTCTCAACTGGGCCATAACTTTCTAGGGAGGTTTTACATGCTTTTTTTTTTTTTAAGGCTATTTTTTTTTTTATAAAATTGCCAAATGTCAACTGGTGTCTATTTATTACCCAATTCCATTGCTCCACTTCCCACCTCTCAGTATAATTTACCATAACAACTCAGAGAGAAAGTCCCTTTTAATTGTTGAAAATCAATTTCAAAATAAAAAATCAAAGGTCTTTCCTTTGCCAGAAAACAGAAAATTCTGTTGGCTGGGCTTCTTAGAGACAGAAAGCAGGCTGGATGTTAGAAAGCAACGGCATATAATGCATTTAAATTATAATATTGAAGCACAACAAGGGTTTGTTAGCTCCTTTTAGCTGGATCAACTGGAAGAATTAGGAAGGGCTAACTGGGCCACATTTTGAGTGCTTCCTCAAATTTGAAACTCCACCCAATAAAATTCTGAAGAAGTTATGAATTTATTCTGGGGACAAACAGCTGACAGGCTGGTAGGGATGAGGAAGGCCTGGAGCTTCCTTCCTGCAAAAAAAAAAAAAAGGTACCCTTCACACAAAAACCCTTGTGTGTGGGTGAGAAAACTTCACTTACCCAAATCAAAGGAATGTAGAAGAGAACTTCGGGTGGACAGGAGTTTTATTCTTTAAAAATACCCTGGGGCGGGTAGAGACTTCTCCCTGCCACAGGTCGGAAGAAAAAAGAGAGAGCACCCCTCCAGGAGCCCTTTTTTTTAAAACCCTGAGAGTCATAAAAAGTCATAAAAAAGCACATCTTTGAAGTTCTATTGGGTGAGAGAGAGGGTATGGACTCCTCGCAGGTAAAGTCAAAGGGTCTCTGACTTCTCATTGGAGGAGGGGTGGAGTCCCGTTTCAGCACGAATTTAAACAAAGAAAGATTTCTCCCCTGTCCCACTCACCTTTTGCTTGTGCAAAAGGTATGGGCGCACAGTCTTTATGTAGACAAGCAACTCTCTGTGGGATTTTTGTCCCCACCCCGAGCCCACAGCAAAAAGCTCAAAAAGCTTCTGTAGGGTCTACTTCTAGCCCACCCTAAACAAAAGTTCTGATTTGCATTCTAATACTGCCTTTGGAGAATCTCAACTTTAAAGGCTTCCCATTCACTTGTTATATGGCTGCTAGTCTACTTTGGATTTGTGATCAGATTACATTTAACCCTAACATCATGAATCTTAGTTACTCAGAAAACATTCTCTATCTCTTTCCTGTTTTCTAGGTCTCCCTTCCCACCGAAAGGCTCAACAGTCATTGCTGGTCATACTGTGAATAACTGATGGATCCCACCAATGAAAGTTCCTGTTTGAAGCTCTTTCTACCTCCCTATTTCTCCTCCCTTTACTCACATTTCATTGACTTCCATATCCAACCTGTCCTATCCTATCAAAGAGATTTTTCAGGAGATTGGAAAGATGCTCCATGAGTAGGTTGGAGAATTCTGTATAATCTACAATTGGCAGGAACCTCAAGGGTCCTCTAATCCAACCTCTTCAGAGATTTTTTTTCTTATTTTTCACCCATCTTCACTCCATCCTACTCACTCCCCTTAATTTCCCTTTATGTAGTATCTTTCCTCATTAGAATATAAGTTCCTTAAGTGCCTGCTTGTATTTTTTTTTCTTCCTATCCCTTAGCACAGTGCCTGGCACATAGTAAGAATTTAATAACTACTTTTTCTATCAGGAAATTCATTTTCTATTAGGTGGTTCATTAAGACTAAGTGACTTCCCCTAATCATAAAGGCTTTAAATGTCAGAGGTAGGATTTGAACCCAAAGTCAGTCTTCTTGGGGCTTCAGCCAGTGAATAGGTCTTATAGTCTCTGAATTGAAAGGTTGTGGGAAAACTGTGCAAGTGACAATCAGCATTTTATATTCTTAGAGTCAGGCTTAAATTGAGCATTGTTTCAAATTAAATGGCCAGGAACTTGCAGGGAATTATCGAAAGGAGGCAAAGTAGATGTTGGTTTTGTAGTTGTAGAACCTGAGTTTAAATCCTAATTTAATTACTTAAACCACCTGTATAGTACTTTCCCATTTCCATGAGAGAAAGGGAGAGACAGACAGAGAGAGACAGAGCAAGAGAGAGACAGAGAGAGAGAAAGAGAGATGCAAGACAGAAGTGTAATATTCTAGAGCCTTATCTGTCTTAAGGTTGTCTTCCATTCATTCTGTATGTATCCTGTATGTAACTATTTATTTACATGTTGTTCTCCTCATTAGAATGTAAGCTCCTTAAGAGTGGGGACTGCTTTTTGCCTTTCTTCATGTTGGCAGTGTTTGTATCACCAGTGCTAGACTCCCAAGAACTTAGAACAATGCCTGGAAAGTAACAAGTGTGATCACTCATTGGTTATAGCCCTTCTATATGACCAAACTATTGTACAATGTGAAAGTATTTGCAGATCCTATACATGATTGCATGCCACCATGGGGGGGGGGGGAAGGGAGGGGAGAAAATCTGAAACTCAAGTGATTGTGGAACTGAATCTTGTAAATTAAAAGTAAATGAGTAAATAAAAAAAAATTAAAAAAAAAAAGAAAGTAATAAGTGACTAATAAATGTTTCTTGTGACTGTGTGATTTTGGGGCAAGCCACTTCCTCTTTCTGGGTCTTTCTTCCCCTAAAACATGAGAGGAGAGGGGTTATATCATCTCTAAAGTCCCTTCCAGCTCCAAAACCCATATGCCTATGAAAACAAAGACAATCTGGCATAATGGAAAGAACTCTGGATTTAGAGTCAGGAGCCCTATATTCATATTTGGCCTCAGACACTCATTAGCTGTGTGACTCTGGGCAAATTAACTAAACTGTTTAATTCAATTTACTCAACTGCAAAATGGAGATAATAACACCACCTACCTTTTAAGGTTGTTATGAGGATTGAATGAGAGGCACCCAGATGTTATATGAATCCTTCCCCCTGCCCACCCGCTCACACCGGCACAGGATCTGGTACTCAAGTTGTTGTTCAGCTGTGTCCACACTTCATAACCCCATTTGGGGTTTTCTTGACAAAGGACTGGAGTGGTTTAGCATTTCCTTCCCCAGTTCATTTTACAGATGAGGAAACTGAGGCAAACAGGATTAAGTGACTTGCCTAGGATCTCAGAGCTAATGTGTCTGAAACCAGATTTGAACCTCAAGAAGATGAGTCTTCCTGACTTTAGGTCCCAAACTCTACCCACAGTACCACCTAGCTGCCCCAAAGCATATTAATTGATTTTATTGACCTGGGCAAGTCAATTAAGTTTTCTGAGCTTCTTTCCTTGGGGGTTAGGAAAAAAGGGGTGGCCTGGAAGGTGTCCTACTGGTTAATATTAATCTTATTGTGGTATCCATGGGAATGTTTCCAAGGGTATTTACCATATTAAGTCACATCTGTCGAGATCTTCATAATGATTTCCCTGGCTTCCTTTAAACCCAAACTAAACTCTTACCTCTTACAGGAAGCCTTCCCCAACCCCTCTCAATTCCAGTGCCTTCTTGCTGTAAATTATTTCCTGTATACAGCTTGCTTTGAATATGTTTGTTTGCATGTTGTCTCCCTCATCAAATCATAAGCTCTATGAAAGCAGACTTTTTGCCTCTTTTTGTATCCCCAGAGGTTGGCACAGTGCCTGGCACACAGAAGGCCTTTAATAAATATTTACTGAATTGAATTCAAGAACAAGGACCTCACCTTTTAACCTAAAGTTGGCTAGACTGCCTTTAGTCCGTCAATTAACAGTCCTCTTCCTTTCATTCATTCAACTAGCATTTATCAAGTTCTCTTTTGGAGGAAGCAATTCTAATAGTATTGAAAAGCAGACTTGAGCTCGGTCATTGCTGTAGTGAGCCAACCAAGAAGAAACCTTCCTAAGGCTTCAGGAGCATTTACAGTAGGTATTTGAATAATGTTGCTTTCTGGGGAAAAGGTGCAGCGGGGTACCATCCCGACACAGTGAGCTAAACAATCATGCTTTCAGCTCCGAGGAAGGTAAGAAGACAGGGTCGCTCTCCGGCCTCGGGGCAGTTCCCTCCCATTGCTGTGCTGGAATCACGTGAAATGAATCAGCAGCTGGGCGGGGCTGGAGGGGCGGGATCAGGGCTGGCTGGGCTGGGCTGGGCTGGGCTGGGGCTGGGGATAAATGCCCTTTCCGGAGCTGCCCGAGTTGGTGGTGCTATCTGCTAGTCACTTGGCCATCCTGTTCCGAATCGGAGGTTCGGTGAGTCTGGGGGCAGGAGTCCTTGCTTGGAGGGAGGGGTTTCCTGCTGTTTGGAAAGCCCCACCCCCCCCCCTTTTCTGGGCTTGAAACAAAGTGCAGGAGGGTACATTTTTATCTTTCCTAATCCGGAAGGACTTAATTCACTCTGAGGACCCCGAATTTGGGGAAGGAGCCCCAGGACAGCTCGGGGATGTGTCAATATTCTGGACCATGGGACTACGGGGTGGATTCCGTGGCCCCCGCGAGACCCGAGCGCAGCTGCAGCGTGCAGGGGTATAATAAAGGTTGCTCTGTTGTGGGAGCAAAACAACCAGCACAGCCAGACGTCCCCTCCCCCTCTTCCTCCTCTGGGACATCCTGTGGTCCTTAGGGGAGCCTAAGAACCCCTAAAGGTAGGCCCTAAGGCTGGGATTAAAAGCTGCAGCAGCCCCTTCTGAGCCCCGAGGGTGTGGGGGGGAAAGGGTTTGCTTTCGGGAGGGATGTTGGCAGTGAGTGTGAACGAACCTCCTAGCCCAGGCCTCTTTGTGCATGGTGGCTCGTGCCCTGCCTTGCCTGGAGGAGAGTGCCCGGCACGGAGAGGTTGCCTGCTGACTCACGGGACTAAGTGTCGGGAGTGGAATAAAAGGGACAGAAGGAAAGGGGCGGTGGGTAATCTGGGACTTCGCCCGAAGCCTCCCAGATACTGTAGGGAGCGCAGAGTTGCCAAGAAAGTGAAGAGGCCCGTGCTGGCAATACTTGTGGTAGTCAAGGGTTCTGGAATAGATTATGGGAAACCAGACTTCCATGGGCATCGATGCCTGAGGGAGAAATGAGTGGGGAAATTCTTGACCCTTCAGGAGTCTGGTGTCCTTTCTGAAGCGGGAGCGCTACGAAGCTGGGTTGTGCCAGGGCTGCTAAGATTATCCGTTTGGGAAAATCTAGCTTCCTTCTTATGCTGAGCTTTGAATCCGGGAAGGGATTTCGGGAGTTTCTGATGCAGTAAGGGTGGGGTGAGGGAAAGCTCTGATTGGTGCCTACAAAGGTTTTCTATCCTATCCCTGTAAACCTTTTAAACCAGTCTAACAGGCCTTAAGCCCCTACTACGTGAGCTAGGCACCATGCTAGGCAGTAGGGATACAGAAGCAAAAGAAACATTATCTAGGATACTGCATTCTTTGGAGGAAATGCAACAAGTAATCAGATTAAGTATACACTAGATAATTTGAGGAGGGAGAGAAATTGGCTAACAATGAGCTGAAATTTGGAGAAAGTCTTTATAGAGATGGAGATGAGGTGGGACTAAAATCCAGACATAGGACAATGGGCAGGGAATTAGGAGATGGGACGCTAAATTCTGGAGAAGCTAGTTTTGGCCTCGGTGGATTGTAGGGGGGGAGAGGGAATGATGTGTCTATGGGGGTAGGGAGTGGTAGAGGAAAGACCCTAAAGATAGGCAAGAGCCAGATTGTAAAAGGTTTAAGAAGCCAATATAAGAGTTTATTTTACTCTGGAGGAAATACAGAGCCACCTTGGATTCTTGAGGGGAAGACAGACTTGTCTGTCAGGAATATTAATTAGAAGCTAGATTGAGGAATGGAGAGGCTAGAATAGAAGGACCAATTAGAAGGAGAAAGCTGTTGCAATAGTCCAGGTTCAGGAAGAGATGAACTAGGGTGCTGATTTTTTGTTATTATAAAGAAGGAGATTGTACCAGAAATGTAAAAATAGAAACCACAAGTTTCTACTGATCAGATGTTGGGTAAGAGTGAGTGGAAAGTTTGAATGACTCAGGTTGTGCTGGTGGTGGAGGAGTGAGTGGAAATAATTAATTTTGCATGTTATTGGGACCTCCAGTTGGACCCATCATATATTATCACTTGCCTGTAGGAGAGAGTTTGGGTTTAGATATAGATTTTGGAATCATAGGATCAAGGAGCTGAAAGGCCTCCCGAAGTTATCTAGTCCAGTACACACATTAAAGATAAGTAAATTGAGGCCCAAGAATGTTTATGTGAGTTTATCAAAGGCCAAATGGGTAGTAAAAGTGAATCTTCATAAGTATCATTGAACCCATTGGGGCTGGTCAGATCACACAGTGTAGAGAGGAAGAAAGAGGACCCATAACAGAGCCCTAAGCTGTATACCCACTGCGAGGGACTGTATGAAACTGAGAAGAAGCAGCCTAGTGATGCTACTACAGAAAGTTCAAGAAAGAAATGAATGAAAATTAGCCAAAAGTAACTGAGAAATCAGAAGCTAGATTGCAAAAGGCTGGAATGAATAAGAAAAAGCCATTTTAAGTATGTAGACCAATAACTGGGATTGCCGTTAGCTATCCTTTAGGTGCAGAGCAGAAGAGATGAGCTTTTTAAAAAAAAATTATTTAATATTCTATTTTCCCCCAGTTACTTGTAAAAACAATTTTTAACATTTGTTTTTAAAACTTTTGAGTTCCAAATTCTCTCCCTTCTTCCCTTTCTCATTGAGAAGGCAAGCAATTCAACATAAGTTATACATGTGTAGTTATGCAAAACACTTCCATACTAGTCATGATGTGAAAGAAAACAAGTCCTTCAGAGTTTTCTTGGATCGTTGTAATGCTGAGAATAATAACAAGCCATTCACAACTGATCATCTTACTGTGTTGTTGTTACTTTGTACATAATACTTTTCACTTTGCATCAGGTCATGTGAGCCTTTCAGGGTTTTTCTGAGAACATCCTGTTCGTCGTTTCTTGTAGTACAAATAATATTTCATGCCACAATTTGTTCAGCCATTCCCCAATTGATGGATATGCCCTCAATTTCCAATTCTTTACCAGCAGAAAAGAGCTGCTATAAATATTTTTGTGCGTATAGGTCCTTTTCCTTTTTTTTTATCTCTTTGGGATACAGACCTTGTAGTTGGATTGCTAGGTCAGAGAATATTCATGGTTTTATAGTCCTTTTGGTATGGTTCCAAATTGCTCTACAGAATGTTCAAATTCAAATCAAATAGTTCAAAAGTTCTGCCAACTGTACATTAATGTCTTATTTTTCCCACCCAGGGGATGAGCGTCTAGTCAGGTCCTTTGAGCTTTTAAAATTACTGACCTGCTCTCTGAATTGGAGGATAGAAAGCTCTGGGTTGGCTGGAATGCAATTCAGGGCTCTGCTGGCATTTGGTGCCTAGATGTGACTAGGGAATTCTGGAGCATCCTATTGAGATTTTCAGGTATCGGAAAATACAGCTAAGCCAGAAGGGAGAGTAGAAAGGTTTTTGTTGCTTACAAATGACTTGGCTCTGGAAAGCCAGGAAGGAACTGGGTTGGCTAGTAGCATTTAGAGGTCACAGAAAGAACATAATTTTCCAAGTTGATACATCTTAGAGAGCAGATGGGGTTAATAGGAGGGTAGATTTGAAGCTGAAGGGGAGACCTTGGGTGGGAGGGGATGGATCTAGTCCAACCTCTCTCAATTTACAATTGAGGAATGGAGGTCCAGAGAGGTAGTCCCAATTCTTTTGACTCAAGCCAGTACTCATTTATCTTGTCTTTTCTGGTCAGGGTTTGAAGCCCTGAAGCTACTAAACATTACAGAGAAACCATAGAATAATTGAGAAATTGAAATCTCAGTGCCCTAAATACAACATTAATTATTAGCTTAATAGAAAATAGATTGCTTCCTGAAACTTTGCATTTTTGGGTAAAACAATACAGAATAATGGAAAGGGGGCACTGAGTAATAGACTAGCCACCCAGATACGACTCTCCCATTACTGGCCTCACTTTCCCCCTCTGTAAAATGAAGGGGGAGGAAGGCTCACCTATTACTACTGTATGCTAACTAATAATAATAATGAGAGGCAGCCTCAGAAGGGAAAGGGGAAAATTCGGATCTACCAAGACATTGTCATCTCCATCCTACCAAGGTTTTCATCTCAATTTGTACTTTTGTGACTGGATTTCAATGTATTGCTCAGAAACCCAGCAAGGGAATTTTATCTAGCATATAGTTATTTTCTCAGTTTATCTTCACCACACTCCCTGTGAGATAGGTACTATTGTTATCCCCATTTTACAGATCAGGAAAGTGAGGCCTGAGAGTTTTAAGTGACTTCTTCCAGGAAATATAACTAATGTGTGACTGTGGATAGATTTGAATTCTTGACCCCCTCCCCCTTATTAACACTTTAAGCATCGTGCCACCTAGCTACCTATTGCCTTCAATATATAAATATTTTATAATTGCATAAGAATATCATCAGGGCTTTATCAAATATACAGGGAAGAGACTTGTGTTAATCTAGGACTGTAAGGTTTGGAGTGTAAATCATGAGCGCCTCAAATTTCAACTTTCCTCTTATCCTGACAATCTTTCCTCTATACCAGAGGTGCCAAATCTGCAGTGTCAAAGTGTGTCAAAGAGTGTCATATTTTATGACACACTTAAGTGCTACCTATACCCGATTAAAATGCAAATGGGAAATATGTAACAAAATAAATAAGAAAGATAATGTTAATATGTGGTTTTCTAAGTCAAATATGCATCTGCAAAGATCCTCAAGTATGGTTTATGGCCTTGTTTCTATCTGATTATGATGCCGCTGCTCTACATAGCTACCAGCTATTTATTTAATTGGTATGTGCCACTGAATCAAACAACCAGGGGCTGCTCCTAATATGTGAGGACCTGGCATCTCTAGTGGCAATGGGTTTTCTGTAAACTTAGGACTTCAGCCTTCCATGTCCACAGCCTCTCATACAGAGATCCTCTTTTATCATCCAAGGTACAGCCATCCTCCCTGCCACCCACGTGACCCTGTCTCAGTGTTATCCTCCACACCTCACGTAGCTAATTCACAGCTAGGGCTTTTCATTTCTACCCTTGCTACATGTTATTTTATTTTTTTTTAATTTTTATTTATTTATTGCCAATTGATTACCTCTCTCCTGGCTGGACTGATCCAGTATTGCAGTAACCTAATTCCCCCCATTCCAACCCATCTTACACTCAGCTGACAAAGTAACTTTTCCTAAAACACAGGTCAGACCACATCATCCTCTTCCTACTTGGCGAACTCTAGGGGCTATATAGGATATCCAGGATCATTCAGGACCAAACATAAAGCTCTTTGGCCTTTTGAGCTCTTCAGAGCCTGACCGTATTCTACCTTTTCTCCTCTTCATACATTCCACACATTGTCTAATTCATTTAAACTGTGCCCACATTCTTTATACACAACACTTAACTTTGCCTTTGCGCTGATTGTCCTTTGTGTCCTGTAATGCTCTCTCTCTTTTTTTGTCTCTGAATTGCTTAATAGAATGCCTGGCTTCCAGTAAACACAGGTTAAAGTGCTTTCTGAGTAAGTAGTTGAAATGAAATTTCTAGTAGTGTATTCAGAAAGAGGGTGTAAGAGAAAAGAAGGAGGGGTTAATCCATGATAATGCAAATATTTGTAAAAATACCTTTAGCTGAATACAGGGGGTTACACTTAGTGAGATGTGGATCTTAGTCTCCTAGGAAAGAAAGCTACTGCAGGGGTGAAACCTCCTTGGTGTCACACCCTGGAAATGGAGCAGGGTGGGTTTTTGATCTGGGGTCTCCTGGTCAAGGACATTAACCTAGGATGAATGAAAATCTGTATTTCCTTTATAATGGAAGGATGTGATATATATAAGTAATATCCTGGTCTCTACCCTTGAGTCTCTAGGAACTGAGATGGTTCCAAGATTTCCTGAACACCCTTGGTTCGTGGTTATTACTGGCCAAAGCACCAGACCCAGTTGATTTTTAAGTGATCTACCATGTGCCAAGTGATGACCTGGAAACATAACATTCTGCAAGTATAGTACAAATTAATTGAGTATCTATATAAGCTAGGGAGTGATAGGGGGAAGTGAGATATCTGAGCAAAAAGACAATAAGGGTTAAAGGCAGAGGGGAGCCATGCTCTAATCAGAGGACAACTTGTACAAATAGATACAGAAAGAAGACTGAATTTGGCGACAGATGGTAGTCTAGCTTCCCTGGAAATTACTCTAAGGTGATGCTGGTACTAGGGTCGTGGAAGCCTGAGATCTTAGAAGTCAGATTATATAGCAAGACTTCAATTAAGTCAGACTATAAGGAGTTTCTATTTTATCTTAGAGGTGGTATGGAGACACTGAAGAATTTTCAGCCAAAAATCATGGATTTTGATCTCTATACCAAGAGGAAAAGGAAGCCCTGAGAGAAGTGACCAGCAGAATGGTGTTTTGCACCTCCAACATCACCTGGGAGTTAGTGTTACTTCTAGGCCTGACCAGGCCTCTGCTATATAAGAAAATTGTTGGTAATTGTGTGATTAGTAAAGGGGAAAAAAGCAAAGAAGGCTGTTAATCAAGTGTGGAACCATACTAAGATGTTCTTCCCCCACACTTTTTTTTTTTAAGGGAGGGCACGTACTTATGCATTTTTCTCTACATCCTAGTCTAAAGCCTTATCCACTTTTCTTTATCAATTCACAAACAATGCCATAGACTAAATCCTTTTTCCCAAATGAGAGGGGGTGCTTTGCTTCTTTCCTTCCTCTCATCCCCCTACCCAGAGGCATAACCAATTTCTTTGAAGAAACTGGCTACAAAGTTCTGGGAGTAATTATGTTAATTAAGGTGCTTGATGGATTTCTCTTCCAACTATTCCATCTCCCCTCCAAGCCTTGACTAAAAAGATTTTGATTACTTAAATTAATGAGATATCTCTTGATTTCAATTTGGAAAGGCTTGGAAAGAGTGGTTGAATTGGGATTGAATGGATTCGGGAAAGATGATTCAGTGGGATTTAATCCAGAGTTGAGTGACTATTTTTGGTGAAGTAAGTTGTTCTATGAACTCTTTCGCAGTCTTAACTGTGAGACTTTGTTGCTTAAGAATACTAAATTTGTTACCTCACAATGGGAGGAGGGGTATTCAGAGGAATGGGGTTACTGCTCCTCTTTCGACCTTTAAGCAGACATGTTTAAAATTACACTAGAATGACAGTCCTGTGCTTGAAACAAGTGTTAGAGCATCTTCCTCTCCACTCTAGGGATGAAATGAAGAACTGAACTAGTGTTAGTGTGTGGTTTGTCAGTCAACAAATGTATCTTTTTTTAGTAGTTGCTCTTGGAAAGGCATGTAAGAGATGTGGTCAAATCCTCAGAAAATGGGAAGGAGAGGTTTTGCGCTAGGTGACTGGATGGCAAGACAATGAGAGGAAAAACTCAGTAGAGGAAGTGCTTTGTATTTGTGTAAAAAAAAAAAAAAAAAAAAAAAAAAAAGCTTCTTTCCTTCCACTGTCTGTTTGTACTTCTAGGGCCTAGACGATACTCATTGCCATTTTCTTGCACCTTGTTCCTCCAGCAGAGGTGGTGATTTGGCTGGGTGTACATTTTCCTAACCAATGCTGATGTTCTCCTAGAACATGTGTATTTGTCCCTTATAGGAAGTAGCTCAAGGAACTAGACCAGGTATAGGGATCTCACAGATGCTGCTGAACCTAGCTCTTCCCATTTCAAGTTGGCAAAGCCTCTGAGTCTGAATGGGTTATGCAGCTGACTTCTTTATTCACTGTAGTAGACCAGACTTTCAGGGGTCCCCTGACCCCATTAAGAAAATGCTCCCCTCTTCTATGAGGTCACTAGGCAGATATGCGAGAAGAACATAATCTTGTTGGATAGATGCTTTCATTGGTTCTATGAATAACTAAAGAAGTTTCAGGGTAGTTAATTAGCAAGTCTTGTTTGTGACTCCCTGCTTGTGCCTCCGGAGATGGTCCTAGGATGAACTCTTAATGAATAATTAGCCTTGGGCTGGGGTAGGAGTGGTCAATTCCATAGAAGGGTCCTTGCATTCCATCACATAGGAATTTCTGCTAGAGGGAATATATGCCTTATGATTTTCTTGTCTCTTCGCCAGTTTGAAATGGTTCTGTAATAAACAGACTATCCAATACATCCCCGTCTCTCTCTTTTATTCAGCTGGTTGCTGGGACATACTTTTGAAAGGAAACTCCTCAGCTGATCCTCTCTTCTGCTTTAGGGTGTGTTCATGGGAAACACAAGCAAGAGTCAGAAACAAAAAGAAGGAAATGTTTATCCAGCCAAGAGAAAATGAGTTATGAGAGGGTACCAGTTGCCCGTTTTACACAGAGTTGGAACTTGTGACTAGTTCATTTATGGGCAGAATTGAGTTGTACTCAGGTTTGACCACTGCTTTTACTTGAGTTTGAGTGTCAAAAGAGAGTCTCCAAGTTTCTCTCCTAACTATAGGGAATGGGCTTTCTTTCTCTTCTCATTGTATTCCCTTTTGGAAGTCCTACCTCTTTTCAAGAATCAGCTCCTACAAGAGGTCTTGATATTACTTTTCTTCCAGGATCCCCCTTCTGGTATCCCCAGGCAGTTATTTTGTATATAGTTCATTTTTCCTTATTGTGTGCATGACTGATAGAATGTACTTGATGGCTGGTACTTTTCTTTTGTCTTTGTGGCACAACACCTGACACATAGTGCATAATCCAACTAAAGTTTGTTAAATTTAATATTTAATTTTTAAAAATCTAGTGAGAGGAAGAACCCACTATCTCCCAAGTTAGTCCACTCCATTTAAGAAATTCTCTTTCATATCAAGCTTAAATTTTTGTCTCTTTGCAGCTTGCTAGGGAGGCAACCACAAAATGAAATCTCTGCTTCCAGAAATTAGTTTTACTGTGTGTGTCCTTCATACAGGCACCAAGTGAGGAGTAATTCTGTCCATCAGTGAGAAGAGTCTTCTACAGATGCTCAGGCTTGAAGCATTTTATTCCTATAAGTGAATGCAATATAATTTGGAGGAGGAAGAAAGTCCTAATGGTAATCAGGAAAAGCTCTTCCCAGAATATTTTAGTCCTCATTCTTAGAAAGTGAAGAATGGTTTATAATTTCCTGGGTTATTTTATATATATTCCACTAAATTTCCGATGTCTTCTGGAGGTAACCCTGCTTCTCAAAGACAGTTCCACTAGAATATGCTATCTTGGGCAGGTTCTGCCAAACTAGGAAAGCTCAGCAGTAGACTGTGTACTTGGTGTTTGAGGTTCAATCCAGCCAAGCATGGAGAGGATTGTTAGCAGGTATGAACTTGGAAGAGTTGCAGCAACTCATGTAACTTCAGCTGTCTGTGTCCTTAGGAGAAGTACCTATACCAGTGAAATCATGACTCCTTGAAATCTTAAGTACTCATTCTTCTCAAGTTCCAAATAGGAATGTTTCTAATGAGAGGTAGCATAGACCTTCTGAACAGGAGGTTGAGAAACCCTGTTTTTATTCAATATTCTTACTTACATAGGCTTCCTATGTGACTAGATAGATACCTCCTTGGACTGGCTCAGAAGGGGGTGGTGTGGTGGGGGAGGAAGCCTGGAGGCAAGACCTGCAAGGTCTGTGTCCTAACTGATAAGGGAAGGGAGATCCTTGCACCCGGCCAGATCACTGCAGTTTTCAGGGGGTGGTATTCAGACGTTGGGATCCATGGTGCCAGTAGACAGTAGCTGCTATGTTTGGTCAGATGCATGTCCCTGTGTGGAGGGAGGGGTGGCATGGGGTTTAGTCTGAGGGCAGATGAAGGATTTGGTGGTTTTTCCTGTGATACTCCGCTTGATGGTAGAAGTTGGGCTTTTGTTTATAGGCCTTCCAGTCCCAATGACATGTGATGAAAAACTTGTCCTTAAAGACTTCTACCTTCTGTAGGGCAGACTGAGAACAGATTTAAATGGGGAATCTGTAGATCCTGAGCTCAGGTGCTATGCAGAGGACCTCTAGAAATAGAAGAGATAGTATATGTATGTGTGTGTACACACACACACACACACACACACACACACACACACACACACACACGCGCGCGCGTGCTATTTGTGGATAGGTTGTCTCTCCTGCGTTATAATGTAAGATTCCCCAGGACAGGGTCTTTTCTCTCTGCATTTACAGTGCTTTTAGCACAGTAGTTCTCAACCTTCCTAATGCCACAACCCTTTAATACAGTTCCTCATGTTGTGGTGACCCCGAACCATAAAATTATTTTCGTTGCTACTTCGTAACTGTAATTTTGCTACTGTTATGAATCTATCTGATATGCGGGATGTATTTTCATTGTTACAAATTAAATATAACCCACAGGTTGAGAACTGCCACTAGCACAGTCATTGGGAGCTATTAAACACTTACATGCTTGCTAGTTAATGGAGTAGAGTGGGGAAAGTGATAGAAGTAGAACCAAAAGACCCAAGTTCAAGTTCAACTCTGTTTCTTCTTAACTCAGTGACCTTGAGCAACTCATTTCCTCTCATTCTCCTCAACTGGAAAAAATGATAATGCTTGCAGCATTTGTATTTCAGTGTGGTGAAGTAGGTCCTAATGACTGACATCTTGTCTCCAATACAGCCCATGGCATACTGGCCTTTTCCTGGATCTGCAGTTTCATTGGAATGAGCATTTGCCCAAGGAAGAACTTCTACTAATATGGTTCAAAACCTGCTCCGTAACTTGGTATTAGAAGTGCTCAGATTACACAGCTAGCAAGTGTCAGAGGCAGGATTTGAATGCCTGTCCCCTGACTCTGAGGCCTTTTGTCTCTCCTTTCCATGTTTTCCAAATTCATAAATGAATGAGAATGTAGTCTAGAGCCAGAATGGGATCAGAATAGGCAGGGAAACCAAGGCAAAACATCAAAGGAATAGGTAGCAGTAAAGGAATAGGGTCTATCGCTAGACTTTCCTTCCCTCAGCATTCAAGATAGAAGCTTTTGCCTTGGTGTGGCAGAAAATGCACTAGATTTGACACTAGAAGATATAGGCTTGAATCCTGCCCCTGGCTCTTTCTTTTAATCTATTTGAAGATTCCTCTGCCCAAAGATTTTCTCAGTAAAATAGGGCTAATAAAACCTACACTTAACAACACAGGGTTTTGAAGATGAAATGAAATAATATATGTGAAATGCTTCATTATAATAGTAGTAGCCAGTTTTTATTTGGTGCTTTAAGGATTGCAAAACATTCCATAAGTTCTCATTTTATCCTTTCAGTAATGCCATGAGGTAGGTAGATGTTTATAGGTATCTCATTCATATCTTACAAAGAAATTAAGGCTCAGAAAGACTTGTTCAGGGTCACACAGCTATGAAGTGACTGTTAGTTCCTAATTTATTTGACAGATTCTTTAGCAACCAGAGACTTCCTTGGTTCCCATTTCATTTATTTTCAAAAATAATCTGAGATTCCAAGGCATTGAGGTATAGTGGAAAGTTCTGGCCTCAGACTAGAGGACCTGAATTGGAGTCCTGCTGCTGACACACAAACTGACTTAGTGGCCTCAGGCAAATCATCTAACCTTTCTGTGCCCTAGGCAGCTCTAAAAAGACTTGTACTGCCTGGGGAGTTACCTAAACCAATGAAATCACAGTCCTGGACAAAAATTGACAGTTGAGGTAACTGACCAAATTATGAGATATGGTATATAGGGAATATCTAAAGCACTATTGTGCCATAAAAAGTAACAAAAAGGACAGATGCAGAGAAACCTGGGGAAATGTGTATGAACTGATTCAAAGTGAAATGAAAAGGACCCAAAGAATAATTTTTATAATAACAATGACATTTTGAGCTAAAGACTTGAGACTTCTGACCAATGAAATGATGAGCTAGGATTCCAGAGGCCTAACAAATGCATTCTAGCCACCTTCTTCAGAAAGAACAGGCCTGAAGCCTTCTTTTTCAAGTAGGTGGGCTCACTTTGTCCCTCATAGGTTTCTTTTTCCTCACTCTTCCCCTTCTTATCCATTTCTCCAAAGCAAGCAGGCAACTTTGAATGTAATGTCAGCTGATCTTTATCAAGAGACAACTTCCTACAAAAACAGCAGTCTGCAAATAAACAAAGTTGGTATAAAGAGCAGGGCTTTCCAAATTGTGTACATGTGTACAGGCAGCATGAAGTGGGTGAGGGGTAGTAGAAGAGTGGTAAATTCATCACATCCTACAATAGGGCAAGGCAGGCATACAGAAAGCTAATGTCCAGGCAATGCAGCAAGCCAGTCAGGCTTCAGCTGCTCAATTCAGGGGAGTAGCACCTTTCACTTGCAATTGGCTCCCACTACTAACTTGAGTTCTGCCCTTCAGTTTCATTCTTCCTTCAACAGGAGGAAAAGTTCGTTTTCCAGCAGCCCTTGCTGTCAATATGGGTTAGAGAATCAAGATGTAGAATAAGACATCCATTTTCAGACAGGCCAAATGTGGGAATTGATTTTGCTTGACTGTGTCTCCGCTTGTATGTTACAAGGTTTTTCCCCTCCCCCCTTGGAGAAGTAGGAGAAAGAGGCCTGGTACTAGAGTTGAGAGAGACAGACAGATGAAGCTTTTTTGATGCACTTAAGAATAGAAGGAAACAGACAAGCAGAACAGCTTTGAAAATTGTTCCTTCAATTATAAGGAAAAGGCAGACTAGACTGTATGCTGGAGAATCAGGGTTTCATGTGCAATCTTCCTTCTGTTCTTCTTTTAATATTGAAGTTCACAGAAGAAAAACATTGAGTTTCACAACCATGATTTAAATGAGATCTGTGTAGCAAGTATAATTCATTGGGGGGGAGCGTAGGGGGGGTCGGTAATAGAGTTATAAAGAACAAACTGATGGGGCCAAATTATAGACTCTGGCCTCTAAGGCCCCTTAACTGTCCTGACTTGGGGGTGGGGGTGAGGTTATAGGAGAGCTGGCTAAACTTGTCCCATTATTTCAGAATAATGAGAACTCTGAAGTGTCTGTGGTCCCAGCAAATAAAAGACTTGGGAACCTCGTTAGGTGCTAATTAAGAATGACTCTGAGGTGGGTGGCTTAAGTTCTCTCTAATTAATGCTGTGAAAGCGGTTTCTGCAGCCTTTTAAAAAAATCTGGCAAAGGCTTTAATCTTTTCCTCTGTGTGGAGGATGGACCAAATATATTAAAGGAAGTCTAAAAATGTCCCCTCCTTCGTAGCATCAACTGGTCTGGGCTAGCTCCTATCCTAGCCCCAGTGAAACCTTCCAAACTGAGCTGCCTTGTTTGTCTGAAGCTCCGGGTATCTTAGAGGTCCTAGATTAGAGTATCTTTGGTCTCAGACACTTAAACAAATGAATCCCTTGAAGTTACTAAACTGCCCCAGGCTTAGTAACTTGCCAAGTTAGTAAGTAGCAGAGACTGGACTAGAAACTGTTTTGGCCTCTCATCTCAGTTGGGTGTTTCTACTATACCTTGTTTAAATAACTAATTAATAATGGCAGCTGAAATTCAGAGGATGTAGGGGGTAGGGGTGGGAGGACCCTTTCAGACTAATGTAGTATAAAGCTATAACCAAGTGGCATATGACATCCTTGTCTGCCTCCTGGATAGTTTCCATGATTGTTTTGAGCTGTTTGACTTTGCTTTATAACTTGCCCAACCCATCTGGCCTCCAACTAGTAAATGCCTTGACTTTGGGGAGGACGGGGGCTTTTTTTTCTTTTTTAGTCTTTTTGGAGGGGGGGAAAGCAGGGTAATTGGGATTAAGTGACTTGCCCCAAGGTCACACAGCTAGTGTCAGGCTGGATTTGAACTATGGTCCTCCTGATTCCAGGGCCAGTGCTCTATTCACTGTGCCTCCTAGCTGCCCCAGGGATGTTTTTCTCATGAACTGTACAACAATCAAATATTTCAGTATATGAAAAATAATTTTTAAAATGATTGAATATAAAACCACAAGCTCCTGTCATATATTTTGTTTTAAAATGTTATTAAATAACATAAGAAAATTGCCCTATTTATGTCCTTCTGAATTTTTTTTCTTTGTATCTTTTAAATATTTTATTGACGGTGCTTTTTTTCCCCTTTTGCATGTATTGCTTCCAATTAATTTGACTTCTTAGTAGCATAGGCAAGCAAAACAATACTTTTTTTAAAAATTAACTTTTGTTTATTTTTAACACACTACTTTTCAATCCAATAAATGTCCTAAGCTTAAGACACCCTGCTAAACCCTGAGGAAATGGAAGATTAAAACTAGTCCCTACCTTCAAAGTAGCTAACTCAGTACTTATACAGATACAAAGTAGAAGTGAAAGGGCAAAAGAATAAATCAAAGTAGTCTAGGAATGTTTAAGGAAGGAGAGTTCACCTTACCCAACAGGATCTAGGAGGACTTTTATAGTTGAGAGGTAGCAGCTGAGCTTGAACCCTAAAGGAAGACAAGATTCAATGACATAGGCATTAGGGGTTTGTATCTATCAGGTTAGAAATTCTTGCAATTCATTTTGTCTGAAAATGAATTGCATAGCATATCAAATAAGATTGTAAAGATAGTGCAACCCAGGTTGTCAAAGGACATAAATACCATATGCAGAAGTTTTGTGTGTTATCCTAGAGCAGTGATCCTCAACCTTCCTAATGCCGCGACCCTTTAATACTTGTATGTGGGCAGACCTGCCTGGAGATGGATAAAGGAGCAGTGTCTCAGTTCCTAAAACCATTGGAAATATGTGACTCCTGTGAAAGGGTCACTCTACTCCCAAAGGGGTCGTGCCCCACAGGTTGAGAACCGCTGTCCTAGAGGCATTCATGCCTGCCAAAAGACTGAGATTGTTGTTGATATACTTAAGACTTGTTATTTTGGCATCTTTGTGAAAGATAATTTGACCAAATTTTATTTTTATTAATTAATTTATTAAGCATTTTTTATTAAGCACCTACTATGTGCCAGTCACTGCTAAGCACTGAAGATAGAAAGAAAGGTGACAGTCTCTGCTCCCAAGGAATTCACAATCTAATGAGAGAGACAGCTTGCAAATAACTATATACAGACAAGCTATATATGGGTTAAATTGGAAATAATCAAAAGAGACAAGGCAGTAGAATTGAGAGGGATCAGGTGGGGTTTTAGCTGGGACTTGAAGGAAGCCAGAGAATTCAGGGAGTAGAAATGAGAAGGCAGAGGGACAGACAACAAAAATGTATCAACCATCAAGAGTGCCATTGTGTGGGATACAGAGCCCCCTAAATCAATTACTCGGAGATGTCTCAAGGTGAAAGTAGAGAAAGGTCTCTTTATTAGAATCTTGTGAGAAGCGGGCAGTCCAGCCACTGAAAAAAGTGTCCAGAGGGGGGAGGCGGTCAGACAAAGGCAGAAGGGTTAATTGTGCCAGCCAGGGGAGTGGGGATGGAGTTTGGGAGGGGTTAGGGTTTAAAGGGACATGCACTTTCTGTATTAACTGCGCAGACACATTGCCCATAATTCACTGGGAGAAATTTGAGGGGGGGGGGGTCAGAGTAAGAGGTGTGGTTTTTGCCTTGACACATCACTAGGTAACTTCTGGTCAAGGATGAGTGACATAGTTCTAACACAGCTTGTTGGGAGGATAGGCTTGGTTGTTTCAGGAGGTGCCAAGTCTGGAAGCTAGACTGATTAGGGACTTAGGAGGTCCCATCTTGGGAGGGAGTCATCTCTCTGATAGTGTCGTTCAAGGTTTCTGGGTGCATCTGGCCACTAACAACAAAGGAGTTATGTATTTTTCTAAAAATACTTGGGTGATGTATTCATGGGAAGCTGTCTCTAACTCAGGGAAAAGACTTTCAGGCTGGGGGCAGGGGAGAGGCAGAGTTAATACCTTTATGGTGAAGGAAAGTATGACTTTTACAGCCTAATTGCACAGGCTTGTTACAAACTGATGTTACATACATAGGTACCCGAACACAAGTGAGATTTACAGATTTTGTTTGTAAACAAAGCATCCCAGATCTTATCATTCCCCCCTTAACGGATAAGACATATTCATTTGGGGACAAGGGATGAAGGTCTTAGCTTCCCAAGCTGCTTCATGCTGAGAAAGGTTGTAGAGCTGTTCCTGCCTCACATCAGTCAAGGGGACGGGGCCCCCCCACTGTGGCCAATGTCTGGAATTTGGGAGACACCAGATCCAAAGGGTGTTGGGTAATTACTTCGGGCAGTGATTGGTATTCAGCCTGAGCCATCATCTGCAAGTGGAGGGTTGCTGAGCCTCGAAGATAAAAATCTAGCAAAGAGAGTAAACAAACAAGAGCCTAAAAAAAGTAGGAGAAAAATGACCAGAAGTAGAGTGATTGAGCATGGGCTAGTATAATCCATTACTCAGACTATTTAACTGTCCTTTCTGTTTCTACGTGCTACATAGACTAGGTACCTCATAAGATATTCTTCACTAACATAACTGTAGACCTTAAACAAAAGAGGTTTCTGACTTAAACCTCACAACTGAATAGCAGGCATACATCCTTGTTTCACAAAGCTTGTCTATCCTCTAATTGGAAGAAAGAGATACTTCAGAAATTGAATCTTTTACATACACACTAACTACAAATTCATATTGAAACAGCAAGAACTGTTCTGCTTTACAGCTCATTACATCAATTAGCAATACTCAATTGAAAACTCTGTAAACCTTCAGAAATTGTCACATAAGAACTTTCAAAACATCTTTTCTAACAGTAAGGGGGATCAAGGTAACACAATGAGAACACAAAGAACAATAAGCTAGAACTATAGCAGTTCCTGTGCAGGCCTGGTCTGGATTTTTTTTTTTTTTTTGGAGATGCTGTTTGCATCTGATGTCGTCTTTTCCAGGTCCCTTGGTTCAGATGTTCACTCAGGAGCAGGGATAATCTGTCAGCCCCAACAGAGGCTCACAGAAACATGATTTAACACCAAAGACACATAGAAATGGGCCAATCTTATACACCTATATAGTTTTTAGAAGAATTAATCTGATCCTGTTGCTTTACTCAAAATTTTAGAATCAAGTTACAAATCCTTCTGCTTTCAAAAAATACTTCCTCACACACTCTCAACTACCTGGAGACAGGAGGGGCTTGGATAAACCCTCATTTGTCCCCAAATCTCCCTATCTGTCTTCCCAAATCCCTCAAAACCATTATCCAGTTTATTCAGCATTCCTTCACATTTGTTAACTACAAAACAAGATGATTCATATTTTTTACTGACTACTTGCTTTGATCATAGAAACTTGCTATAGAAGGAAAAAAAAACAGGGACATATGACATTCCAAATATGACAGGATAAAACATCCTTGGCTGTTTAAATTCAGGTAAAGTCACAGATATCCATCCATATGGTACCGGTGCCACCTCACAGCTAGACTCAGGAATAGGTGGGAAACATTCCTTCTCAAAGGAATTTCATGGGTAAACTGAGCCAGAAGGGGTCCCATCCCAGACCAAGCTGAGATTGCCCCTTCGGCCTTTACCAAATGTAGCCTTCCACCTGTTAACACTATAGGATCACGCTCCCTCTGAGTAGCTTGTGGCATTTAATGCAGGCAACTATACCCACATTCAAACTCCAAACAAAATTTAGTTGTGGTCCCAAATGCCTTTTACATCAAACAACAAGTTTCACTAATCATAGCTTAAAGCCAGTTCTCTTATTTATTTATTTTCCTTGTGGCACTGAGGCCAAAGGCTCTATATACTTTAGCAAATGAGAGACCACACTTCATCTTACACACCATGTTGGAAGAACAGTAAGGAGACAGCTAGGTGGCCCAGTGGATAGAGCACTGGGCTTGGAATCAGGAAAACTCCTCTCTACGAGTTAAAATCTGGCCTCAGACACTTCCTGTGTGACCATCCTGGGTAAGTAATTTAAAACCTGTTTGTCTCAGTTCCTTATCTATAAAATGAGCTAGAGAAATAAATGGCAAACCACTTCAATATCTTTGCCAAGAAAACCCCAAAAGGAGTCACAGTCAGACATGACTGAAACAACTGAACAACAAGTAAGTTAATGTCTCTGCATTAAAGACAAGATGGTCAGGTGGTATAAGGAAGCCTAAAAATGTCTCCTCCTTTATAGCATTGATTGGTCTGGGCTAGCTCCCATCTTAAGCCCAATGAGACCTTCAAAACTGAGCTGCCTTGCTGCCTCTGAAGCTTAGATACAATATCTTAGATATCTTAGAAAATCTTTAATCTCAGACACTTATACAAATTAACTGCTTGAAGTTACTAAGCCCCAGGCATGCCTTGCAGAACTAGTAAGTAGAAGATTGGAAAGGTGGTGGTAGAGGGAACATGGGTTTTGAATGTCAAACAGAACATTTTATATTTAATCCTGGAGGCGAAGGGGAGCCACTGGACTTTAAATAGCAGGGTAACAAGGCAAAAAAAAGCATTTCTTAAGGAATTACTATGTGGTAGGTAGTGTGCCAAGAGAGGGAGAGAAGTAAAGGAAGTAGATGAGAGGAGTGAACCTACTATTACAGAACCCTGAGCCACCTGGTTCTAATTTTCCCAGACCACTCACTTACTGGGCTCATCTTTATTATTGAAGAGGAAATAACACTTTTAACACAAAGTCCTTCCTTTTGGACTTTGCAAGTGACTGGTGTTAGATCAGCTCAAGATTTAATTTGTAGCTATTAATCTGCCTTGTTTGTCTTTTGCTTCTCTGAATTCATTGAATTTTTAAATCCTAGATTAGTCTGAAAAATACAGCATGGTGTTGGTGTAATGAATGGAATTCCAAGTGTTACCTGACCCAATACTAGTGTGTGATTTTAGGAAGTCACTTAATTTTTTAGTGCCTCTGTTAAGACTCTTCAGTTGGCAGAGCTAATATAGTAGTAGGCTACCTTGGGAGGAGAAGGTATTGCCTCATCTGGAGCTTCTATACAAATAGTCACAAATCTAATCCAAGAAAAGGAATGTGAGCTGGCAGATTATAGAGATTTAGGAGATTTTCTAGCATGATAACCTTACTTTACCAAAAGAAAAAGTCAGCATCCTAAAGAACAAGAGTTTCACAAGGTTCAAACATCCTGGCCTACTTGTAAACCCCAAGGCTTAAGCAATGTGATTTGGATTTGGAGGAGGAAGATCTAGGTTTAATTCCTGACTCTGCTATTTACCTTGAGCTTCATCGCTTATTTGGAAAAAAGAAGGAGTTGGGTAAGATAATCTCTCAGGTCCTTTCCAGCTCTCATTACTACATCTCTATTGTCATTGTAGGCAGCTAGGTGGCACAGCACCTCCAGGCCTAGAGTCAGGAAGAATCATTTTCTTAAGTTCAAATTTAGCCTCAGACATTCACTAGCAGTGTGATCCTGGCAAATCACTTAACCCTGTTTGCTTCATTTGAGTGATGTGGGTTTTGTGTCTATAACTCTTAGATTCATGGAGCATATGGAAATAATTGCCCATCTCTTCAGGAGAAGGAATCCAACTCTTTGCATTGCTTGGGAAATTCATCTGTAAAATTAGCTGGGGAAGGAAATGGCAAACCACTCCAGTGTCTTTGCCAAGAAAACCCTGAAAATACTGGGGTCATGAAGAGTCAGAAGAGACTGAAAAACAACTGAACAATAACACTTGTTATCAGGAATGTGCCTGTACCCACCCAGGGGTGTTACCTGTAAGTTCCCCTCCTAGGAAGGAAGACCTGAGAAATCATTTAGCCCTTGCTCCCAAAAGAATTCATACAAACAAACCTGGTTTCAATGGCTGTTAAGAGAATCCTTGAAGGATAGCATTTCTAAAGGCTCAGAAGGAGTAAAAAATCTAGCCAAGTCACAGAAATGCAGAGAGAATATAGTAGAGCACATCAGTAAAACATTTTTTAAGCCACAGAAGAAAGCAAGTTCACAAGGGGATACAAACAGGACTGTTTTATTACTACCATGTTGAATTCAGTATACATATTTTAAGGAACTACGTAAGTTTCAGAATCTTTGATTTTTTTATAAATTGAGCTGTTTGTGCTTAGTTCATACTTAATAACTAATTTTCACATAGCACATACTACAGGCCATAAGTAGTTATCTCTTTGATGCTCATAACAACCCTGGGAGGTAGGTGCTGTTATTATGCTCATTTTACAGATGAGGAAACTGAGGCAAACAAGTTTTTTTTTCCCCTCTTTTTAAGTTAATTTGTTTTTTGTTTTCAACATTCATTTCCATGAGTTTGCAATCTGATATAGGCTCTTCATGTACTCTGTTAAACATTTTCATATTAGTCATGTTGTATAGAAAAAAATTGGAATGAATGGGAGGAGCCATGAAAACAAAACCAAAAAAATAGTCTGTTTCACTCTGCTTTCAGACTCCATAGTTCTTTCTCTGGATGTGGATGGCATTTTCAATCATGAGTTCTTTGGAATTGTTTTAGGACTTAGCATTGCTGAGAAAGGGCTAAGTCTATTATAGTCAGTCATCAAACACTGTGGCTGTTACTGTGTACGGTGTTCTCCTGGTTGTGCTCACCATACTCAGAATCAGTACATGTAAGTCTTTCCAGATTTTTATGAAGTCTGCTGTTCATTTGTTATAACACAGTAGTATTCCATTACATTCATATGCCACAACTTGTTCAACCATTTCGCAATGAATAGGCATCCCCTCAATTTTCAGTTCTTAGTCACCACAAAAAGAGCTGCTATAAATATTTTTGTACATGTGAATCCTTTTCCCATTTTTATGATCTCTTTGGCGTACAGCCCTAAAGCTAGTATTGCTGGGTCAAAGAGTATGTACATTTTTATAGCCCTTTGGGCACAGTTCCAAATTGTTCTCCAGAATGGTTGGATAAGCTCACAACTCCATCAACAATGAATTAATGTTCCAACATTCCCACATCTTGTCCGACATGTATCATTTTTCTGTTTTGTCATGTTACCCAATCTGATAGGTGTGATGTAGTACTTCAGAGTTATTTTGATTTGTATCTCTCTAATCAATAGTTATTTAGAGCATTTATTCATATGACTATAAATAACTTTAATTTCTGCCTCCGAAAACTACTTGCTCATATCTTTTGACCATTTATCAATTGGGGAAGGACTTGTATTCTTGTAAATTTGACTCAGTTCTCTATATATTTTAGAAATGAGGCCTTTTTCAGAGATACTAGTTGTAAAAATTCTTGAACACTTTTCTGCTTTTTTCCTAATCTTGGTTGCATTGTCTTTGTTTGTGGAAAAACTTTTCAATTTAATCAAAATTATCCATTTTGTATTTTATAATGTTTTCTATCTCTTGTTCCTAAATTCCTCCATTCTCCATAAATCTGTCAGATAAACTACCCTTGTTCCCTATCAGTCTTTATATCTAAATAGTGTACCCATTTTGACTTTATTTTGATATACAGTATCAGACATTGGTGTATGCCCAGTTTCTGCCATACTATTTTCCAGCTCACCCAGCAGTTTTTGTCAAATAGTGAGTATCCCAGAAGCTTTGGGGTCTTTGAGTATATCAAACAGTAGATTGCTATAATCATTGACTACTGTGTCTTGTGTATCTAAGTTATTCCACTGATCTACCCCTCTATTTCTTAGCCAGTGGCATGTAGATGGTCTTACTGACCCCAGGCCCAGTGCTATATCCACTGAATTGCCTATGGTTATAGGTAATATGATTTGAACTCCCACTTCTACACAAGGAAGTCATTGTGCGGTATTTCAGACTTAAGCCACTTGGGGAGATATTAATGGTTCAGGTGTGGGGAAGACCTGTTGTGGGGGATTAATCAGGTCCAGGGCCCAAGGGGGCTTGGCAAGGGGAGGACCTGCAGGTAGAAATCCTGCAATCTGATATAGGCTCTTCATGTACTCTGTTAAACATTTTCATATTAGTCATGTTGTATAGAAAAAAATTAGAATGAATGGGAGGAGCCATGAAAACATGTTGCTGTTGTTTGTCCTTTTTTTTTTTTTTGAAGAGGACCATGACCAGGAAGATAATGACATGACTTGCAGTTGACTTTGATTTGAGGAAGGGAGGGCTGTGCAAGATCACCAGCCTCACTCTTCTCCTCTAGAGCCATCTGGGTCCAATGGCCAGATATTCATCAAGAATATCTTGGAGATGGCCCAGGATGCAATGGGAGACCCTAGCCCTTTTAGTCAAGAAAGGTGGAAGCAGAGAGCTTTCATTTTCTCTAAAGCATTTTGGGGTAAGCTTAAGTACACTGTATCAATGAGAGGTTGAGGCTTGATAACTATGATAGCTGTTCTTTTACCATATAAGATAGTAAACAAACCTAATATAACCTTTGTCAGAATATGGGTGGCTTCACACACCACAAGGAAAGTGAAACTACCTCCTCAGGCTGGGGGTGGGGAGTAGCTAAGTCTCAGTTCTGGGAAGTTTCCTGTGGGGAAAAAGAGTCCATCCACACACTATCTTAGCCTTAACTTAACCTTATTTTAGCCTAACTAGCCTTAGGTAAAGGGCTTTATAAGTTAAGAATCTTCTCCAGTGAACTCTTGACACCTTAATTCAGGTTTAGTACCTAGTGTCTGGCTAGAAGTCAGTCTTGCCCAACCTCCCTCACTCTTGGATGTTGAAATACAGAGCGGCTGAGTGATTTCCTATAAGGTCACACGGTGAATTAGCAATAGAAATCTCATGACTTTCAGCTCCTGCTTAGTCAGCAGAGGCCTTGGGACCCATTCCCCACAGACCATTACCATAGTACTTGGAGCAAAACAACTGGGCTGAATTGTCTTCCTCAGCTCAACTGCTGACTTCCATGGCTTCCTCTTAAGTCCCAACTAAAATCGTTGCCCAATCCCTCCTTTTTAAAAAAAATTTTAATTTTTAACATTCATTTTTCTAAAAATTAATTTGAGTTCCAAATTCTTTTCTTCCTTCCTGCTTTCCCCTTTCCATTGCAAAGGTAAGTAGTATGATGTGGATTATATATCCAACCCCTCTTAATTCCAGTGTCTTCTCTCTCTGCCAGTTGTTCAGTCATTTTAGTTGTGTCCTACTCTCTGGGACCTCATTTGGAGTTTTCTTGTCATAAAGATGCTAGAATGGTTTGTTTCCTGAGTGACTTGCCTGGTGTCAAAAAGCTAAATGCCTTGAGGCCAAATCTGAACCCAGGTCTTTCTGACTCCAGGCTTACCTCTCTCCACTTCACCACTTAGCTGCCCTCTTCCGTAATTATTTCCTTTTTACCTTGTATATGGCTCACTTAGTATATATTTGCTTTCATAGTGTCTCCACCTTAGGTTATAAGGCTTATTGAGGATATGGGTTGTTTTTTGCCTCCTTGTGCATCCCCAGCACTTGGCATAATCCCTGGCACATGTTGTTGTTCAATTGTATTGACGCTTCATGACCCCGTTTGGAATTTTCTTGACAAAGATACTGGAGTGGTCTGCCATTTTCTTCACTTGGGTCAAATTTGAACTCAGGTCATCCTGACTCCAGGCCCAGCCCTCTATCATTTTACCTTGATGCCCACCTGGCACATAGGTACTTAATGTTTGTTTATTGATTGATTGAATTATTAAGGACCTAGCAATTAAGAAATTGCTAGACATTAGAAGAGATAAAGTAGAGGTGAGGTTTTGCTCCAGTCTTACAGGGGAATACAGGAGGCCAGTGTGGTACAGTAGAAAAAAGAAATGACTGTGGGGTTAGAGGTCCTGGGTTCAACTTTCAGATCTCACCTCTGATCTTGTTGGGCAAGTCATAGGGCTTCAGTTACCTCCTGTGTGTGAATAGATTTAGAGCTGGAAAGGACCTCAAAAGGAATCTAGTTCATTTAGCCCCCTCATTTTATGGTCAAAGAAATAGAAGCTCAGAGAATTTGGTGTACTTAGTTTTAATGAGTAATGAACAGTACCAGGAACTGACCCAAGCCATCTGACCGTAAATTCAGTGTTCTTTCGACTTTACCTCACTGAATCAGATACAAGGGGTGGGTAGAGGAGGTCCTGCATCTGACTTAATTGGTATAAGGAATCCTCCCTTATGGAAACACAGCTACCTTGGAACTGTCTTAGAGAGCAGTCAGGGTCTCAAAAGATCTGTTATATCAGTAAGTATGAGCAGCCCAGGTTGAACCCAGGTTTTCTTATTTGCAAGGCCAGTCAATCTTTGGCTCCAGGCAGCCTTTCAAATAAGTATGTTAGGATGAGTATGAGGTAAAAAGGTCTGTTTGTCCCCTCTGTCATCTGTGAATGTAAGCTCTCTGATGGCAGTGACTTTGTTTCTTTGTCTGAAGTGTTTAGTATAGTGCCTAAAGAAGAGGAAGCGGCAGTTAGATGACTTAGTGCACAGAGCACAAGACCTAGAGTCAGGAAGACCTGAATTCAAATTCGACCTTAGAGACTCAATAGCTGTGGTTGACTGTGGGCAAGTCACTTAACCTCTGTTTACCTTAATCCACTGAAGAAAGAAATAGCAAAACCACTCCAGTGTCTTTGCCAAGAAAACTCCATGGACAGTGTTGGTGTACTGTGGTACACAGGGTCACAAAGAATTGGACAGGACTGGACAAACAATTGATTAGAGAAGGTAGCATTTGACTTGGGCTGTAAAAGTTGGAAATTGCACTACTGTAGGAGTAGTTCTGGAGGCCAGTGAATCCATGGGCTTTGGAATATTTTCTGGTTGATACTAGTAGTTAGCATTAATCATGATAATAATGGTTAATGCCTTTAGGGTCTGCATATAATCTCAGTTTATCCTCACAACAACCATGTGAGGTAGATGGTTTTCATTCACTGAAAAGGAACTGAGAATAAGATGTGGCTCACCCAAGCCCACACAGTGTCTTCTGATTCTTGAACTCAGGTTGTCAGAACAAATGTTCTACGACCAGCAGCCATCACTTAAAATTCAGATGGGTTAAACATAAGCCAATCCATGAATTGGGAAACTACCATTCTTGTCAGGGAAGCAGCTTGATCCAGGTGAAAGGTCAGAGCTGGAAAAGGCCTTGGAGAGCTGAATTCAGTCCCCTTTTATTTTTTGTTTTTGATTTACTTTCACTTCCAAATATATGATAACCCCTAACCCAACTTCCAGGGCAGCTAGGTGTCAGGTGGATAGCGTGGTGGGTCTAGAGTCAGGAAGACTCAATTTCCTGATTTCAAAGCTGGCCTCAGATATTTACTGGCTTTGTGACCCTGAGCAAGTCACTGTTTGCTTCAGTTTCCTCATCTGTAAAATGATCTGGAGAAGAAAATGGCAAACCACTCCAATATCTTTGCCAAGAATCCAAGAATACCCCCAAAACTGACTGAACAAGAACCCCAACTGCTGGAGCCATTACTTTGGACCAAAGATTTAAAAGGGGGGAGGGGGAGCATGGCAGTTCAGCCAAATTTAATCTGATGCATCAACAAAATATAATTCTAATTTCTTTTGTGCTAAGCTTGGTCATTTTTTTATTAATTGCATAGCATTCAGTTTTGAATTTTTTCTTCAACTTATACTTGTGGCCAGTGGATAGAACCTGATTTCTAATCTTGTCTTTAACCCTTACTAGCTGTGAGACCCTGGACAAGTCACTTAACCTTCTCAGCTTCCCTTTCTCTATCCATAAAATGGCGATAATAGCACCTATCTTACAGATTTGCTATGAGGATCCAATAACATAATAATAAGCTTTAAACTCTCAGTATTTTAAAACTCAATACTTTAAACTCTTAATTACTGTTGCATAGTTAACATTACTCCCTTTCATATTGAAGAGGGGATGGTTTCAGGAAGGTTTCCTGAAAGCCAAGGGGTACTGAAAGAGGTTGGGAACCCAGTCCTAAGACCTCATTCTGCCACCTGAGGGCCCAGCAGTGGAGGAACAAAGACAAAGATAATTCTGCCGCATGTGAGTGGCCCGAGGTTTTTCAGGTCATGTTTCTCTGTTAGTAAGCCTGTCCTGTAAAGAGCAAACTGATACATTCTTCTCCTGTTTAGCAACAGCTCAGATTGGGTCAAGCTTCTGTGTGGCAAGGAGCCAGTCATAATTGTTACAACAGACTTGGTGAGGGCCACACATACAGCTTTGGTTTCTCTGAAATTCAGACTTGACTTTGGGCTCTTCTAAAGGTTAGAGACTGCCCAGGGCAGGGGCGTGGAACCTGCTGGAGAAATAGATGAAAAAGATGAGAAGGGATTGACCTGTCTTGCATAGATAGAAAAGGCTAGACAGTCCCCACTCTCTGGGAGCTCATCCAGTTGGAGGAGATAGCAACCAATAAAAGAGTTTAGCCACAGGGCAGACTGATGGAAAGACCCAGAAGTCCTAAGGGTACAGTGATTGGGTTGATGTCAAGCCCCCAGCGGTTGCTAGGTCAGAAGACATTTCCATGAGGCAGCTAGGTGGTCCAGTGGATAGATCCTGGGCCTAGAGAGTTCAAACTTAACCTCAGATACTTATTAGCTATGTGGGCAAGTCACTTAATCTGTCTGCCCCGGTTTCCACAACTGTAAAATGGGGGAAATAACATCTACATTTTATAGTGAGGATAATCTTTGTAAAGCACCTAGCACAGTGCCTGGCACATAGTAGGTCCTTATAAATGCTTCCTTCTCTCTTCCCTCTTCGCCTTTCCCAGTGTCACAACAGATGGTAAGCTATTAAAAGATACATCAGATTTGCAGTCAAGACCTGGGTTCAGATTGCAACTCTTCTTTCTTGTCTGCATGACTTTTAGCATAGCCAAAACAGTATTTTTAAATTGGGCCTCAGGCAGTTTCCTAATCTATGGAATAAATGACCAGATGGTAGATCATCTCTGAAGTTCTTTTTCCAGATGTTGTGATCTTGGATACAGAAAGTGAGCCTAGAAAACATTTAATATAATCCTTATTTCATAGAGAAGGCTCACAGTTAAATGATTCACCTCAGGTCACCTAGAGGTAACCAGAAAGTTATCTTTGCCTCACTTTCCAAAAGGGGAAGCTGAGGCCAAGAGAAGGAAGTCAAATTACTTTTAGATTGTTGGGTCTCTATCCTAGGTCTCTTGACTCCCAGCCTGTCTAAATTCTATTCCTAAATTAGAAGCAGTGTGGCTTATTTATAAGTCAGACAACAAGGTTTCACGAGGTTTTTCTCTCTTTTCAGGTAAATCAGGAATTCAATTCCCAAAATGTGGCGGTTCTTGGCCACTCTGTGCAGCCTGGTTGTACTGACCAGTGCTTGGAGCAGATTGTCCTTTCCTCCACTTTCAGATGAAATGGTCAATTATGTCAACAAGCTCAACACTACATGGCAGGTTGGTCTTGGGAACATGTAGCTCACAAGCTGCCACTAATTAGGCTGTTGGGAGAAAAGCACTTTTGTATTCAAAACAAAACCTTAAAACACTATGGAAATATAACCTGTTGTTATGCAAGAGAGTTATTTAAAGGTTATGTGGGTGTTCTTTCCAAAAGATGCTTTTAAGTTTGTTGGAGACAGTAGGAAAGTCTACGTTAGCAAAGTTTCAGAATTAACCATACTCTGCACAGCACATATTGTCTGCTTTATTTACCATATTAATTCTGGTCACCTGAGTTTTAAGTAATTCAAGAGGATTTCCTCATTTATAACTAAAATTGTAACAGCCATTCAATTAGCTCCAAGCCCCCACCCTAGCTTATTAAAGAAACCTTTTTCAATAAGCAATTACTCAATGTATGTGTTCCACTGTTCAGCCATTAAGATCAGCCGTTAAGACTACAAGTTTCTTTTCATTCACTTTCTAGATAACCTCAATTGGTCTCTCTTCAACGACTCATCACCTCTCTCTCCAGAATGACAATTAAACTTCCAGTCTCCCACAAACAAACTCCCTATATAATTCTTTAAAATTTCAAATCCTCTTAAAAAAACAGTTTCTGTAGTCTCTGTAAGTGAGGCTATTGAAGCTGATGTTCTAAGAGTTGTGTGACTCTTGCTACTAGAATACTGAAGCTGATTAAAGAGGGTTTTTTTTTGTTAATATATGCCTAATGATTGTCTGCCAGTGGGACAAATTCAGTGGCCCAGCAATGACTGCTAACTAACAGGACCAGCTTAGTGAGCATTAATGTGTTTTCTTTGGTGGGGGAGGGAGTTTTTTCCTATTGCTCAGTAATGACCAATAAGTTTTGTTTTAGGCTGGGCACAACTTCCGTAATGTGGACATGAGCTACGTAAAGAAACTCTGTGGTACCTTCATGGGTGGAGCCAAGCTACTACCTCAGAGGTATTGAGTCATGGGAAGGGTACAACCCAAGGGAGAGGAGAGTAGGGGTGGGGGAATCACAACCATCTTCTTGAGCATTCAGAGCACAGGACCCCAAGATTTCATCTAGGAATTTGCTCCATTTCCACTATAACTTGATTCTTCTGAGCACTAGTCTCTCAGAAGTTTTAAATTTGATTCATATAAACTCAGGCTAGCCAGTAAGATGTAGTTATGAGACCAGGAAAAGGCTGCTAGGTCTTAGGGGCATTTGGGTCTAAGGCAAACTGTTGCCTCTTTAACACTCTGTTTCTGATTGGTTATTTAGTCTTAAGACTTATCTTCCCCTTCCTTCCCCCTCCCCCCATTTTAATTTGAGGGACATGGCAGAACAGTCTATTTGACCTCCTGAAACAAAGTTGTGTTCTTTATCCAGAATGTTTTTGGCTGATGGCATGGAGCTACCAGAAAACTTTGATGCCCGGGAACAATGGCCAAACTGCCCAACCATCAAGGAAATTAGAGACCAGGGTTCCTGCGGTTCTTGCTGGGTAAGAAGGTGGAGTGGGGTAGGGGGATGGCCTAGAAACAAGACATGGACCACAGACTTGGAATAAGGAGAGACCTGAGTCACGTAGGCAGGTTACTCTTATTTTATAGATAAGGAAACTGAGGCTTCAGCCAAGCGAATTAATACTTACCTCTCTCAAGGTCAGTGTAAACAAAATGCTTAAAAGCTTGTAAACATGAGATGCTAATGCTTCAGTAATCCCTTCCCTTCTTAGGCCTTATTTTTCCCCTCTGTAAAATAAAGAGATTGAACTAGATTTCTTTAAGGACTCTCTCAGCTTCCCTTTTACTTATCCAGGCCAGACATCCTGTACTACAAGCTGTGACCACTATATTGCTCTGTAAGAAAGTACCTTCTTTGTTATCCTACTCCAGCATCAGGAAAAGTTACAGGGAGAAGGTATTGCCTGGAGGGAAAGATTGGCTTTACTGTCCAAAGTGAAGTCCTTTTTAAGGCTGAACAACAAAGCCACTTAAATTCAGCACCAGTAGAGGACGGCTTTTCCCAAAGAAAAGTCTAGGCACAGTTTATGAGGTAGCAGATGTGGTTGCCCAGCTATCACCCTTAGATACTGATCCTTGAATGACTTCCATGAATCTCAAGTAAAATCTAGCTGGAAGATTGAGTATCACACTCATCCATTTGGGTTTTTCTTGCACTCCTTGTTGCTAGTCTCTGCTTCTCCTTGGATTCATCTTTGGATGGATTTGTTCCACAGGCATTTGGAGCTGTGGAAGCCATTTCTGACAGGATCTGTGTGCACACGGATGGAAATGCCAATGTAGAAGTGTCTGCTGAGGACCTGCTTAGCTGTTGTGGGTTTGAGTGTGGGGAAGGGTAAGTCTTGGTCCTAAGAGACAGGAGGGGTTGGGGCCCAAGCATAACCACTAGCTTTTAACTGCTTCCTGGGATGATTCCCAAGAACGAGTGGCAAAAGGAAAGGAAAGGAAAAATTAGAGCTATGTAATCCATGACTATTAGAATCTCAGTCTTTCCTTGGGAACACTTAACTATTAAGGGCCTGTTTTGATATATGGTGTTTACCAGCCCTGAGGTGGATGTGCTGGAGAGCAACACCCTTGTCATCAGGGATAGAGATTCATACTCTCATTTCTGCTGAAATAGATCATTATGAATAAGAAATACTTTGGAAGTAGCCAGTCCATTGAAAGGACCCTAAAATCATATAGATAATGCAAAGGCATCATCAAACTTCATCCTTTGGGGTAGGGTAGCCTGTACAAAGGAAAGAGTTTGGGGCTATGGAATCTGAGTTTGAATCCTTTGCTCTGTCACTTTATGCTTGGGTTGACTTGGAGCAAGTCATGGGGCATCAGTTTCCTTATCTGAAATATGAGGGGGGTTGGACTAGATGACCTTTAAGGTAGGAACCTTAAACCTAGCTCCAAATCTCTTATCTAGCTATGGAAGATGGCAAAAGAGAAGGATTAGATTCTGTCAGAGCCCAAGTTGTTGGTTTTGTGTTTTGCTTTTGCAGTAATTTTGAAAAAGCTCTAGAAAGTATGCGTGCATTTAAACACAATCTCACATAGGATATAGGTTTGAATGGATGCAGTATTTCAGGTCTTTATGTCAGCAACCTAGCACAAGGCCTGGCCCTTAGGAAGTAATTACTAAATGTTAAGCTTTCAAGCCACTAAGTAGGGAATCAGTGGTGATTTGGCAGGCAAAAAACTGGCATCATCTTGGACATCCTTCAGGACAAGGGAGGTGATGATCTTGCTGTACTAGTCTGACCCCATCTTGATTATTGTATTCACTTCTGGGTGACACCATTAAGGAAGGATACTGATGAAATATCACTCACAGATCAGTTCAGGGAACTAGGAATGTTTTGCTGAGAGAGACCTTCATGTATACATATAGACACATACATAATTTATATATAATTACACAATACAATTGTATAATTATTTATAATGTGTATGTTTGTGTCTATGTGTGTATATGAAAGGGTCTTTTGTGTAGAAAGAAGGATTAGACTTACTGTTTTTGGCCCCGGGGTGGAACTAGGAGCCACGGGCAAAAGTTAAAGGTAGGTTTCAAATCAGGAAAAACTTCCTCACCAAAGTGGAATCACTGTCACTGGTGATCTTTAATCAGAGGGATTCAAGGGATCCTGTGATCTCAACCCTATGCTGTGATTGGTCTGCCTTCTAGTCCTTCGAACCTTGACATTTTCCTATAAAAGAAGGGGTTAGATCTAAGGCCCTTGGATCTTAGATCTAAAGTTCTGATGTTCTGAATCTGATTTTCACTGCAGATTGGATCCTCATATTTTTTACCTGCCATTGCCTGGATTACTTTTTAAACTGCACAAAGACGAGGCGGCTAGGTGGTGCAGTGAATAGAGCACCAGTCCTGGAGTTAGGAGGACCTGAGTTCAAATTCGGCCTCAAACACTTAACACAAAAGCTAGCCGTGTGACCTTGGGCAAATCACTTAGCCCTAATTGCCCTGCCTTCCCCCCTCCTAAAAAGAAAAAAAAATTGTACAAAGATAATTAGTGTCTGAAGGCCTCAGGTAGACTTCGAGTAGTAGTATTTCTTCATGGAGGAAGTGAACTGAGAAGCAAGGATAGGGGTATAGTAGTGGTTTTGGGGGATTAGAGGAAGGAGTTGCCCACTGAGTATCAGAGCCTCAGCTGTCATCTCATTTAACTTTACCTTACCAGACCCCTCTAGTGACACGTACTTTACTAATTATTGAAACAGTTTGTTCTTATCTGGACTTGTCTCCCAGCTGTAATGGTGGCTTTCCTTCTGGAGCTTGGAGGTATTGGACCAAGAAAGGACTTGTTTCTGGTGGCCTCTATGATTCCCATGTAGGTAAGTACCCATTCCTTAAAGTAGCACTTCATATAACCCATATGGGGTCTCAAAGTATAGTGTAAGAAAGTGACGGAGAGGTCTTGAGTAGAAAAAATTTAAGAAGCCCTGCCTTAATGTTGATTGTTGCTATATTCATGAATCTCCACGTGTGGCTTTCTTATAAGCAGTGAAAGTATCCATTGGTTTTGTTTGTGATAGTGGGGGAAGGAAGGAACTTTGGTTTGTTCTGGTTATTTGAGTTAGTTTCTGAGGGAGAGAGGTAAGAAGATTTTCTCTGGTCCTTTGGTGTACAGTATCACAATGATCACAAGATCATTAGACTAGAATTCAGAAGACTATCATTTGAATTTTAGCTTTAGCCCCATATAAGTTCCATTTATCTCTTCTATGAAATGGCAATTATATATGTCCTTGGTTCCCTAGGGTGAGTGGGATGCTAGGTCTGCAACTTCCCTTCCCTTCTTTGCTGAGGTGGGGATGAAGAATGTTATATCTATGCTGATTAAGTTGGTGTTTGGCTTTTCTGAATTATTTTTCCTTAGTTAGAACAAATGATTTCTTAGTTAGGGAACTGGGAAGAAATACGTTAGGAAATACGAGTGATAGAAAAAAAATAACGAAAAAAAGCACTATGCAAAAAGATGTCCGGGTTGTGTAAAGAACAACACCAGCGTAAAAGCTTTCTTTACATAAATATTTTAGGGAGATATCTTCCCAGTTTTAAGGGAATGGGATGGATGAAAAGATTAAAAGGATGTATTGGTTCTTCTTCTCATAGTCTTAGTATTATGGTTGTCTCCACTCCACTACTGTGATAACTTGCATATGAGCCCAAGGGAGAAATACAGTGTGGGACAAGTATGGGGAAAATACACTGAGTGCAGGCAGGATAGATTAGTTCCAGGAAGGCTTTTCCCAGACCCGTGGCGCAGAGTAGGAGTAGAGTGACTGAAACCTTAACCCCATTGCTGTTTGGTTCTTTCAGGCTGCCGACCTTACTCCATCCCTCCATGTGAGCACCATGTGAATGGTTCCCGCCCTGCCTGTACTGGAGAGACAGGAGATACCCCCAAATGCAGCAAGAAATGTGAAGCAGGCTATTCTCCTGACTACAAAGATGACAAACACTATGGTGAGCAGGACTGAGGGTCTGTATGAAGGGCCAGAATCACATCTTATATAGTAGCTCAAGTCTTAAGCTTTAGATTGACTAGGCATACCCAAGGCAATTAAAAAAAAAAAAAAAAAAAAAAAAAAGGAAAGTCTCCCTAACTGTCAGGGAAAAGCAGACCCATCTTGACCTCCACATTTTATGTCTCCCATGTAGCTCTTGTAGTTGGGCTGGTCTATATTCACAGAAGTTAAGGCCTCATAAAACACACAGCCCTTGCCCAAGATTTCTATTTAGAAATGTTTGGGCAGGAGGAGAGTACTGGACTTCAGCAGCTGGCAGCATAAAACTGTAACCCTGTACTGGATGAAAGGCTAGGTGAAAGCTGGACAGGGAGGAGTTGGAATGGAGTTTCAAGTTCCTTTCCCTGTTGAGTCTGCTATGGGCAAAACTCATAGTTGGCTGTTCTGTCTTGACTTTCAGGATCAACTTCATACAGTGTACCTTCAAGTGAGCAAGAGATCATGGCTGAGATCTACAAGAATGGCCCAGTGGAGGGAGCTTTTCTCGTGTACTCTGACTTCCTCCAGTACAAGTCTGGTGAGTTGTTTTCATTGTGCCTGCTTCATCTGAAGGTAGAGGGATAAGTCCAGAGAGGCTGTCAGGTAAAACATATGGCAGAAGTGACCATTCGACCACAAGACTATTCTATGACTTGTTCACAGTCACACACCTTTTTTTAAAAATTGATTTGTTTATTTACTTTTAGTTTACAAGATTCAGTTCCACAATCCTTTGAGTTTCAAATTTTCTCCCCTCTTTCTCCCTCCCCCCTCATGGCGGCTTGCAATCAAGTATAGGATCTGCAAATACTTTTACACTGGACATTAGTCTGGTTGTATAGAAAGGTTGTAACCAATGGAGTGAACAATGGGGAAAAAAGAAAGAGAACCAAACGTGAAAAAGAACGATAGCATGTAGATTGCTTCAGTCTCCATTTAAATTCTGTTCTTTCTAGATCTTTCTCTGAATGTTGGTATCTCCTTCCATCCTGAGACTTGTAGAGTTGTCTTATAACTCTGCATTGCTGAGAAGAGTCCAGTTTATCAAAGTTGGTTGTCACACATACATCTGTGTCTATGATTGTATACAAATTTTTTCTGGTTCTGCTCTTCTTACTCAGTTTGTATGAGCCTCTCCAGGTGAATATGAAGACTGTCTCCTCCTGATATCTTATAGCACAATAGTATTCCATTACATTCATATACCACAGTTTGTTTAGCCATTCCCCAATTAATGGACATCCCTTTAATTTCCAGTTTTTGCCACCACAAAGAGAGCTGCAATAAATATTTTTGTACATATGGGTCTTCCTCCCACTTCTATGATCTCTTTGGGATACAACCCCAGAAGTGGTATTACTGAGTCAAAGGGTATGCAGTTATTTATAGCCCTTTGGGCATAGTTCCTGATTGCTCTCCAGAGTGGTTGTATCAGTTCACAGCTCCACCAACAATGCATTAGTGTTCCAATTTTTCCACATCCTCTCCAGCATTCGTCATTTTCCTGTTTTGTCATCTTAGCCAATATGACTGGTGAGATGTGGGTACCTCAAAGTTGTTTTGATTTGCATTTCTCAAATCAATAGTGATTTAGAGCATTT
>CM053585.1:141607239-141627003 GCA_028646515.1 Pseudochirops corinnae
GGGGGGGGGGGGAAGGGAGGGGAGAAAATCTGAAACTCAAGTGATTGTGGAACTGAATCTTGTAAATTAAAAGTAAATGAGTAAATAAATTAAAAAAAGAAAAAAGAAAAAAAAAAGATTTTGAGTTCCAAATTTTTTTCTCCCTCTCTCCCCTCCCCCTTCCCTAAGAGGACAAGCAGTCTGATAAAGACTATATATATGTACAATCATATTAAATACATTTCCACATCAGTCATGTTGTAAAAGAAGAATCAGAACAAAAGGGAAAAAAACATGAGAAAAAAAACCAAAGAGAAAACTGCTTTGATCTGTATTCAGACTCCATTGTTCTTTCTCTGGACGTGGATAGCATTTTCCATTATGAGTCTTTTGGAATCATCTTAGATCATTATATTTCTGAGTAGAATTAAGTCTGTCAAAGTTGGTCTTCGAATAATGCTATTACTATGTATAATGTTCCCTGGTTCTGCTCACTTCATGCAGCATCAGTTCATGTAAGTCTTTCCAGGTTTGTGAAAAGTGTTTTGCAATTGTGTTTATATAGCTCCTGGGTTTGTCTTAGCAAATATTTTATGCCGTTTCAAATTATTTTAATTAGAATTTCTCTTTTATCTCTTCCTGGGTTTTTTTTTTTTTGTGGTAATCATAGAAATGCTGATGATTTATGTGTAACTCCATTATTTTCAGAGATGAATCAGTCCTGGGGAGGTTAAGTGAACTGTCCAAGTTCCATCTTGGAGGCAGGATTTTATCAAACCCAGGTCCCTTCTAGGGCCAGTTTGCTTTCTACTTAATGCCTGTGCACCATAGGTTCCTCATCTGCAAAAGCCCCTTCTACCCTAAACTTTTGATTCTGTCCCTATAAATTGTATAACAGTTGCATATGGTATGGTGGAGGGGAAGAGAAAATGGGAAAGGCTTTGAGCAGGAGATTGTCCCTTGAGCCCTTGAAACTAAGGATTCTTAAAGGAAAATGTGAAGGAATGCATTTCTTGCATGAGGAGAAACCTGTGTTAAGACATAGAAACTATCCTCTCTCTACTTCCTTTCAAAGCCTGTGTACTGGTAATATTCAACTAGATTTTCAACAGGCAACTCAAACTGAAGTCCAAAATAAAACTCATTCCCAACCCTCTCCCTTCCTCCTCAAAGCAAAAGAAAAGAACAAATCAACCTGTAGCTTATAGTCAAATTTTCCTATTTCTGTAAGAAAGCACCACGCTACCAAATGCTTAGGTTTATAATCCCAGCATTTTTACTTCTCTCCACCTCTGCCACTCTTCTCATATCCAATCAGTTGCCAGATCTTCTGGAATTTACCTCTACAACATCTCTTGCATCTACTCAGCCACCACTCTAGTTTTGATTATCACCTTGAACCTGTACTATTGCATGAGCCTCTTAATTGGTCTCTGCCAGAAGTCTTTTTCCCTTTCTGATTCATTCTTCATACAATTTGCCAAAGTGATATTTCTATAACATCCCACAGTGTCACTCCCCTGCTCAAATTCCAGTGATTCATTATCTCCAGAGCCAAATACAATCTCCTTTCAAATTAAAAGCCCCAACCCGGCTTCAACTTTTCTTTCCAGGCTTGTCATTTGTTGCTCCTCTTCATTTACTCTTCAGTCTAACTAAACCAGACTTTTTGCTGTTCTGCACACATCTTTTTCATTGAGGCTTTGCACAAACTGTCATCCATGCCTTGAAAAGGGGTATTTCCTGAGACAGTCCTCTTAACCTTTGGCTTTGGACTGGAATCCTTAATTTTTTTTTTCAAACTGAGCTCAAATGCTACCTACAAGAGGCCTTTCCCTGGTTTTAAGTGCCTCCCCCTGCTCCTAAGGACTCTTCTTGTTCTAACCTTTTATTATCCTATTTGGGGAGTAAGTGAATACTTAGGGCCTCCTGTTGATTGGCATCATCATTCTTTGGAGGACAGGGAGCTATTAAGTACTCAGATTGTTCTGTTTCTCTTCCTATTGGAAGGACCTCATTCCTTTAGCTTAATTCTTCCCTTTCTTTATTGTCACATTCTTCCACTTTGCATATTCCTGAAGCACATAAGACATCCTATTTGCCTTTTTCCTCGTTTTTACCTCTAGGCCCTTCTTTCACTTTTTTGGGGGGAGGGGGAGGGGTAATTGGAGTTAAGTGACTTGCCCAAGGTCACAGGGCTAGTGTGTTAAGTGGCTGAGGCTGGATTTGAACTCAGGTCCTCCTGACTCCAGAGCTGGTGCTCTATTCACTGTGCCACCTAGCTGCCCCTTTCACTTTAGATAAAGAATAACTTACCCAGAAACTGAGGGTGCTTTCCATTAGTCCATTTATTATCTCTTTAAAAAGAAAAACTAGCCTATACTTGGAGCATAGAGCATTTACTTGTCAATAGAAGACAGACTCATTGCAAAATTGCACAGGTGAATGCAAGCTATTCCTTGTTCTCCTTAATTGACTTGCCCGTGGTCACATGGCTATTAAGTATATGAAATAGGATTTCAACTTGGGTCTTGCTAATTACAGACCTAGCTCCCTATCCAATGAACTACTCAGCTGCCTCAAATAGAGAGTCTTTAGCTTGGCCCTAAAGGCCTCCATAGATTTTCCACAGATTGGGGATGATCTCTTATCTACCGTTCCAGTATTATTTCACATTATTATTATTTTATAAGTGATGATACTTTCAGGAAGAGAGATTATCAATCCTCTCTTGTTCCTACCATTATCTCCTGAGTCCTAGGATAAACCTTAATCACTGTACTGAGTATAATTTACATAGCACTTTAATTTTATAAAGTCCTTTTAAAAAATTACTTTCAAAAATTAATCCTGCAAGCTATTTGCTCTGTTTTTTTTCTTGTTTTGTTTTGTTTCCTCTTTCCCACTGATCATTCCATCAGTTACAATCCTTCTTTACAACCTAATGATTAATGGAAAGATATTTGTAGATCCTGTATCCAAGTACATGCCACCATGGTGGGGGGGAGAGGGAGGGGAGAAAATCTGAAACTCAAGGGACTGTGGAATTGAATGTTGTAAACTGAAAGTAAATAAACCAATTTAATTTTTAAAAATTAATCTTGCAAGGTAGGTAGTGCAAGTGTTATTTTTCTGATTTTTATACATGAGGAAAGTGACTACTGGAAATTTTAAGTGGCTTGCCAATTGTAACACAGGAAATAAGTATCAAAGGCTGCACTCAGACCCACACCTCTTTTAGCCAAAGAAACTAATTCAGTCTTTAGACTGCATTTAGATAGGCGAGATGTCTACAACAGTGGAAGGAACAGTCTCACACTACTTGTCCCTAGTGATAGCACCTCTATAAAATTGTGTTCAGTTCTTGGTGCCACATTTTAGGAAAGATATTGACAAAAGAATGTGCTCAGAGTGGGGTGAACAGATGGTAAATTTACAGGAAATCGTGCCATATGTGGATTGGTTAAATAACCAGGGAATATTTAGCATAAAACAAAGAAGACTTGTGTCCTGATTTAAGGTACATAATAGCTGTTTTCAATTGTCTTAAGAGCTGTCCCCTGAAAGAGGTATTATATTTGCTCTACTAGTTAAAGGCTGAGGTAGAAGCAGTGAGTGGATGTTGAACAAGTTAGATTTTGGTTAAATGTAATAGAAAATTGCCTAATAAAAGCCGGAGAAATTGTAAGGAAGTTTTCCCTTGCTTTGTTCCCTTTCCAGTTAAGGAAACTCCACCTATGCAGATTGGCACCTTGGCTCCATCCTTAGAAAGGGACCTGGGGCACTCAGGCTAAGCCACTTGCCCTATGACTTTCTTAAATAACATTGAAATTGTACTGACTTAACTGGAGGTGTGGGAACAAAGATCCTAAGGAGACCTTCTAGTAGTTCCTAGAGTTCTCCTAGTTGACATTTCTGCCATACTTTTCCTAATCTCCCAGGGACAAGCCACCATTGGCTATAAATAGCCAAACTAATTAAAAGGCATTTACAGATACAGTAGGGAGAGAGAAGAGGAGACATTCTAGGAAAGGAATTGAAGTAGAGAGGTGTTTGCTGGACTGTGGCTAGAAGTTAGATAAGTGAGATCGTTGGTTAAAAGGTACTCTGAAAGTGGTGAATGGTGTCTGGGTGCATTTGAGGGCTCAGAGGTTTGCTGGGGCCAGTTATATTTAATGCTGGCTTGAGAAGTGCTTATTGGAAGCGATTCCTAGGCTCAGATAATAAATAACTGCAGAACTAGGGACCATACAAACATTTGTTCAACAAGGCTGTACTTAGTACTCAAGGATGTTCTGGGAATACTTTGGTTACTGTAGAAAGATGGATCTGTTTGGATTTCTTAGCCTGTGAACTTACATAGTGCAAGGAAGGGTAGTTTTGTGGCAGACAAAAAGGGATTTTATGCATAGTGCTCCCCTTATATACTTCTTCCCTTTTTTGGTCTAAACTGGCCTTGCTGTTCTTCACTAATGACATTCCAGCTTTGGCGCTGGTTGCTCGACAAACGAATTGCGTAATGGGCAGTGCCGAACCAGTGCAGGGGAAGCATCACCTTCGAGCAACAAGCAGGTGGCGGGCTGGGAAATCACTCCAACTTTCAGTGGTTCAGGGTTACTTCGAAGCTCAGCTCGGGCGGTTCTGTTTCGGACGCACTACCCTCACTCCCCCCCCCCCCCCCGCGGAACGAGGAGCTTTGGCGCTGTTCCTCAGCCAGCCGGAACCGCCGTACTTGAAGGGAGGAGCCAAGGCCCTGCTGGGTGATGGAAAGGGATCGGAACCCAGGGCACTGCCTCAAGCTCCGGGGCTGAGCCATAGGCAACTAACCATCCGACACCCAGGACCTTAGCACAATTCCACCTATACCACAGCATTTAGCTCGAACGCCGCACTCCTCCTCCATTCCGACTAACAAGAGTTCAGAGTAAGGAGCCCAGAGGCCTCGCGTATGGAAACCCAAGCCGGTGGTCCAATGGGCTTCGGTAAGGCGTCCGTCACACCAGATTCGTCCGGCTTGCCTATTGGCTAGCGTCTTCCTGGTGCGAGCAGTGTGAGCCAATGAGCATGCGTCATTCTACCCGGCGATCTCGGGAGGGGGTGGGATCTCGAGCCTCAGGCACCGGTTGGTGGCGTAGTGATAGAAGGGGCGTGACTAACGGCTTCGAACCTCCTCCGCCCGCGGTTCCTTTCTTGGGGCTCCGCCCCTTTGACTTCTGTGTATTAGTGGTCTGTAAGTCACGGCGCCGGCGGTTACCAAGGAAGGGAAGGGAAGCCGGCTGCTAGGCTGACTGACTGACTGACTGACTGACTGACTGACTTACTTGAAGACGAGCCGGTCTGTAGCCCCGACATGGAGTTTGTGGAGCTGCTCGGGCACCCGGAGGAGCTTTACAACCTCCTGCGGTTCAAGATGGGGGGAGCGAGGAAGGTGATGCCCAAATTGGACCAGGTGAGTGGGGCGTTGCCCGAGGCCCCCAACCGGGCCGCAGCCCGGGTCCAATGCACGCCCTCCCTCCTTTCCTCCCTTCCCCACCCCAGACCAGCCCTCTGCTTCGGAGTCCCTTAGGGCTGTCAGCCCGCCCCCAGCCTGAGACAGGTGAATGATAAATGGCAGCTTCTCCCAAGATACTTATTGTGCTCAACCAGCGGTGCTGGGGAAGAACCGGTCTGTGCCGCCCCTCCCCCCCTCCGCCCCTAGCAGCCTAGCATAATCCTTGGGGCATAGTAGGTGCTTAATAAAGTCTGATTGTGGTGGGTTCCTGGCTTTCTTAATAGGAAAGGAACATGGAGATTACTTAACTTCAGTTTACTCCCTGCCTCTGCATCCCCCACGCCATTTTACAAAGAGAGGAAAACGTAAGCTTCGTAGATCCGGGAAGGTTTTCAGAAATCATTTAGCCATAGGGTCATGGGGCTAGAACTAGAAGATCCTTCAGACTCAAGGTCAGCTACCGTCATTTTACAGGTGAGGTGATGAAGTTTTGAAGACAGGTCTTGACTTCACATCCACAACTCTGGCCTAAGGTCACTGTAGTAGAGACAAAATTCATGATAAGATGAAATTTTGAAAGTGAAATCGAGAAAAAACAAAAACAAAAATCTTTAGATAAAGTGGAAAAGGCCTTGTAGATGAAGTCCAGACCTGTTTTTCCAATACAGGTTCTCCTGACTCTGGGTCACAGTGTCCTCCTCTGCAAAATAAATGATGTGGGCCAATTATTTTTTTCTTTTATATTCTTTTTAAAATTTAATAGTATTTTATTTTTTCCAATTATATGTAAAGGCAATTTTCAGCATTTAGCCAGTTAATTTATAAGTCTCTTTCACCTCTAAATATTAAGCTACCAGGTTTAGGGCTCTTGACCGAATACTGGACCATGAAAAGAGAATTATCTCCTGTGAATTAGTAGGAGAATTGGGTTATATTAAGGGATTGGTCACTAGCTTTGTGATCTTGGGAGAACCTCTTTTTACTCTGTCTCCCCCATCTTCCCTAAAATGAAAGGGTAGATTTAAGGATGTCCAGACCTGGGCATTTCAGAAAATTTGCTTTTGAAAGACTAGAGTTGCTCTTGTAGCCTGGAGATCCTAGTTTAGGTTTTTACAGGAATTTCTTGAAAAGTCTGTCATAGTCAAATGAACTTGAACAGAAGATTGTCCAGAACAAGTTATTGTCGAAAAAATGCATGAAGACATTTACCCTTTAGGAGTTATCTTCTAGTAGGCAAGACAGAGTTACTCACCAGAAACAGCCATTTACTCTTTGTTAAACCACAAGATAATAAGTTGCAAGGTTGAGTGGTAAAAATTATGATTACTAAATGAATTAAAAGTGAGGGAAATACTAAGCTGGTTTTAGAGAGCTGGTTTTTATTTGAACCGTTAAAGTTGGGCAAAATTTGGATTGTTGGAGAGGAGGGAAAAGGGCATTCCCTTAAGAGGGTGAGAAAAGACATGGAAGTAGGATTCATCTTGGCCTGTTTGTGAAAAGATGTGGATACCACCTGGGTTTGTGAGGAGCAACTCTAGGACTCTTGACGAGACTGATAGAACATGAATGAAAAGTGGAAGATTTTGAAATTGATGTGGTAGGCAAAGCAATAAGAAGTTGCTAGTTGGGGGGGGAGGAGGAGTGATATGATGAAAGCAATTGTTCAGGTGTTAAGCCCTTACTGTGTAAGGGCATGGTGCTATGCAGTGGAATACAAAAGGAAAAGTAAAAACAGTCCTTATTTTTGAGGAGCTTTCATGCTAATGGGGAAGACCACATATATAAAACATAACATAAATGCAAAGTAAATGGAATCCAACCCCAGAGAGCTGGCACTGGCAGCTAGGCACCTCCTAGAATAAGCAGAGCTTTAGATGAGTCTTAAAGGAAGCCAGTGATCTAAGAGGGAGAGGTTAGTAAGGAGTGGCACATGGAACAGACCGTGAAAAGTCACAGAGATAGAGTATGGAATGTTATGTTCAAGGAACTGAAAGTAAGCCAGTATTACAAGATAGTAGAGTCTAAGGAGGGGAGGAGAATGTAAGAAGATAGGAAAAGTAGGGACCAGGTTATGAAGAGCTTTAATATCAAGCAAAGGGGATTATTTTTGACACTGCAGGTAATAGGGCATCACTAGACATGATCAGACCTAAACTTAAGAAAATTTACTTTGGAAGCTGAATGAAAAATGAATTGGAATGGGGAAGAGACTCGAGGCAGGGAGACCAATTAGAAAATTATTGTAATAATATAACAAAAGGTTATGAGGCTTGAACCATGGTGCCAGCTTTGTGAGTAGAGAAAAGAAGAGATAACAAAGAAGAGATGTCAAAGTAGAAACAACATTTGGCAACAGCTTGGATAAGTGGAGAGATTGAGAGAGGAAATACAGATTACATACAGGTTGTGAATCTGGGTGACTGGAAGATTGGTGTTCCTTTCAATAGTAATAGACAGTTCAGAAGAAGGGTGGGACTTGGGAGAGAAGATACTGTTGTGTTGTTGAATTTGAAATATGAGGTGAGAGTTGGGAGTTAATGATATTGAGGTGTTTAAAGCCATAAAAATGGGTGCTTGCAAAGAATCCTTGAGAAATGTTTACCTCTGGAGAACAGTGCTAGAGACAGAAACAGGTTGTTATTAATGGAGAAGTTTTACCAAAATATATATCCTTTACTTAGTTTCTGAGCCTTAAAATACTTTCCCCTCTCATATAGGGTGACCAAAGAGTCAGAATGATTCAGGTTGTAATCCTGAGTGACTAAAAGGATATTGGTACCCTCAACAGAAATTGAGAACTTAGAAGAAAGAATAGGTGGAGATAATGAGTTATGGTTTCCACGTATTGAGTTTGAGATGCCAATGGGACATCCAGTTTGAAATGTTCAGTAGGTAGTTAGTGATGTGGAACTGGAGCTTAGGAGAAAGACTAGCTTCGGACATATGAATCTGAAAGCAATCTACACAAAAAGGGTAACTGAACTATGAGCTGATGATGCTACCAAAAGAGTAGAGAGAAAAGGACCTATTAGGGGTAAATCCATATTGCTTTGTAAGTTTGAATGAATTGGTGACTTCCATTAGATGATCTGTCAAAAAACCTACACTTAAAAAACAGATTTTACAGAGTTTTTACTTTTATAACAAGAAGGTTCTTTTCTCCAAAAGAAAAGTTTCACTTGTTGCAAATGGTACATTAAATAGTGACCACAGCTAGACTGCTCCTTACTTCTTATGCTTTCTAATGGATCATCATTGTAGCTAACTCCTTCCATTTGTGCTTCTGCTCCTTTTCATCCTCTGTGGTTCTCGTCTATGCCCTCTATTTATCCAAGACACTGCTGATGAGTGTTCAAGGAGAACTAGTATATCTGTTATGAGGGCTTGCTGAATGCTTTTTAGGACTGCTCATCTACCTTTGTGGTCTACCTAGCACTTGATTTTCACCTGGGGCTCCAATAAGCTGTAGCATGTGGACACATCTTGGTAAATCATCTCAGCAGACTGGCTAAACCGAGGTGAAGATAACCAAGGGGCCTCCAACTGGTCGGTGAGTCAGAGGGCTGTCTACCCCAAGCATGTGAAGACTTCCCCTGGTGGAATGGGCATATAAGAACAGTTTGTTGCAGCAGCCATGGAGGCTACTGAAGCAGGCCCTCTGGAATCCTTAGAACTTGGTCAAGGCATTAGAGATGCCAATGCTATATACTACATCCCCAGCCATTGCTGGTCATCTTGACTTTTGTCTTGCCACTGGACTTCAGTTGACTCTGAAAGAGAGAATGAGGCACAGAAAGACTGTGCAACTCTGCCTCACCTAAATCTATTTCTTGAATGAGTCAAGCCATCATTCCATGATGTCATTGGTTCTCTTCGAAAATGAAGGACAAACAACAAATTTCTGAAAATGCAACATTGTCTCTCCATCTTTGTCACTACATGACCACGCAGACCATCTCCTTTTCTAGTTATAATGTTGTGGTGAAGTCTTTTGTTCCTCTTCTTTCATTCCCTCTACTGTCATTTGGGTGACCTACAATTTTGATTCTTTAGAACTTTTGGTGTTTCTTGATTTGCAGCCAATAGTTCGTCACTGGGGAGATTATTAGAATTGGAAAGATAAGCTTTAGTGGCAATGAGCATCATACTATCCTTGAGAACGTTGCATATTTTTCTAAATGTAGTCCATCCTGTTCTTCTCTTGTTTGATTCAGGGCCTGTCTCATCCACCTGCAGTACTTGTCCAAAGGTAAATGTGCTGTTGGTTTCCACTCCAGTTGTATCTTCTTATCTGGGCAATATCCATTACTTTTCCACTTTATTTTTCCTATGTGAATTACCAAGCCAGTTTCTTAGTTAGCTGTGGATCTCATTGAAGAATCCTAATAATGTTCTGGTTCGCTGAAGCAATTGGTACGGTATTATCTACAAAATGGAGCTTGTCCTCCCTATTGGATTTAAAATATTCTCTTCATACAACATTTTTAGAACTACATTCAGTGTACTGTCTACATTTTTAAGCAGTGAAACTATCAGAGCTTTAATAGAGGGGTATTTTGCTGTTTTTATTTTCTGATACAGAAATCTTGTCTGACAGTTTGTCTTGTGTTTTCTCTTGATTAGAATAGCTAAGTCTTTCACAGTTGATCATCCTTAAAATATTCCTGTTACTGTGTACAATATTCTCTTGTTTTTCTCATTTACTTTGCATGATATACAATGGATTTGAAGCCTTGATTTGGGTTCAAATTCTAGGCTAGTAATTTACTACCTGTGTGATCTTATGTGATCTATAATCTGCAAAGCCTCTCTGGGTCTCAGTTTCCTTTATCTCTAAAATAAGATCATCTCTAAAGTTCATCTCTCTCTTAATTCCTATGATCCTACTGAAAATAAGGGGAAAAGAATAGAGGTATAAGAGATATAACTAGGGAAATAAATTCAGTCCCTAGTTCTGGTGATGCAAGGTGTCTTGTAATATGACATAATGAAAAGTACAGCCTTCTATAAGAAAGTGGTTTTTAGATATTCATGCTTTGACTAAATCCAAGTGAGTATAACTAGATAGAGTTAAGGAACAGGTGAATTTACTATTAAAATAAAAATGAAGGCTAATGGACTGATGTTAATTTGTTTATAAGAAAGTGTAATCAAACTGATTTTTTTAAGTGGAACAGAAGTTGATTTCATTAACATTCCTACCCTTTCTATTCATTCTTTTTTGCTTCTTTGATATGAGGTAGAAATAGTTATGCCCAGAATTTTTAAATATCCTAAGACTAAAGCTATTTTTAAAATGTGTGTTTGTGTATACATATATCTCCCAGTCTTAATTTTTATTAGGAAAACATTTTGTTTGAGCAGTTAAGGGAGATAGTTTGAAATTCTTATCAGATTTCTTCCCACCACATTGTATTTGCATCAGAAAAATTGGTAGAAAATACTGCTTCTGTTGTACAGTTTGCCCTTACTCTTTTTGTTGTTTAGTCGTGTTGGACTTTTAGTGACCCCATTTGAAGTTTTCTTGGTAGAAATACTGAAGTGGCTTACCATTTCCTTCTCCAGCTCATTTTACAGATGAGGAAACAGAGGCAAAGCGGGGGTAAGTGAGTTGTCCAGGGTCACACAATAAGTGTCTGAGGCCAGATTTGAATTCAGGAAGAGATTAGTCATCCTGACTTTGAGCTCCCTACTCTATCCACTGTGCCACCTAGCTGCCCCTTATTTCTTGTTTAGAAAGTGTAAATAGTCTAGTGATCTACAGCCCAGCTAAAAGATCAGCCTGAATTGTAGTCAAATACTGTAACAGGAATATTCAACTTTCCTATAAGTTCTAATTTTATTTTGTAGGGAGTAGCAACTGTAATACCTGGGCTTAAGGAAATGGAAGTATAGACATTTTAATTATTCAACAAATACTGAACTTTTTGAGAATAACACATAGTGGTTTTTGGTTTTGTTTTTAATGAGAATAACAGCATGGTGTACCAATAGATTAGCACTTGTTTTAGATTTTTGAGACTGGGTTCAGATATGTGACTCTCAACAAAAATTCACCTATTCTGGTTCTGTTTCTGCTTGTGTAAAGGAGGTTGGGTTAGATTACTATCTCTAAGGACCCATCAAACTCTCCAATTCTGTGAATCTCTAATAAGGAGGTAATAGTGTTAAAGTTCAAAGTTAAAGGAACTAGGAGTGCTAGGTCCTTCAGTGGGTTTTAAGGGGTTAAGGAAGTGGGCACTTGTTATTCCATGTGTGGGGGCGGAGCATGGAGTGGAAGTGGGTGTCCCAGGGGCCTTTGGCTGTTTATCTGACTGAAACTGGGGAGTGCCTGTTTGTTTTGGGGCTGGGAAGTCTATACTTCGCTACTCCTAGTCTATCGATCTTCTCCCTTAGGTCATGGAAAGGAACTCCTGACTGCCTCTGCACTGAACCCCGCCTCGCATGGCCGCTGCCTGCTGCACCAAGGCTGGGGCTTTTTTCAAGCTCACTCTGGGGCTGACTCCTACAGCAGCACCCAGGGCTTCTGGGATAGGGGTCGGGAACTCCCAGCGCTGTTATGTTTTTGCTTTCTTCCCCTGGACTAGTAGGGATTGGTGCAGAGGAGAAGGAGTGTGTTATTGGCCCCCTACTATCTCTCGCCTACCCCATCCCCGTGCCTCCTCAACTTCTGCTTCCACCTCCGCCTGTGTTCTCTGTCCACAGGACTCTCTCAGCGATGGCCTGAAAACTTGTTACAAGTACTTGAACCAGACCAGCCGCAGCTTTGCTGCAGTTATCCAGGCACTGGATAGCGAGCTGCGGTGAGTACTGTCAGCTATGGTGGAAGGAGAACCTCCTTTATGGGGTAGTTGACTCATCTGATTTATGCAAGATGGACCTGAGGTTGTTGTGAAGAGTTGACTGGAATGCAGCCTAATATTCCTTCTTTTCTGCAGTGTGTCTTGTCTAGATTGTTTTCCAACCCATATAAAGGTGTCCAGAGTTGAAATTCCCACATTTTTGATGGGAATGCCCCTGAGGCACCTTGACATTTAATGACATTTGAAAAGAGGATTGGCATAGTTCACTTTTAGGGGGCAGTGGCAGTTTTATTCCTGCAGGTTTTGTGAATTAATTTTTTTTGAACAGTACATGCCAGATGTTTAGACTAAGATCCCTTTCTCTGTATCTTGACTGCAAAGTATTAGTAAAGTTTTGTATGCCAGCCCTGTATATATTGCTTTTTATTTAAATACAGCTAATCCTGTGGGGATAGTGGTAACAACCAATTGTTATTCTGTTAGAATCAATACACATGAATAAGGAAAACTAATACAAGTGCAGTTGATTATAAAGAAAACTTTAGATGGATTGTAAATTTTCACATGGTAATCAGTCAGAGGGCATTGTTGCATATAAAGGTTGGGGGCTGTAAGCCAGGAGACACTCATGACCTTGACTATGTGACATCCAAAGTTTATTTATCTTTTGTTCAGTTTGAAATCTTTCTCCGTAATCTGATTCTTAATAAATAAAATGTACCCGGTGGTAAATTAAACACAACTCATGAAGAAAGAAGTTCACTATTGAAGAAGGACTTAACTGCTTTTTTTTGGGGGGGGGGGGTATCTTCTTTTTATGAATTGTCTTTGAGCCATATGAGTATGTTTCTTCAATATTAAGATATATTTTTGAAAATTGTATCAAATTCCTTCTGTCTTCAACCTAAAATGATTAAGAAGTTAATTAAATTTGACAGACACTCGTCAAATGGAGTGTGATGTGTAGGGCACCCTGTCTAACACTGAGGTTGCAAAAAGAAAACAGCCCCTATCTTAAAGGAGTTTGCATTCTAAATTAATATTTTGGTTAGCTGAAAATTATTCATATCTTTGATACATAGCTTACCAAAAACTGACCATTAGTGCATTCTTGATTCAGTAGGCACTTGAAAAATCTCTCAAAACCTCATCATCCACTTGAACTAATGCAATAGTCTCCTAAAAGATATTCCCACTTCCTTTACACATCTACAGACTACTTTGCTTTTGCATAGATTTAGTTTTGTCATTCCTTTGCTCAAAGTCTTCTTTACTTATTTACTTCTCAAAGTAAAATGTTTACTCTGTTGTCAGGCCTTCATAGCCCTTTAAATCTGTCCTCTTCCTACTTTTGCAGACATTTCTTTTTTGTTTACTTATTTTCCTTTTGATCTTCTCTTTTAAAATTTTAATTGATATATTTTGTTTTAACATCACCCTTATTACCATAATATCCCATCTCCTTCACCCCAGAGAGGAATCTCTTTTAACAAAGAGTAAAAAAGAAAGAGGGTAGGGAGTAGTGGTTCATTAAAACTATATAGCATCAGTAATCTTTAAGTATATGCAAGGTTCCTTCCCCCTTCCATGTCCACCTCTACAAAGAAGATACATATCCATTTTTCCATCTCTCTTTCTGAACATGCTTTGTGATTATAAAATATAACCATTGAGTTTTGTTGTTGTTGTACTTTCCATTTACATTGTTGAGTCATTTAAAAAATGTTTTCCTTGTTCTGTTTATTTCACTTTGTGTTAGTTAATTCAAATTCTGCCATGCTTTTCCACATTCTTCATAGCCAGCCTTATTTTTTCATAGTACTCTGTTCTAATCTTCTCTATGCTTCAGTCAAACTGGACTATTCCACCCCTTCTTTAGACACCCAGGACTCCCCCACCTTGATAACTTCGGTTTGCCCTAGTTCTTATTCCTGAAATGTTCTCCTTTCTCTCTTGGGAATTCTTCCTTTTCATTCAAAGCCCAAAAGCAAAGGTATGAGGAGAGGGATGTATAAGAAGTTTCAGGAAGATGACTTATCCCAAGGAAATTGCTGGTAAATCCCCTGATGATAAAGCAGCCCCCCACAAAAGTACTCCCTCTACTAGAAGGGTAAAGAAATCTCATTACTATATGCTGGGTACTATGACTTTCTGTGAAGTTAGACATTATGAGAAGCCCACTTAATTTAAGATTGATAAACTTAACTTTTAGTGCTTGATGCATGAAATTGCTTAGGACTTTAAAACAGATCTGTGCTTCCAGAGTGTAGCAGTTGATGCTTTGCAGGAGGCAAGTGCAGCTTCTCTGGCTGGACTGTTTGAGGATACCTGCCTTATGTGCTTTCCAAACCAAGTCATAGTCATGCCAAAAGATAGCCAGCATACTAGATATGTGGAGAATATGCTTAAACTTGATTATGTGGAAACTTTCTCCATTCTTACAACAGAAAAGAAGCCCTCTTCTTCATGTTATTGGTAGTTTTAAACATTAGATATTTTCCCCAATGGGGTCAAAAGGTACTTAAGTATATGATTGTGAGCAGGAAAAATAGGGGATAGAAATGAAGTATTGGTAAGGTTTTTTTCCCCCCATTTTCATTTATATGCAAATTTTGAGTATAAATACAAGGACATAACCATTAATAAAGTCAAAAATATTTTCATGAAAAGTTCAATAATTCAACTTTATAACAATTTATTTGTAACTTGTTAACTTTTCCTGGACAATGCCCACATTTGGATTTTTTTAAACCATTAAATTCTTATTGGTCATAGCTGAAGGGTGTTTGCAGCATTTTTATCAGACAGTAGATTCTATTCATTCACTTTATTTTTCTGAGTTGTTTTACATGCAAATACGTGTTTTTGATATGTCCGACTTCTGTGTTGTTCCTGTAAGTTTGCTATTAAAATATATTAAACTACAAATAAGAAAGATGTAAAGAAAGTCCAATTCACATGCTTTCCCCTCCATAAAACTTTCCCAGATTTTCCCAATTATTAAGAACTTTTATTCTCTCAGACCTTATGTAGCACTTGGCGCCTCTATAAACTTATGTTGTCTTTTTATTAAAGTTTTTTTGGTGTATTATCTCTCCCTAGAGGTTTATAAGTGTCTTAAAGGCAAGGGACTATGTCTCTTCAAAGTTCTGTCGCTACCCCCAGGCCCTTAAAAATGTTCATTGAGTTGAATGTATGTAGTGTTTTTACTTTACATACGTTATCTCATCTGAGTCTCATAGCCACTATGGGAAGGAGGTAGAGTAAGTATTACTTTCCTTACTTTACACACTAAAGCTCAGAGAGAGGTTAAAGCAAGTTGCTCAAGATTTTGTAAGCAGTTAGTAGTGGTATCAGATCCCAAACCTCTACCTTCTTAGCCCTCTAGTCCAGTACTCATTCTGCTATACCATGTATAAGTGTAGGACATAGTATAGAATTTGTATTGAACTTCTGATATAGTTTACAGAGGGTAGCATGGTATGGTAGAAAGAATAATTAGTTTGGAATTGGGAAGGACCTGGATTGAAATCTTGGCCCTGGCATTTGCTAACAGTGTAGCCCTGGCCAAGTCATTTTAATACTTTCTTCCCCCAACTTCAGTTTACTAACCTGTAAAATAGAAAATAATTAAAGTTAAGCTAAACCAAAAAAACCAAATCAACTATGACCTGTGACAGTATATGTATAACTCAGTGCCTGTAGCCCCCACCTTTTTACCAAGAGGAGAAAAACATAAATTCATCAAATTCTCCAAGTCTGATATTGTTTATGACAGTTTGATCTGAGTTCCACTTCCTTTTAGTGTTATTTATGTTTAGATTTCATTGTATATATATTTTTCCTTGTATCATTTTCTTTGCTCTTAAGTCACTTTATAAAAGTCTTCTCATACTAATCTGAATTCTTCATAGTCTTCCTTTTTTGACTGCATGCTGTCATTCTATTGTATTCATATACCACTATTCAACCATTTCCCAATCTTTGGGCACTCACTCTGTTTCCAGTCTTTTGCTACCACAGAAAGCACTGAATGAATATTTGGTGTGTATGAAACTTTTCTGTCTTTAATTGCCTTGGAGTATATGGCTAGTAGCAGAATCACTGGGTCAGAGGACATGAAGGCAGCTAGGTGTTGAGGTGGACAGGATGCTGGGCCTGGAGTCAAGAAGACTTCAAATTTTGCCTCAGACACCTGCTAGATATGTAACCCAGCAAGTCACTTAACCTGTATTTGCCTCAGTTTCCTCAGTTCTGGGGAAAATAATAGCTCCTACCTCTCAGCATCATTGTGAGGGTCAAATGAGATAATATTTGTAAAGCAATAGTAAATGCTATGTGTGTTAGCTATTAGCTATTATTAAATGAAGTTACTTACTTTCTTAGCATAGTTTCACAATATTTCCCAGAAGGATTAGAACAGGTACAGCTTTACCAACAAAAGTATGAGTATATCTATATTTCTTCTACTTCTCCAGCACTAACAATTTGTCTGTCATTATCTTTGCCCATTTGAGTATAAGGCAAAATCCCAGTTGTTTCATATGCTTTCTGTTGCCACTCCTAATCCCCTCTCTCAAATTTTTATTGCTATTTATTGTTTTTATATTGCCCATATTTCCCCATTGTATCCCTTTTCTTGCCTCCTTCCAGAGAGCCATCTCTTAGAACAAAGAATTGTTTTTAGAAGGAGAAAAAAAACCCCAGTGAATACAGATTAAAAAAAAAAACAACCTGACATATGTAAAGTCCATACCTGTGGACAATCCACCTCTGCAAAGGAGTGGGCATAAGTGTCTTCTTACATGTCTTCTTTGGGTCCAACCTTGTTTTTAATCATTTTATATAATTTCTCTTCGCTTTTTTTTGTGGTAGTTGTTTTTTGCCATTTGCATGGTTGTCATTGTGGTAGTCATGTATATTGTTTTCTTGGCTCTGTGTACTTCACTTTGCATTAATTCATGCAAGTCATGGCATCATTTCTCCGATGCCATGGTCCTTTTTGAAAATGAAGTACAAACACAATCTGTGAATAGACCAGGTTGCCTGAATGGGGACCTAGCTAGTTGGGTAACTCAGCTTGTCTCCCTCTCCCTCTCCTCCTCTTCTCCAATTTTGATAGCCAGAAGCTGCCCATTTAACTTGGGGTTTGCTAGCTTGATTCCTTCCTTCTTTCCTTTCTTCCTTCCTTCCTTCCATACTTTCTTCCTTCCTTTCTTCCTGCCTGCCTGCCTGCCTTCCTTCCATCTGTCCTCTGTCCTTCTTACACTCAGTTCACTCTGAAGCTCATAGATTGGACTGCAATAGGTCTCTGCCCAAGCTCTACTCGATGGCTGTATTTTGGGCTCTCCTGCTTTAGAGTGAATGTCAGTCGTAACTGTTCTTTGGAACAGCAACCCTGAGAGTCTTCCCCTCCCAGCTTAATTTTTTTTTCTTTTTTTTTCAAATTAAAGGGGCCATCCCTTGACTCACTTCTTAAAGAGGCCTATTCACTGAATGGGTGTTACCTCACTCTAAGTGAGTACCTGAAAAAGCCTTAGCCTAAAAGGACCAGGGCTCCCATTGCATCCTGGGTCATCTCCAGTCATCCTGATAAGTATCTGGTCACTGGATCCAGATTGCTCTGGAGGAGAAAGTGAGACTGGTGACCTTACACAGCCCTCTCTCACTCAATTCAAAGTCAACTGCAAGTCACGCCATCATTTCTCTGATGCCATGATCCTCTTTGACAATGAAGGACAGACACACAACAACATAAGTTCATATAAGTCTTTCTCGTGCTTTTCTGTATTCATCATACTTCTTGTTCTTGTCATTTCTTAGAGCATTGTGGTTTTTTTTTTAATGATTTGCAGCATATTTTTCATATTGTTGATCATTTGCATTTCTTTGGTTGAAAACTGTTTTTAACCTTCAAGTTATTGGGGAATGACTCTTGCTCTTAAATGAATTTGTGTCAATCATCTATACATCTTTTTCAGAAGTATTTGATACAAGGGTTTTTGGTTGGGTTTTTTTGGCCACTCAGCAGTTTTTCTTAGTCTGGTTCTGTCACTTTATGTCAGTATAAATTTGATTTATTAGATTAGATTAGAATGATGAATATGGTATGAAAAATCTTAGTTATTTTAGCTTTCCTATTGTTTGAGTTTTGAGTAAATTAATTTGCTCTTTTAAATGATAGTGCTAGTATCATATATGACATGTCATTGAAATATTTTGTAACTTGTGAAATACCCTAGAGAGATAAATTTATACTTTGAGACATAAATATTTCTTCCTCTTTTTTCAGCAATGCTGTGTGCATATTTTATCTGATTCTTCGAGCTCTGGACACTGTGGAAGATGACATGACGATCAGTAAGGAAAAAAAGGTCCCATTGTTGCAAAATTTTCACTCCTACCTGTACCAGCCAGATTGGAGGTATATGGAAAGCAATCAAAAGGATCGTCAAGTCTTAGAGGACTTTTCAACGGTATTGGAACTAAAAATAATTCTCTTAATTTTTTTGACAGATGATTCATGGTTGCCAGCTAGTAGTTGCCAAAGGCATGAACCAACTCTGTAAGAAATTATACAGGGTTCAGAATTGATTCTTATCATTTTAGTAGTGTGGGTTCCAATTTACCAAAATGTCCTTTTCTCATTAAACGCGATAAAATTAATACTGAATAAATTCTCGGGCCAGAAGAGCCTGTTTAATTACATAGTTGAATGTTTGTGCAATTCATACTGTTTTCCTGAGTGCCAAGTTCTTTCTGGACCTCATTTTCTTTGAACCTAGTTAGCAGGGCAGCTTTAGGTAAGTACTTTTGGGATAAGAACAGAGACTCCAGTAGGTGGGAAATCCAGTGGCAGAATAACAGCATTTTCTAAAATGGCAGCGGGGGATGGGGATAAAGCCACATACTTTATATATACAGTTTTTTTCTTATTTCAGGTTTCAGATTTCCTGTATGTTGACCAAAGCCTAGGATAATATCTGTTCTTTAAAATGAGAACTTTTCCAGTGATAATGTACTTTTAAAATGTGGAAATGGTTAAACTGTGTTATTTTTTTTTAAATATTTTATTTATTTTAGTTTATACATCATTCATTTCCATGAGATTTTCAGTTATAAATTTTCTCCCCATCTTTCCCCTACCCCCCCTCAAAACAGCCATCCCCTTGTATGATCCCTCCCCCAATCTAATCTCTCCTATGTCCTCCCCCATCACTCCTCTGACTTTCCCATAGGGCAGGATGAATCTCCCTTCCACAGTGCCTGTGAATCTTAAGTTTCAGTTGGATGTAGTTAATAATAATAGTAATAATAATTGCATATATATATGTATATATATACATATATATTTTTGACATTTGAGTATAGAGCTTTAAATTCTAGATCTTTCTCTTCTTCCCTCGTCAGCCACCCCCACTGGAAGAACAAGCCATCAAATACAGGCTGTACATGTGTAATTATGCAGAACCTCTCCACAGTGGGCACATT
>CM053585.1:141627503-141653150 GCA_028646515.1 Pseudochirops corinnae
TCCCCAAAGAAGGAATCTAGGGTTTGGGAGCTGTTCTTACTTTGCTTCTTATGCTTATTCTTACTCATGGTTGTTCAGACCGTGAATTTTTTTTTTTTAAATCTCTGTGGGGCTCTGCTTCCAGAAGGGAAAGCTCTGTCCCAAATCACTGGGGTCCTCTCGGCTGCTGTAGACTTCCGGCTGACTGGATAATGAAGACTCCAAGACCGAGGCCCAAGACCACGATCCGGATTCAGGCCGCTCAACGCGAGAGCACTGGTCTGAAAACAATCGCTCAGTCCCCCTGCTGTCTGCAGGCCGCGGGCGGGAAGCTACAAAGCGGAGGCGGGTGCAAAACCTCTGCCTTTCGCTTTTCCGCTCTGGAGACCTTTCGGCCGGACTACTTATGTCCCCCTTTTTACAATCCCCACTGGCAGCTGGTGCTAATCTCTGCTCACCTGAGAAGCTTCTCCAGCCCAGCCACCCCCAGGGCACAGCCGTGGCTTCAGGCCAGGCTGGTTTCGGTTGGGTTCGCAGTGCTGACTGATATGGTTCCTCTTAGCCGAGCTGACTTTAGTGGGAAGTACCCTTGTGTGCGTTTTGGAGTTCTAGGATTGGTTTAGAGTCCTATTTTATGGGTATTTTGGGGTGGCTATGTGAGAGCTGCGATATGTTGCTGCTGCTACGCCATCTTGGCTCCGCCCCCAGGATTGTGGTTTTTAATCCATTCTGCTATACGACTCTTATGGGAGAGTTCATCACATTCACAATTATGATTACTATCTGTGACTTTCCCTTCATCTTATTCTCTCTCCTGTTTATATCGTTGTATCTTCTTCTCCCTTCCCCTCCTTAAGAGTTTTCCTTTTGACCACCACCTCCCTCAGTATTCCTTCCCTGTGTCCCCCACTTTACCTACCCTTTCCCCTTGCTACTTTTTTCCTTCCTTCTGACCATCCTGCCCCTTCTTACACCTCCCCCCTTATCTCTCCTACTGCCTGTAGGGCACAATAGATTTTTTTTCTTGTTAGAGTATATTATTCTCTCCTTTGACCCAAACCAGTGCTAGTAAATTTCAGACAGTGCTCCTCTCCCTCCCTTTTCCCTCTATTATGAGTTTTTGTGTCTTTTCATGTTAGAATCTAAACTTAACTGTTTGTATTGATCCCTTTTTAAATCAGAACCAATGAGAGGAATGATCATGTGATGCTCATCTCCACACATCTTTTAAGTAACAAAACTGGAACTCAAATCCTGGTCTCATGGTTCCAAACTCAGTATTCTTTCTACTCTTCCCTTCCCCGTTGTTTTTTTCTAATTGATAAAGCTTTCTGACAAAAACAGACATGATTAATGTCCTCAGAAGTTAAGGCCTCAGCCCACAAACCTCTTCTAAGGTGCCAGGTCTTTTTCCTTCTCTGCTCCATTCAGTTTGCATGCTTTTCTTTGTTAGGAGGAAACTCTTTCCCTTTATAACTGAAGAATGGGAGCTCATAAAATGTTGCTTGATTAAAGAACTTTGAGCCTGTTGAGAAACCATAACAGCTACGTCTAAAGACAAATGTCCTTTACAGGGGATAGGAGGATGGTGAAGAATGGGGGGAGGCACAGAGTAATTGCTTTGAACCATGAATCAAATACCCCATTGTACCATTATTCCCAGGAGTATATCAGCATGTTACTGGAGAAATGCTTGGAGGCCATGCCATTCGTATCCTTGGCTGGGGTGTGGAGAATGGTACCCCTTACTGGCTGGCTGCTAATTCCTGGAACACAGACTGGGGTGATAATGGTGAGTAAAAAGAGCTGCTGTAAGCCACGTATTTCTAAGAATATCCATCTTCTTCAAGGGTTTCTAACAGTGCAGATCCAAATATCAGTATCATTTGGGGTCCATTTAGTCCAGAAGTAACCCAAGTCCAGTTCCACTTAGCTTCTATTATAGGCCAAGTCTGGCCCTAAAAAGAATATCAGGGTGCTCATGAAAACCTAACAACAACTTGTTTGCCATCTCATCAAAAAAGGAGCTAAAGCCAGCCAGGAGCTTATGGGGAAGGGAGGTGGAGGGAGATGAACAAAACCCAGGGCAAGGATTTAAGGACTGCTCTGTAGAACTTTCTGAAGGCAGCTGGAAGGGATTGAATGATGTGATGGATAGTTGACGTAGAATTCCATCCCAGAAAAAAAGGGACTGGGAGAAAGAGGTACTTCTGTGGGATGGTTTAATTTTAAATTGACAGGTGGAAATGAAGTATGTCTATCAGGCAGGAAATATTTCTTGGGATGGATTTCAGGCTTTTAATACATTTTTCTTTTTTTCAGGCTTCTTTAAAATCCTCCGTGGAAAGAATCACTGTGGAATAGAATCTGAAATTGTGGCTGGAATTCCCCGAACAGATCAATATTGGAAGAACTAACCTGCTGTCATTTGCCCAACTTTAATTTTTTTAAAAAAAGAAAACTTGGGAATGGGAGAAATGAACATTTAATTTTAAAAGACTTTGGAGCTTTAGAGAGATGCTCTGTAATTCACATTTTGTTTAAACAGGTAGATTAAGGGGAGATTTTAGACAAATTATTGGGCTTTGAGAATTTGGTTGAGCTGAGTTCTTGTGGTCAGACAGCTCCATCGATAATATAGGCACATACCTCTCTAATAGTGCATGCCATTTCAGTTTTAAGTAATTCTGTGAATAGCACATAGCACTGCTGGCAAACAGGCCGTGTACTACCCTTGAGAGCCCTGATGCTTTCTTTAAAAAAGCAGTTTTCTCTTTCTATGAATGTTTCCCAGTTCCCTGTTGTCATGATTCCTGCAACTCCACCCCTACTCCCCCAATGTTTTAGGAGCCTGAAATAGCCAGGAACAAACAATGACTCAAGGGAATGAAGGGTCCAATTGTTTTTATTTTTTTTTGGCTGTTTTTTAATGTCGAGTAGGAAGGAGATATATTCTTAGAATTCAACTTGACTCCCAAATGATTTTATTGGGGGGGGGGAGGGCATTATCGTGGGGTAGGCCACAAGGCTTTGGGATCCTAAACTGCCCCAATTCTCAGTGCTAACAATCTCATACTATGCTTACTTAGGCCACAAGATTTGCAGTATTGCACGCACCCTTAGGTCTTTCCTTGTGGCAAGATTCAAATAAATAAATCTCTATTTTTGTTAGTGTACCTTGGCTCATCACACAAATAAGAGTTGCCAGAATCAGGTGTATCAATAGAAGCTTGACCCTGTGGTTTTACAAGAAATGCTGGGTGGATGATTACCACTCCAAGAGCAACACTCCCTCTGCCACTGCCCTTGGGGAGGTGGATGGAGCAGGATGCTGATGTCCGTAGGAGAAACAAGCTCTTACTTTTCTTTACCCTGTCGTACAATTTGACCTCAATGTTGGTTTTAATGACTTAATGGAACCCAGAACCCTTGTGCCAATAAAAGATTTCTCCTAAATACTTAAATGTGGCTTTTTTTTTGGTGGGGGAAGGGGTGTTTCTACCCAAAATGAAGTGAATGATAAGTGCTTTAGCCAAGGGTTCTTAGTCTTTTTTGTGTTATGGAGCCTTCTGGCAGCCTAAAGCCAAGGATTCCTCTCAGAATTCTGCCTTTAAATGCATAAAATACAAATATTTAACATTTATATAACAAATATAAATACGAAAAAGTACGATGCTTTTGTATTTTGTATTCTTGTGAAATAGCTTTTTTTGGTTTTGTTTAGGTTTTGAATAGCTTATTTTTTGCAAGCCCTCATGTACCTCATCAACTTTCTGGTACTACTTTATAGGATCATAGATCTAGTGACGATTTCAGATACCATGAAGTCCAACCTCATCACATTTTAGATGAGGAAATCTGGCCAGTCAAGGTTTAGTGACTTGCCCAAGGTCATTTACAACTTCCCCAAACCCACTGGTATCCAAGGACTTAGGTTATAGAATTGTAATTAATATCAAATGACAATCTTTTTTTCTCTAGGTATGCTAAGTAACAATGGATGTGTTTTTGTTTCTGTGTGACTTAAATTTACCTGTATCCTCCCCCCCACGAAGAGCCATTCCTTCAAATTCTGAATTAACAATAAAAAGATCAGTTAACCTCCCTAATTAAGTTTATTCAATGTTCCACACCCAGGACCACCACCCCTGCAAAGAAGGGTATATGTTTTCTCCCTTTTTGCTTTGTGGCTCCTTCCATTTATGTGAGCTAGAGATTGCTTTAATGAGGACTACTCTATGGTAGAGAGACTAGCATTCATTTATGGATATATCGCCACCTCTAATACTAAGAATTAGAATGTGATACAGACACAGGAAATTCCGTAGGTGACGAGATAAATACAGAAAACAAATCTATGCAATGCTGTAAAATGGCATGGCTTGGTCCTATCCCACAGGAAACAAGACATTCACTACCATATATAAAAAGTTGTAGAGGTGGGGGACTGTGGTTGTGCAATACCGCATCAGTCTTTTTTTCCATGTATTGTTTAGTTTTCCTTTTTTTTTAAAGGTTCCAATTAAATATAAAGAGGAATGAAAAGTTTTTGTTAAGTCATTTTTCAGTTATGTGATCCCATTCTGAGTTTTCTTGGTAAAGATACTGGAGGGGTTTGCTACTTCCTTCTCCAGTGGATTAAGCAGAAGTTGAAGTGACTTGCCCGGGGTGCGTAGCTACTAGGCGTCTGAGGCAGGATCTGAACTCTCAAAGTTGTCTTCCTGACTGCAAGCCCAGCACTATCCACTGCTCCATCTAGCTGGTCAAAACAAATTTAGAGAAACACTTTTATTAAACAGTCAGGAGGAGAGAGAATCGGACAGTTTTGAAAGAATGAAGGAATTAATAGAAATTGAAAATCAGAGGGAATACAACTAACTCGAGACTGGCCTTCAAGTCGCCTCTTCCTCAAATATCAGAACTAAGGGTAAGGGTGATAGAATAAGATGTAAAATACATTGAGAGGAAACTGGACAGATGTGAAAAAATGTAAAGTGAGGTCCTTTGTAGAGTTGTGGTATGAGAGGCTTAAGGCAAACAATGCAAAACAGGCGTTGGAGGGAGGGTGGAAGACGAGTTTCTTTGTGAGGGTTCAGTTGAGATTGGATATCAGACTTGGGATAGATCTTCCATGGTTCCAAAGCCACAAGCAACTCTTCTGAGATCTGCCAGGTTTTAGAGGAATTTTAATTTTCGTCCACAGAAGGAGTAAGCACATCAAAGAACAATCCTTTAAGTACTGGTCTAAGTAAGTAATCTTTCTACAAGAATTCTCACATCACAAGGCTTACAAAGATTTCTGGAACTGGTATTTGGTAGCTCTATTTCCTTGGTACAGGGCTGGCTTCAAGCAGCCTAAAGGCACATTACAATCTCGTTCCCTAATCTCATTTTTGTGAAAGTCTAAATTTTTAAGTGATATTGTAGGATCTTAACCTTTAGTTTTTACTTTTCACAAAATCATTGGATATTAAAAATATTTATTATAGAAACTTTTACAAATTTTAGCCTTTATTACAGGCAAGCAGATTTTCTTCCTTCACCTCCCAGAATGGGATCAGGTACCATACAGGAATTAGCCATTATTTTTCTTTTGAAACAAAACTCCCTTCCAAAAAATAAAATCAGGAAGGTTCACAGATTAGCTTCTGACCCTTATGCAATAAAGATTACTTACTCTTGATAAACATTAATGACATTCATTCTATGTTCAAATCAATAAAAGAAAAAAAGGGATGAGAAAAAAGTCTACTATACATTCAGGAAACAAATAGAAAAACACAAATACACACATCCACGCAAATCTTTTACTAGACTGGGTGTCCAAAATTCCAAGTACTAGGGTCACTTCCAGTTAAATGTATTTCATTATAATCCTATAATAAAAGATTCCTAATGAAAACAAATCTATGGCAGTCTCATATAATCATTTGAACAAAGTTATAGAAATTCTGCCAGCTAAGTAGAATAACAGATCAGGTCATCCACTTTTTATTTTTACATTCTTCTCAATAGCATTTCAGTTTCTGAGGGTTTATGCTATTGTAGTTTTAAAAGGATAAAAGAAAAATCCTTTAAAAATATTCCACTGAATATTGAACTTTAGCCTTGGGTTGACTTCTGAATCAGTGTTCTCCAGTTTGAACATATTCTTCTGTGGCCTGGGACATGGTGCTGAGATATTGCCAGCTTAGTGCAACCAAAAGCATGGCACATGACAAGTAAATAGGGGAATAGTGGTTCCGGGAGATCAGTTGACAGCTGGGAAGATTCTGTTTCCGAACAGAGGAGATAATCTGCTTTGTCTTGCTGGAAGATGGGTCTGAGCTTGGAATTCTTTGATCAATCTGTCAGAGGAAGGAGGGAGGAAAAAATATGAAGCTGTTTTAAAAGAACAAATTGTCTAGCTGACTCCTCCCCACCCTAATTCCTCCAAGATTAGATGTATTCCTTTTATGTTACTCTGGAAACGGGATTCAAAATATGACCAAGTCTAACCATTATGGGTATCTACCTAGTATCACATACAAGAGATTCATAACAGATCCTGCACCATGAAATATGCAATCCAACTATTCTGAAAAAAATAGCACAGTGAACACAAAGTACAAACACTGCAGAGAGGAGCCAACATATAGTGGAAAGAAAACAACTTGAGTCAAAAGACCTATGTGCTTGGCAAATATAAATACTGGGAAAACAAACCTTTATTTGATCCCCACAATGCTGGCAAGTAGATGCTATTACTCCTATTTTCCAGTTGAGGAAACTGAGGAAGAAGTTAAGTGACTTGCCCAAGGTTACACCGCTAGAAAGTGTCTGAGGTTAGATTTGAACACAGGTCTTCCTGACTCCAGGCTCAACATTATCCTTCCTACCAGCTGCCTTTACCTTATAGTCTTTTTTTTAAACCAGTAAAAGCTTCCATTTCCTTATAAGAAAAATAGGAATAACATCCACCCATTTTCCCTAGCTAACTCACTTGTGAGGATCAAATGTGGAAGCATTTTGCAGGCTCCTCAACTCCTGCCCTCAAACTACAGAGACTTCAATATAAATACTGATTCTTCCTCAAACACCCTAACCACCTGGTTTCTCAACCTCTTCACTACTCCTGAGCTAGTCCTCCAACCCACCATACCGTCCTCCTTCCTTTAATCTCTAATCCCCTTATCATATATAGCTGATTACAACTGGGCCAAGTCTGAGCCTTAAATCACTCCTACACACGTGCTGCTGAATGAAGATGGAGAAAATCACAGTCCTTCTGACTGGGTCCATTACAAATTTGTTACACAACTTCAACTGCACCCTTACTACTGCTAGGCAATTCTACTACTTTACCTCCCTTATCATCCCACTGTCCACAGTGGCTCTTTAAAGTTTTTTCATCTCCCCTCAAATCTCCCATGGTTCACCTCCCCACTCTCTCAGTTGAGAACCTTGCCTAGTATTTTACAGAAAAAAATCAAGGCCATTCTCTGTATACTCCCTCTTCTCCCCTCTTTCTCATCTCCCATCACTCAGGTGTCTTCTGCCACTATCTCTTCCTTCATCCCTGCTTCACAGGATGAAATGGCTTTACTCTTTACCAAGCCTAACCCCTCTACTTGCTCAAATGATCCCACTCCATCCAGTCTACTCCAACAGATTGTACAGCACCCCCCCATCCCTACTCTCACTTATTTTCAATCTCTCCCCACCTACTGGCTCATTTCACATTGCCTACAAACAAGCCCTTGTCTCCCCAATCCTGAAAAAACAAAACCTTTCTTGATCCTTCCACTATCATCCTATACACCTCTTCTGCCTTTTGTAGCTAACTGCCTCAAAAAGGCCATCTATAATAGATGCCTCCACTGTCTCTCACTTTTCTCACAATCCAGCTTCTGACCCTATTGATGCAACAAAATTACTAATGATCCCTTAGTTGCCACATCCAATGCATTTTTTCTACTATTCTCATTTTCCTTAACCTCTCTGCAGCATTTGATGCTACTGATCTTTCTCTCCTTGATACTCTTTTCTCTTTAGGCTTTCTTTCTTCTTGTTTTCCTTCTACCTATCTGACCACTCCTGTCTCTTTTGCTGGATTCTCCTCCAGATCACACCCTCCAACCACTGATGTCCCTCAGGGTTCTGTCCTGGGTCCTCTTTTCCTTCCAAACTACTTCACCTGGTGATCTCAGCTGTAATGGTAATGATTATTTTAAGATCTTCCCTGCCCCTTAATAGGCCGAATGTAATCAATGGAGCGTGTAGTGGGAGGATTTTGCTGAAGGGTGGAGCAGAACCCACAGGAAGCTGGGAGTCAGAGCAGCTAGACGGTAGGAGAGAAAGGACGTAGCCAAAGAGACAGCTAGCCTTGTGAGGGTTTGTGGGAAGGCTAAAGGATGGTGTGGCTCTCTGCTGTGTTATGGTGTATTAACTTCTTTGTTACTATGATAGATGTGGTTTTCTGGTTTGGGGATTTGGTTTTCTGGTGTCTGAATAAATGTTTTGCTTCTATCTTCTATATGGAGAGTCTGTTATATTTTGCAATTGAGAACTGTGCTGGCATATTCACAGTCACCGTAGGCACTGTGAATACTATGTTGATGCTATAGCAGCTCCCATGGATTTCACTACTTATCACTATGCTAAGGATTTTCAAATCCACCTATCCTACCCCAAACTCTCTGCTGACCTCCATTCTCAAGTTTCCAGTTACCTTTCAGACAACTTGAATTAGTTGTCTTAAACTTTATCTTAAACTTTATCATGTCCAAAACAGAACTTATCTTTCCCCCTAAACTTCCCACCCTGCCCCCTCCAACCACCCTCCTACCTTCTCTATTTCTGTACAGGAAAAACACCATCCTTCCTCCTAGCTCCTCAAGGCTTGCAACCTAGGAGTAACTTTAGACACCTCACCATCTTTCACTTCCTATATGTAATGTGTTGCCAAGACCTGTTGATTTCACCTTTGCAAATCTCTCTAATACACTCCCCACTAAATTGCCAAAGTGACATTTTTTTCTTTTTTGCTTTTTGGAGGGCAATTGGGGTTAAGTGACTTGCCCAAAGTCACACAGCTAGTAAGTGTGTCAAGTGTCTGAGGCCAGATTTGAACTCAGGTTCTCCTGACTCCAGGGCCGGTGCTCTATTCACTGCGCCACCTAGCCGCCCCCAAAGTGACATTCTTAAAGCATAGTTCTGACCATGAAATTATGACTCTCTGAAAATTCAGTGTCCTATTAATTCTAATTTTAAATGCAAAATTCTTTGGTGGGTATTTAAACTCTTCGAAGACTCATTGTTCTATCTTCTTGCTTTTCTTACATAATACTCAACTCCACAAACTTTACAGTTGAGTCATACTGGTCTATTTGCTGTAACCCTCAGTCTCTTGCCTGCATTTGCACTGTCGATTCTCCATGCCTAGAATGTTCTCCCTATTCACCTTAAACACCTAGCTTTCCAGGATCAGCTTTCTTCAGGGTAAGATCACCTTCCAATTACAGCCTCATTTACATTACACACATATACATAGTTGTTTGCATTTGTTTCACTAATCAGAATGCCAGCTTCTTGAAAGTACTATGTGTTTTCACTTATGTATGCAAAAAGCACTTTAGTACAATTCTTGGCAAACAGTAAGTACTTAATAAATGTTTGCTGACTGACTCCCTTAGCTCTTCACACCTCTTCTACAGATCTGTTTTCAGTTGTGTGGGTACTCCCTCTACTGATGCAAATTGTAATACCTCCACAACTTAAATAGTTTTATCAGTTGGCATAGCCAAAAAGATTCATTACTTCATACACAACCAACCTTCTGATGATGAACATGACTAGATATCAGTAGGCTGATCCTTGGACACAGCCCATCACTGGGCCTGTACTAAAAACCTTTCCAGCCGTCTAGGCTCTGCCATAACATAAACTCTGAGAAGCAAAGATCAGTGTCAAGCCAAAATAAGGCATCAGAAGAAAATTTTTAACAGTATTTCCTCTAAAATCATGCAAAAGTCTCATATTTCCAAGGAGTTGAAGTTGGCAGAAAAAAGGAAAATAGGGTTTCTGGTTTTGTCTCTGAAAGTTTGTTGTCCTCTAACAGTTGGTTACTTCTAATCAGCTCAGAGGAATCCAGACTATTTTTAGTTGCATGCAATTCTGGAGTGTGGCTGAGAAGCTAAGCCAGGTCCAACCTGTTAAAGGCACACATTCAGAGGATGTCTGGCTTCTTAGTTCTTGCTTTGAATAGTATCATGTAAAATAAATGAAGAATGAGATCAGTCCTATAGATAGACTGATCTCCTGTCCCTGTGCTCTCAGCCAGTGAAGAGTATACTTAGTCTAGTTTTGATCATTTGAATTAAATGAGGAATACCTCCAACAAATTAAAACTAGGGATAATAAAATTAGGTAATAAGACAAATATTTCTGGACCTATCATCCCCCAGAATGATCCTTTTCCAAGGGAAAACTGAGTGAGTGATATAACAAATTGTTTATGTTTGGGACATATAAATGGGCTCACTATCTCTTAGGCTACCAAGTTCTCTACATAGGAGGCAATGTGAGTTAAGTGACTTGCCCAGGGTGGCAACGGTACTAAATATATGAGCCTGTATTTGAACTTAGGTCCTCCTGATTCCAGTGCTAGTGCTCTATCCACTGCACCATCTAGCTGTCCCAACAACCACTGTATTTCCAATTATCTAAAGAAGAAAATGTTTCTTCTGTGGTATCTTCTGTGGTATCTGTGGTATCTTCTGGAAATGAATTGGGCAGTAAAAAAAGAATCCAGTTCAGTAATGACTGCATTATGGAATTAGAACTGGCTCAAAGTCAGGCATCTGCTAAACTTCAATTTAGAAGGTTTGACTTGAAAATAGTCCTAATGAGAACAGTGAAATAACTGTCAGTTTAGATACTAACCATACAGTGTCAGAATAACTCAGTTGTAGGTACTTACGGTCGATCATCTGAGCTAATCTACAAACCAAAACCCAGAATGAACTACATAAATTTGCTGAACTCAAATCAGGTCATTTTTTTTTTCCCCTCTTAATTGCAAACCAAAACAAAAGCTGTCCTTAAAAAAATAGTGAACGGGGTTGATCTGTAGGAAAATGAGTATTTTTCTAAAACTTGAACGAAAACAAAATCAGAACACCAAAACAGTCTCTGAAGCAAGTTGATATTTCTTTCTTTCAGCTCAAGTCTCTTCACTTGATCAACATAAAACAATCTGTAGCCACAAATAGTTATCGGTTTAGCAGCATTTAAAAACTTTTTCTGAAGCATACTTGTAAATAGCTAAATTTTCTACTAAGCAATTTAGGAGGCTGTGGTCTAAGCCTCATCAATGAAAATTGGTATGTCTGCTGTGTTTACCATGAACGAGTATATCCAACATACTGACACTGCTTTTTCACCCATTCCAATAGAAAGAACTACAAAAATTAATTGTAACCAAACTGATTATTTTGTACTTTGGTCTCCTTTCCCCTCTATAGTTGCCTCTGCTGGAGACGCTGATGATGCCTAAAAACAAAGGGAAGTACAAAAGAAGAATGGAAACTTTGGTACAGAGGTCAGAGAAAATCCCATTATGATGAGCTCTATAATGTTTCTAAAGTACTGTATTCAAACTTTATTAAAATGAGTATATCATTAGAAATCAAATGCCTAATCTGCAAGTTAAAGATAAAATGTGATTAATGTTTAAGCTCCTTCCTAAAGTAATTACTTAAAATATACTCATATACCACATTCTTTCCCTTACCACCCATTCTTTCTCAGGGCCTAGAGCTTTTGATAGGTAGAGGAAAATTTCTCTTATGGAAGAGAGTGAAGAAAAAGACACAGGACTCTATAAAGTGTTTTGAGAATTTTGGCATCTTAGTATTATTACTTAACAATAATAGTAGCTCATATTATATAACTGGACTCTCTCTCTTAGGCTACCAAGTTCTCAGGTTTGCAATTTACTTTTCTTATAAATCCCTGTGAGGTAGTGTTAATGTAAGAATTACTATCTTCATTCCTACAATGAGGAAATGAAATGATTAAGTGATTTATTTACCCAGAGTCAGATGGCTAGTAAAAGTCAGAGTCTAGACTCAAAAAACTTCAGGCTTCAAGACTAGTAATACTGTAAATGTTTTTCACTTTACAGAATGCTGAATAAGTTAACAGGTGGCAAGGGCAGGCGAGGCCTGGAGGCAGAAAGACTTACTCGTTGTGTGACCCTGGCAAGTCACTTAACCTTTGCCTCAGTTTACTCACCCATAAAATGGGGATAATAGCATCTCCCTCACAGGGTTGTTGTGAGAATCAAAGTAGATAATGTTTGTAAAGTGCTTAGCACAGTGTCTGGCAAGTAGTGCCTACTCTAAGTAATAGGGAGCATTACCCTCCACCCCAATTTTACAGATAAAGAAATTTGGACTTAGAGAAAGATAACTTATCCAAGGTCTTCTCACAATAGATAAAGGTAGGAGAAACAAAGAAGTAATTGCATCAAGACGGTTCTTAGTACCTCAGCAGATGTCTAGGGGTTTAGATGTCTAGAGATCCAAGTTCCCAAATCCTACACTATTACTTTCACTAGGTTGCTATATCATTCTTCAGACTTGTTTTTCTCACTACTAAAATGAACAATTACGTTCCCACTCAAAGTTGCTATTGTATTTATAAACAAAGCTCAAAATGTTAGATAATCATTATTATTTTGCAGCTATGACTACAGGGAAATGCATTTTATCTCTTTGCACCTATTTCTTCAAATGTGAAAATGGAGATTAAAGCCTCCTTCATGGCTACCATGATCAAATGAGATAAATATAGGAAAATGCTGTAACTGAGAGTTTGGGGGAGCTGTGGAGGGGAAGGGAAGAGTAGGAAGGAGTAATGATAGTGATGGGAAAAAAAGGAAGAGATTAAAGAAAAGTTTCTATGAAATTGTAGTCTAAAATAGATAAAGATGACCTGAGGGGATTCCAGACAAGTAGGGTAAGGTTGGTATTACCATGTTAAGTATAAAATATCCTGAAAGAAAAGTCATATGTAGTAGATTCAAAGTTTCACATACAATTCCTATTTTCTGGCCTCCTTTTGGCTAGAAATATTCATGTTCCTTGATGACCTTCAATTCATAATTTTTTTAAAGGATAGAGATAGGGACTGGACCTGTTATTTTACTAGTATAGAAAACTTCCTCTACTAATGCAGCTCAGCACCTTTTCAGTCACCTGAGAGTCTTAAAGAACTTTCTGGATTAGTAAAAGTTTAAGTACCTTTCCCAGAGTCACAAAGCCAGGAAATATCAGAAGTGAGACCTGAAACTCAGTTTTCCTGGCTCCATGGCTGGCTCTCTATATGCCACACTTCAGTACTTAACAATAAAAAAATTTTTTTGAATGTAGAAAAATTTTTTTAATGTTTTAAAAAGAAAATTGCTATAGAAATATGAACATTATCATTACCAAATGAGAAAAGCTGTGAAAAGACCTGAAATAACTTGCAGGTTATAATTTCTCCTTTTTATTTAAAACAAGCCTTAATTTGTTCTATTGCTCTAAAATTTCTCAAACTTTTTTTTCCCAAATAAACATCATCATTCTATCTCTAATTACACACAGACACAGACAAACAGAGACACAGATGCATAGACACAGACACACACACACCCCTATAAGATAAAAGTTACCCAACGCATTTGAAACACAATTTACCTCTTCCATATACTGGTACATAATAGCTTTGACAGCTGGCATGTTGGTGGCTTCCATCATTAATGTTACTGCTTGCCCCTTCCGAATCTTCATCCTCCCCTTGAATACCTGCTGGTTGTTATAACAGGCAGCCAGAGTAGCAATAGCCATCACCTACAGATAAACCAAAAACATCCCTCAGAAGTTTCTTAATTAATCCTATAACTCAGAATCAAAAAGAAACAAGGAAAGTCAATGGAGTAATTTCTATTGAAAGAGCGAGATCACCCTTTGAAATGAGTGTCAAGAAAAAAGTGATAAAAAAGCAAAATTAATAGTCATCACAATTTATCCCTTTTCTTTCCCTACTCAATCCTGCCTAGAAAGGACATGGAATCATGCTTCTTATTCTGAAATAAAATAGATAGCACAGAGATATACAAACATGTGTACTATGTGCATATATGTGTACATGTGTTTGTGTGGGTATATGTGCATGTATCCAAAGTAAATGGAAAATGGAGGCAGACATGCAGTTTTTTTTGCCCCTACTCCATACTGTATACCTCCACCTTGTCACTGAAGCCACCAAAGGAAAAAAATGTTGAGATGACCAAACAGGCAACTTTTGTCACTCTTACCACCTAGTTAACTTCCCCACTCACATCCAAGAGCAAAGTATTAAATTAAAACAAAATAGTAAGTATCAAAAATTAGTCTTAACAGTTCATTACACAAATAAGTACAATCTCCTACCTGATTATCTATTTAAAATAAAAAAGTTTCAACCACATTTTCAATTCTTGGAAAGCACAATTAAGAACAATGTGTAGGGACAGGTTTCTTTGTCCTAAAGACAAGAACAGTGAAGCACTTTAACATGGTAAATATGTTCTGATTATTTTAACCCAAAAATTATTTAACATTTATTTTATTTCTTATACAAAAAGTAAAACTAGTTTAGAAGTTGATAATCTAAAGAGCCATAAAGAAAATCCTATAGAACCAGATCTTGCACTTTTACCTGATCTTTATGAAAAAGGGGGGAAAAAGGGCAGATAAATAGGATTCTTCCTCATAAGCAAAACAAGTTACTATCATTTTTTTTTAAAGGAATCATAACCATAAACCCACACCAGGGGAGAAACAAATAAATACAGACCCAGGCAAAAGACCATCTCCAACCCCCACATAAATATAGGCCCATGCATACCTGTGGAATAGCACAAAAGTTGAACACACTTTGATTTCTTAGTCGGGAAAGATAAGTGAGGACATCTGGGATGTGCTGTAAAGCATTAGTAATCAGTTCATTGAGACAATGGACAGCCAAGTCAATATTTTCTGGTTTGGCTAAATCAGACAACTTCTTGGCATACCTACTCCAAACCTAGAGACAAATGATGCAAGTGAAAATTAAGAAAGAGTAGAAGAATCTATGCAACAATACTGAATATTTATTAAAACTCAAGTGTGACCATTTGACAGAGTTGTACTACCTAAAGGCCAGACAAAGGTGATGTCTCAATGGATTACATTCTGGAGTAAACTATGCCCTGACAAGTAAGGTAGCCACCTAGAGAAAGTACATAACTATTAGACATCACATTAATAAATCACTGTTTTGGCATACTGTACACTACAAGTAGAAATGCAGCTTTTAAAAATGACTCATTTAGGGGCAGCTAGGTGGTGCAGTGAACAGAGCACTGGCTCTCGAGTCAGGAGGACCTGATTTCAAATACGGCCTCAGACACTTGACACACTTACTAGCTGTGTGACCTTGGGCGAGTCACTTAACCCCAATTGCCTTGCCTTCCCCCCTCCAAAAAAAAAGTAACTTATTTACCCTAAAGGGCTAGCCAACTCCTAAGAATGACTGAAAAAATACTAAAGAATAGCAATTATTAAATCAGTATTGTATGCAAAAATCAACAAATACATTCTAGAAAACTATTTCACCAAAATGAAAAGTTCAAACACTCACAAATATGTCAATTCAGATTTCCTCAAGGAAATAAAGCAAACAGATGTTAAGCTGTACCTTTCCTATAAAAATATTTTCCATTTTTCCTCTAATAAAAAAAATGAATTCATAACCTCTATATAACATAAATAAAATTATAGGATGAGTCTTTCCTACCCTGTTATTTAAAGTTTTCCCAGAAACAGGAATTTCCTTTTTGTGCTATAATTCAGTAATTCTCCAGTAAACCTGAGAATGAAAATTTTATCTGTTCAAGTGTGGTGTTGTTTTTGAACCTAAATTAAGGCCTTTACAATTCACACATACTCAATTTTACCATATGAATTCAAATCTATCCAATCCTGTTAGTTTGTACCTAAAGAATACTTCAAATTCAATAGGCAACGGTTCATTTATTAAGTATGTTATATTGGCCTAAAAAATCATAATGTTTAAAGAAGTCTTGGGAAATAAATTAAGTTCATGACCCTAACTCACACAGGATCTAACTATCCCAGGTAGACTAATGTTTATCCTTTTCACCTCAAGATCTCTAGAAAAGGAGATGCTATACATTTCAATGTCTTAGGAACCCTAGTCTTCTCAAAGTTAGCCAAAATTTTGTAACTTAAAATTCAGGTTGTTGTTTTTTTTAAGCAGTTCTTTGCTCAAAAAGAAACGCACAGAAACATAGATGTAAACAAACTGGATCCATGAACACATTCATTTAGAAAAATGGCAAATACAAATTTAAATCATATATGACTTCAACTTAGCTTTTGGGGTAAGAGCATAAATATTCTTTTTCAAATATCATTTATTCTTTTGTAGAGTTGTGATATGAAGTAAGACTACTTAAGCTACTTCAATTAAAGGGAAATTTCCTGTTTAACTGCTCCATCACAATTTAACTCTTTAAAACTAAAGTATTCTAGAAAATGTAAAACTAAAACATTGAGGACGATCAGACAAGAGGGAAAAAAAGAGACATAGGATTATAAGTTTAAGAAAGTCCAGAATGTAATGCCTTCTGACAGTTTTATAGTATTAAACTACGTAAAATCTCCTATTGTGTGACAATTTCAAAATTAAAAAATATCAAATTACAGAAGAAAAGCTTATGTGAATCATCAATTGAACAAATTTTCACAAAAGAATTTTTGAAGGAAAAGAATTAAACTTCTTCAACAATATAGTTTGTATTCTATTAATCCACAAAATTCCATATAAAATTTTAACTTAGCTTTAAATACAATCTAATTTTTAAAAAAAAGCCAACAAGAAGGCAAAAGGTTGAACAAATTAAAAATTAGAAAATAAATTCTCTGAATCTTATTTTTTTTTTCTAATATGTGGTCTTTTTTTACATAAGGGAAACAATCCTTTTTCTTTTCTTTTCTTTTTTTTAAGTCTCTAGAGTATTTTCTCTCATAGCTCTTCATTTCTGTTACCTCTTGGGGCCAAAACTCTCTCCCCTCCATCAAGTCTTCCAAATAATCTCTAATGATGTTTGTCTTCTGTAGGAACAGACCCATAGAATTGGCAAGCTTCAAGTCCTGTCCAATAATGGGGTCTTCCAATTCTGAAGCCGAGAACAGACGAGAAAGGCCAATCCCTACTAGTCCAGCAACATAGTGACAGTACTGTAAAAGATCATTTTTTAAACAGCTACAGTAAATTCTTTGTTATTCAGCACCTTCAGTAAATGCAAGGTTATGTCAAATATCCTTATTAGTAGAAACTAACTTATACTGAGTTTATATCTTTAATAAATTCAAATTCAGTCATAATCATCACTGTAAAGGAGATAACAGGGAACTAACAATCAACAGATTTCTATTTTTAATAACAGTTGGCAAAACAAAGAAAAATCTTATTTGTACTTGCAAAAAGTTGGTTAAAAAAAAAAAAACCTTTTCTCCAAACTGTGGGAAAAGCACTACATAATACTCTCACTCTCACTCACTTTCTCCTCCCACTCCTAACACCCATCGCCCCAACCCAAAAAATTTCAGAAGTGAATAATAGCCAAAGTAAAATGGACTCCAAGACATACCACAGAAAGAGCAATCAGTAAATCAGGAAAAGGGCAAACAAACATTCTCTTTAACTGACATTAAACACAAACTTGAAGAACAATATTAGAAGGCATATTCCAATAACAACAGATTATAGGCATGGCATCCAAAAGTGAAGGATTTGGGAGAGTTAAAAGTGTAATAAACTTTGGTAGTGCTATGGAAACGAGAAGTAAAGCTACCTAAATCCATATGGAATATAGAAAAAGTAGAATTAGAATATTAGTGTTCATGTGACTCCAGCACTATGCAAAGGAAAAAAGTACAGTCAGTTTTGCTATAATGCTTGTTTTGAAAACATAAATTTGTTTCAACACAATTGATATATTAAGGGAACATTCTGAACATAACACATAGTTCCCAATTATTTATGTATGACGTTGTCCACAGGGAACACTAGGTGAACACATAAAACTGCACTCAGCTGAATCAAACTGTGTACGAATACACAAAATACACACATGCACACGCCTCAAACATCTATCAGCTACTTCAGTCCACTATGTGTGTTAACCCACAAGGCTGTGTTTCACTACTCTTTCACATCTGTAACTTTATTATATAAAAAAACACTCATTCAACATCTTGTTTATTCAAGTGCTGAGGATGGACCAAAGATGGCTACCTTTCAAGGGTCAAATCACATAATGTAAAAGCAATGATCATTTCCCCTAGGTTCATAATTCTCTTTCATTATTCTAAAACAACTTATCTTGTGTCCCTCCCTTTGGATGGTGTCTATAATTGCTGTAACTCCCCCCTTATCTTTCAACACCTATTTCTCTAGCCTCTTTCCACCTTACTGGTTTTAGAAAAAAACAAAAGGGGAAAGAGGTAACAGAAGAGAAGAAAGTCAGAAGTTCTAGCTGCCTCATATAATATGAAGATTTGGCCCATTTCTTATTCCTTTAGTTCTCTGTTGAGAGCCTGGAACACACTTATATGTTCCACAACAGGATTAGCATTTTAATCTATTCTTCCAAAGTCAATAGCTTTACACTGATTCCAGCACCCTGAGTTTCAATGAAACTTGTGTGAAAGGTGTAATTGGAAATTAGAAGAAGCAACACAAGTACTTGGTACTAAACTAATATGAGAGAAAAAAAATGTGAAAGCCATTATTATTACCACAGATTAAGAAATCAAAGCAAAAAGCAATTTACTTATCATTACCCTGTAAATTAAAAGTAGATCCAAATAATAATTAAGACTTCCATATGGCTCTTTTATAGTCTAATGTTCAGATGCCTGAGTCAAGCTAAGCTATATCAAGTTCGACCAAATAAATATGTAACATCTTCAGGGCATGAACAACATGCAGAAATCCACTTTTGAGATGTTTTAATTATTATGATTAATATGTATGATATATACACATATATGTAAATGTATTAAAAAACGTGTGTGTATGTGTATGTATATGTATAAAACAGGCATATAACAGATATGAGCTGTCAGTTTTGTTCCTAGTTGTTGGCATTGGGTATAAACACTGTTTTCCTACTATTGTCCCTTGATGCACTTAAAATGTCACTAACCTTATCCCATTCCTGCACGGTGTTCACTTTCTTTTCCAAAAACTCCGCCATTCCATGCCCCATTTTTTGACAAACGTCATTAATCACCACTTGATAGCTCTCTGCCAGATTTCGAAACTCTAAGGAGACCTATAACAGAATCCATAAAAAGTAGAAACCATAAGAACTAACATGACACTTACAGGGCTATTAAGAGAAAAGACTTTTTGAAATCAGAATGATTATTAAAATAAGCATTCAACTTGGCTCAGCCTAAAGTTTTTATACATTCAAACACTCAATAAATACTTAAACACTCATACACTCAAGAAAGAGATTTCCCCAATATAAGGTATTGTAAATGACAACTTCAGATACACACACACACACACACACACACACACACAACTTAGAAGAGAATGTCTTTTTCCATAACTGAAACCAGGCTACCTGCTACTGATTTCCATATTTAAAAACTATTAAGAATGGCATAATATTTTCCAATTGGAACCAAAGTTTTGGATTCTCTGCCCAACCTGACTTAAAAAAAATCCACTTGACTACAGAGGACACCAAATATCTTTCTTTCTAGATTGGTATATATTCTGATGGATGAATAGTTTAAAGCAGTGGTTCTTAACCTTCCTTCTGATGGTCTTAGGAGACCCGGGACAGGGCTGTTCAACCCCCAAAGAGGTCATGACCCACAGGTTAAGAACCACTGGTTTAAAGTAATGTTTCTGGTGCTAATCTTTTGTTGGTTTGTTGCTAGTTCAGACGTAGAAGGGCAATTAATTTAGTGCAAAGAGAACTGAACTTTCAAGTCTCAAAACAACTGTGTGCAAGGAGTGTGACTAGCCAAGTTGTAAACCCTATCATCTCTTCAATTCTAAAATAAGGATAATACTCATGTTGCTTACCTCACACAATTCTGAAGAAAGCAGTCTGGAAATTGTAAAACACTATATAAAATAAATACATCACCTACTATGTGCTAGGTGCTGGGGACACAAAGACAAAAAGTCAAACAGCCCCAATTTTCCAGACATAAGACATAAAATACGTTCTAGATCAAATGTTCCCAAAGTAGGTGATACTGGGGGGGGGAAAGTTTGCTGGATAGATCCAGGGGGTGGTACAATTGGGACACATTGAATAAAAATAAGGAGGTGGTGGAAGTATAAGGAAAGAAGAGAAGAAACTTTTGAAAAACTGCTTGTTTCACCTGTTGTGTAACAGAGTTAAAGTTGTAGTAATTACATTATTTTCCAAATAAATATACAAAATGCAAATTATAAGCCATCTGTGGTCAAATCTGTTGATAGGTCTTAACAAGCAAGTGATGGCAGGTGAGAGTGGTGTGCATGCACTGTCAGAAAGTCCAGCATGTACAAGCAGGAATATGTGCTAGTAACAATTTGTTTACAGTACCATTTGGTTGCATGACATTCAAAATTTCAATGCAGGAAAACACCCACAAATTTAAAATAAATTGTTAAATTTAAGATGCATCATTTAAAAATGTACATATTATTTTTTTTTGAAATGATGCAAATTAAAAAAAAACTGTTAGAGTTTGAAAAAGTAGATGGGGGGGCAGCACCAAGCAACTTTTTTTTTAAGGGGGCAACAGGCCAAATAAATTTTGGAATCTCAGGTCTAGCTAAAAAAGATGATATATACATATATGGATATGTGCAAAACATGAAATTATTGGGGGAAAGGGAAGAAAGCAATAGCATTTGAGGTCAGTCAGTAAACATTTATTAAGCACCTACATTGTACATTGTGACAGGCATTGTGCTAAGGGCTGGAAATACAAAAGAAGTAAAAGGCCCTGCCCTCAAAGAGATCACAATCTCACCAAGGAGACAATTAACAAATATGTACAAACAAGCTACATACAGGATAAATAGGAAATAATTAAAAAGGAAGGTACTAGAATTAAGAAGATTAGGAAAGGCTTCCTGTGGAAGATGGGGTTTTAGTTGGACCTTAAAGCCAGTAGGCAGAGATGAAATGGAAAAATATTCTAGGCATGGAATACAGTCAGAGAAAATGCCCAGAACTGAAAGAGTATCTTGTTCTAGAAGTAGCAAGGAGGTCAGTGTCACTGGGTCAAAGAGTTCATGATAGAGAGTAAGGCAAAAGAAGACTGGAAACAGATGATTTTTGTATTTGATCCTGGAGGTATCAGGGAGCAAATGAAGTTTAAAATCAGGGGAGAGAGTGGGAAGTGACAGTCTTATCTGTGCTTTAGGAAAATCACTTTTATGGCTGAATGGAAGAGAGACTGGAGTGGGAGACTTGAAGCGGGCAAACTCTCCAAATATGACATAAAGAGGGCCTGGACCACGGAGGTAACACTATCAGAGAGCAGAGAGAAGGGCAAGAGATTAGAGAGATCTTGCAAAGGTGAAATCAATAGATCTCGGCAACAAATTGGATATGAGAGGTGAGACAGTGAGGAATTGAGGGTGACACTTAGGTTGCAAACCTAAAGGGATTGGGAGCATGGTGTTGTCCTCAACAGTAAGAGGGAACATAAGAAACAGAAGGGAGGGTTTCGAGGAGAAGACAATGAGTTCAGTTTTGGACATTCTGAGTTCAAAATATTTCCTGCACCTCCAGTACAAGATATCACACAAGCATGTGTGAATATGTGAAATGGGAGGTGAGCAGAAAAGTTAGGGCAGGACATGTAGATCTGAGAATCAACAGCATAGAAATGGTAATTAAGTCTAGGAGAGAAAATGAGATCACCAAATGAAACAAAAGAGGGCCCAAGGCAGAACCTTGTGGGACACCTAGGGTTAGAAGGCATGATGCAGATAAAAGTCTAGCAAATAAGACTAAGAAGTGTACTACCATGTAGGAAAACCTGGAGAGAGTGATAATCTTGAAAATCTAGAGAAAAGAGAATATCAAAGAAAAGAGGGTGATCAGCAATGTCAAAGGCTGAAGAGAGGTCAAAGAAAATGACTTTTTCTGGCAACTAAAAGATAACTGGCAACTTTGGAGATGTTTTCAGTAGAATGATGAGACTGGAAGCCAAACTGCAAGAGGTTAGAAGAGAGTGAGAAGGAAATGAAGGTATTTTATAACAGGCTATCAGGAAAAGATTCATATAAAAGTCACCAGATGAGACCTACAAGAAGGGGAGGTGAGTGAGAAGGGGAAGTACATTCCACAAATGTGGATAGCCAGTTATGTAGGGTGTACCAAGGAGTACCACGTATGAGTAAGAAGGCCAGTTTGGCAGAACAAAAGGGCACACGCATAATAAGACTAAAAAGAAAGTTTATGTTTCATCACGGACATAATAAGAAGTCACTGGATTTTACTGAGTTAACGGGGTGACATGATTGAACTTTTGTGTTAGATTTTCCTAACACTTTGGCAAATGTTTGGAAATGCCTTAGAAATATGCACTGGGTATACAGAAGGGGGAAAGAAGACAAGAAAATAAGTACAAATCGTCAACTATGTGCTAATCACTGTACTAAATGCTTTTATAAATATCACATCTGATCCTCACAATAATCCTGCAAAGTAGGTGTTACTATCTTTCCCATATTACAGATGAGAAAACAGAGGCAAACAGAAGCAACTTGTCTAGGGCCACACAGCTAAAAAGTATCCGAGGTCAAATTTGAATTCAGGTCTTCCTGACAGCAAACCCAATGCTCTATCCATTGTGCCACCAGTCACTTTGAGATCAGTTCAATGTGAACTATTATGGCACCAAGAATGGGAAATAACTATTCTTTAACATTTTACAACCACCATTTTTTATGTCTTACAGTTCTATGACCATACGCTGGCATTAAATAAAAAATGAAAAGGCACTGACACTGGAAGATGAATTGGGGGCAGAATTAAATAAGACTAAGATGAACTGAACTGCAGTTAATTATGTATAGAGAACAATGTGGGACTCTGCCCAAAAGGCATATACACCATAAACCTGTATACTCTCTGATCCAGCAACACTACTACTAAGTCTACATACCCTAAGGAGATCAAAGAAAAAGAAAAAGAACCTACATGTACAAAAATATTTATTGCACCTCTTTTTGTAGTGTCAAAGAACTGGAAACTGAAAGGATGCCCACCAATGGGGGGAATGGTTGCAAGTTACAGTTTATGAACATGATGGCATACTATTGTGCTTAAAAAAATTTTCTAGAAATCTGCGAAGACTTATACAAATTGATGCAAAACAAAGTGAGCAGAACCAGGAGAATAATCTGTACAGTAACAACAATACTTTAAGGATTATCAACTGTGAAAGACTTAATAACTTGGATCAAAACAATGATCTGCCACAGTTCCAAAGGACTCATGATACAAGATGCTATTCACATTCAAAAATAGAGTTAAGGTAGACTCAAGACTGCAGATTGAAGCATATTTCCCCCTTCTTTTTTTTCTCCCCCTGTCCCAAGAGCTAATGTGAATCTATGTTTTGCATGACTTCATATGTCAAAATGGGTATCACATTTCTTGCCTTCTTGATGGGTGGGGGAAGGGGTAGATGGAGAGAAATAATTCAGGAAAAGAAGAGTTTTCTTTTTTAAAAAGAAGAAATATATGGCAAAGAAAACAAAATCAATACCATGAATTATGGAATGGCTAAACAAATTGTGGGCCATCAATGCAATGAAATAGTACCATACCACATGAAACAAAGATTATGAAGAATTCAAATAAACATAGGAAAACTTTTATGAATTGCTGCAAAGTGAAATAAATAGAACCAGGAAAACACAGTATGACTACAACAACATAAACTAAAAAAGAACAACCTGACTGCTCTGTAGTTATAATGTCCAAGTTTATACTTGGAAAAAAAAAAGAATAAAAAATGTAATCTTCCTTCCCCGAAGAGGTCAGGGAGACTGTAAGGGGGGAACACTGCATGTACTGTTGAACTCAATTCTCAAGTTAGTTTTGCTGAACTGATTTTTTCCTTCTTTTTTATTCTTTGTTACAAAAGGGTGGTTTTCTGGGTATAGGAGGAAGAAGGGATATGTTTGAAAATTAAAGTAATATAAAAAGCTTTTGTTTTTTTTTTCAAAATAATCATGCAGCACTTTTAATGATTCCAAGCTGCTCTTGATACAAAACTCCATTTTAAAATCAAATTTCCTATTGGTGGCTGCAAGTTATGAAATAAAACAATTTATAAAGAATAAAAATTATGGATAATCCCAAGGACAATGGAAAGGCAGATGCGCTGGATTAAAGTAACATATCTTATTATAGCGATGTCTAGTATACAAGAATAAGAATATCTCTGGGGGTGGCTAGATGGCGCAGTAAATAGAGCACCAACCCTGGAGTCAGGAGGACCTGAGTTCAAATCTGGTCTCAGACAAACTTACTAGACGTGTGACTTAGGGCAAAGTCACTTAACCCCAACTGCCCTCCAAAAAAGCAAAAAAAAAAAAAAAAAAAAAGTTTAAAGAATATCTTTGATCAGAGGAGACAGGCCAGCCATGTATCTACCACAAGCTATAATTGACTAGCTTGAGCAGTATACTGCTACTCAAGTAATGTTTAAAGACCTAAAAGGTGACTTCTAACACGCTGAAACCACCTTTATGGAAGAACTCAGACAAGAGTTGAAAGCTATAAGAAGGTATGAATGGGTCGCCATCTATACCACTGGAGGGAATGTCCATAACTGAAGTACTTAAGTATAAAAAATAATCAATTTTCTAAAGGTTCAAAGTTCAACTAATTCAATGTTGGCTATACATATAATGAAAATACTAATGTGGTAGAAGCTCTGTTAATTTCCTCCCTGGGTTTAAGAAAGATGGTCAAGTCTTTAGTTAACCCAAACTGAAGATATCAAGGGTACATAAAAGGGTGTATCAAGAGATAACAGAAGAAAATCTAGTGCTGTCCTACCCTAGTGAAAGAAACATAATTTTATTATTTTATAATCCTGTCTCTTTTCTTCAAAAATTTCTCCTGATACAAGGCATTCAAATTTATTTCCACTTGTCATTTCATCCCAAATTCCTTTTCGTGTTACCAGACCCCTATGGCAAGTCTATGGACCAATTTGTCAGTGTTTATAAATGCATAAAGAAAATATGTAAGATTACAAAGGAAACCAATCATACTGAAACATAGTTAGCGAAATATTTAAAAACAAAGAAAGGTTAAGAACTTTTGTCCTACAGTTTGAATAAAAACCCAAAGGATTTGAAATTCTAAAATACAGAAAATGACTTGTGGTCACAAAAACAGTGACTCAAGAAAGAATCAGGAAAAGAATTCCTTGAAATAACACAGTTTATGGGCATCTTGCCAAACAGGAAAATAGGGGGAATGGGGATGAGAGGTAGGTTGATGGAGGGGAGGGAAGGGTGGGAGGGAGGGTTGATGGA
>CM053585.1:141653650-141684149 GCA_028646515.1 Pseudochirops corinnae
TAAAGACCCACATCCTCAAGCCTTCAAACAGGACAGGCTACCTCAGGCAAAGATCCTCCTCTCCTCACGCACGCAACTGCTCAGCGTCCAGGCAGCTTGGTCCCAGCAGGTCCGGCCCCTGGCAGTTCCTGCTCCAGGCAGTCCTCAGCAGGAGTCCTTAGCAGAGGTTCTGGCCCGCTCAAAGCAAAAGGAGTTCGCAGCCGCAGCCACTGCCTCTGACGCTGCTTCCAGTCTGCACCGCATGGAGACTAGCTTGGCTCCGGCGTTCTCTTGCTCCACCCCTTCCTGCTACATCAGCAAGCTCAAGGGGCGTGGAAGATCTTCAAATCCTGGTATCGTTACAGATACAGACCTGGTAGTGGTATTGCTGGACCAAAGGTATGTAAAATTGGATAGCCCTTTGGACATAGTTCCTAACTGCTGTCCAGAATGATTGCATTAGTTCAAAACTCTGCCAGAAGTGCATTGGTGTCCCAGTTTTCCCACATCCCTTCCAAAAATTATCATTTTAGGATGATATTTTCTTTTTTAAAAAAATTATTAAATTATTTATTTTTAGTTTTCAACATTCACTTAAATAATTTTTAAGTTTTCTCCCTCTCCCTCCACCCCCCCCCCCCACCATATGACTTGCAATCTGATATGGGCTCCACACATACATTTCTTTTGAACACATTCCCACATTAGTCATGTTGCATAGAAGAATTATAATGAATGAGAAAAACTATGAGAAAGAAAACAAAACAAAAAAGAAAATAGTCTCTTTCATTCTGCATTTTGACTCCACAGTTCTTTCTCTGGATGTGGCTGGCATTTTCCATCATGTGTCCTTTGGAATTGTTTTAGGTCCTTGCATTGCTGAGAAGGGCTAAGTCTATCAAAATCAGTCCTCATATACTGTGGCTAATACTATGTACAATGTTCTTCTGGTTCTGCTCTCCTCACTCAGCATCACTTCATACAAGTCTTTCCAGGTTTCTCTGAAGTCCACCAGCTCATCATTTCTTATGGCACAATTTATATAGTACAACTTGTTCAACCATTCTCCAATTGGTGGGTACCCCATTGATTTCCAGTTCTTGTCCACCACAAAAAGAGCTTCTATAAATATTTTTGTACATGTGGGTCCTTTGCCCATTTTTATGATCTCTTTGGGATACAGCCCTAGAAGTAGTATAGTTGGGTCAAAGGGTATTCACATTTTTATAGCCCTTTAGGCATAGTTACAAATTGCCCTACAGAACGGTTGGATCAGCTCACAGCTCTATCAACAATGAATGTGTTCCAACTTTCCCACATAGGATGGATGGCATTTTCAAAGAGGAAAGACCCTATTCTTGAACTACACCTCACTCTCAACCCACTCTGATGTTGAGATACCTTCCCCAAGGAAAGCATTTGCTCACCTAAAGAAAGAAAAGGTTTGAAATTTGACCCCCTTCTACCTCACCCAAAATTTTCAAAGATTTTTTTACACTAAGGTTTCAATGACTAATATCACACCTTTCCTAAAAGCAGACATGGATGGGGATGGGAGGAAAGGGGTGAGGAAGAGTGTTAGAGAGAACAGGGGAAAATTAATTACAGAAGATAGGACCACAGAAAGAACAGGAAGTATTTAGGGGTATAGTGGTGGGGGTAGGGGCAAAGAAGATCTTGGGTTGTGAGATAAGCTTGGGTTATGTCAGTTTCAGATCTCAAACCTCCATAGACCTAAGATTGATGAACTGGAATGAAATGCCAAATGCAGGAACATTTAGCCTCAACAGGAGAACATGCCTTCTGAAGGTGTATTTAGTGATTAGGCAAGAACATATGTGGGTGAATTCTGGATAGTCTGTCCTGTTCTGGTTACGCACTGATTTCTTGCTTCACTGAGGAGGCTGGCTAGGCATGGCCAGCAAATTTTATGGACACTTACCCAAAGATTACTTCCTAGCCTTCAAACTAGGGTCTTCTAGGAAAGGACTTTTCCCATTGTGTCTCCTTTTGTGCTGCATGTATTTACCCTTAATCCCCTATTTGCAAATTGTAATTTTCATAGATAATCTTCACAGAAAGGTACAGGATTTTCTAAATAGAATCTATGACCAGAGCCCAGAGTCATTCATTCCTATAAGGTCTTTTCCACTTTCGGCTTGCACTGGACCAGAGCAAGTTCTGTTTCCTTACTGGTTACCCCACCTTCTACTGCTCAACATCTCCTGGGGTGACATAAAATTCAGTTAAATTAAACAAACATTTATTAAGTACATGTTGTATACAGTGCAGGATAGAACAAGTGTGATTCTTGCAGTTGTAGAGATGAGCAGCTATCTGAGGATGTCATAGATGTATATAATGTCAGCAATATAGTCCATCAGCAATCAGTCAATAATGATAATACCCATATTAATGGCTGACACTTATATGGCACTTGAAAGTGTGCAAAAAACTTTATAAACCTTATTTTATTATTTTATTATATTATTATATATGTATATATACATATTTACACACATATGTGTTACATGATAGAAAACAGTATGTAGAAAAGGCTTAAGAGAGGTAGTGGTGCCTAAGAGAAATGCAAGGAGGGAGAAATCACTATGAAAGTTGAAAGAGTCTATGAAAAATTGCAGAAAAAGCAAGATTTGACCTAGACATCAAAGGATATATAAAATTTCAACAGGAAGAGAGACAGGAATAAGAGCATTTCAAGTTTTTTTTTTCTTTTATGGACTTTATCATTGATTCTCCAATGGGGGAATGTCTTTTACCAATTCACATGAGAGCCTGCTCTGAAACTTATAGTCTCAGGAATTTTCCTGGGGACACTAATAGGATAAATGAGTTGCTGGGGAATCATATAGTTAGTATGTTTCAGAAAAGCAGGATTTGAATCCAGGTTTTTCTGACTCAGAGACCAGCTCTCTATCTACTTTGTCATGCTATTTAATTCCAGGTATAGAAAAATGGAATCAGAAAAGAGTAAGATTAATTTAAGAAACAGTAAATAGTTCAGTTAGGACAGCTAGGTGATACAGTGGATAGAGTAAAGGCCCTGGAGTCGGGAAGACTCATCTTCCTGAGTTCAAACCTGGCCTCAGACACTGCATAACCCTGGGCAAGTCACTTAACCCTCTTTGTTTCAGTTTCCTCATCTGTAAAATGAGCTGGAGAAGGAAATGGCAAAGCACCCCAGTGTCTTTGCCAAAAAATCCTGAATAGTAATGAAGAGTTGGACACAACTGAAATAGCTCAACAACAACAAAATCCAGTGTGGGCATGAGACTAGGGAAACTAAAGGAATATTTAGACCTAAGGCAGTAAAGGCAGGCAAGAGTTGGATTATAGATGTGCATAAAAGTGGGACTAAGAAGCTTGAGTATTATTCAGGATGCAAGGGGAAACCATTGAAGTTAATCGAGCAGGTGAATGATGTGCTTTAACTATATTATCTTGGAACATTTACAGAATGGATTTTTGGGAGAGAGGTTGGCTATGGTACTCTTTGAGGCTATGGCAATACTCCAGGTCAGGGGTAATTAGGACTGGAACTAGCATGTTGGCTGTGGGGATGGAAAGGAAAGGATGGATCTAACAAAATTGTTGAGGTAAGACAGCAACTGATGGTATATGGGGGGTGGTAAGAAGGACCTAAATATGAGACTATGGAATTTTCTAAACGTAATCATTTTATTCCTTTTCTGGAAACCTGACTTCCACTCAGCATAAAGAAAGACTTCCCATCTATTAATGGTTTCCTCATAAGGCAGTAATTTCTTTGGAGATATTCAAGTGGAGTATGAAAGATCAAGTTTTGGAGATGCTGAAGAGGGTTTGTACTGCAGGCAGGGGTTAGATTGAATAACTTGCAAGCTCCTTTCCAGGGAGATAATATATCAAATGAGACATAGGCATTTCAAACTTTGTAGTGCTGTATAAATATTAGTTGTTGTTTTATTATTATTCTAGTGCTAAAACTGTGAGATTTGGGGTCTGGGTGGTTTGACAGAATGGTGGGGGCATAAACAGACGTAAGTTAGAAGATGGGGCAGATTTGGAGGAAATATGATATGGATAGATCAAGTTTGAACTTCTGATGGAACATTCACTCAGAGCTGTTTAGGTTGCAGTTGAAAATCATTTTTGGGGGCTCAAGTAAAGTTGGAAAAGGAGGTATAGGATGAGAAATCCTCTACACAGAAGTGCTAGTCTTGGAATTTAATGAAATTGCTAAGGGAGAGTGTGAGGGGAAAGAAGAGTGTCAAGGAGAAAGTCTGAGGATGTCTTTTCTGGAGGTGGAACAAAAACCAGTGGGGAAGAGAGATGGAGGAGCTATTGAGGAGAGAGCAGTGAGCGTGAAGTATCAGAGAAACCAAAGGAGTGGAATGGGTTCAGGAGGAAGTGGGCTGATAGTGGTGGTGACCATCCACCAATTGCATCCAACAATGTCAAAAGTTCCAGAAGGATCAAGGAGAATGAGGACCCAAGAAAGGTCATTGGGTTTATTGGTTCAGAGATCATTGGCAAATCAATAGTATTACAAGGGAGTTTTTGCACCTGGAATAAGCACCACAAACCATACTTAAAATAAGGGACCTAAAAGGTACCTGAGTCCGAGAGAAGACACAAGGCTACTTGTGGGGAGGCTGACCATCTCTGGGTCCCCAAAGAAAGGAAGAAGGTCATTATTTAAACTGATTTTTCATATGTTATCAGGAATAATTTGTTCTTTCACACTTGTTACCTGAATACTAGGGGAAGGAACAATGGTACATTGATAAATATTTTTAGGAAGGCTAAAGGAGGGCTTGAAAGCATCTCTCCCTTCCCTAATTCCAACCCTCATAGTATCATGATGAAATCAGAAGTGATCTAAATGTAATCACAGCTTTAAAGCTGGAAGGAATCTTATAAGCAAATTACTTTCATTTTATAGATAAAGAAACTGATGTCCAGAGTATTGAAATGATTTCTTCAAAGTCATACAGGTTCTCGACTAAGGTCCTTGGCCTCCAAATACACTATTCTTTCTCTGGTACCACTATGACTCTCATTTATACCGAGGAACTCAGGCTCCAAAGAGGTCAGAGACAAAGGTTCCTTTAGAGGCAGCTAGGTGGCACCTAATATACAGAGCACTGAGCCAGGAGTCAGAAAGACCTGTGTTCAAATGTGGCATCAGATACTTACTAGCTGTGTGATCTTGGGCAAGTCACAACCTCTCTTTGTCTCAGTTTTCTTCAGCTATAAAATGAGGATAATAACAGCACCTACGTCATAGGGTTGTTGTGAAGATCAAATAAGGTAATATTTATAAAGTGTGTGACACCATGCTTGGCACATAGTAGGTGCTGTATAAGTGCTTATTCCTTTCCCTTCCCATTTAGCTTTCACTGAAATTGAGAAAGAACAGGAGCCAAATGGAAATCAGACCTCAGAAGCTCACAGATCTGGAAAGGAGCCATAGAGACCAATTTATCTACTTGTTGAATGTTGCAGAAGAGACTGACGTTAGTGTCAGAGCAAGGATTAGAACCTAGTTCTGAATCTGATGCAAGGTTTCTTTAGCCAGGTTGCTGAAATCTGGCCTCCCTTCAAGGAAGAAGAATGGGTTGGCCACTGGCCCTTTCAGAGCAGTCTTATGACTTAGGATAAGAACCTGGGCAGGGAGGGAATCTTCACTCATCCCAGGTACACATTGGTCTAAAGCCACCCATTCTATCTCCTGGTAAATTTAATTATCTTGAGATTAGAAGTACAAAGCTTCAAGACGAAAAAAATATGCTTGGGATGAGGGAGGCAAAGGAAGCCATGACTCCATCCTCTCCTGGGCCCAACAGAGGCAAAATGAATTTTACTTGTCCAAATTAACACAGGCATAAGCAGTAAAGCCATGATTTAAACCTAGATTCTCCAACTCCAGGTCCAGTACTGAAGCCATTATGTCCTCCTGCCTCCCTGTTTGCCATTTGTTTAATAATAAACTTTACAAACAACGTACCTGAAATGATGTGCCTGAAAGTTTGTATTTCTTGCATCTGAATTCAACAAGCATTTATGGAACACCTATGATATGCCAGGCACCATACTGGGTGCTGGGAATACAGTTATCTTGGGATGGTTGTCCTTTCTTCTGTTGGAATATTTCTGCTCCTTTAGTATGTTTTCATACTAAACTAGTTTCAGTTTTTGCCCAAACCAAGGGCTCTGGGCCTCCTGAAAATTGGAGAAGGTGAGAAGGGCAAAGGAATTTCAGGGAAAAGCAGTTTCCAGGATTAGGCAGGCAGGGAACATATGGATTCCAGTGCTGTATCCCTTCCACTACTTTACTCCATGCATGAATCACCATCTTCCATTAATGGTGGGGAGCAGAAGGAGGAGAATACATTTGAGTCTGCCGTTGGTCCCCAGGTTGAATTTTTTTTTTCCAGTGGGCAATGAGACATGCTTTAGGGCAACCACTAGACTGTGCTCTCTAGTTTTTGATCAGGGAATCCAGGACACAATCAAGCTGCTCTCCAAGTGAAAGTCTGCTCTTACCTTCCCTCTTGCCATCCTATCTGGCTCTGAATACTTTGTATATAAGCTTCACCAACTCCTCTGACCATTCTTTGCTCTATGGCTCTCTAACTCTGTGTAACCTTAGGCAAATAACTTCATCTCTGCTTGTCTCAGTTTCCTCAAATACAAATTTAGGACAATAACCACACTTGCCTCCCAGGGTTGTTGTGAGGATTGAATGATGTAATATTTGTAAAAAGTGCTTAACACAGTGCCTGGCACATAGTGAGTGCAATCTAAATGCTTATTCCCTTTCCCCTTTAGATTGCAAGAAGTCAAGGAGATGGACTTAGATTGGCTGTTGCCTTTTGAATGCTTCTCTTAAATAAAGGAGTCCTTTGGAAGGAGTTCTTTATACTTCACTATTGCAACCAGAGGGGCAGAGGGCACTGACTGGTAATAATGGTAACGTATGTGAAGAAATGGCTGGCCTGGGAGCCCTTTTACAATGAAAGCTTTTAGAAGGCGTTCTTTTCGGTATACTCTAGCATTCTAACCAAAGGGGCGGACAATACTGAGGGTACCAATGATGACCTATCTCTGTCTCTGTCTCTGTCTCTGTCTCTATATCTATATACATATAATCTTATCAGCTACTTGTGACTTTGAAAAATTGCACTGTATTTATTTTATGCATCATATTAAATATTAACACTTATATTAAATATTCATATGAAATACATATTTATATTATTTTATATGAGGGCATCTTGGTGGCACAGTGGATAGAATGCCATTCCTGAAGTCAGGAAGCTGATATTTACTAGCTGTGTGACCATGGGCAAGTCACTTAGCTTTGTCTGTTTTGTCATGTATAAAATGAACTGGAGAAGGGAATGGCAAACCACTTTAGTATCTTTGCCAAGAAAACCTCAAATGGGATCACAAAGAGTCAGACACAACCCAACAACAACAATACAACAACAACACTTATTTTATATACATTTTGTTTATGGAAAATACTGTTCCTTTATGGTACCTCCCTTTCAGATGGAGCAGTTCAATGCTAAAAGATGGCTTTCCTTTTACATTAAGGTAAAAAAAAATGTTAACTCATCTGGTAAAGGAAGTAAAGTACTGTTTCTGCTATAGATGAATATTTTGAATCTGAAGAAATTAGGACAATAAATTTGGTTTAAAAAAACACCTGTTAAAATAGTATGTAAAGAATCATAGTTGTCAGAATTTGAACATTTCAGGATAGAAAATGATTGTAGTATAAATATAAAGACTCAAATCACCTGGTAAAGGTTGTATTGTGTATCCTCATTTTGTGGTTTAAAGATATAAAAGTTTGATGTGTTAAAGAACTTTTATTCATTAAAAAATGGGAAAATGTGAGTATGAAGAAACAGTTCTAAGTACGCATAGTATGATATTGCACCACATGGTACTGAATGCTGTGGCACATAATTGCCCCACAGATAATTTGTGTTTAGCTGTTTTAAGACAAGAGGGTAAAATTAAACAAAATGAAAAATTATGTCACTCTTTGGAGACTGAAGGATTATTAAATAAGGAGCATTGATTTCATAGGAGGCATTTGGTGGGCTGTTATCTTTTAAGTGCAGGATGAATCACTGGGTGCCAGGAGGCTGAAATTTAAGTCATTGAGAGTATAGGATGCTTAGGATAAGAAACAATTATGGTGAAGAAATTGAAGGCAGGAAAGAGAAGTCTCATTAGGATATTAAACAAACAAACCAACCAGCTTTGTGGAAGCTGTTTGAAAAAAAAAACCAGGGAGAAGAACTGCTAACTGACAAGGGGCTTCAGCAGCTAGTTCATGATTGACTGAAAAATGACTGGAGTTAGAATGATTGTCCTTCAACACCCCAAGAACTTAAGAGAGGTGAAGCCCCTCCCAAGTGCCTCTTCTTTATTCTTGCCTTCTGGTTTGAGAAGGCAAAGCAGAAAGGGGGAAAGATAAGTTTTTAAAAATTTATTTATTTATTCATGCTTTTTGGAGAGCGGAAGGCAGGGCAATTGGGGTTAAGTGACTTGCCCAAGGTTACAAAACTGGTATATATTGTGTCTGAGGCCGGATTTGAACTCAGGTCCTTCTGACTCCAGGGCCAGTGCTGCACCACCTAGTTGCCTGTAGGGAAAGATAAGTTTTGCAGAAGTTTTGCTCTTTTTAAATCTCCAGCAGTTAGCAAGAACCTGGAACATGGACACTTGATAAATGTTTTTTGAATGAATGACCGACAGATATAATTGGAGATCTAATTGGAGGACACAGAATCCTGGTGAGTAAAGAGCTAGCTAGCTAGGCTAGTTTGCGTTGGTACTAGAATCAATATGAGTTTTACTGTGAGCTCTGTTCTGATTAAATGACAAAGCATTTTGTAAGTTAATAGCTGACTGGTCTGGTCTACGTGGCCTAGGGAAAGCCAGTCTAATGAGCTTTGCTATTCTCTGACTCAAGAGGAACTGCTGTCTATATTAAAAAGTTAAGACTTTTATGAAGCAAGCCAAAACATTTGATCCTGGGGGTCAGCTCACATGCAGATGCCTTGGAGAAGTGGTTTGGCATAGATTTGTGTTAAACAAACCTAGACGCTTTGAAACCTGCTCTCATTCGCATCATCTTTGTTTATGCCTTTAAAATGTTCACTGACTTCCAAAGACCTATTGGATTTCCAAAGACTTTTGGTGCCTAGAATTCTCAAAACTTCAGTTACTTAAAAAAGACAAGCCTTTCCTGTTTCTGTCCCAAGGTAAACCAGATTCAAGACAATGATTCACAAAACTAGATGTTTGAAGGCCTGCTCTGGCCTTTGCATCCTCTTTGTTAATGCCTTTAAAAATGTTAATTGACTTCCCAAAGACCTGATGAAGGCCCCCAGACTCTTGGAGCCTAGAAAACAGAAATTTTGATTTTATCTGAGTATTACTTCCAGGATATAGTAGACTATTGTAACGATAAAACTACGATAATATCCCAGGATGTGAAAAACTATGTCTATCGATGAGAATACTTGAATCTTGTCCTTTGGATCTTTAAAAACCTTATTCAAATCATCATTAAATGGAGTTCATGGTTCTTCCTTGAACTACCCACATTTTCTGGCTGCTTCTCTCTCTCTCACATCTCCGCTCCCACCTGAGGCTGGGACTTGGGTGGTGCCCTATACTTTTATGCACCCTTTTAAGGGTTATAGTAAGTTTAAAACACTTGTAAATGCATGTTGTTTCTAGAAAAGAAGATTTACCCAGTTGGAGAGTGGTGAAGATAGCACACAAGCAGTTAGCAAAGACAGAGCTTTGTGTAAACGTTCCTGAACAGGCAAATGACACCAAAATCTTCAGGACAGAGTTATGAGTTACCTCAAGGACATAAGTTTCCTTCTCTCAGTGTTTCTGTTGGTTTCTGTTGTGATTCTACTCTCTTTCACAGACATTGAATATATTAGTGGTGTAGTGTGACTCACGTTTTTAGGTCAATTTTAATGTATTTATTATTATTATGACTACATTTGTTTCAAAATATGACTACTTGTGATTTTATTTATTTTGCTAAGTAAATGGTTATATTTTAGATCAAAAAATATCAATGTTATGAATGGCTAGTTTTGTGTAAATAGAAATATACTGGTAGGGGTTTAGGAGTTAACATGCTATGTAGAGTCAGCGAATTCTCCACAGTTAGCCCTAGGACCTTGAGAAAACTTAGATATAGATATATCGTGGTGATGGTCTTTCCAGTGTGAGAATAGATCAGAGTGAATTAGCCAGTTCAGAGATTGAGTGTGTCTCACCCATGTGAGAGATGTGAGGTGCTACAGAAAGTTAAGATACTCCACACAAATGTTATACCTATATATGATATCACTCCTGATAGAATGTAAGCCCTTTGAGAACGAAGACTTCCTCAGTTGTTCCTTTGATTCCTTAGTGGTTAACAGAGTTTCAGGCACAGAGTAGATGTCTAATAAAGATTTGTTGATTGGTTTCTTGATTTGACATCTGGAGGTCCCCTCATACCTGATTATCAGTCTTAATTGTGGAAGATACAAGGGTGATAGGATGGAGAGTTGAAAGGGACTTCAGAGATCACATGGTCATTCCATTATCTGATTTTCACTTCCTATCATTGTGTCTCTCCCTATGCCTTACTATTCCTAAACCTATTATTTGGCTTAACTGTATCCTCTAATCCCTCACCCCTCAGTAATATTTTAGGCCATCACCTATCTCTGGTTATATTCTCCTTCTTTTGTAATCTGACTCCTTGTTGAAACAGTTTAACTCTTAAATTCCTTGATCACTTGTGCTATTATATCATGTAAGAACTTGAAGACATGCCCTTTATTTCAATAATAATGATAATGATTTTAATAGCTAGAGTTTATATAGTGCTTATTATGTGCCGGACACTGTGCTTTATAAATTTTATGTCATTTGAACCTCACAACTACTCTGCGAGATAGATGCTATTATTATCTCTATTTTACAGTTGAGGAAACTGAGGCAAACAGATTAAGTGACTTACCCAAGGTCACATGACTAGTAAGTGTCTGAGGTTGATTCAAATCTATACTAACCTCAATTCCTGAATTCCTTGCTCTTATATTTTATCATTGTTAAAAGCTGTGTCTCAGTCCTGGATTACTCCTACCTTCTCTGTTCCTACTTATCTCTTACTAAATGGAGTTAGAGGAAATCACAAATCTTAACTGGACCCTCACTGCTGTACGGCAATTCTTTCGTTCCTCACTAAATAATTCTCTTTCTCATTTGCCACAGCAACTGTTCCACATCTCTTCTGTCCTCTTACCTCCCACGGCTTCCCCTTCTTTCCTCTCTCAGCTAAGGACCTTGACACATTCTTCACTGAAAAAAGTCAAGGCCATTTGCACAGATTCCTTCCTCTCCCTCTCTCTTCATCTCATTTCCGCTTGAAATGATATAGCCTTTCTCATTGCCAAGACGAAGCCTTATGAATATACTTTTAGTCCTTCCATCCATTTTTAGCTCAGAGCATTGCCTCCACTATTAGCCTCTCTGTCCATTCGAATGTTTTTCCCCCCCGTCTTGTCCTATTTACTAGATTCTTTCATTATGTCCATCCTTAAAGCAAAACAAAAACCTCTTGCTAATATCATTTACAGAGCCCATTTTTCATATTTAATTTTTAGATCTTGCCATTCTGATTAGTTATTATTCCAAATTTCTCCTCTCTTCAGCTCAACCCATTGAAAAAACATTTTATCCTAGATGTCTCCATTTTTTCTTCTTTCACACTTTTCTAAATTCCCTGAATATTGGCTTCAAAACTCATTCAATAACAATAGTTTCCTCCACAGCTATTAATGACATTGTAATTGCCAAATCAAATTGCTGGGTTTTTTTTGTTGTTATCTTTCTACAACATTTGACACTTTTAAACACCTTTTCCTTCTGGATAGTCTCTCATTCAGGGGTTTTTGTGACCCTGCTCTTTGGGTTCTCCTCCTATTTGCCTGACTCCTCCATCCCATCTTAATTTTCTGCTCAATTTTCATCCATATCAGTCCACAGTGGTTGTTTCCCAAGTCTCTCTCCTAGATCCTCTTCTCTTTAAACTGTCTAATTTGGTGAATTTATCCCCAAATGGATGACATTATTATCTCTATGCAGATGACTTCTGAATCTATATATCCAGCCCTAGTTCCACTAACTGGCTATTGGATATTTTGGTATTTTAAACTTAACATGTCTCAAACAGAATTCATTATCTTTTCCCCCAAACCTATCCCCTGAGGAAAATTATGATGTTATATTATTTAATAACCAGGATTACTCTGTGATCCATCTTTTCCCTCTTCTTTGTCAGACCCCACTTCTGAAGGGCAGGCAATTTCTAAAAAGCACAGTGGAGCAATGTGATCTCTTCCAACCTCCACAGCATCTGCTCATTAGCCGTCTTGAGCAGAGCCCCTCCAAAATGGGACCCTCTCTTCTGTTTACCTGTAAACAGAAGCCAGTTTGAGCTAGGCACTTCTCAGGGGGCACATTCCTTTTTCTTGCTTTTCTTTCATCAAAGTTGGGAGTAACCTGGTCTACAAGAGGGAGACTTAGTAGGTGGCTTTGGATGTGCAAGAGTATCCTCACTCTGACTGAAGTCTCAAGGCCCCTAAGGGCTCCAAGTTGTATAGAGATTTAGACAGATGACTGACATGGCACTAATAGGAGCCTGGCCTATCATCCATGGGAGAAGGCAATCTGGACCACTGAAATGAGATTATTTCTGAATTGCCTACTAAAGAATGAATAGTGAGGGGTAGGAACCCAGGAAAATTAACTCTAGCTATGCCATGCAAGTAAGCATGGGGGAAAGGGTGGTAATATCTAGCCTCTTGGTTCATTAAATCTTAACATACATGCATCTTGAGGGCACGGGGGTGGGAGCCATACCAGTCAGACCAGAACTGGCATTAGTACACAACCTGACATGTAGTCTGAAATACAGTCAACTTGCTGATTGATTAATATTAAAGTTGAGAAAACTGAGTCCCCTAAGGAGGCAGTGACTTGCCTAGTTTCATAGACCTAGTAAGTAACAGAGTCAGAATTTGAATCTAAATCTTATGGCCCCAAATTCAGAGCTCTCCAACTACTCAGATGTAAAGACTCTCTGGATCCAGGGATGTATGTAAAGTATGTAGCACTATTGCTTTGATTCAGGCAGGCAGAGCCTTGTCTGTTGGTCTTTATTTCTCTGCTTGTATTTTCTCTGTTCGTATTTTCTCTGAAGTTCAGGGTACTGACTTTTCCCCTGAGCTAGCAAATGTGATTAAAAAAGATTCACCCCCTAAACAGCTATCTTTCCTAGTAAAGCAGATCTAAGAACCTGTACAAGCAGCCATCCTGGATATGGCTGCCATTACAGACACCACTCCTGTATCTTTGCCAAGAAAACTCTATGGACAGTATGGTCCACAGGGTTGTGAAGAGTTAGATACACTGAAGGACTGAACAAAGTGGGGTAGGATCACCATATTCTGAGAGATGAGATTGGCTCTGGGGTTTGACTAATCCCTTTGGGACAAAGGACAGGATGAGAAGGGTACTGGCAAGGTATTTTGTAGTCTCTCTTCCTCTCTTTGAGACTGCTAAGATCTGAAGCAGCATGGCGAAAGTAGGTGGTTAAAGCCGGGGAGATGTCTTATTCAAACTGCAGGAGAAGATACCAGAATAGCAATAATAGAATTGCCATTTATATAGCACTTTAAGGTTTTTAAAGTGCTGATAATTATCCTCATAATAGCCCTGGGAGTTAGGTGCTATTATTATTCCTATTTTACAAATAAGGAAACAGAGATAGACAGAGGTTAAGTAATTTCTTCAGGATCACAGCTACTCTGTGTCTGAAGTGGATTTGAAATTAGGTCTTCTTGACCACAGGTCCCTCTCTGGTGCCACCAAACTGCCATGTCATAATCATCAGCAATCTAAGATCCTCATTGACCATAAGCTTCTATTTCTCAACAGGAAACCTGGGAAGAAACCTAGCTCTACCTCTACCTTTCATTATTCCTGAGAGAGGGAGCAAGAACTCTTCTCCCTACCTCCCAATTCCTTTCGATGCTCAGGTACACTTGTTTATGTAATTTTCTCCATTCATACTGAATATCAGGAATGGAGGGAAGAAAAAGTTCATGAGAGAAAAGGAGAAAGATAAAGGGAGTGATGTCTATTTCCTTTCTGGTGGAGAAAAGTCTGCCTGTTTGCCTTTTAATTTCATGTAGATTAAAGCTGCAGTGACTCATATGTTGTATGGCTGAATCAAAGTGAGTACAGGTAGAAGAGAACTGAGATAGTTACATTAAGGTAAGGGCTGGGGCCAGATACTGCAACAGAGTTCACTTTTTAATATTGCATTTTATCTCTAGACTAGAATTAGAGGGAGAATCCACTTTCCTGCCCAGTATTTTGCCAAAAGGGAAATGGCAAAGGAAGCAGACATTTAAGCTAACAGGAGAAAGCATCTTGACTACTTTTCTCAAGTTTTGAGTGCCCCCTAGAGTAGATACTGAACTCTATTGAGAAGCTTGCAGCTCTTGTCTCACCCAACCCTCTCCCAGTGTGGTCTAGATTTGAAAAGAATAGCTCAGCAGAGACCACCTCTGAGCAAGACCCTTTGACTGAGTTTTTAGTATATGTGACAAGAAAAATAGACCCAAACCAGACACACCTTCATGCCATTCTTTTCTTTGATGATTTGAAACTTCTTATGGTTAGGACTCAGAAAGATCTTGATTGGTCTTTTAAATGAACCCAAGTTGTATAACTCCAGGGGGGGAAAAAACACAGGTGGAATTTAAATCAGTAATTTTTTTCTGACCAAAGAGGGACCAGAAGTTAGATTTTTAAGAAGATGGGTTGTTAGTTTCTGTCTGGATACTGTAAGACTTGTAGTGCTCTTTTTGCATGTGTCCAGACCTATACAATTTTTCACATGGGTTCGGGTGTTGGCATAAATGGTGATAACCACCACTTTCGACAGCATACTTTGTCTGATGTGCAACGACCAAGCTTCTCTTCTATTGTATCGCAACTGTCTTTTCTGCAGACACCTTGCAGCTCAGCACAGAGTCTTGATTCATGTTGCAAACCACTCAACACTGCATAAAACACAAGGAGTAAGGTCATTAACCCATTCCTGAATCTCTTGAGACTCCTAGGAAGAAGAAACCAATGGTAAAATGTGTCGTTATGCTTTGAGGTTTTGTTTATAGGGACACAAGATAGTGGAGGGTTGGCTAAGTTTGGTGACTGAGGGTCATCTTCACACTTGACTTTTCTATTCCTTGACCTCTGTAAGCTCCCACCTCCCTTTGTCATTCTATCTTTTTGAAATAATTTTTTGGGGAAGGCATTAAGAGAAATTATTAAAGGATGCAGTCAGTAGGTACTGCTTGAACTAAGCTTTGGAAGAAATTAGGGGTTCTAGTGGTTGATGGATGGTAGTGAAGACAGTATGCTGGAGAAGATGGGAACAGATCAAGGGCACATATGGAGAGGTTGACATTGGAAAAAGGGAGAGTAGAGACTATAGTAATGAAGAAGAGAACTGGGGCTGAAGTCAAGGGATTTTGACTTTTTGAGAAATGGAGAAAAGTGAGTTTAAATGATCTTTATTTTATCAAACAGGCAAGATCCTCAGTCATGAGAGTGAGTGCATTGAATGCTGTGGAAGGCTTGAAGAAAAAAGAAAAGGTTTGAAATATCAGCTGTGGAGTGTAGAGTAGAATTTGAATTTTGGAGAAGTTGTTGAGATTGCATAACATAAATTTTGAGGTCAATCCAGCCAACATGGTTATGTGACATTGTTCAGCACCATGTGAATAAGTGCAGAGGAAGCAGATCATGGGGATCGGTTGGAGTCATACAAGCTTAGGGCTTGGCAAGGTTTGGGCACTAAACAAAAGGAGAGCAGAAACTCAAGAACTGCTACTGATACTATAGATTTAAACTAAAGAGCTGCCTCCTATATAAGGCATTTCCTTATCCCTCCTTAACTGTTATTCCTCTCTTTCTCCCAAGATTCTTTTTTATATTTTTTGCATGTCATTTTCTATGTACATGTTGTATTCTCTCAGTGGAACGTAAGCTTCATAAGGGGAAGAACTGTGTCCCTTTTGTATTTCTATCCCTAGCAGTTAGCACAGAGCTTGTTACATCATATCAATCAATCAAACAATCGACAGGCATTTATTAAATATCTTTTATGTGCCAGGCACTATGACAGAAGCTGGGGATGTGAAGATAAAAATGAGACAGTCTGCCTTTGAACAGCTTACTATCTATTAAGGAAGACAATATGTGCATGTAAAGCTAGATATAAAATATATTCCAAAAGGATATAGTGTGATTTATGGTGGAAGGAACTAAGAGCTAGGGGTTGGGAAAGGCATCATGTAGGAAGAGCTGTGCCTTGAAGGAAACTAGAGATTCCAAGACCCAGAAGTGAGAGGGAGTGTGTACTAAAACTGTGGGACAATGACGAATGCTTCATAAATGTTTGTTGAAGTGATTTAAATGAAGAGAGAAACTGAGGCACAGATTAATTGACTTGCCATGCTCACACTCTTAATGACAGAGCTTGGATCTGAACCCAGGTCTTCTTATTCTTCATCCCAATTCTAGGTGTCCTGTCACTGTACTATTGTGTCACATGGCATAGAGGTGAAATTCAAGGAGGGTATTTCTGTCTGCCCATTTTGTCCATAAACTCACTCCATTATGGTTCTTATAAAATGGGTGATTTTATATAGAACTGAATTCTATAGCACTTACAGTATGAGTTAACATAAACCCATACTCCTGAGTAACGGGATGAATTGACTTATTGGGATTAGCAGTTTGGAATTGTTGCTTTAGATATTCTAGGTTGTCCCGCCAAGACAGTTATTGTAGTTGTACCCAGTTCATGCTAATATACGCCTTCTCTGTCAATCAGTGACTTTGAGACCTAGAACAAGCCATTTCATGTCTTGGAGCCTCAGTTTCCCTTATCACTGAAATGAGGAGAGTTGCAATTGCACTAGCCACCTCCCAGCCATCACTTGAGGATGAAATAAAACCTTATTGCCTTTTTTTCTTCTTCTCCAGGCTGCACTCCTGACTCTCGACTTTCTCTACCAGGAGCTTCTCACTCTGTAAGTACCCTCTACCCCTTTAGCAGCTTCCCCTCTTTGGCCAGTTGTTCTCGGAACCACCGTTTTAGGGAGCAGTCCCAGGCCAGCCTTTCTCTCCAGGCTGCACTCTTGACTCTAGCTTTTCTCCAAGAAACCCCTGAGTGGGGACCTCTTTCTGTCCTTTGCCTTTTTTCTCCCTTCTCCCCTTTTTAGTTTTCTTTTATGTGTCATCTCCATTTAGAAAGTAAGCCCTTTGAGGGCATGAACTGTCTTTCTGCTTGTATTTATTTTCCATAGTGCCTGGAACAGTAAGAGCTTAATAAAAAAAATTATTTTTAGATAAAGGAATAGAAGGCATACTCATCAAATTTGCTGATGGCATCACACTGTCCATGCACAAAGTAGAACACTGGGCTGGAATCCAATGTGAATATGTCCAATTTGATACTTGGCTTCATTTGATTTTGCACATATAAGAAAGCAAAGCCCAGTTAGCCAACAGTTTACTGGAAAAGGTTCGAAATGTAGTGGACTGCCAGCCTGACAAGAGTCAGCAGTAGTGACGTGGAAGTCAAGGAAGTCACTGTGACCTTGGCCTCATCAGCTCTCTACTTTTGTGCTTATTGTCCTATTTCTTACAATTCATGTTGTTGTTTAGTCATTTTTAGTCATATCCTACTTTTTGTGACCCCCTTTTGTGGTTTTCTTGGCAGATACTAGAGTAGTTTGCCATTTCCTTTTCCAGCTCATTTTACAGATAAGGAAACTGAGGCAAACAAGGTAAAGTAACTTGCCCAGGGTCACACAGCTAGTGTCTGAGGTAGGATTTGAACTCAAATCTTCCTGATTCTAGGCCTAATGCTCTATCCATTGTGCCACCTAGTTGCCCTTCCTACAATTCATAACTTCCTTTAAAGTTTATCTCAAATGCCACCTATGGGAAACTTTCTTAATCTCCTTAGCTGCTAATGCCCAAAAGATCTTACATCTTTTTCATATATGTTTTGTAGACATGTAAATTCACACACATATATCCAAATGTAGATATATATATGCATATATACATAGATATTTATGCACATCCATATCATAACTCTTTGCTATACGTTAAGAAAAGTACTGTTTCACTTTTGCCTTAGCACAGTACCTGGCACATAGTAGATGTTTGCTTTGCTAATTGATTGATTGATTGATAGCTTTTAGAATCATGCCCCTATGCTCTGTCATGGCCACACCAAAGACGGAGGATGATATTCTCTTCTGGGTTTCAGAGTTTAGGGAGGATGTTGGTAGACTGGAGAAATACATAGGAAGATTACCAACATGAAAGATCCATATTGTACAAGAATCACTTAAAGGAACTGGAGATGTTTAATTTGGAGAAGAAAAGACTTATGGGGGATGTGATCGCAGTGTTAGAGCACCTGAATGAAGGGCTGCTGTATGGAAGAAAAATTAGATTTGTCCTATTTGATCCTGGGACAGGGGGAGTAGAACCAGGGAAAATGGATAAAAACTGCAAAGAGGAAGATTGAGGCTTGCTGTCAGGGGGATAAAAACTAGCTAACAAACTTTCTAACAATCAGAACTGCCTCTGAGAATAATGGGCTGACTGGAATTGGAGTAGGGGGAGTCGAAGGGTGGATTCTCCATCACTGGAGAGGTTCAAGCAGGACCTGGATGATCCTTTCCTGGATATGTTAGAGCAGGGATTACTTCTAGGTGTGTATTGAACTGGATGTTTCTTGAGGTATCTTCTAACTCTTAAAAATCTGTGATTCTGAAATGAGAAGTGAAAGCCCTTAGCCGACCATAAAACTACATCCATATCAGCTGTTACTCAGAGAGTGGCTGCTGGCAAATCACTAAGGCTTTCTGAGTGTCAGTTTCCTTCTCTGTGAAATGGGGATTAGGATGCTCGTACTGCAATCTTCACAGGGTTGTTGTGAGAAAAGTGCTCAGTAAATATTATCTAGAAAGGGTAGTGATGATGATAATGATATGGGTTCAAAAATGTCAGACTTTGCTTTAGACTCCACTTAGAGACTGTGCTGTCCTGGCAGGCAGGGGTGCTTGTTTTCCTGTTGGCCATAGTAGGCAGTCATGTGCCCCAGTTGCCTAATGGCCATTCCAATTCGCTTAGACTCTTGCCTCTCAGAAATTGGATCTTACTTTAACATAGAACTCGGGTACTGCCTCCAGCAGAGGCCTTTTTAGATGCCCACCTTGGTGTCAGGGCTTTCTGGCTCTTGACCTTATTTTGCATTCCTTTTTATATTCTTTGTATTTGCTTATCTATGTGCATATTTTGTTAAATAAATCTGTCAATCAACAAGCATTTTAAGGCATCTTATTATTATATATAAAGTACTTTGCTAGGTGCTGCAGATTCAAAGGCAGACCTGTAATAGTCATTGAGCTTATATTTAATTGGGAGAGACAACATGTGTCCATGTAAGTATATATAAGAATTAAAAAAAAAATCAGATTTGTGATTTATTTATGTAGGAGTTCCTAGCAGTAAAGAGAGCATTTTGACACCCTTTTTGCAAGTGTTAGTTTTAAAGAATTTCCTGGGGACAGTGTCCACGGTTACATGTGTAAGAGGTGGGACTTGAAACCATATTTTGCAGATTTCAAGGCCACTGCTCCCTCTTTTTTGATATAAACATATTCTTACTCCAAAAATTAAAAAAAAAAAAAAACCTCACAATAAATATGTTCCTTTTTTTTTTGGAGGGGGAAGGCAAGGCAATTGGGGTCAGATGACTTAGCCAAGGTCACACAGCTAGCAACAGCATGAAGTGTCTGAGACTGGGTTTGAACTCAGGTCCCCCCTGACTCCAGGGCAGGTGCTCTGTTCACTGAGCCCCCTAGCCGCCCCTCCTTTTGTTTTTTTAATAGTGAAGGGAAGCACTAACAGTTAGGAGGTAGATCAGGAAAAGGCCCACGTAGCTTTTGAGCTAGGATTTTAGGGAAATTAGAGCTTCTAAGAGGTGGAGTTGAGAAAGGAATACATTCTAAGCATAGGGAGAGGCCTGTGCAAAGAGACAGATATGGGAGATATAATGGTTCTTGAAAGCAGGGACTGTTTTTTCATATTATCTTTATTTCTACAATACCTTATGTAGAACCTGCTACTAGTAGGCACTTAATAAATGTTTTTTGAATTGAAGTGAATAAAAAAGGAAAAAAGGAGAGTCTGGGACAGAGGCTTATTTGATACTTTGTAAGAGTGGGGTGGAATGACTATGAGGCCATCTTGATGATTGGTTTTAGTTGTAGTGTTAGAATATAGATCCAGAAAAAACCTAATTGGGCTGAAATTTCTATTGAGATGCCAAAAGCAACAGCAAAGATGATTCTGTAGTGGTTTAATGGTATATTGTTTACAGGCTCTTAAGCTCAGGTCCCTGAACTTTTAAAGTATATTTTGATAACTGCATTTCAACATAATTGGCTTCCTTTATTATTCCATGCATTTATTTTATTTGTTTAAAGACATTTGTCTCTGAAGAGGTCCCTATGTTTCACCAGTCCACCAAAGGAGTCTATGTCCTAAAAGAGGTTAGCAACCGCTGACATAGTACATAAAGAATCTGTCTGGGAGTCAAGGAAACCTGGATTCAAGTCCTGCATACATGTTGGCAGAATGAATTGCTACAGGCAGCTCTCTGAGACTGAGCTGTAGAACTTCATTTGGAGAGGGAATTTTCTCCTGGGAGCTCCCTGCACCACGATGGGTCTCGATGGGAAAACAAACCAAAACAGAACCCTTTGGTGCTGGACCAAAGCCTGCCATTGGACTCTTTGGGATCTAGAGTTACTGTTTTAAAAAATTTTTATGAAGAGGGTTTGTGGATTCGTCTTTGGGTGGCATTAACAGATTTCTATTGTTTCTGATGTTTTCATGACTGACAAAGTGGCTTTGACTTCCTTTACTGCCCATTATACCCAGTGCTAGGACAATCTCTCCTCTGTTTTTTTTCCTGGAGGACACCCAAGTTAAGTTTCCTCTTTTTTGTCCTATTTTGGCACATTAAAGGCACCATTTTTTTCATAAGGAAATGGGGGATAAAAGCACCATCAGATCCTTGGAACTGGAGGGAAATAAAGGAATTGGAGAAATCCTCATTCAGCTTAGTTATCTCTATAAATTCATTGTTCAAATTTTCTCTGTGATGACACTGTCATGACATAACTACCTGGCAGAGTGGATAGAGCTCTAGACTTGGATTTAGGAAGGCCTGAGTTCAAATCCTGCCTCAGACATTTACTCCTGGTCAGTCTTTATCAGCCTGAGTTTCCTTGTCTATAAAATCAGGATAATTATAGCACTTGCTTGACAGGGTTGTTATGAGGAGCAAATGAGAATGTATATAAAGTGGTTGGCAGCTCTTAAAGATGTATATGTTGTTCAGTTGTGTCTGACTCTTTGTGACCTTTCTGGGGTTTTCTTGGCAAAGATATTGGAGTGGTTTACTATTTCTTTCTCTAGTTCATTTTACAGACGAGGAAATTGAGGCAAACAGGGTTAAGCAACTTGCTCAGGGTCACACAGTTTGTAATTGTCTGAGGCTGGGTTTGAATTTGGGTCTTCCTGACTTCAGGCCTGGTGTTCTATCTACTGTATCACCTAACAGTGTATGGAGGATGAATGGAATTGGGTAATGACTTGAAGCAAGGAGACAGTTAGGAGACTATTTCAATAGTCTAGGAGAAAGATGATAAGAATCTGATCCAAAATGGTAACTGTATGAGAGGAGAGGAGACATGTTTGGGAGATGTTGTGGAGGTAGAGTCAGCAAAACTAATTAGAAGTCAATGGGTGAAGGAAAAGGAAGAATGGATCATGACTCCAAGGTTGCAAAGCTAGATGATTGGAAGGATGGTTGTGCCCTCCAAAGAAACAGAGCAGTTGGGAAGAATGCTCTATTAAAGAGAAAAGGAAGTAAATTTTATGATGAGAGCTTGAGATACATGACTAATCCAAGTAGAGATATCCAGTAGGCAGTTGGGATCAGGGACCAGAGCTCAGGGGATGAATAGGTATATAAACCTGGGAGTCATGTGTACAAATAATATAAGGGAAAGGAAGTCAGAGGTGATCAGCTCTCCTATTTTACAAATGGAGAAACTGAGGATCAGAGAGGTTAGATGACTTGTCCATGGTCATGTAGGTAGTGTTAGAGGTAGGATTTGAATACTGATCTTCCTGCTTCCACATTCACCTTTAACCACTAACCATGCTTTATCTTAATTATCATTGTGTCCCTGGGTTCTAATGAGATTACTAATAATCATAACTGGCATTTATACCAAGATTAAAGGCTTGGAAAGTAGTTACGTACATTATTTCATCTAAGCCTCAGAATAGCCCTATGAGGAAGATACTATGGGCATTATTGTTGTCACTTTACAGATGAAGAAACTAAATCTTAGAGGCATTAAGTGACTTATTTAAGGTCACACAACTGAGATGGGATTCAATGTCATGTTGTCCTGACTCCAAATCTGCCACATTATTGGCTCAATCATACTTGTTTTTATGGAAAGAGAGTAGAGATAGAGGACAGAAGAGGGACCATGTAGAACCCTGAGTGTTGCTCATGACAAAATGATGGGGAATGGATAATGATGTACTAATGGAGGCTGAGAAGGAAAAACCAGACAGAAGAAGAACCAGGAGAAAGAACTATCATGAAAATTTTGGAAAGAGACGTTATTCAGTAAGAGAGGATGATTAATAGAAACAAATACCATAGAATATTCAGAGATAATGAGGACTGACAAAAGGTCATTGGAATTAGCAGTTGAGACAGTGGTGTCAAATTGAAATAGATTATCTGTATGGGCAACATATTGAATTAGAAAATGAGAAATTGACGTTACTCATGTAGCATTGTGCAAGTTTGATACCCCTTGAGTTAAGAGATCATTGATAACTTTGGAGAGAACCATTCAGTGGATTCATAAACTAGATTGCAAAAGACAGAAATGGGCTTAACTTAGGGTTTGTTTCCTTGGATTCTCTTTCTCTATTACAATCTTCTTCATTGCTTGGGCTGGGCTGGATTTAGCTTGGTGCAATGGTTCCTCCCTCTGGTATGCTTAGAGGGCTTTCCATCCCCCATTTTTGGCAAGGTCAAGTGCCCAATAGTAATCACACATGTGTCTTATGTATTACAAAGTACTTTTTAAATGAAAGTCCTATGAGATACTATTATTCCTACTTAATACAACAGGAATTTGAGGTCTAGATATGTAAAATGAGTTGCCTAGATTCACATAGCTAGCAAATATAACATCTGGGATCTAAATTCTGTTCCTCTGATACAGATTTAGAGTTTTTTCCACTAAACCATACCATATGACTTAGGCCAGGGGTAAGGAACAAGCAGCCTAGAGGTCACATGTGACCTTCTAGGTCCTTGGGTGCAGTCTTTTGATTGAGTCCAAGTTTTATAGAACAAATCCTTTTATTAAGAAGGTTTGTTCTGTGAAATCCAGATTCAGTCAAAGGACCTAGAGGGCCACATGTGACCTTGAGGTGGCAGGTTCCCCACCCCTGCCTTAGGCTGTACATGACTATTGTACATCCTGCTTTCCCACACACTTTTCTGGTATTAGAAGCTAAGAATTAAGGCTAATATCAGTACAGTCATTATTGGGTCACAGGGTCAGAATATCTGGTAGAAGATACCTTAGAAACTCTTAAGTAGTCTATATCTATATAGGAATAACCTTTACTCCATTTTCACTAAGTGTTCATTTAACAACTGACTGAAGATCTCCAAATGATGGTAAAACTACTGCTCCTGAGACAGCCATTTCTACTCTTACATAATTGTTAAAAATGTTTTCTTTGAACTTAAATTACCTTCACCTTCAAGCAACTGCCTCTAGTTTGTCTTCTGGATTCAAAGAGAACAAGTTTAATCCCTCTTCTAAGGGAAGGTATTTCCTATACTTGAAGAAAACTATTCCACATTACCTAAGATTTCTCTTGTGCTGGCTAAGCAGCCCCATTTTCATCAACTAATTTTCACATATCTTTCATATGGCATGATCCATGGTATATCACAAGGTCTTTCACTATCCTAATTGCCTTCATTTACATCTTCTCTAATGAGGCAAACTTCCACCTAAAATGTGATACCCAGAAATGAATATTATATCCCAGATATGGTTTGACTCAAGCAGAACACAATCACAGAATAACTGTCACCCTTCTTTTTCTGGGAACGATACTTCTTTAAATGTAGCATTCAATCACAGTAGCTTTTTTGGTTGTCATGTCACATAACGGACTCATATTGCTCTAGCAGTAAGCTAAAAGTTCTAGATTTTTTAAAATAGAAACTCTTTTCTAGTTTTGCCTTCCCCTTCTTGACTTTGTGAAGTTTATTTTTTTGAACACAGGCATAAAACTTTACATTTATTTCCACTAAATATCATTATTAGGTTTCGCCCATTGTTCTAGGTTGTTGAGATCTTTTTGGATCCGAAGTCCATCACCTGTTAGCAATCTTCTTATCACCTGTAATTCTAGACTTTTTTCTTCTAAGTTTAAATTAACCTTTTAATGTCTACTTTTTAGTCATTCAAACAGTTTTTAATTCATCCAACTATTATTATCCAGCCCATATTTCTATATTTTATCCATCAGGTTAGTGTGCTGAAATTTAACTAAACAGTGTCTAGAGTGTTCACTGACCAGTGGGGTTGATGTGGCATGATGTCAGCCAGAACTATCTCCCTGGTAAGCTGATGACTCTTCAAGGGGGTAGGAGAAGCCGTTGTCATGCAACTTAACTATTGCGACTGGGACTGGGCTTGGGCTGCACTAGAACCTCCACTGACTTCTCCTTCACAAGCTTCTAGACCTCCTCCCCTAACTTGTTTAAAAGAATAGTTAAGAAGAGAGGAAAGGAAATAAGAATTTATTAAGAGCCTAGTATATATTACAGTGGTGAGCACTTTACATATATTTTCTCACTTTATCCTCATAAGAAACCTGTGAAGTATGGGCTTTTATTATCCATATTTTAGAGCTGAGAAAGCTGAGGCAGACTGAAGTTTAAGTGACATGTTTGGGGTCACATGACTTGTATGTGTCTGAGGCTGGATTTGAAATCAGGTCTTCCTGATTCCAGGCCCAGTATGTTATTCTAACAGTTACCTTGTCATTTTCAGAGGATCTTTCTCCACTCTTCTCTAGGACCCTAGGATGCCCTAATTTAAGTCACTGAGAACTAAGATAGAGAAAGACAAAGGGACAGGTTCTTCTAGGTAATGGATGCTTTCACCCACTAACTCAATGCATGCCCCTAGATAAGGGACTTTACTTCTATAGGTTGGTCTCCTCATCTGAAAAATGAGGCACTTGTTGGAGAGACAAGTCCCCTGATGTGCTGTTGGTTGGACTGTAAAGTGGTTTAACCATTCTGGAAAGCAATTGGAAATTACGTTGTAAATGTTATTAAAATGTCCATACACTTTGACCTAGAGATCTCATTGTTAATTATATATACTAACGAGGTCAAAGCTAGAAAGAGAGGCCCAGTAGATTGTAAGAACTTATAATGGCATTTTCTATACTGGCAAAAAAATGGAAACAAAGTAGATACCTGTAAGTTGGACAAAAGCCAAAGAAATTGGGGTACATGAATGCAGTGGAATTTTACTATGGAGGTAGTGCAATACAAGGAATAAAGAAAGACTTATCTGAATAGAGGCAAAATGGATTAAGCAGGAGAAAAAGAGAAAATAATGGGCATAATGACCAAAATAATGTAAACATGGAAAGACCAACTAACCAGAAAGTGGGAGGCTGTGTAATTTGAGTGAACTTGGTTTTGAAGAAGAAATAAGAAAATACATCTTCTTCCCATATTTGAAGAAGTCAGGGACTGTAGGTGTTGAACAGTGAATGTACTTTCAGTCTCAGCTGATACCTTGGTGGGTTTTACTGAATTTCTTTTTCCCCTCTCTTTGCTTTTTATTCTTTGTTACAGATGAATTCTCTCTGGATTTGGAAGGCACAAGAAAAATATTTGAAAATGAAGATGATGTAAAAGCAGAAGATTTTAGAAATGACAAACAAAACAAGAGGAGAGAGTATAAAGTTTTGAGCAGTTAATGGCAACTAGGAAGACTTGCTAAATAGTGATAAGAAGAAAGAGGGAGCAGAAAATTGGGTGCTGAAAGCATTCAAACCAGTCATGAACTTTACAATTTGGAAAAGGCCAGGACCTGGAGAAATGGGTAAAATTGAACTTTTGGATGCTCAAGTCTCAGAAATGGTCCCTGGGGCTGAGGTGACCTAAGTTCTCTAGGAAGCTTCCCCAAGCAGCATGTTTCCTACCAAAACTTTAAATCCCACTTTACCTGGTGGTATCAGGGCCACAAAGAAGAGAACAGAGAAAAGGAACGTGATTCTCATGGTGGAAGGAATCAGTTGAGAGGATGAGCAGCTGGGCTGATAGAGGCTGCAGGTGTCTGCCAGGAAGGCAATCTGACCACTTTTTATCTGGGGGCTCCTACTTCCCTGGGAGAATAATGTTCTCCTTGACTGACCATGCTTAAAGTGCTGGAAGGCACCTCCAGCTTCTCCGGAAACCACTCAGTTCCAAATTAGGTAAGTGATCAAACCATTGTTTGAGAAAGCAGGTATTGAATCAGTGTTTTCCTAGATTAATGTGTCCTCACCTTGAGCCCTATAATCAGTAATTCTTGCACCTGAGGCTAGTACCACAAACTCTGCCCAGGTCAAGCAGTTTGAAGGATGTCCTTTATTGGGGGAGGAATGAGGAAGAGATGGAGATTCTAGAATTCCAGAATAAGGCCTTTGCTAGGAAGCATGGCATATGGGGATAAAAGGTGAGGAGCAAGAAGGAAGGCAAGAAAAACTTGCCCTAGCTTGCCATCTAGTGCAGTGTGGTAGATAGTGCTGGACCTGGTGCCTGGAAGACCTGAGGACAAATCTGACCTCAGACATTTATTAGCTATGTGAGTCTGGGGCAAATCATTTTACCTCTGTCTGCCTCAGTCATCCACTTCCAAGGATTGTTGTGTGGATAAAATGAGATAATATTCGTAGAACAATTCTCAAGTCTTAATACAATATGCAAATTCTCTCATTGTCATCATTGTTATTACTTTCTTATTTTAACTAAGCATTAACTGGGTGCTAAATTTTGCTGTTTTTATACTGCAGGTGTTGACAGTGTCCTCTAAATTTTGTACCTTGGGACAGAGCCCAGATTACCTTTCCTTAGTTATGCCTCTACCCTCATCCTACAGCTCTCTGGTGGGAGGTTTGAGTCCAGGTCATGTGGCTTCCCGAGGTCACTGAGATTTCCAACTATCTTGTGAAGACAAAGATAAATCTTTGTCCCCTGGGAGAAATTGATATTATATTATTACATTAATAACTAATTATTAATTCGTCCATCCTTTTCCTCTTCTTTTAAGATGCCACACCTGAAAAGGTCAGTCAATCTCTGAAGGGCATGATTGTGTGCTAAGTTTACTCCTAGCCCCCAAAGCACAGACTTTGTTTGTGTGGGACCCCACCCAACTGGGAAACCTGATTCCTTTTTAGAGTATAAACAGAACCCACTCTGGGTGAGTCCTTTGCTGGGGGATTGTGATCACGAAGGAGAAAATTAGCCTGAGAGGTCCAGATCAAAATGGCTTCCCTTGCCCAGATTGCTGGAGGCTGTTGGATCTCATGATCAAGCCATGTTCTCAACAGAAGGAACTGAAGACTTTTAGCCCACCTCTCCATTCAATGTCCATCACTCAGAGTTAAGTTCACTTAACGCATTTCTTCCTAAAAGTATTTCTCTTTCTTAAAAGGAGCTTAAAATGTATCCTCATATTAAAAAGATAATAACCAAACTTTCATAAATTAAATTAGTTGGAGACATCTAAACTGACAGATATCTTTCTATTACTCAACCTTAAAGCAAAAATAAGTCTTTAAAATTGGAATTTATCAAGACTATTGGTTTAAAATGTCTACAAGTAGCATAAATAAATCCCTAAAGTATCATAAATAAAATAAATGCTTTCTTTTTTTTTTTTTTTGCTTTTTGGAGGGGGAAGGTAGGGCAATTGGGGTTAAGTGACTTGCCCAAGGTTACACAGCTAGTTTTTTGTGTTGTGTCTGAGCTCGTATTTGAACTCAGGTCCCCCTATCTCCAGGGCGGGTGCTCTATTCACTGTACCACCTAGCCACTCAACAGTACAATTCTTAATATAAAACCATCAAGATTATAAAAGAAGTTGCTTTTCTAACAACAATGCTGGTACAATAGTTAAGCAAATTAGAAAAAAAAGAAAATTTAGAAACATAACAGTACTATAAACAATATCATGTTTTTGAAACTTGAAACAAAACCAATTACCAAACAAAACCATTAACACCTGAGGTGGCCTCAGTTCAGTTGAATGTACTTCCTAATTACTTTACACAGAAAATTATTCATTTTATCACCATTAGCAGTGCATACTGATCACATCTAAAACACCTTATAAAGTTATTAAGTATGAAGCAATTACATCTAATTAAAGAGATAATAAAAAGTTAACATTTATATAGTGATTGCCTTATGCAGGCATTGTGTTCAACATTTTACAATCATGTGATCCTCACAACAACCCTGGGAGGTGGGTGCTATCTCCTAATAGGACGGTAAACTGAGGTAAACAGACAAGGTTACTTGCTTGGGGTCATACAGCCATTAAATTTCTTAATACCACAAAACAAATGTCTTTTGTGTTATATTCTAATTTACCATAATTATTCTGATAGAGCAAACTGAGACTTGTTCTTATTTCTGTCAATAGATATTGGCTTAAATTAAATCAAATCCAGATTTATATTTGCTAATGATATTTTTTGTATATGTATGTGTATGTGTATATGCATATGTGTGCATACACTCACACCCACACAATATACACATACATGCATACCTGTATACATACACACACATGCACATACACATACTGTATGTGTATACACATAAAAACAAGAGGTGACAATTTCTAGCTCTGTATCCTTAAAGAGCTGGATCAATTTTTAATCCCTTGCCTACTTTACCTATCTTTGAGGCTTAGCAGATAAGGAACAATTCACATCTCCCCAGGAATTTCAAGCTGTAAATACTAGGAAATACATATAAAGTTTTACAAACAGTTTAAATTCACAATTGTTCTACTTCAGTTAGCTTAAAATGTGCTAGGCTAAAATATAAGTTATTGCTTTTAGAATTTCTTACCCTAAGATTTTTTTTTTAATAAATTAGTTTATTTACTTTTAGTTTACAACATTCAGTTCCACAGTCCCTTGAGTTTCAGATTTTCTTCTCCTCCCTCTCCTCCCTCTACCCCCTCCCATCATGAAGGTATGCATGCAGATTTAGGATCTACAAATATCTTCCCATTAATCATTAGTCAGGTTGTAAAGAAGAATTGTAACTGATGGAATGATCACTGCTTATCCTAAGATTTTAAATGACTGATTTCTTTTCTCAGAGGGTTTTGCTGACTAGTTGTGGTCAATTCTCCCAAGCAGAGAAGCCTTTGAGAGTTTTTGCAGAGGAAGTTAAATAATTCTCAGTTTGAACAGTACAAGGAGACATTTAAGATCTTATATAATAACTGCAGATCACAATAACCAATATATGTTTGTGTATACACACATATACATATATATGTACACACACATAAATATTTTTTTACTGTGTCCAATATTTATATCAGAGGTTCCCAAACTTCTTTGGCCTACTGCCCCCTTTTCAACAAAAAAAATTTGTGTCCTCCTGGTACTTTCTTTAATCTTTTGAAGTTTTTTTGAAATTTGTATCATTTCAAAAAATATAAAATATCTTTCAAAAATGATGCATCTTAAATTTAATAATTTATTGTAAATCTGTGAGGTTTTTCCTGCATTGAAATTTTGATGGCACAATATTGTGTCATGTAATCATATAGTATCGTAAACAAGTGCACATATTCCTGCTGATGCAGTGAGGAACACTCTCACCTTGCCAACACTTGCTTGTTAAGACCTGTTGGTGGACTTGACCACTGATTGGTTATAACTTGTGTTTTGAGTGTTTATTTGGAAAATAAAGTAATCACTCTAACTTTAACTCTTTTATAACACAGATGAAATATGTACAAATGGTTTTTCAAAATTTTCTTCTCTTCTTTCCTTATGCTTCCACCACCCTCTTATTTTTATTCAATGCCCCCTAATTTTACCTGAGACTATTACCACCTCTCTGGATTATTCCAGCATTCCTCAGATG
>CM053585.1:141684649-141712198 GCA_028646515.1 Pseudochirops corinnae
AGAGAGCTTTGTCCCAAATTGCTGGGGTTTTTGCAGCTGCCAGAGTTGTTAGGAGGCTGCTGTCTCTGCAGCCCTCTCCAGCTTTGGCTCACTGGTCACACACCTCAGGACCACCACCCAAGACCATGATCCCAATCCAGGCAGGTTCGTGCAAGAGCACTTAGCTTCTGAATGATTGCTTGGCCCCCCTGCAATCTGCAGGCCCCGAGCTCTGAAGCAGCCACATGAGGTGGCTGCAGGGCCTACTTCCACTGCTTTCTTGCCCTGAGGACCAGTGGCTGGACCTGCTTCTCTCCCCCAAATTTAGACGAGTTACATTGACCTTTCACTTTGTCCTTGGCTCTTATGGGTTGATAATTCTGGAATCACCACAGCTGCTGGTGATCCAGTCTCCCGAGTGCTCCAACTGTGGCTTTCCCTGGTTGCCCTGGGGCTAAGCCACAGGTTTCAGGCTGGACTGGTTGCGGCTTCTGGCGCTCTGTGATGAGCCCTTCCCATCTGCCTGCTGGGCTGCCTTCAGCGGGAGATGTGTTTTTCTGTAATTTTGTGAGTTCTGGAGCTCTAAAATTTGTTTAGAGTCATATTTTATAGGTATTTGAGGTGGTTATGGGGGGAGCTGCGGAGTTCTCCTGCTTCTCTGATGCCATCTTGACTCCACCCCCCAACTGTACTTATTCTTAATGATCATTGAGAACTCACAGGAGCTACCAGTAATCATAACTAACATTTATATAGAACTTTAAGTTTTTTTTTTTTAAAGTACTTTGGTACTTTACATGCATCTTTTCATCTGAACCTTATAATAGCCCTTGTGTTATTATGGGATGAAAAAGACACTATTTACATTATTGTCCCCATTTTATAGATGAGGAAACTGATATTGGCTAGAATGGTAGTTATGGAAGTTTTGGAAAGTTAATGAATCTTCAGGGTGGTAAGGAGGGCCACTGATATCAATACTGGCTGTTAACACTGGGAATGACACTAGGTTGCTCTAGAGCCTCTGCTGAACTTCATTAATGAGCCTTCTTAGGTTTACCCCATACTCCTTTCCCTTTTTAAAAGTATGACTAAGAAGATAGGGGAATAAACAAGTATTTATTAAGAACCTACTTTGTGCCATAGTGCTTAGCAAATATTATCTAATTTTATCCTCACAAAAACCCTGGGAGGTAAGTACGATTAATATCCCCATTTTACAATCAGGAAACTGAGGAAGACAAAGGTTAAACAATTTGCCTGGGATCCTTCAACTAGTAGGTGTCTGAAGCTGCATTTGAACTCAAGTCTTCCTGACTCCAGCACTCTGTCCACTGGGCTACTAACTGCCTTGTCATTTTCATACGATCTTTTTCAACTCTTCTGTAGGACTCTTAGAAACCCTAATTTAGATCACTGAGAAGTAAAGTCCTAAGTAGAGAAAGAAAAAGGGACAGGTTCTTTTAGGGAGTGGAAACTTTCACCTACTAACTCAATGTGTGTTCCTAGGCAAGGCATGTTAGTTCTATATGTTGGTTTTCTCATATGAAAAATTGAGGGACTTGTTGTAGAGATAAGTTCCCCAATGTGCTGTTGGTGGGGTTGTAAAGTGGTTCAACCATTCTGGAAAGCAATTGGAAAATGTGTTGTGAATGTGATTAAAATGTCCATACACCCGGAGATTCCATTGCTAAGTATATATACCAAGGAGGTCGAAGATAGATAGAAAGGCCCAGTAGATGGTAAGAATTGGAAACAAAGTAGATATCTGTAAGTTGGAGAAAGGCTAAAGAAACTGGGGAACACAAATGTAGTGGAATTTTACTATGGAAGAAGTACAATAGAACAAGCATGAGAGGACTTATTTATCCTTTATTTTGTTTTGCAAAGTCCAAGTAAAAGTAGTAATGGTATGAGTAGAGAAGAGGGGATGGAGGGAGAACTGACTTGAGTTGGAAATCAATTGGATATGACAGTTGGGGGGGAATAGGGAAGAAGGAAGCCTCCAAGGTTGTGAGCCTGGATGACTGGAAAAAAGGTAACATCCTCAACAACAATGTAATATAATAAACTAATCTGCTCCTGGACGGGCTAGAGAGAGTAAAGGATGACTTTTAATAGTGTCCTTCAGTGCTTTAATTCAACAGATTGAAACAGATACAGGAAACTTGAGTCACCGTGGCATGTTGATAGAGGAGTACTTTTCGAATTGTGATATAACAAAAGCAGTGAAATTGAACTCAGAGGACCAGGATTCTAGTTTCAGGTCTACAGTGTATTTGTTTCGCTTAGACTTGTACCATTTGGTCCCATAGAACAGGAGTGTGACCTTGAGCAAGTTACTTCCCCTCTATGTGCCTCAGTTTTCCCACTTAAAACATGAGAAGTGTGAACATTGAATGGAAGTCACAGAGGAATAGATTTCTGCTGAATATTAAGAGAAACTTTATGATCATCAGAACTCCCTAAAATAGAATGGACAAAAGATTAATTTTCACTGAGGCAAAGTGGAGAAAGCAAAAAGAAAGAAAACAATTAGCATATTGCCCAAAACAATGTAAATATGGAAAGGCCAACCAACTAACCAAAAAACTGAGATGCTGTACAATTATAGTGAGCAAATTTGGTTCAGGAGAAGAGATGAGAGGATGTACCTACGTCCTTTATTTGTAGAGGTGAGGGAGTATGGCTATAGGATATTGAATATACTATCAGTCTCATTTGGCACCTTGTTTGGTTTTGAAAGGATGCTAGTAGGAGCCAAACTGTTCAGGTGTGTGGATTCTAGGCCCTAGTTTTCTTTTTCATGTGTAAAGTCTCTTTACAAGTGTTGCACGAAATCCTGGATTTAGGGATCATTTATTGCCTAGTAAGCTTTTCCCTGACAAGGGCTACAATGCCTTTTTAGTTTATAGTCTAAGGTTATGAGTCACCACTGTGAGTTTATCAAGTAAAGTTAGCATAGCTCAGGCTGAGATTAAGTTTATTCTTTTAAACACCTTTTTTCTCACTATTGCTGCCTCATTTCCTAGCCCTAGACAGCATCTGACTTGGATTTAGAAAATTCTTTTAGATTCTTTTGAATGCCTGATGGTCAAACTACATCCTCAAAACTCTCTTCAGATATGCCTCCAAGATAAACCCCCTCAGGTAATAGTTTCCTCTCAGTCCTTTTGATGACCCCCTCAAAAGTATATGAATGAGGGGTGGCTAAGTGGTGCAATGAATAGAGCACTGGCCCTGGAGTCAGGAGGACCTGAGTTCAAATCTGGCCTCAGACACTTGACACACTAGCCATGTGACTTAAGGCAAGTTACTTAACCCCAATTGCCCTCCAAAAAGCAAAAAAAAAAAAACCACCCCAAACCTACAAAAAAGTATATGAATGGATGAGCAGGATGCTTTCTGAAAAACCTGGAAAGACTTACATGAACTGATATATAGTGAAATGAGCAGAACCAAGATCACATTATACACAGTAAGAGTAATATTGTATGATAATCTATTGTGAATAACTTAGTTATTCTGAGCAATACAGTGATCCAAGACAATTCTGAAGGACTTATGATGAAAGGTGCTGTCCATCTCCAGAGAAAGATTTGCCTGAAAAATACTTTTTCTTTACTTTCTTTATTTCTAAATGTTTTATATTTTACTATCTTTATTTTTCTTTTTTTGTCTGTGTTTTCTTTCACAGCATGACTTACATGGAAATGTATTTTGCATAATTACATATGTGTCATATATATCAAATTGTTTGCCTTCTCAATGAGGGGGAGAGTGGAGGGTGGGAGAAAATTTGAAATTCAAAATTTGAAAAAAAGAATGTTAAAATTTTTTTATATGTAATTAGAAAAAATAAAATATTAAATTAAAAATTATATGCAAAAATATATGAATGAATCAAGGAATAAAAATGAAAGGAGAGGTGAAACAGATTAGGTCATTGACCTTCTGCTCTCATCCCACATTCCTCCTTTTATTATGTATACCTGGAAGTAAAAAAAAAAATTATTGTGTTTTGTGTTGTGCTCTATCTAGCTTCCTTCAAGTCCCAGGTTAAGAATCCTAAAGGGATAATAATGGAGACAAAGATAAAATTTAGGAGGAGTAAGACAGTGGGAGAGATGGAAAACTATGAGGTTGTAGTCTTATAGATGAATTTCAGAGTCATAGATCATGGAAGTTAAAGATTTAAAGGTGATAATGGTATCAAAAGGATGATCATCCTTGCATGTGGCTCAGGTGAGAGAAAGGAGGAGATCAAAAGATTCTCTCCCACATTTAGCTAGGCTGGTTCTTAGTTGGCAGACCCAAGATCTTTGCTGGTTTCATCCTTGATGTCTTTCTAGCTTTGTAGGACCTGTTAGAGATTGTGTTCAGCTTGTACAATCTTCAGGTATTGATGAAAATTTTGTCTGGACAGGAACATGAGTGATTGTTTCATTTCAGCTCTTTTTGTGTTCTAATACTATCACTTATTCCACTGAGTTTCTAAGGGGTCTATAGTTGAACTACAGTTTGGGTAGGTAGACTTCTACCACCTGCCCTGTTCCATCAGGGCAGTGGTGACCACATTCATGGTCTTGACTTCAGGACCTTTTAGACAGGTTCCCTAAAGGTTCCCATTTCAGTCAGTCTCCATATAGGCACTGGTTTAAAGCCTCTAGGTGGGTTGTTCTAATGAAACCAGTAACTCTCATTGTAACCCAAGATTATCTCTGCTCAGGATCCCCAGGGTAGGAAGATATCAAGTAGACCAACTATCCAAAAGCCAGACCATTTGATACTAAGGGTGCAACCTGTGGCATACAGCGTATGTGAAACATTTAGGTGGTATTCAGTTTCCCTAAGGTGCTGGTTACACCATGGGAAGACTGATATTAGTGGCCATCCTCAAAACCATAATGGGGAAAGCTTATCAGGGAAGGTGGCCTGCCATTCCTGGCATTCTGGAATGTATGGACTATGGAGTGGCATTCCAACAAAGAGAAAAATGCAGTATATATTACTGGAACAGGTGTGCTGTAATTGCTGATATTCTTTTAAGAATCTATATCCCTCCTTTAAATGAAATGCCCTTTCCTGCCAAATTTCACCAAATGGTGATATTTTTGGCAGGACCATATAAAGAGAAGTTTGCTTTTCTGTGCTAGAATGTTTTCTTCTTGTATCCAGAACTCATTGCCCTTAAGGAACTGGCTTTTGAGGAGCTGACTTTCTACAGTATAGGGGTAGTAGGTGACCCAAAACTTGTTGCACTTCATACTGCTTCAATCTGGTATTCAATGTACTTTGACTTCAATTACTAGACAACATGACAATGCTTTGATCAGTGCCACAAATGACCAAAAGAGAGAGTGTGACAGTGCCTCCTCTGTGGTATTAATCTAGTCATCTAAATCCTACCAGTATCCTGTATACTTAACGCCCCTGCAGTATAAGATAATTTGAGTTGGTGACCAACACAATGGAATTATTTTACCTTTTGTTTGGACACTAGAATCCTTTCCTTTTAACTTCTATCCTCAAAACAAAAATCATTTAAATAAAACCATAATGTTTAAAGATGGATACCACATTTTGTACTTGTAGTCCTTTACCTCTTTACCAAGAGGCAGGAGGTATGTTTTATTATCACTTTTCTGGGTCCTAGAGAGTTCATTACAGCTGAGTAGAGTTTACAGGTCTTTTAAAATAAAAAATTATTATTTAATTCCCTTCAATTACATGTAAAAAATGCTTTTCAACATTTGTTTTAAAAATTGAGTTCCAAATTCTCTCACTCCTGCTCCACCTCCTCATTGAGAAGGCAAGCAATTTGATGTAGGTTATACATGTATAGTCATGCAAAACATAATCCCATATTAATCATGTTATAAGACATAGACCAAAATAAAAATCCAAGGAAAAAAAAATAAAGTTTAAAAAGGATGCTTTGATTGCATTCAGACTTCATTAATTCTTTCTCTGGGGATGGATAGCATTTTTCATCATTAAATCCTTCAGAGCTGTCTTGGATCAGTATTCCATCACAACCATACACCACAAATTGTTCAGCCATTCACCAATTGATGGGCATCTCTTGAATGTCCAGTTCTTTGCCACTGTAAAAGGACTGCTATAAATATTTGGGTATAGCTCCAAGTTGCTCTACATAATGGTTGAATCAGTTCACAATTTCACCAACAGTACATTAGAGTTTCAATTTTCCTATATCCCCTCCAACATTTGTTATTTTCCTTTTCTGCCTTATTAGCCAATCTAATAGGTATGAGGTAGTACCTCAGTATTGTTTTAATCTGCATTTCTCCAATCGATAGGGATTTAGAGCATTTATTCATATGATTATAAATAACTTTGATTATTTCATCTGAATACTAACTGTTTATATGTTTTGATCATAATCTATATATTTGTGTGTATATATATGTATATATAGCTTCTAAATGCCCTAATAATGAGACAGTTCTTATGAGTTACAAGTATCATTTTCCCATGTAGGAATGTAAACAGTTTAATCTTATTAAATCCCTTATGATTTACCTTTCCTTTTTACTTTTTCATACTTCTTGAGTCTTGTCTTAGAAAATCAAATTTTCTATTCAGCTCTGGTCATTTCATCAAAAATGCTTGAAAGTTTTCTATCCCATTAAATATCCATTTTTCTCCTGAAAGACTATATTCGGTTTTGTTGTGCTGGTGATTATTGGTTGTAGTCCTAGCTCCTTTGTTCCCTAGAATGCCATATTCCAAGTCATCAGATCCTTTAATGTAGAAGCTTTGAAATCTCGTGTTATCCTGATTGTGGTTCCACAATACTTGAATTGTTACTTGCTGGCTGCTTGCAATATTTTCTCCTTGACCTGGGAACTCTGGAATTTAGCTATAATATTCTTGGCAGTTTTCATTTTGGGATCTCATTCAGAAGGTGATTGCTTGATTTTTTCAATTTCCATTTTACCCTCCGGTTCTAGACTATCAGGGCAGTTTTCCTTCATACTTTATTGAAAGATGATGTCCAGGTTCTTTTTTTGATGATGGCTTTTAGAAAGTCCAAGAATTTTAAAGTTATCTCTCCTGGATCTATTTTCCAGGTCAGTAGTTTTTTAATGAGATATTTCATATTGTCTTCTATTTTTTCATTCTTTTGGGTTTTAAAAAAAATGTTTCTTAATGTCTCATAGAGCAATCATTAGCTTCTACTTGTTCAATTCTAGTTTTTAAATAATTATTTTCTTCAGTGAAGTTTGATACCTCCTTTTTTATTTGACCAAATTTATTTTTTAATAGGTTCTTTTCTTCAGTGAATTTTTGTGCCTCTCTTTTTCCATTTGACCAATTCTGCTTTTTAAAGAGTTCTTTTCAGTGAATTTTTGTATATCTTTTTCCATTTGGCCAGTTTTTCTTTTCAAGATATTTTTCTCCTCATTGGATTTTTGTACTTCTTTTACCAGTTGGCCTATTCTGTTTTTTTTTTTTTTTAAGGTGTTATTTTCTTCAGTATTTTTTGGTGCCTCCTTTGTTAACTCTTTTTTTCTTGTATCACTCTCATTTTTCTTCTCAATTTTTCCTCTACCTCTCTTACCTGATTTTAAAAATACCTTTTGAGCTCTTCCATGGCCTGAGACCAATTCTTGTTTTTCTTTGAGGCTTTAGATGTAGAAGTTTTGACTTTGTTGTCTTCTTCTGAGTGTGTATTTTGATCTTCCTTGTTATCATAGTAACTTTCATGGTCAGGTTTTTTTCTGTTGTTTTCAAAATTTTTTTCAGCCTATTTCTTAACTTTTAGCTCTTTGCTAAAGCGGGGGCTCTGCTTCCAGGGTGGAAGGTGCACTGTCTCAGACTGCAGGGAGTTTGTGCAGCTGTTTTCAGAGATACTTCTAGGGACCTGTAAGTTTTCAGTTTTTCCAAGGTGGTATGGTGTAAGGAGAGGTGTGTTTACTCCTCTCCTGGCCTGTGCTCTGGTCTGTGAGGTACCACAAATACTCTTTCCTGCCCTGGAATTGTGACAAGGGTGCCTGCTTCATTGAGGCTGTAAGCTCTGGTGTGCTAGTGTTCCTCATCACCCAGGAACTCTCACCCTGGACTTTGGCCTGGAACTGAGTATGAGCAAAGGAACAAAGACCTGACCCTGGTGGCAGTAAAGAGACCCTTGTAATCTCCTTATGTCTAGTTGTTTGATGCTCTTAACCTTTGTGGACTGAGAACTCTGGAAGTAGCTACTGCAGCTGCTGATTCAGTCACTCTTAAGGCTTGCTCCTGGTTTGTTGGGGTCAGATCTGTGCTGGCACAGCCTACACTACACCACCCTCCACTCTCACCTGGTATAACACCTTTCCTGATGAACTTCTAAATTGTCTTGTGTTGGGAAATTGTTTTGCCCTGTCCTTTTGTGGGTTTTGTCACTGCAGAATTCATGTTAGGGCATTATTTAAATATATTGGGAGAGGTTTTGTGGAGAGCTCAGGTGAATCTCTGTCTTCTTTCCACCATCTTGACCCCCTAGTCTCTGGGTCTTGACCACAACTTTCAAGGTCCTTAATAATTTTCTCTGCTTCCTTGCTCTCCTGGGCCTATTCAAAAGGTTTCTTTTGAAGGCAAGCATGAATCAAGATCTCTAGAGAACTAGCAGTGAGTACACATTCATGGTTGAATACTGGCACACCCCAAAGGATAGAATTGCCTAAAGAAGGTAGGAGGTAAGGCCATTAGCATCTCAAGTGCACTGAGGATGATCTTTCTCTCAACTCCAATAATTGTATTTCTGAGCAACGTGACCAGGTTTAGGCCCATTTGAGTCTTATCTTTATTAACCTTTGGTCCTACTCCTGTCTAAGTCTCCAGGAGCCAGTAGGTACGTGCCTCATCACCTGTCCTTGTGGCATGTTAACTTAATAAGCCATCCAGGTCCTGCACATTTAGTATTGATGTCATTTTAGAGCTGCTTTTGAGGATTATATGAAAAATGGTGGAGATTTTTTAAAAGCCATGTGCTAGGTATAATGAAACTTATACATCACTTTTCAAGTGAATTTGTTTTTCCCACAGGACTGAGCATATGTGGGTGCTTCAAATATTATTAGTGAGGTTTCAGACCTGAATAAAAATGTTTAATAAACATCATGGGCTCAAAGAGGTCTATGTGGTTTACAAGCCCAGGGGCAATAACTGGAGTAACCTCATTCAGGGTTCAGAAATTGATGGTGAGTCATACTTATAGTCACAGGAGCCAATGGTCCTGGAAGAAGGCTGTGAAGAAACAATAGCAATAATAAATGCTTATATAGTACTTTAAAATATACAAAGTGATGTACACACATCATCTTATTTGAGCCACACAGTAGCCCTGTGAGGTATGTAGCACATTCAGTATTATCCATGGTCTTTCTGATTCCAAGGACAGCACTCCATCCATTCTGGTCACTGTTTCTTAAGACAGAAACTCATGACTGGTTGCCTGTGAGTTAACTCTGGCCTTTGCCACGACTAAGTACTATAGCTTTAGGGGTGGGCCTTCTAGTCTAACCTTCCCCACAGTAATCCCTTTTCCAGCCTATTCTTTGCCCACATCTCCAGGCACTCAATTCACCTCACCAAGCATTTATTAGATACCTACTATTTGACAATCATTGTTCTGGGGAAAAAGATAGATCTAAATAGTGTCTGCCTTCAAGGAGCTGAGGTTCCATCTGGGGAGGGGAGGAGAAACAACATATATACTTGTAAGTAAAAGCAAAATATATACAAAGCAATTTTTTTCTGGTGGAGGGAATGTCATGGATCTAATATAAAAGGATCTGTGTTAACAAGAGAATAGGGCTTAGTGGTTACAATGGAAGGCTGAGGAAGTGTGGAATGGAGACACTGGAGCAATAAGGCTTATAAGGAAAGATATGAAGAAGCAAGGAGTAGTGGTTAGGTGGTAGTGCTTGGGTCTAGTCAGTCTAAGCTTAGAAAAACAGGGTTCTGATTGGAGCCAGGAAGCAATAGGTGCATATGCCCTTTACAGTAGCAAAGGTAATGTCAATGTGATTCTCGATCCTTGAGAAATAAGTGGGAACCCTGAAGTGGAGGTAGGGGAGCATGTTTGTTGTCAGCAGCAGAGCACACATTCAGGCACTGACACTGCCTTGCAATCAAGGCTGAGGTATTTATGATTCTTGGGCCAGCCTGGCTAGAGAGGTGTGAGGCATGTTTGAGGCACTCACCTTGAGTTAGGTTAGCCCTACATCAGTACTCATTCTGGTTATCTCCTCCAGGCTAGACTTCAGCAGCAGAATCTTGGTTCTTGGGCTAGTGGCATGTGTAGCTTAAGAGGACTGGCAGAGCAAACGTCTAGTACCTGGTGCTGTCAAGACAAGGGTGTGTGGAGTACTGGCACCAGGCTTAATTTTGTTAACAAGAAAGTAGGGCAGAGAGGAAACAATGCAACTTCCATCAGGTGTTGAGTCTGATGATCTCACATATCTATTGGGAAGCAAGATTCTAGGGCTTTTTGGATCTTGGTGTTACCAGTATTCTAACAGACCTTCTATCATCCCCATCATTCTGCTAACTGTTGCTTTCAGCTCAGGGTTCTTAATGTTTGTTGTGTCATGGACCCCTTTGGCAGTTTGGTAAAGACTATAGACCCCTTCTCAGAATAATGTTTCTACACAAAACATGAAAACACCCAGCATTACAAGAAAACCAATTGCATCCTGAAAATCAAGATGATTCCCTTGCCTGCATGCTCCCTCCCCAGCCCCATCCAAATTCGTGGACTTCCAGATAGGGATATTGATGAATGTTACAAGTTTAGGTTGTCTAGTTTCACTGACCTCACTGTACCAAGACAACCCTTTTATTCATCCCTAATTGATTTTTTATCTTATTTCCCAGAGCACTTTCTCCTTTCTCCTCGTCTCCCATGTTACTTGCAAGGGGAAGACAGACACACACACACACACACACACACACACACACAGAAAGAGAGAGGAGACAGACAGACAGCTATCTTTTTCTAGTCTACCTTTCAAAACCCCTTTGCATCATCTCTCATTATCATCTTTACTTCAGTCTTGATAAAGAAGTCATCCTCTTCTTCAAGTACATGAATGATAATAATAGCTGGTATTTATATAGTGTCTTAAGCTTTGCAAAGCACTTTACAAATATGTCATTTTATCCTTACAAGAGCCTTGAGATGTAGGTGTTATTATTATCTTCATTTTATAGTTGAGAAAACTGAAGCAGAGGTTAAGAGATTTGCCCAGGGTCACTCAGATAGCAAACATGGAGTTTTAGATTTCAACTCAGGTCTTCTTGACTCTATATACAGGGCTCTATCCACTGGGCAATTTAACTACCTTTATCTATGATGCCTTGATCCCATCCCCTTTCATTTACTCTGGTAAACTGACCAATAATTTTTCTCTCTCTCTCTCCTCTTCCCTCTCCCTTCCCCTCTTCTCTACTGCTCCTTCCCTCCCTCCCCCAAGTTCCCCTCCTCACTCCCTCTCCTCTTGCTTTCCTTTCTCCTTTTTTCTCCCCCTTCCCTTCTCTCTCTCTACCCTCTCCCCAGTTGGGTAAAAACACTTGAAGAAGGTCCTTGCACTTGAAGAAGGTCATGGAACTAGTCACATTTGGAGCTGCCCCCTTGCTCTAACCTTTAAAATTCTCCTGCATCTACCCACGATTACTTACTAAACTAAGTTCTATGATTTTAATTGAGTAGAGAATTTTCTCAGAATGTTCCTGGTCTGGAAATGAAGGAGATTAGAATGTAATTTCCTGGTTATCCCTTGGTAGATACTGATTCTTTGCTAATCAATTACTCCTTTGTGGAGGCCAGGCATGCTGTGGCATCCTAAAGAAAGAGCATATGACAAGCACAATTCAGGGAAAATCTGTATTGAGGATGGGGACACGGCTTCAGCTCATGAAGAATGGAGGTAGCAGCGTTTTCTATTGACATGAAGGATGGTCCCTTAATGTGGCATTATAACTAGATATTTGTTCATGTTAGCTGCCAGTCACCAAATGAGTAGCTAAAAAATTACAAATAAATGAGGAAAAAAATCAAAATGAATGATAACTACTCATACAGACCAAAAACTTGCATAGGGTTTACATTTTGTAAGTTTCTTTTATTCTCAGATGAAAAGATTTCACAGAAACTTGAGTTGGAGAAGGTGAGGAGGTGAAATCAAAGGCCCCCAAGTATTGCTGGGTATGGGTTCACTGTAATGGTCTGGACGTCCTTTTGTGCAGGCAACAAAACTGGTTTCCTATACATTTTTCGAAGATAACTGCTGGGAGGTATTGCTTCCCACAGGTACCACCAAGAGTCCAGCAGATCCTCTGAATCTCATTCTTCCCTGGAGAGTTGATGAATCTTGGGGGAAGGGGGAAGGTTAGGAGAAGCAATTGTCATGCAAATTGACTATTGAGTCTGGGACTGGGCTTGAGCTGCATTAGAATCTCCACTCACTTCTCATTCACAAGCTTCCAGAGCTCCACAACACACTTTTTCCATGTTTAAAAGGATAATTAAGAGAGGGAAGGAAATAAGAATTTATTAAGAGTCTAGAACATAACACAATGCTGAGCACTTTATACATATTATTTCATTTTATCCTTGTAAGAAACCTGTGATGTAAGGGCTAGTATTATTGCTATTTTAGAGTTTTTCCTGTGTTTTCCTAGACTAATGTGTCCTCATCCTGAGCCCTATAATCAGAAATTTTTACACCTGGGTTTAGTACCACAAACTCTGTCCAGGTCAGCAGTCTGAAGGATGCCCTTTATTGGGGGAGGAATGAAGAAGAGATGGAGATTCTAGAAACCCAGAGTGAAGCCTTTGTTATTGTGAGAAAAGTACTTAGTCTAGAAAGAACAATACTTGTTGTGAAGTCAGGAAAGCTCTCATTTTATTTTAGCCAATTATTCTTTTTTTTTTTGCTTTTTTTTTTGGAGGGCAATTGGAGTTAAGAGACTTGCCCAAGGTCACATGCATAGTAAGTGTTAAGTGTCTGAGGCTGGATTTGAACTCAGGTCCTCCTGACTCCAGGGTGGGTGCTCTATTCACTGCACCACCCAGCCGCCCCAAGACTAGTATCTTTTATCCCATAGCCTGCAGCTGGTCCCATTTCTCCAGAGTCCGTTGACCAAATAGGAAGGTCACTACTTCAGAGCAAAACAGCTCCTCATTCTACACCATGGCTGATGGATTAGGATTGATTTGGCAAATAATGTTCTTCCTGTTACATAGAAACTTGAATTCCTATAGAGACCTGCATAACATCAATAAATCTATTTCACGGTCCCCAGATTATCATTCTACATAGGGGCCTATATTCATAGTCTAATCGACAAAAATCTCTTGAAGTTAGAATATCTCCTTTTTGGGTTCTCTGTAGAAGGACAAGCAGTCCCTTCTTTACAATGGGTAAGGTGGGCAAGATGAGTAGATAATCTTCAATCTCTTTCCTCTGGGTCTATTCAAAAGGTTTATTTTTAAGGCAAGCATGAACTAAGACTCCTAGAGAACTAGCAGCGAGTTGGTTGAATTCATGGTTGAATATCAGCATACCCCACAGAGACTGAAGAAAGTAGGGGGAGGCATCTCACGCCAAGGGGCATGATCTTTCTATCAACCCCAGGAATGCCATTTCTGAGAAATGTGACCAGGTTTAGGCCCATTTGAGTCTTATCTCTGTTAACCTTTGGTGCTACTCCTCTCTAAATCTCCAGAAGCTAATGGATATGAACCTCATCACTTGTTTCTATGGCATCTTAAATTAATAAGTCATCCAGGCCCTACACATTTGGTATTGGTGTCATTTTAGAGCTGCTTTTGAGGTTTGCATGAAAAATGGTAGAGATTTTTTTAAAAGCCCTTTGCTAGGTATGATGAGGCTAATAAATCACTTTTCAAGTGAATTTAGTTTTTCCCACAGGACTGAGTGTATATGGATGTTTCACATACCCTTAGTGAGGTTTCAGACCTGGATATAAATTTTGAATAAACATCATGGGCTCCAAGAGGTCTGTGTGGTTTGCTAGCCTAGGGGCAAGAACTAAAGTAACCTCATTCAGGCTTCAGAAGTTGATGGTGAGTCATCACACCGGGCTCATGCAACAATCCTGGAAGAAGACTGAAGAAACAAAAACAACAATAAATACTTATGTAGTACCTCAAAGTTTACAGAATTCATTATAAATATCATCTTATTTGAATCTCACAGTAGCCTCGTGAGGTATATAACACATTCACTATTATCCAAATGTTACATATGAAGAAACTCATAGAAGTTAGATTGCCCAAGATAACAATAGCTAGTACACGTCAGAAATGGGATTTGAACCCAGGTCTTGAACCCAAGCAGGTGGCACATCAGGTAGAGTGCTAGGCCTCTACCTGACATCTTTCTTACTTCAAATCTAAACTCATACTTACTAGTTGTGTGACCCTGGGCGAGTCACCTAACCGTATTTGCTTCAGTTTTCTCAATTGTAAAATGAGCTGGAGAAGAAAATGGCAAATCACTCCAGTGTCTTTGCCAAGAAAAGCCTAAATGAGGTCACAAAGAGTTAGACATGACTGAAAAACAGCTGAATCACAACTATGGTTTCCTGACTCCATGGACAGCACTCTACCCACTTTGTTTCAGAGGAGGGAAACTCATAACTGGTTGCTTATGAGTTGGCTCTGATCTTTGCCAAGACTGGGTATTATTGCTTTAGGGGTGGTCCTATTAGTCTAACCTCCCCCTAGTAATCCCCTCTTCAGCCAATGCCCTACCCTGTTCACTCCATTCATTTCATCAAGCATTTATCAAATATCTACAATTTGTCAGTCACTGTGCTAGCTGTTGGGGATAGAGACAAATGTAAACAGTCTCTGTCCCCAAGGAACAGACATTTTGTGCGGGAGGAAAGGAGAGACAACACTATACACTGTCTGTCTGTCTACACACACATACATACACACACATATATAGTTATGCATACATTATATATATAAAAGCAAAATATATACAAAGTAATTTCTTTGGCAGGGGAGAGAATGCCCCAGGTCTAATATAAAAGGATATTTGTTAACAAGAGAATAGGGGTACATGAGTACAATGGAAGGGATAGGGAGGGATAGGTCGGATAAGGATAGATATGAAGGAGCAACTAGTGTGGTCAGAAAATAGAGCTTGGACCTAGCCAATCTAAGGTCAAACACAGGGATTTTGGCTGGGCCAAGAAGCAGTAGATGTGTATGTCCTTTACGGTAGCAAATTTAATGTTGATCTGATTACCAATCCTTGAGAAAGAAATGAAAATGAGGAGTTAAGGTAGGGGGACCATACTTGTCCTCAGCAGCAGAGCGCATATCCAGTTCCTGGTATTGCTCTCCAATAAAGGTTTATGTGACCCTTTGGCCAGCTTGGTTGGAGAGGGATGAGGCATGTTTGAGACACTCACCTTGAGTTAGGTCAGTCTTGCATCAGGACTCATTCTGATATAGAGTATGTTATCTCCTCCAGGCCAGGAGTGAAGAGGAGAGAGTTTCTTCCTGGACTGGTAGAATGTAAAGATTTAGAGGACTAGCAGAGCAGATGTTCAGTTTCTGGTTCTGTCAAAATAAGGGTGTGTGGATTCCTGGGCCCAGGACTAACCTGGGGCTGGATTATTTCTGTTAACTAGAAAGTTGGACAGAGGGGAAACATTGCAATTCCTACCAATTGTTTAGTCTGATGTACCTACAAATGTATTGGGGTTCAGGACTCCAGGGATTTTTTTGGTCTTGGTATTATGAGTATTGTCCACTATTCCATTACCCTGCTAAATATTGCTCTAAATATAAATAAAGTTTATAATGTCTTTGATATCTGTGTCCTTGACCATACCATAGTGCCACACATCATCATGAGATGGTAGTTCCATTATGTTATTACCTTTAAGGTGCCGTTGTTAATGCTGTTTTCCTCACCTGGAATGACTTCTTCCCTCCTCTCTACCTCTCAAAATCCTATTCATTCTTCAAGGATCAGCTCCAATTTTGCATCTGCCACATGACCTAATTTTTATCTTCTCACCTTTCTCTGAATTCCTATAACATTGTGTGATAAAATTACCTAAGATTGCCTTTCATGAAAACCAGGTCCTGCTATATTAATTTAACTTCCTTTTAAATAGATTACTAGAACCATAATTTTGAGGAATGCATATGGAAGATATTTCCCCTCTCATATGTGTACAATGTACTTGCTGAAAAGGGAAGAAAAATATTATTTTTTTAAGGAGGACCACTAAAATCAATTTGGGAAGAAATACAAACTCTCAGGTAAAATCTTGAGGAGAGACACTGACTGTTCAGAGCACCAGGTAGGAGACTTTCAGATGAATGTACTGAGAGGATTTGTTGGAAGACAGAGCAATGTCTGAGATAATGATGGCCATAAGGCATTGTGGTTCATCAGGCCATATGCATATGAGCTTTTTAGAATTTTATGATAAAATTATAAACTAAATAAATGTTTGTGAATATGGACCACTATGTAAGGGCTATTGTGTTCACATAGAACAGAAAGATGGCTTTCTTGAGTTTTACCGTGAGATAAAAATGAATGATAGTGTACCACAAAGCTCTGATTTGAGGTCTTGAAAGTAAGGAAGCAGGAGACTAAGCTGAATGGAAGAGGCATCACAAAAAGCCAGAGACAGAAGCCATAGAAATATTCTTTTTTTTATTTTTGATTTTTGGAGGGAGAAGGTAGGGCAATTGGGGTTAAGTGACTTGCCCAAGGTCACACAGCTAGTTTTGTGTTAAGTGTCTGAGGACAAATTTGAACTCAGGTCTTCCTGACTTCAGGGCTGGTGCTCTATTCACTGTGCCACCTAGCTGCCCCTGCAGAAATATTCTTGTTGAGACCTATGATGCTTTAGCTGCTTTTCTGGCAATTTGCTGATTGGGAGAGAGGCATTGCTTTGTTGATTGGCTGGAGAAATATGAAAACAGTACCTGCAAATTGCAGCTGTGTCAAGAGCTGTTTCGCTTAATGCTCTCTAGCGCTACCTATAGGAGAAGAAAGGGGAAACCTCTCAGGAGTACCTGTGTTGTCCTATACTACCCTCTCTGGTTTGAGATAGGGGAAACCAAGGGAGAAAAACAAGCTTTTAGTCTACGTGACTCTTAATTGTACTTTAATGTGAGAGGAAGTTTGGAACTTCTTGGCTAAGAGGAATCAGTTAGCTACTACTTGTACATCTGAGGGACTGGAAATTTAAAGATGCTTCTTGTCATGTTATAGTGTAACATTTTCTCAGCACCTTGTTAAGTGTTGATGAGCAAAAAGAACTTGTTGTTTCATTGGCTGAAGAGCAAAAGAAGAACAGCTTTACACAATCAGAGAACGATTGAGAATATACACTTACTTCATCAATATGTTGAGTCCTTTCTTCTAAGGGTACCATCAGGTTACCTAAGGAGTGATAAACTGCCTCAAGTCAGAAGTAGAATTTGTGGACTGGCTTGCCAAAGGTGACATAGGTAGTAGGTAGAGAATATAGTATTCAGATTTTGATTCTTTTCTTTAAAACTCTAAAGCCAATGTTCTTTCCACTGTACCATATTGCTTTGTAGTGGTTGCTACTTCGGACCCAGCATCCTTCTTCCCCCATCCTCACCTCACCCAAACATCCAAGGATTTTTTGTGAAATAGAATGAGACAAACTGCTTAGAAATATCAACATCGTATTAGATCAATGAGATAATAGAATAGCAGGCTTAAGAACAATTACAATGAGACTCATTTAATGTGGTTTCTTCTTAGTGAACACATGATGGCTCCTACTGATTAATGCTTCCCTTTCTCTTTTAGCCCAAATCCTTGAAAGTGATGTTGTACTTCATACTTAGAAGTAGAATTTCTATGCAATAGCACAGTCTCACATTAGAGAATCTCCAACACAGGCAAATCTTAGAAATGAGAAAATCTTCAATTTATGGTGAGGATTGGGGAGGCATCAATGTTCACACTGCACACAAAGGATGACACCTGTAAACTTTTTAAACTAAATATTTGACTATGTTGGCTGCTGGTTCCAGTGGTATAATCCCCTCCTATATCAGAAACCAATATAATGACCAAATTGCAAGCAGTCATACAGACTGAAGAAAAAAAATAGATGCTTAATTTTTGTTTTTATTTTACCATTAGTTTTATGGATCAGTATGAAGTTTAACTGTAGAAGATGGTTACTCTGCGCCAGGCATAGTAAAATCACTCTAGGTTACCTATATGGACTGGTTTCACACAGTATTTTGGCTTATCTTTCCATTGAGCAAGCAGCAATCATAATATGGTGGGCAATTAGTGAGGCTGATGGAAGGAACTTCATCTGTGTAGCATTTCTCCCTGCATGTGCCAGAGATATTCCAGCAGATCCTCCGAATTCTACTCCTGGCTGGACAAAGAAATATGTTGAGGTCATTGAGCTTGTATGAGAGTTTCAGGGCATCAGACTTTAAACTTAGTACACGCATGTTTATGATCACCCTCAAATACACAGAATTCTTCTGACTTGAATTTTGCCAGCTAGGCTTGTGTTGGTTTCTGGGAAAGCTAAATGACGGTGTGACTCTCTGCTATGTTGTGATGCATTAACTTCTATGTTGTTATGAAGGATTCAGTTTCCTGGTTTTGGGATTTGGTTTTCTGGTGTCTGAATAAATATTTTACTTCTGTCTTCTATATGGAGAGTCTGTTATATTTTGCAATTGAGCACCATGTAGTATATTTATAGTGCTGTGAACATTGCTTTGGTGCTACACTAGGACTGTGAGAGATCTTGCTTTTCATCTCATCTGCCACTACCCCATCCTGCCCACAGAAGACTTGGGGCTTTTAGATCTGTTGTAGCGAAGGACAGAAGAAGTAGAATCTAGAAGGACTGAAGGCACATGCCAGTCTTGCTAAAACTGATTTACATTAGAGATCTAGCACTTGATTAATGATCAGGCCAGACAGAATTAGCTTGACTAGTTACAAGGACAAAGAACACTTGTCAGTCACCAAAGAGAAGAGGGTCCTAATAAAGTTTAGTTTCTCATACTTTTTGCTAACTCCAGGATTAATTGTCAATTTGTACATCTTGTGTCTCTTAACCACCATAATTTTTCCATCAGACTTTCTAGGAAAATTCCTAAAAGTAAGTCCAAGGAAGAGTGTGCTTTGTTTTCAGGGTACAAAGGTACTTAGAAGAGAGAAAGCCCACAGACAAACTCATAGGCTAAGCTCAGATAAGAACTGGGCACCCAGACTTAGATGGAAGAGGTGGTGACAGAGAAAAACCAAGAGATGGTACCAGTGAGCCAGATCCTGGAACTTAATAATGGAAAAAAAGGATTAGAAGATTTTGAGCTAGAAGGGGCCTAGGAAAGATCATCTGGTCCAGCACTTTCATTTTACAATAGCAGATCCATGGAGAGAAAATGATTTGCCCAAGGTCACATGTACCAAAGCAAGGATTTGAACCCAGGGTTCCTGACTTCATGTATTATACTCTTTCTAATGCATATGAGTTTTGGAACATATACTGTCCTGTGTCTGTGATATCTAATCCTTTACCCATGTGTGAGCCAGGTGTGTCCTTGGGGACTCCTGAAAGTTCTTCCTGCAGAAGAAGGCCAGGTTAGGAGCTGTGGTTTGTACTTGCAATGTTTTATGCCCCTCAGGGGGAGCACAGAAGCAGTTATTGGAACCTACGGTTAAGAGTCAGCTATATGAAAGAACTGTCCAACAGTGGAATGGGATGCCTCAAGAAGATTTTTCATTACTGGAGATCTCCAAGTGCAAGTCTGATTATTTCTCAGGATCTTATAGAGGAGGTTTGGGTTAAGTACAGTTAGACCAGATAACAACAATAACACAAGAACAGCAATAATAAAAGTTAACATTTATGTTGCTCTTTGAGGTTTACAAAGGTTTTTTTTTTTACAAGTATTATCTCATTTTATCCTCACAACAACGTTTGGAGGTACACGCTATTATTATCCCCATTTTACAGGTGAGGAAAGGCAGAGACTTCAGATGGTACAGTGGATAGAGTGCTGGCCTGGAGTCAGGCATACCAGAGTTCAAATTTGACTTTTGACACTTAGTATCTGTCTGGACAAGTTATTTAACCTCTCTTTGACTCAGTTTCCTCATCTGTAAAATGGGAATGATTTTAGCACCTATCTCCTAGTGCTGTTGTGAGAATCAAGTGAGATAATAATTGTAGAGTACTTAGCACATAGTAAGTTCTATATAAATGTTAGTTATTATTGTTATTATTAAATTACTTGCCATGGGGAGGGAAGAGAAGAAGGGGAAGAAAATTTGAAACTCAAGGGATTGTGGATCTGAATGTTGAAAACTAAAAGTAAATAAATAAATTAATAAAAAAAATTACTTACCTAGGGTCACACAGTTAATAAATGCCTGGAGTAGGACTTGAACTCAATTCTACTCTGTTGCTCAGTTACTTTTCAATTGTGTCCCACTCTTTATGACCCCATTTGGGTTTTTCTTGGTAGAGATACTGGAGTGGTTTGCTATTTCCTTCTCCAGTGCATTTTATAGATGAGGAAACTGATGTAAATGGGGTTAAGTGACTTGCCCAGGGTCACACAATCAGTCTCTGAGACCAGATTTGTACTCAGGAAGATGAGTCTGTATGCCTTAGCTGTCACAATACCTTTTAGCTGCTATGAGATGTCCCATCAAAGCCTCTTCAAGCTCTGAGAATCTGTAATTCTATGAATACAGGGACAACTGGAGATGAAGCTGCAAAGGATGATGGACAGCTTCTTATGAGGAAGCTCATTGTAAAGTGGAAAGAGCATTGGCTCTAAAGTCAGTGGACAGGAGCTTATATCTTTCTGCTGCCACTTGCTATTTTAGTGTCCTTGGGCAAGGAACTGAAAACTTCCAGGATTTATTTACACTACCCAGGATGCTAGAGTAGATGAGCACTGATGTCCTTTTCTAGCTCTAAATCTATGATCCTGCAAGAGAGAGGAGACGATTAAAAGGACAAACCCCAGGAGGAGACGGGACCAAGGGTCCAAGTAGAGGGGTTGACCTTGGCAAAGATGATGACCTTTTCCTGAGAGTTAGAGGCAACAGAGGGAAAGACTTGATGTAGTGGGGTTTTGAATTCAGGAAAAGAGAAAAAGAGGGAACTAACTGTGATTGCCTCAATTTTTTTCAGTAAAATAGGAGGTGAGAGGGAGTATTACTATAGGAGACTTGAGGGCTGTTTGAGTTCAGCCCATAATTTAAGGTCTGGGGGAAGAAAGTATATTGGACCAGGAGTTAGGAGACCTGGGCTTTATTTCTGGCTCTTAGACTAGTGTACTTTGTGATCCTAAGTGAGTCATTTCTTTGTTGGTCTCTATTTCTCTATATGTAAATTTCTGGGGGAGGGAGGGAAGGACTTAGATTCAGTAATCTCTAACAGCTTCTTAAAATGTAGGTCTATAGATGTGCACACATGTAAGTATGAATCTATCATACCATTCTATCTATCATACCACAATCTGATTTCCATTTGTCTTTCTAGTCTAGTCTTCATTATACAGCCTAGACTTCATTATAGAACATTATATGTTCTATTTCAGCTGACTTGGCCTGCTAGTTGTTCCCTATGCAGGATATTCCATCTCTTACCTCTGAAATTTAGTACAAGTGATTAGTGAGTGACTTTTGTGACTAAGAAAATTCTAGGGCATATAATCAAAGCTGTGGTCCAGAAAGTGGGGGTAAGAGCTAAAAGTGTGTATGTCCCATCTAGTAACAAAGGTTTTTTCCCCCTCAAGTCAGTTTTGCCCACAAAGTCAAACTGTTAAAGTGAACAGGGGAAAGAAAAGGAAGTCACATAGTTGTGGTTGGATGTGCATGGAACACAAGGAAAGAGAGAGAAGTTTAAGGACACAGAAAGAAGAATGAAGATAGCCATCAGAGCAAAGAGTCACGATCTTCCATGAGTCTGGTCTGTCCTTGAGTACACTATATCAATTCACTAAAGATGACCAAATTGTCAATAGTAGTGAAGTCCCAATTACTAAATACCAGATTCACTTTACTATTAGATAAGGAAAATACTGTAACCATAACGCATTTAATTTTGTCAAAGCATTTGATGAAGTCTCTGAGGCTACATCTGGGGACAAGATGGAAATGTGGGCTAGATGATAGTATAGTTAGGTAAATTCAGAACTAATCGAAGGACTGGACTAAAATGGGTGGCCATTAATAAGTGTGTCAACTTGGATAAAGGTCCCTATAGGAAACTCCAATAACTCTGTCTTTGACTCCATGCTGTTGAGTATTTTATGGATGACTTGAATAAATTCTTGGAAAAAATGACTGCCAGATTTTCAGGTGACAAAATGCTCAGAGCTATAATTGGCATCCAAGAAAACAGAATCAGGATCCAAAAAAATATCAAGGGGTAGCTAAGTGACTCAGCAAATAGAGAACTGGCCCTGGAATCAGGAGGATCTGATTTCAAATCTGACCTCAGACATTTACTAGCTGTGTGAAGGTGAGCAAGTCGTTTAAGCCTGATTGTCTCCCCTACCCTCCCAAAAAAGTTGAAAAAAAAAAAAGATATCAGTAGTTTGACTGCTTGGGCTGCATCTAATAATAGATGAAGTCTGAAGTTCTAGTAATGAATGTTTGCATTATTATACTTGGACTAACATATCACCTTCACAAATACAAGCAAGGTGTAATTAAATAATAGTTTAGAATTAGAGGGCTTTCAGATATAGGTAGGAAATGTATTGTTAACCACACACGAGATAGAGGCAATTACAAAATACAAAACCGATAGCTTTGGTTTCTTGAAAATGGAAAACTTCTGCACAGATAACATTAGTGCATCTAAGATAAGAAGGTCGAATGGGAAAAAAAATCTCTTTGTATCAAATTTCTCTGATAAGAGTTTGGTATCCAAGATATGTAAGCAATTAACAAATATTTATAAAATTAATAGTCATTCTTCAATAGAAATGATCAAAGGATATGAACAAAAAGTTCTTAAAAGAACTGCACAGTATTCACAACCACATGAAAAATACTCCAAATCATTAATAATCGGAAAAATTCAAATCAAACAACTCTGAGGTTTTATCTCATACCCTACAAATTGGAAAAGATGACAAAAAGTGGCAGCAGTCAATGTTGGGGGGATTGTGGAAGGATAGGTACATTAATGCATTGTTGGTAGAGCTGTGAAATAGTACAACTGTTTTGGAAAGCACTTTAGAACTATGCAAATAAGTCTCTTTGATCAAGAGACTCCATTACTGGGCTTATATCCCATAGAAATCATTGATAGAAAGAAATTCAATATTTATTATAAAATATGCATAGCTGCATTTTTTGTGTTAGCTAAAAATTGGAAATGTAGTAGATGTGACTCAGTTGGGAAATGACTAAACAAATTTTGGTAGGTGAATGTAATGCAATGCTACTGTACTATATGAAATGATGTGTGGATGAATATAGAGAGACATGCAAAGGTTTATTGAACTGTATGTAATTAAAGTGAGCAGAACCAAGAAAAACATATACATGGTGACTACAATGCTTTTAGATTTTTTCAATGTATAGATCAGTTGTGCTGATTTTTTTTTCCTCTCTAAAATAATACCATTTGTCATACAGGGTGACTTTATGGGAGGGGAGAGGGAGAAATACTTGGGATAACTATGGGAATGTAAGAAATAGAAATTATCAATAAGAACTTTTTAAAAAGAGAATAGGGGATTTGGTGGATTATAAACTCATAATGTGTCAATAATAATTAAGGTAAGATGGTAGTGAAGATTGTTTATGCAATCCTAACTGGTCTTAGCAGAAGCATATTATCTAAGAAAAGAGAGACAATTTGCTTTGGTCCAACCACGATGGGAGCATGGTGTTTATTTCTGGGTCACACATAAACGAGTTGGAGTACATCTAGAAGAGAGAATCAGGATGGTGAGTATACTGGATACCATGCCATATGAAGATGAGTTAAAGGAAATGAGCATGTTTAACCTGGAGAAGAAAAGACTTAAGGGCTTAAAAGGGAGGTAAAATCTATTTTTATGTTGTGGAGATTTCTTAAGTCTTATATCTTTTCTGAATCTTTCTCCTTCTCTATCTTTCTACAATAGTTGTTTTTATTGACAGGATTTGACTACCACGGTATCATAGTGGATAGAGCCATTGCTGAACTCAGAGTCAAGAAGACCTAAGAATGAATTCTGTGGCCCTAGACAAACCACTTAATTTCTCACAGGTTGTTTTCTTATTTACAAAATGGGAATAATAACAACATTTATCCCAACGAGTTACGAACACTAGCTGAGATAATACATGTAAAGCCCTTTGCAAACCTGAAAGTGCCATAACAATGTATAACAATATATTCATAATATATAATATATTATTTCTATTGTATATACTATCATATCATAATATATTATATCTGACATAATATAAAAGGGTTACATAATAATAGCTATTATCAATTACCTATTGTTATTAGCCACTTTCTTTGTTCTTCATAAACCTTGAAGTACTATAACAATGCTAGTTACTATTATTCTTATTCTTATTATTACTATGATTATAATTATTATTATCAACTACCCTTTCTTCCTGTGTACTCTCCTTTTTGAGCTTTTGTGATACTTCTTTCTCCTGGTTCTTCTCCTATCTATCTAATCACTCTTTCTCAATTTCCTTTGTTAGCTTTTCATATCATAACCCCTAATTGTGTGAGAGAACCCTAAGACTCTGTCCTGGGCCCTCTTCTTTTTTCTATCTATATTCTCTCACTTGGAGACCTTTTGTTAAATATTATGTTAAACCCAGGTTGATTTATGGTTATCTGGGTAGATAACTTCCCGAGAGAGAGAGAGAGAGAGAGAGAGAGAGAGAGAGAGAGAGAGAGAAAGAGATCCAGTCTTAATCTTTTAACTGAGCTCCAATTCCACATTACCAGTGGCCTATTGGATGTTTCAAACAGGTTGTACCATAGTCATCTCATACTTAAAATGTCCCAAGCAAATGTTATTATCATTGTTCTTAAATCTGCCTCACTTCTGAATTCTCCTGTTTCTGTTAGGGCATCACTTAGCAAACTCTCAGTGGTTTCTGATTGATTTATTAGTTCTTGAATTCTTCCAGATTCACAGTCTCATAATTATTCTCTGTTCTTACCCCCCATATCTGATTATTAGCCAATTGTTTCACTTCAACCTACATAATAACTCTTGAATCAATCTCTTCATCACTTTCACAGCCACCTCTTTAGTTCAGGCCCTCTCCACCTCTTGCCTGGATTATGGCAATAGCCTCCCAGTTGGGTAGATTGGCTATTCCAATCCATCCTTCCCACAACTGACAAAGTGATTTTCCTAAAGTGCAGGGCTGAACATGTCTCTTCTTCCTAATAAACTCCAATGACTACAGATTGCCACTAGGATAGAATATAAACTACTCTATTTAACTTTAAAACTCCTTCAACAAGCTAGCCCCAACCCACTTTTTTAGCTCCTCTCTTTGTCCGTTTTTCTCTCTCTGTCTCTCTCTGTTTCTGTCTCTTTCTTCCTCATTTTTTGTACCCTATGGTCCAGCTAAACTTGCCTTCTTATGATTCCTTATCTGGGAAATCCCACCTCTTGACTCTTTGCCTTTGCATATTGAATGCTCTCTCTTCTCACTTCAGCCTCATGTGATACTTTATATCTTTCAAGATTGGTCAAGCACCATCTTTTACACAAAGCCCTTCCATATCCCCAAAATAAGCAGTGTCCTACCTTTCTAAAGAACCTTCTATCTATTTTGTGTTTACTCATATAAAATGGATTCCCAAAGTCTTAGTCCAATTTTAAACTACTAAATCTTAAGTTTGAAACTGCCTGGGCATAACTTGCTATTTCCCCTCTGAGAACTTCCTTCAGGGGCAGAGGATAAGCACAGAATATCTGAACCAGTTCTAGTTATTTAGAAGCTTTGTCTCATATCCAACCTGAGTCTACTTCTCTGTAACTTCCTAAGTCCTGCTCCCTGGGACCAAGCAGCACAAATCTGTTCCTTCTTCTGTAGAATGGCCTTCAAGAACCTAAATTAATCAAATAATCAATAAGTACCTCCTATATTTCAAGCACTTACCATACAAAGATAAGGATGAAATAGTTCCTGCTCTTGAGAAGCTTATGTTGTATCAGTTCCTTAAATAGAGTAAAACTGTACTAACAGTTTGGGGCCATCTTGTATGTAAATGCTATCTTCTCTGATAGACTGATTCCAGAGGGAAATTTCCTAATAGACCTTGTTTCTACTTTCTCCCCTGGTGACTGCCATTCTCATCTGTGTCCTGCTTCATGGTCCTCTAGAAACCCATGCATAGTTCAATAGCCTGTAAGGGATTCTCTAGGGGATATGTTGGCCCCATTAGGGGTCTGTTCTTTGCACTTCAACAGTTGCCTCCTCTTCCTGCCCACTTTTGGACTGCCCACCTATCCAAGTCACGTACAATATCTGGCACATAGTAAGTGTTTAATAAATGTTTGTTGACTTGTCTCAGGCACGTGTGTTCCAGGCAGACTTGAGAAATGTTGGAAGATGTACCCACAATAGATCTTGGTCTAGAAGGGAACTTACAGACCATTTGGTCCAAATCCTTCAATTCACAGAGGAGGAAACCAAGTTTCAGAGAAGTAAAATGATCTGCTGAAGGTCACATGCTGAAAGTGTAGGGAGCCAGGGTTCCAACGCAGGTTCAGTGACTTCCAGTCCGTATACTTTCACAGGCCATGAAAATACAGAAATATCATAATATGGCCTGAAATGCTAGCACAATTTATTGTAATGGAATTTAAGTCTCAAATACTTCATTAATGTAAGCTCAAATCTAAAGGATAAAGGAAGTCAGTCTGGAAAGGGACCCCTTATGCTTCCTCAGAGGTCAGCACATTCCAGTTGTAATCTAAAATTGACATGGAGGGAGATGTAGACATAGAAAACCTTGTTGGTATAAACTACTCTTTTCACTTCTGGAGGACCTAAATATCACCAGGCATTGTGTGTGTGTGTTTGTGTATGTATGTGTGTGTGTGTGTATTCAACCTCTGGTAATTCCAGCCTGGATTCTAATTTGTCTAATCCAGACTCTGAAAGAGATGCTAACTATCAGAGCTTTAGAGAAAATTCTCTCTGAAAAAAAAAATGGGTCTAAAAGCCACCATTACTAGAGGATGTATGATGAGTCTGCTCTGGGTTGTTTAATATGCTAATGATTATTTTAAAAGGAAGAGAAAGGAGAGTAAAGGATTGAATCAGGACAACTCAGTCTCTTCAGTTCTCTGCCTATAAGCCCAGACAGTGTCCCAGAGAGTCTCATGTCCTCCCAGAGCTTTCCCTTAGGGCCAGTCAAGGACTGAATATTTTCCCTCTGCGAAGTCCTGAGCTTCTTCCCCCAGGATGAGAGGACATGGAGTAATGCCCGCTCTTCTACCTCTGTTGACTCACTTCTTACCTGGAAAAA
>CM053585.1:141712698-141758182 GCA_028646515.1 Pseudochirops corinnae
CTGAGCCAAACATATGAGGACCAAAACCATGAAGTACAAGATCCTCATGACTGGGGTGTCAGTAGAAAGGAAGTCTGGGAAACAAAAGGATCCAAACTCCTTAGCTGAAGGAGGCAGACAGAGCCTGACTGGTTTTTTCTTTTATGTATCTGGCAGGGCCCTGAGTCAATTTGGAGCTGATAAGCTTATGGAGAGGAGGCAGTTTTCCATACTCCAGTGAACAGTGTGTGGGCTATTGGCTCAGAGGGGACCTGAAAAGGCTTGAGTGAACAGGAAGGCAGAGAGAGTGCCTGATCACCCTGTTTCCTTACATGGAATGCCCTCCTCCTCTGATCTCTCTATCTAATTTCCATTTTTCAAAGCCTTTCTTAAGTTCTTCCTTCCTTCTTGGTGAGAAAATGCTTCTGACAAGACCAGCTGGCAGTCATCTCCCCCTCCTCTATAAACCCATAGTCCTTTTGGCCCCTGAAAGACAGAGAATCATAGACTGAGATATGGAAGGGACCTCAGACAGTCTAGTACAATTTTCCCCTTTAGAGATGAAGGAACTGAGAGCTGAGCAATTACTTAGATAATTTGCCCAATGTCACACAGGTAGTAAGAAGCAGAAGTGCCATTAGAATCCAGGTTTAAACGTTTGATTCTAAATCCCTTGTTCTCTCTACTGGGAAACACTGCCTTTCCAATCAGTCCCTCAATAAGTGAATTATCTTTCCATAAGCATGTAATATTTTTGAGGGCAGGGGCTCTATATTTATTTTACCCTTAAATTCAAAGGAAAAAAGTCTGGGCCCTACTCAACATCTTTTAGGGGAAGGAGGGACCATACCCGTGATTTTATTGCTATAGTGAGGGATTGGGGAACCTGTGACCTTGAAGCCACATGTGACCCTCTGTGTCCTCAAGTGTGGCCCTTTGACTTCACAGTACAAATCACCTTAATAAAAGGGATTTGTTCTGTAAAACTTGGACTCAGCCAAAGGGCCTCACTTAAGGATCCAGAGGGCCACATATGGCTTTGAGGCAGCAGGTTCCCCATCCCAGTATAGGGAACTTGCAGTACAGACACTCTCTTTATCAATGCAGTCACATAGTCAGTATGTGTGAGTAGAGATTTGAATCAAGGTCTTTTTAACTCTTAGACCTAGCCCTCTCTCTGTTTGTCATACTGTCTCTCCTCTGCAAGCAGGTCCTTAATAAATGTTTTTCAAAGGGAATTGAATTCTTGGCCTTGGCCTAAACTAGATGGAAAAGTGACCTGAGAAGGGGCAATGGTTCTGGTGTATTCTCTTTTTTCTTTCTCTCCATTGTCAAAGGGAGATGGAAATATACTGAGAACTTTAAGAGTCTGCAGTGAGAGAGAGTTAAAGGATTTCTTGAAGGCAGATAAGGAGTTACTGGAATCTCCTCTGGTCTTCTATCTCAGTAGAATTCTGGAGGAGATGCTAAGTTGGAACAGAATGGCCTGTGAGTCACGGAAGAAGGGGAAGAGGGAGTAAAAGTAGGGGGTAAGAGGAAGAATGGAGAGAAGTAGTCATTAACAATGATTAGGGTATACAAGTCACTTTCTTGGATCCAAGAGTGGTTAGCATGGCATCTGTCCTGTGTTGTATCAACTAGTGGACATGATGTAACAATGACCAAGGCCTTGAGTTAGCTAAGTTTGTGTGGGTGAGTGGGGGGGGGGGGGGAAAGCTTTTTTCTGAGCAAAGGCAGAGATAGGACAATGTCCTTGTGGGTGTCTTACCTTGTCTTTATTTTCATAACATCTATGCTCTCTGGAGAGAATAATGTCTTTAACTGTGTGCCCCATTATTCTCTTCCCATTCTCTAATCCCTATTTGTGTGGGTATATTAGATCTACAGCTTAAAGCAGTCCCAGAGATCTTTTCTTCCAACTGAAAACAGAGAGATTAGGTTACTTGGTCAAAGTCACAGATTTTGTAATTAACAGAGCTGGGGTTCCAACTTGGTTCCCATGGCTATAAGGTCATTGTTCTTTACTCTGAACCATAGGACGTTATCTCTAGATGCCAATGTCCTATGTTGACATAACAACTCTACATTCCACGATGTGTTTTTCCCCCCATCAGGGCCTCATTTGATGTCTGGCACTGTGACTCAGCAGTCGCTATATATAAGGCAATGGTGATGTGAGATACCCAAAGAGATACAGAAATGTATTGGCTTCATCTAAATAGAAAATGTAGTCATTTATTTATTTTTACATGCATCCATAATTTTTTCTTCCCAATGCCCCAGTTGAAAAATAACAACAAAAAGAAAAGAAAAGCCTCTTCAAAAATGTTTGTCCAGGAAAACAAATTCTCACATTTTGCAACCTGAAAAATGTAGGTGTCTTTCCGAATTTTATATTCATCCTGTCCCAGACAGGAGGTGGATAGCATGGTTCATCATCAGTCTTCTGGACTTGCAGTTTATTATTACATTGATCTGATGTCAAAAGTGTTTTAAAGTTGTTGTTCTCTGATGTTACTGTATAAATTGTTGTCTCAGTTCTGCTTGCTTTGTTATGCATCAGTTCATAGAAATCTTCCCGGTTTCTTCTGAAACTGTTTTTTATGGCACATAATATTTCATTATATTCATGTATTATAATTTGCCTAACTATTCTTCAATAGGACAGCCACTTAGTCTTCACTTTGAGGACACTATGAAAAGGGTCATTATAAATATTTTTTGTACTTTTAGCTCTTATAGACCCAGTGGTGTTATGACTGGGTCAAAGTATTTTTTTGGGCATAATTCCAAATTACCTTCCAGTAATGGTTGGACTAATTTACAACTCTACCAGAAGTTCATTAATGCACTTATTTTCCCACAGCCCTTCTAACACTTTCCATTTTCCTTTTTTTAAAGGGTCAACTTTATCAATCTTATGTTTATGAGATGGAACTTCAGAATTACTTTAATATTAATTTCTTTAACTATAAGTGCTTTTAGGACATTAAAAAATGCTTTTGATACCTTATATTTCTTCTTTTATAACTCCCTGCTTACATCCTTTGACAACCTAACAATTTTGGAATTGGTCTTATTCTTCTATGTTTGAATCAGTATTCTACATATATTGGAAATGTGATCTTTATTGAAGAAACTTGATTGCGAAAATTTTCCCAGTTAATTGTTTATCTTCTAATCTAGCTGCACTGGATTTATTGGTACAAAATTTTAAGAATATTTTTATTGGAACAATTTGTTCATCTTCTGTGATCTTTTTATTGCTTCTTTAATCATGAATTCTTCCCCTATTCACAAATCCAGAAAATAATTTCTTCCTTTCTCCTCTAATTTGTTTATTGTGTGACCTTTCACATCTAGGACACATTTCCATTTGGCGCTGACTTTAGTATATGGTGCAAGGTGTTGGTCTAAACCGAATTTCTGCAAGACGATTTTCCCAGTAGTTTTTGTCAAATGGTGAATTCTCATACAAATAAGTGGAGTCTTATGTTTATCAAACTCTGTATTTCTGTTTGATTCTGCATATTATATACCTAATCTGTCCCACTGATTGACTGCTGTAATCTTTAACCATTACAAAGTTATTTTGAATGATTATTGCTTTGTAGGTCAGTTTGAGACCTAGTACTGCTAGACTTCTTGAAGATTCCTGCTTTAGTGCACCAAAATTTGGTCCAGTTGTTGAACTTGCAGCTTCAATTCTCCTTTGCATTTAGCTCCCATCGCCTTCATAATAATTGTTCCCAGCAGGGTTCAATGACAGTTTGTGTAGGACTGTCACTGAGTTTGAGAAAGTAGGTACTGATTGAAGAGAATTTCTGTAGTATGCAGTACTTGTTGAGGTATGACAGTTTGTGGGATTTCTACAGGCAGGGCTTGAAGGGTTTCCTGAATTCAATGATGAATCCATGGATTGTTCAGAAAATCTATGCTCTTTTAGCTTGCCATTTTCTTCAGCTGGCAATATTTCTGCTTCAGATGTGTGCACTTCTGTTCTAGGAAGCTTAGGTGAGAGCGTGGTAGCATAGTGTGGAGAATCCTGAGAATATCTTTTAGTATCCCTATTTTCTGATATTTCTTCTTTTGCTGGTTTATTCTTACCATACTCTGTAGGGCTATAAGCAGTTCCCACCTATATACTGAAAGATTGGCTACTAAAAAGGTTATCACACTGCAAACTGTGGCAAAACTTCTCCAGAAAATGAAGGACAAATGACGCACTATTCACAGAAGGAAGGTTGATGGCATGTTTTTCCCCAGCAAAGGATACAGTTATCATTTCTCCTCCATGACGTCCTGATTCAAGGAATCCAAATCCATTTTAGCTTGGTGAGCACAATCTACACAAGCCTGAACAATCTGACGGAGTATGACATTAATGCTCCAGCCCGAGGTTATCAGGAAAGAGTTGTACTTTTTTCTTACCCAGGTGAGGTTCAGAGTTTCCATGTTTGTTCACATAGACACAAATTGTAGATATAATTGCAGCAGTTGTCTCAGGAATACCAATTCCATCTTTAAGAAAAACTGGATTGCTGTTATTTAACTTGGGCAAATTGATATGAGTTGTGGATACAGGAGAACATGGCACTGAATGACTTTTTTTTCTTTCTTCCTGGTTTTAGGCCTTTTTTTCTTGTTTTGAGATTTTCAGTGTGTGATATATATATAAATTTTATTTTATTTTATTTTATTTTTTTGTCAGGGAAAGATTTTTAGGAGACCTGCCCTTTTTGAGGACTGAAGTCTATCCAGGTGGTTTAGCCCGATCTGGTTTCTTGCCCCACTGTGCTGGTATTGGAGCAGTTTTCTGTGGAGACTGCCTTGAATGCCAGGTCACTTTAGAAGGGGAAGATTGTGTTTTTGCACTGCTCTTTGTAATGGAAACATTATTTCCTGGTGGTTGCAGTGCATCTCCTGTTGTCACACCTCTCCATTGGGAAGATATCTCGAGAATCCTACTTGCACCAATAATCAAATGTTCTTCTTCAGCCATCATATGTAATAAAAACTTCATCTCCCTTAACATCTCCAACAGTTGCTGGGCAGATCAAACAGGGATTCTCTTTGTCTATTGTTTCAAGTTTCATTCCGATTTTTAAAACATTTGGGGCTGGTTTTGGAGGTTCTTTCTTTCTTGCTTGCTTGTTTGCTTTTTGGAGGGCAATTGGGGTTAAGTAACTTGCCCAAAGTCACATGGTTAGTAAGTGTGTCAAGTGTCTGAGGTCGGATTTGAAGTCAGGTCCTTCTGACTCCAGAGCTGGCGCTCTGTTCACTGCACCACCTAGCCACCCCTGGAGGTGGCTTAGGGGGTTGAAACATACCTCCTTTCTTTTCACATATTCCAATAGGCTATATATCTGAAGAATCTGCAAGCCTCCAAAAGTAATTTTTATTGTCACTGCCCTTGTATTGCAATTGTAATTGTAATCTGGCACCAGTAATTCCAATGACTGTGGCAATACAGACAGAAGTGACATTCCATGGGTCACATGCTTCCAATTTCATGCCAACTTTGAAATCATTAGTAGGTAGAATCTTGGACTGTCTGAAACATTGTGATGGAGCAGCTAAAGATCCAGTCTCTCTCAAGTAACTGTCCCAGTTAAAATGTTCATACTTCACAGGAAGATTGCTTGAGGGATTTTTTTCCTTGCTTTTCCTTCTTAATGTTCTTTTAATCTTCATTTACTGTCACCTTCTTTCGCATTCTTCCTTGAAGCTGGAAGACCAGGGATTACCTTTTTATCACACAAAAGAATCCTTGTTGGGAGGTCCCAGGGGCAGGTTGTGAAAGTCTAGCAGCTCTGTCACCTGGGTCCATCCGGCACCGCCATGTTTGTGTAGCGCCACCTACCCTTGAGAATGTTGACCTTTTGATCCTCCATATGAATTTTGTTGCTGTTTTCTCTAGCACAGTAAAATATCCCTTGACAGTTTGATATAGCACTAAATAAGTGAATTAATAAAAGGTAACATATAAATTATATGTTTTATATATATAAACGTATATATATACATATATATACACATATATATGTATATATACATATATATCAAATCCCTTTTTGATCTGCCCAGCAACTGTTGGAGATGTTAAGGGAGATGAAGTTTTTATTACATATGATGGCTGGAGAGGAGCATTTGATTATTGGTGCAAGTAGGATTCTCGAGATATCTTCCCAATAGAATGGTGTGACAACAGGAGATGCATTGCAACCACTAGGAAATAATGTTTCCATTACAAAGAGCAGTGCAAAAACACAATCTTCCCTTTCTAAAGTGACCTGGCATTCAATGCAGTCTCCACAGAAAACTGCTCCAATACCAGCACAGTGGGGCAAGAAACCAGGTCGGGCTAAACCACCTGGATAGACTTCAGTCCTCAAAAAGGGCAGGTCTCCTAAAAATGTTTCCCTGACAAAAAAAAAATGTTAAATTAAATTCATAAAAGGTAACATATAATAAAAAAAAGGTATTTTTTATTATATCGTCTCAATATAAGCATCAGCAATTTCAATTTTTTTACATATGTTGGAATACATACACACATATACATGTACTATATAAACATATATACATGCATACATATTGTGTGTGTATATACGTTCAGATTCACAGAATATTTAGTAGGAAGGTGTAATGCCAAGTGAAGGCAACTTCCAAGGTTTGGAATAGCAGCATAGTAACTTTCTATTTTATTCAGTGACAAATTAAGACAAAATATTCACAGAACAGAGAAAATCAAAATACAGTGTAACTCAGTCATTTAGCAAGTTCTCAATTCCATCACAAAGTATCTCAATTCAATCACGAAGTATGAAGTCAAAATACCTCCTCCCTCCCCTGCCCACTAGTACATTCATTTAGTCCAGCGGTTCTCAACCTGTGGGTCATGCCCCCTTTGGAGGTTGAATGACCCTTTCACAGGGATTGCCTAAGACCATCAGAAAACACATATTTCCAATGGTCTTAGGAACTGAGACACTGCTCCTCTGTCCATCTCCATGCGGGTCTGCCCACATGCAGATACGCCCACATACAAGTATTAAAGGGTCCCATTAGAAAGGTTGAGAACCACTGATTTAGTCAGTCACAAAGTCTCTCTTCGCAAATGGAGATTAGTTTCCAATCATAAACAAATTACATTCATTTGGTCAGTTACAGAGCACAAAAAGTCAAAAGTTTCCTGGATCCCACCCCTGGATCACAACTAAATTACAATACCATCCATTACCACCTAGTGCCTTCTCAAAGGGGCAGTGAAGAGCACAAAGGCCATCTACCCCAAGCCACAACAAAGTTATCATCACAGCATTAAATATCTTAAGGAGAGATCTTTTCTCTATCTTGATTGGAGGCAAGTTCTCAGCAATATCTGTTTCTGGGGAGTCAAAGCTTAAGCCATAATATACATTGCCAGTGTCCTCATCAATTTACTCTCTGCCTGCAGAACAGTCCCAGAACCCCTGAAAACATCAGTAAGACAAAAGAAAACATACAAGATTTCTGTACACATAAAACAAGAAAATCCTTCTTCAGGGCTTCTGAACCAGCAGCAAGATTCCAGGGCCTCTGCGACAAGAGCACTGTTCTTCACCAGCAGACAAATCTGGAAAAAACAACATCAAAACAGACAGACAAAATACTGGCATCACAGCCATGCCTCCTTAGTTCTCAGCAGCTCTGGGTGGTGGTTCTCAAAAGTCCTGAGCATCTCCAACTGGCCCTCAGCAGTCTCTCTCTCTCTCAGTAACTCTGGCCCCTGGCAATTCTTCTCTCTCTCTCTTCCTCCATGATACTGCTCCTCCAAAAGTTCTTCTGGCCTCCTCTGCTTGGGCCTTCTCTCAGCTTGGGCCTCTCTCTCAATTCACGGCTCCTCCCAGTTCAGCTCTCTCTCTTCACGTCAACAAGTCCATCCCACAAGTGGAATTCACAAGCTCTGGGTTTCAACACTCAACCCAAAACCAAGCCAATAAAGGGGGATCTTTAAATTCCATTACCATTACAGAGGGGCTCATAAATAACCTCTAACACTAGAGTTCTTGCCATGTAATTTATGAATTTATTTTATTGAATATTTTGATAGTGGAATTTCTTTTTTTTTTTTCTTTTTGGAGGGCAATTGGGGTTAAGTGACTTGCCCCAAGTCACATGGCTAGTTTTTTTTTTGTATTAAGTGTCTGAGGCCAAATTTGAACTCAGGTCCTCCTGTCTCCAAAGCTGCTGTTCTATTCACTATGCCACCTACCTACCCCCTGGATAGTGGTATTTCAATATAATTGATTCCCAATGTTTGCTGTGAGGGTGCATCCATGAAGTTTTACTGTATTTAGGGCAAACAGAAGACAGTGTTGACAAGGGGAAGGTCATGAGATGCACACGTCTTCAGTAGTAAGTGACCATTGCTGTTGCTATTTCTAACTATTCTTTCTAAAGTCTCCCTGCCATATCTGGTAGTCTCTGCTTACTTTAGCATTAAATTGGCCCCTTTTGATACACTGGTGATAAGAATTTCCAGGTCTTCATAAATTTTTCTTCATGGTGGGAGCATAGGCACTGATGATGGTGTGGCATTTTCCTGAAAATGGCAATGGCATTGTCATTCTCTCATTTTTGTAGGCATAACAAGCTTCTTGGCTAGATTGGTTTTGATTGTAAAACCTATGTCAGCTTCATAGCACTCCCCTTCACTGTGGCTACTCTAGAAAAATGTGTAATCAGCTCTGACTTCAGTAAGTTGACTTTCATTTACCAGCCTTATTTCACAAAGAGCTACTATTTGAATGTAATACCTGCTGAGCTCTCTCACTATAAGAGCTGTTCTTCTTTCAGGTCTACTGGATTTCTTGTTGTCCATAAGCACATGCACATTCCAAGTACCAATGGTGAATGGAATCAATTTTGCAAAAGTTTCGTATTTTCTTTTGTGTTTTGACCAAAAGGTAGGAGCTCCACCTGCCATGGTTAGCAGACTAGGTTCAGGTTACATGAAACAGACAATTTTGGGGGCACCTTTTCTAGCCCCTTTTTCACACCAGGAGGTGAACAGTACAGTCTTGAAAAAAGGCTACTCAGACACCCAGAGGGCTCTGGAATTTCACTACTGCTTCAGTCCAGTGACAAGATAACCCTATGGCCTGGGCTGCCTGTGTACAGGTTTGTTACTACAGCTCCTGGTGTATCTTCACCTGCTGCTTTGTCCTGTGCCTGTCAACACAGGACTTCGAGGTAAAATGGTATGGGTCATGCCTTTCGAATCACAAATAAATTGAATGTAACTGAGACACATTTGCACAAAGTCATCAACCTCACTCTCTCTTCCAGAGATCTACCTTGCTTCCTTAAATCCACATCGTTTTGATCCCTGCATCTTCCACTGACCCCTTCAATCCCACCAAAAAACAAAACAAAACAAAACAAAACAGCCCTAAACAGAGGAAAACAGATTGTTTCACAATGCGGGGAGGTATGGCTAGTCTCAAAGTGGGTAAGTACTGTTATCCACTTGGAGCATGTAAAATGTTCCTTCACTATCAGCAATCCTAGGGTCTTTTGTCACATAGCTTATAGCTGGTCCTATTTCCCTAGGAGTTCTTTGATCAGTTGAGGAGTTCACCAATCCAGGGAAAAGCAGCTTTTCATTCCAGACCACGGCTAATGGGTTACGTTTGGTTTAGATAATAATGTTCTTCCAAGCATATAGGAACTTGAATTCGAATAGGGAGGCATAGAAGGTTAAGGAGTTTTTTCATTTACATTCTGCTTGGCAAAGATGCATTGATGTAGGAATAGTTCCCTTTTGGTTCATTTATAAGAGGAATGACTGTTCCTTCTTTACCTAGACTTATATGAGTGCTTGCTGTTCTTTCTTTGCCATGGGTAAGGTGGGTATGGTAAGCAGATAGTCCTTAATCTCTTCCTCTCCTTCTTCAATCTCCTGGGTTTATTCAAAAGACTTCTTCTGAAGGCAAGCATGAATCAAGACCTCTAGAGAACTAGCAGTGAGTACACATTCATGGTTGAATACTGGCACATCTCACAGGACTGAAGTGCCTAACGAAGGTGGGAGGTAAGGCCATTAGCATCTCAAGTGCACTGAGGATGATCTTTCTTTCGAATCTGGTAATTGTATTTCTGAGCAACGTGACCAGGTTTAGGCCCATTTGAATCTTATCTCTGTTAACCTTTGGTTCTGCTCTTCTTTGAGTCTCCAGGAGCCAGTAGGTATGTGCCTCATCACCTGTCCTTGTGGCATCTTAAGTTAATAAGCCATCCAGGTCCTGCACATTTAGTATTGATGTCGTTTTAGAGCTGCTTTTGAGGATTACATGAAAAATGGTAGGGATTTTTAAAAAGCCCTCTGTTAGGTATGATGAGGCTCATACATCACTTTTCAAATGAATTTAGTTTTTCCCACAAGATTGAGTATATATGTGGGTGCTTCAAATGTTATTAGCGAGGTTTCAGACCTGAAAATAAATTTTGAATAAATATCATGGGCTCAAAGAGGTCTGTGCGGTTTGCCAGCCTAGGGTTAAGAACTAGAGTAACCTCATTCAGGGTTCAGAAATTGATGGTGAGTCATACTTATAGTCACAGGAGCCAATGGTCCTGGAACAAGGCTGTGAAGAAACAATAGTGATAATAAATACTTATATAGTACTTTAAAATATACAAAGTGATGTACACACATCATCTTATTTGAGCTGCACAATAGCCCTGTGAGGTATGTAGCTCATTTAGTATTATCCATGGTCTTCCTGATTCCAAGGACAGCACTCTACCCATTCTGGTCACTGTTTCTTAAGAGAGAAACTCATGACTGGTTGCCTGTGAGTTGGCTCTGGCCTTTGTCAAGACAGGGTACTATAGCTTTAGGGGTGGTCCTTCCAGTCTAACCTTCCCCACAGTAATCCCTTTTCTAGCCTATTCCTAGCCCATACCTCCAGGCACTCAATTTACCCCAGCAAGCATTGATTAGATACCTACTATTTGACAATCACTGTGCTGGGGATAGAGACAAATCTAAGCAGTGCCTGCCCTCAAGAAGCTGATGTTCTATTGGTGTGAGAGGAAGAGAAAGAACAAATATGCATCTAAGTAAAAGCAAAATATATACAAAGTAATTTTTTTTGGTGGAGAGAATGGCATGGATTTAATATCAAAGAATGTTAACAATAGAATAGGGTTCAGTGGTTACAATGGAAGTGTGCGGGACATGGGGACCCCAAAAATCCCCTACCCGAGAAAAATCAAAAGTCAGAGGCATCTTGAGGAAGGAACAGGAAGTTTTATTCTCTTCCCGCCCCCTTCCCCCCAAAGAGGGCGGTCCTCTCCATGTTGGGGATCAAGGAGAGGAGGCCTGTTACAAAAGACAGAACAAGAATTTATACCCTAACGCAGTCAAGCCTCCTCCCCCGGCTGTCCCTTCTCCCATTGGCTAGGCGGCGGCTCTCAGTCTTGCCGTGAAATCTAACCCAATAGTGGATAACAAAGAAGCCCACTTATGTGGTTCAGTAGAAGAGGGTCAGGGGTGCCTGAGACCCCAAAATACCAACATGCTGGGTCCTGTGGAAAGAATTCCACTCAAGGCTCCTCAGCCAAAGAAAAGTAAAGTTTATTAAAAGTTCACCTGTACTGGACACAGAGCAAGTCTGCGCTAGGGCCTTCTGTGGCGCTTTTACCCCACATGGAAGGGAGATGGGGTTCTTATATACAGAGGAATCTAGGGGTGGTCTAGGGGAGGAGTTAGGGGAATGTCTTTAGGAGGAGTTAGTGAGGTTAATGCAACAGTGGATTGATATTTTGATAGGCTCAAGGGTGGGAAGCAGATGGACAATGGAGGGCCGGGCTAGTAACAGAGGTTTGGGCCCAGCCACAATGAAATACTTATGGCCTCTGCAAATGCCTCATCAAGTGGGAAGATTCAATCAGACTTCAAGGGGTTTCCCAGAGCCTGTACCTCAAAGATTCAAGGAGAGCTCAATGGGGCGTCTCAGAGCCTGCACCTCATCACCACTACTATCTCCTATTGGCAGGGAGGTGGGACAGGAAGCTGAGGTATCATCCATGGCCTTATTTGGTAAAGGCCAGAGCAAGGGAGGGGAAAAGGTCACAAGCAAGGGTGGAGGTCAAAAACTCCTGAAAGGGACCTAATGCTCATGACAACAAGGGAATGGGGGGAAGGCCTAGGTTGTGTAAACCCAGGACTCAGTTCTGTCCAGTCTTACAAAAGTCTATCTCTGGTTTCCAGATAATTTCTCTCCCTTCTCAGTCTGAGGAGTCTTCACAGAGGGTGTAGAGAGTGCCCCACTCAAAGGCTGAGGAAGAGTGGGATGGAGACACTGGAGCAATAGGGCTTATAAAGATAGGTATGAAGAAGCAAGGCGTAGTGGTTAGGGGATAGTGCTTGGGTCTAGTCAATCTAAGAGGAGAGAGAGAGAGAGAGAGGGAGGTATTAGATGTCAGCTTTACCTTCTCCTAGTCCATCTTTCAAAACCCCTTGGCATCATCTTTCTCTCCTTCTTTACTTCATCCTTCAATGAAGAAGTGGATTTCCTCTTCCTCAAGTACAACTCTTTGACATGGATAATAATAGTAGTAGCTTGTATTTCGGTAGCACTTTAAGGTTTGCAAAGTACTTTACAAACACATCATTTTATCCTCACAACAACCCTGAGATAGATGTAGGTGCTATTACTTCCCTCATTTTTCAGTTGAGAAAACTGAGGCAGATGGAGGTTAAGTAACCTGCCTAGGGTTATACAAATAGCAAAGATCTGAGGTCAGGTTTCAACTCAGGTCTTCCTGACTCTACATAAAGGACTCTGTCCACTAGGTTGTCTAACTACTTTGATTTATGATGCCTTGATCCCATCCCCTGTCATTTACTCTGGTAGATTGCCAAACAACCCCTTCCCCCTCTTTTTCTCTCTTTCTCCTCTCTGCTTTCTCTTTCTTCCCCCCTCTTCTTCCCTCTCCCACCCACTCTCCCCCACTTCTCCTTGTACCCCTGTCCTGCTGATTCCTTGTTTCTGGGGAGTGAAAACTTCTCAGACAGTTTTGATTGTTAACTTCCCCTTTCCCCCTCCATTGCTGCTGTCAATCAGCAGCAAGCCCTTTCAGGAATCTTTTGACCTCTACCCTTCTTTACTACTGCCCTGGTGACCTTTCTCCCTCCCTCTTTCCCTTGCTGTCAATCAGCATCCTTGTTCTTTGTTAAGCCCATTTTCCAAGCACTGAGAGATAGTGGTGGGTTTCCCTGTTACTTGCCACTGGGGAAGATTTTCTCACTGAGACTTGAGTCCACCTCTCAGCCAATGGGAGAAGGGACAGTTGGGAGAAGGGGGGTTGACTGCATTAGGGTTTAAAAACTCTGTTAACTCCACATTGTGCACCTCCTTCTCATGGTCAGTCATGGGGAGGAGACCCTTTTCTCCCCAGGAAAGAGAATAAATTCCTGTTCTTATCCTGAGAAATCTCCATATTCTTGATTAAATTTTGGATGGGGGTTTTTCATCCCATACAGTTGGAATCAGAAAATCAGAGAATTACATCTTGATTTTCAGGATGCAATTGGTTTTCTCTAGCTATCTGTCCTCCCCCTCCCCCAGCTCTTTCTCCTCTTCTCCTTCTCTTTCCCCTCTCCTTCTTCTTTTTCTTCTCTTTCCTCTCTCCCTCTCAAGTAGTTCTATGATTTGAACTGAGTAAAGAATTTTCTCAGAATGTTCCCGGTCTGGAAATGAAGAAGATTAGAACGTAATTTCCTGGTCATCCCTTGGTAGATATTTGTTCTTTGCTAGTCAATTACTCCTCTGTGGAGGCCACACATGCTATGGCATCCTAAAGAAAGGACATATGACAAGAACAATTCAGGGAAAATCTGTATTGAGGATGGGAACACACCTTTAGCTCATGGAGAATGAAGGTAGCAGTTTTTTCTATTGACATAAAGGAGAGTCCCTTAACATGGCATTCTAACTAGGTATTTGTCTATGTTAGCTGCCAGTTATCAAATGAGCAAATAAAAAATTACAAATAGATGCAAAAAAATCAAAATGAATGACAACTGCTCATACAGACCAAAGACTTGCATAGGGTTTACATTTTGAAAGTTTCTTTTATTCTCAGATGAAAGGATTTCACAAAAACTTGGGTTGGAGAAGGTAAAGAGGGTGAAACCAAAGGCCCCCAAGTACTCCTGTGTGTGGGTTCAGTGTAATAGTCTGGACATCCTTTTGTGCAAGCAACAAAACCGGTTTGCTAAGCATTTTTCAAAGATAACTTCTTCTGGGAGGCATTTCTTCCGACAGATACCACCAAGAGTCCAGCAGATCCTCTGAATCTCATTCCTGGCTGCACAAAAAATTGAGGGGGTGAGGTCAGTGGGGTCTCCTAGGAGGCTCCTGGGGGTTGTAGAGACTCTTGGGGTAATTAGCCCCTATGGCCAATCTATACATGCATGCATGTGATTATATCATTCTGCAAAGTACAGAAGCCAGTGATTTAGACTTGGGGCCCTGATGCCCTAAATAAAAGGGACCCATTAGCAAAAAGAACAACTGACTAGGAATCTGGGAGATCAGGCTCCTCATTCCAGCCCTGTTGCTACCATGCTGTGATGTGACTTTGGCCTTCAGTTTCCCCATCTATAAAAAAAAGAGATAATATACCTAACCTGCCAACCTCAATGGAACTATCTAGAAGGATTAAAGGAGATAATAGATAGAAAAGTCCATTAAATACTTACAATCACTATATAGGGGTAAAACACCATTATTTACCAGTCTAATCCACTCAAATATCCACTTTTATTTATCATAACATAAATGGATTTCCCAGGGAGGGACTTCTACATTTCAGGGGCTGTCTGGAGGGCACTTCCTTTTCTCAGAGGAAGGAAATGGATCCTTCAGTTCTGATAGCTCAGAAATGAAACTAGACATATTTCTTTAAGTGCCACATATATCTGTGTTCCAGGTATGAGGCTCACAATCTAGGAGTTGTCCTTGTCTCCTCACTATCTGTCTTTCACTCTATATATCCAATTTATTGTCAAAGACTGTCGATTTAACTTTTTGCAGCATTTCTCCAAAATACCCCTTCTTTCCTCTGACACCGACAGCATTCTTTTTCTGGCCCTCATTAACCTCTCGCCTGGGGTATTGTAATAGCTTGATGATGGATCTTCCTGTCTCAAGTCTCTCTCAACTTCAATTTATACTCCATTCAGCCAAAAAAACTGATTTTTTCCTAAAGCATAGATCTGACCACATCACTTTCCTACTCAATAAAGTCCAGTGGTTTCCTGTTGCCGCTAGGATCAAATAACAAATGCTCTGCTTGGTATTCAGAGTCCTTTATAACCTTGCCCCCCTTACCTTTCCAGGCTTACTATACCTTACTCCATGACACATACTCTTTAATATAGAGACATTGGACTCCTGGCTATTCCATGAACAAGACATTGCATTTGTTGGCTCCAGGCATTTTCTTTGCCATCTGCCATGCCTGGAATCCTTTTCTCTCTTCAATTTAGCCTACTGGTTTCCCCAACTTCCTTCAAGTCTGAAGTAAAATCCTATCTTTTGTAGGAATCCTCTCTTAATGCTAGTGCCTTCCCTCTGTTCATTCTTTCCTATTTATGTTGCATATAGCTTGCTTTGTATATATTTGCTTGTATATTGTTTCCCTCATTAGATTGTAAATTTCTTGACACTAAGGACTATTTTTTTTAACCTCTTTTTGTATCCTCTGTATTTAGCTCAATGCCTGCAGCATAGTAAATGCTTTATGAATGCTTATTGATTGATTGATATAAATGCTTTTTCTGTTCCCCCTTCTTCATCTTCTTAATTACTACTCTATTCTTACTAGATTGAAGCTACTCAGGCTTTTCTCTTGCCCACATCCCTGATTGTCTTTGGGTTAAAAACTGTGTCTCGTCATCTCAGGCACCAAGTAACAGACTGTTTCCTGTGAGTCCATTTATCAACAGGACAGTGTGATGGGGAAATAAATTATAGAATCTCAGAGTTGCTAGGCATATTAGAAGGCACCCAGTCTACCTGAAGAGAAATTACCTGGTGAAATGGTCTCTCACAAATGCCCATCCCACCCACATTTAAAGACCTCTAATGATGGTGGTGGTGGTAGAATGCACTATATCCTGAAATAGTACATCCTACTTATGAATATGTATAATTTTTTGGGAACTTTTTTCTTATACAAGAATGAAGTCTACTTTCTACAACATTCATCCTGCTTCTATTCCCTGAGGTCTAATCCCTCTTACATGTGACAACTCTTTAAATACTTGAAGATGAATCTCTCTTCTCCAAGTTAAATATCTTCACTCTTTCTGTCACTTTTTTCTGTCACAATTTCCTGATCCTCTCATCATACTGATCCTCTTATCATACTGAGATGTCCTTTCTAAAATATGATACCTAGCAGTGAACATAATACTCTACGTGTAGTTTGACCAAAGGAGAGTACAGAAGGATTATCATCTTTCTTGTTTGTATAATTATCTCTTTGTAAATACAATGTGAAACAACTTGAGCCTTTTGTTGTTGTTGTTGTCACTTTTGGCTCAATTTGAGCTTATGGTCCACTCAGACTCCCATTTCCTTTGTAAATGAACCATTGCCTAGCCATGCCTTCCTATATAGCATCTCATGTTCTACCTTATAGCACCTCTTCCATCTTTATCTCTCATTTTCCTTGTCTATCAAATGAGGGTGTTGATCTCTAAACTCTTCACAAACTCTAAATCCTACTATTCCAAATTCCATTATATTTAATTTAGTTGCTCTTTCTAGCCTGTTAATATCTTTTTGTGTCATAATACTGTCATTCAGCATATTAGGTATCCTGCTTTTTATGCAATGTACAAGTTTTATAAGCATCTCATCTATGCCTTAATTCATGTCACTGATAAAAACTTTGCATGCGACTCTTCCTTACTGTATATTTTGTTCCAGATTCTTCTGTCATTTCTTTTCTTCGAATAATCATGGTAATTTTTAATTTTATTTTTTCAGTTGCAAAATGCTTCCTTGTGATTGCTTTCAAGATTCTTTAGCATTGAAGTTATAGAACTTGATTTTTATTTTTCTGGATGCGCTAAATGTAAGTTTTTCTTATATCAGTGTCCTCTGATTACTATTAATTTACCTGCTGCCTTCTATTACCAATACTGCCAGGCATTTTTCTTAGTCATTATCTTGAATATTATATTTAAACTCTTTATTTTGTCACATTTTTCTAGAGTTTTCTGACTGAGTTCTAATGTTTTGGTTTGTAGAGGTGTGAGATCTTTCTGTAATTGACAGTCTTTAGATCATTGATAAAAAATGTCAGATAGTAAAAGGCCAAGAAGGGATTCTTGGGGCTATTTGCCTCTTTGTATTGATATTGTTCCATTCATAAGTACTATTTGGGTATGGTCAATCAACTGGCTATGAATTTGCCTAAATCTACTGTCATCTCAGATGTTTTGGTTACTTCCCCTTTGTCAAATATTCTGTTGAAATTCCAGAAATAGTGTCTACAATGATAATTTTATCTATCAAATAATCCTGTTAAGAAAAGAAATGAAGTTATTCCTGACGTCTGTCTTTTTGAAGTGATGTGATCACCTCTTCTAGATACATCCTTCATTGTGTTACCCTTTATTATGTTTAGAATTTTTCTAGCAGTCCAACTCAAGATCATTGACATCTAGGTTGAGGAATCTAATTTTTTCTTTTTCTTTTGAAAATCATGATATCTGTCCATTTCTAGTCTATTCTCTTTGATTTGTCATTGTTGTATGGTAGTCACTTGAGAATTGTATTTCCTAAGTGTTTTCAGAACCTTAGGAAAGAGTTCATCTGGACCCGCAACCTAAACCAGCAGTTTCCTCTTCTTTCCAGCGTGAAGGTCAGTTTCCTTGGTGGAGACTAATCCTGACTCCAGAATTCTATGTGACCTTGAGTAAGTCATTTAAGCTATTGGAGCTATAGTTTCTTCATCTATAAAATGAGAGGATTAAAATAGATAACTCCATAATAATTTTTAAGCTCCAAAATCCTCTGTGATTTATCAATAATCACAAAACCAATTTTTTAGAAGTATCATAATGTAGTGGAAAAAGCACTGGATTTATTTTTAAGAAACATTATTTTAAATTCTTATTCTTCCACAGATTAGGTATTCAACTCTTCTCTGAGAACAATTTTGGATTATTGGAGATAAGGCTTTGGCCACTGCCACTTACCCTTCTTGTTTATGGATTTCAGGAGAAGTTACTATTTTCTTTAGTAGAGAGAATGATCTGTAGATGTGGAGGATAGAATTAAGGAGGTTAAAGGAGTTGGAATTTGAAGTAAATGTGGGGATTATAGAAGACCTAGCTATCCTAATGAGTATAAACTATCAAGCTCAGAATAATTCCATTCCAGGGTACTAAATGAAAGAACTGGTGAAAAGGATTACTGAACCACTCCAAAGGCTCTTTGAAAAATCATGGAGAAGAGGAGTGATGTCAAGGTATGAAGATGAGTAGAACTAATTTTCAAAAAAAAGGAAGAATATCCACAATTTATGGACATTTAGAAATGAAAATTGATATCACCAAGAATTAGCATGTCTTCCTATACACCAGATCCTGCTATATAAATCTTACTTCCTTTTGAATAGGTCACTAAATTCATAATTTTGAGAAGTGAACATGGAAGATATTCTTCTGCTCATATGTATACAATATGGTTTCTTAAAGGAAAAAAAAAAGAACGTTTCTGAAAAGAGAACCAATTAAATCAAATTGGGAAGAAATACATACTCTTAGGTAAAATGTTGAGGAGACAGACTGTTCAGAGTACCAGGTAGAGGACTTTCCCTCAGATGAATGTACTGAAAGAGGACTTGTTGGAAGACAGAGCAATGTATGAGGTGATGATGGTTATAAGGCATTGTGGTTCACTAGGTCATTTGCATGTGAGTCTTTTTGGAGTTTTGAAGTTTATAATTGACAAATTTATAAACTACATAGCTGTTTATGAATGTGGAACTATATATAAAGACTATTGTGTCCATGTGTCCATGAAAGATGATTTCATGAGATAAAAATGAGTCATGGACTACCTTGAAGCTCTGTTTTGAGTCATTAGAAGCTGAAGAATCAAGAGTCTAAGCTGAATGGAAGAGGCATCACAAGAAGCCAGAGACAGAAGTCATTGAAATATTCTTATTGAGACCTATGATGCTTTAGCTGCTTTTCTGTCACTAAGAGAGAAGGTCCCAAGAAAGATTAGTGTCTTGTACTTTTTGCTAACTCCAGGATTAACTGTCAGTTTGTACAATTTGTGTTTCTTCTCTCAACCTCCTGTCATTTTTACATCAGTACTTTCTTGAAAGCAAACCCAAGGAAGAATATGCATTGTTTTTGTGGTACAAAGAGTTTAGAAGGGAGAAAGCCCACAGCCTGACTCTCAGGTTAATCTGGGATAATAGCTCAGAGGTGGTGGCAGAGAAAAACCAGGAGATGGCATCAGTTAGCCAGATCCCAGAGCTTAATAATGGAAAGAAAAGGATTAGAAGATTTTGAGCTGGAAGGGGCTTGAAGAGTTCATCTGGTCCAACACCATCATTTTACAATAGCATAGTTGAGATCCAAGGAGAGAAAGTGATTTGCCCAAGGTCACACAAGTCACATGTACCAGAGTGGGAATTTGAACTCAGGGCCCCCAACTTCTTATGTAGTACTTTTTCTAATAAACATGGGTTTTGGAACATACTGTGCCCTGTAACTGTGACATCTAGTCCTTTACCTCTTTGTGAGCTAGGAGTGTCCTTGGGGACTTCTGAAAGCTCTTCCTGGAGAATAAGGCAAGGTCAGGGGCTATGATCTGTACTTGTCATGGTTTATGCCCCTCAGGGGGAGCCTTGAAGCAGCTACTGGAGTCTAAGACCTGTGATCAGCTATAAGAAAAAACTAAGGGTAGAGGAGGACTGTGGCAAATGTCCAGTCTTTGGTAATTCCAGTCTTTCAAATCCAGACTCTGAATGAGATCCTATTCGAATTTTACTGCATGGAAAAAAAAACAACTCCTGTCCCTAAAAATAAAGTGTGTCTAAAATTCACCATGACTGCAGAGTGTAGAATGAATTATGATGCACTCTTGGTTTTTCAATATGCTAATGTTTGTTTTAGAGAGAGTAGAAAGTAAAGCAAGGGATTGAGTCAGGATAACCAAGTTTCCTGAGTTTCTAGACCATCCAGACAATGTCCCAGAGAGTCTCCCACATCTTTCTAGAGCTTTCTCTTCCGTCCAGGCAGTGACTGAGTCTACTTCATCTCTCCTAAGAGCTATGCTGCTCCTCCCAGGAAGAGAGGGCATGAAGTGATATCCTTCTTCCACCTCTGTAGAATCCCACCTTACCTGGAGAAACCTGGGCCAGAAAGATGAGGACCATAAACAGGAAATCCAAAATCCTCATAGCTGGGTATCAGTAAAGAAGAATCTGCAAAACGATGGGACCCCAGCTCCTTAGATGATGGATGCAGAGTCTGACTTTAAAAAAAAAAAAAGGTTTTGTCAGGGTCATGTTCCAGCTTGGAACCAGTAAGTTGAGGGAGAGTGGGCAGAGTTCCATGTTCTATTACATATTGTGTGGGCTATAGGCTCAGAGAGGACCTAAAAATGTCTGAGTGGGTGGGAAGGTAGAGAGAGTGCTGGCTCATCCCACATTCCCTTGCTCAGAATGCCCTCCTCCTCCTTTCTGCTCATGTAACAACCATTCTTTGAAGCCTAACTTAGGATTTTTCTCCCTGGTGAAAAAATGTTTCTGAACAGACCAACCAGCAGTTATCATTCCTTTCTCTGTAATCCCATAGTCTTTATGGGCCCAGAGAGACACAGGATCATAGATTCAGATGTGGAAGAGACCTCAGGGACAATCTAGTGCAATCTCCTCATTTACAGATGAGTCTGAGGCCTGGGAGCTAAAGATATTTGCCTACACAGGTAGTAAGTAGTACAGGTGATATTGGAACCCAGGTTCAAACTTCTGACTTCAAATCCATTGTTTTCTCCAGTGAGCCATATTTCCTTTCCAGTCAGCTCCTCAGTGAGTGAGTTATCTTTTCATGAACATATGATATATATTTGAAGATTGAAATAATTTTTATACATTCTTCTAAAAAAAGTTTCAATTCCGAATTATCTCCCTACTTTCTGCCCCTCCCTTCCCCACTGAGAAGGCAAGCAATACTCATTAGATGTATGAAGTTATAAAAATATACTTTCATATTAGCCATATGGCAAACAAAAAAAGTAAGAAAAATAAAGTGAAAAACAATATGCTTTTCAATTTGCATTTAGAGTTTATCAGTTCTCTCTCTGGAAATATATAGCATTTTTCATCATGAATTCCCTTGAAATTGTCTTAGATAATTGTCTTGATAAGAGTAAGTCTTTCACAGTTGATCATCTGTACAATATTGCTGTTACAGTGTACAATGCTCTTCTACTTCTGCTCACTTCATTTTGCATCAATTCATATAAGTCTTTCCAGGTTTTTCTGAAACCATTTTGCTTGTCATTTATGTACAATAATATTCTCACAATCATGTACCATAACTTGTTCAGTAATACTCCAATTGATGGACTTTCCCTCAATTTCCAATTCTTTGCCATCACAAAAAGAGCTGCTATAAGTATTTTTGTATATACAGGTCCTTTTCCTTTTTCTTTGATCTCCTTGGGATACTGACCTAGTAGTTTTGTTGGACATGTACAGTTTGATGGCCCTTTGGGCACAGTTCCAAAATGTTCTCCAGAATGGTTGAACCACTTCACAACTCCACTAAGTGTGTTAGTTACCTATTTTTCTACATCCTCTCAAGCATATGTTATTTTCCTTTTCTGACATGTTAGCCAATCTGATAGCATTTCTCTAATTAATAGTGATTTAGAGCATTTTTTCATATGACTTTATAGCCTTATTTCTTTTTCTGAAAATAGCCTGTTCATATCCTTTGACCATTTATTAACCGGGAAATAGTTCTTATTTTTATAAATTTGTCTCTGTTCCCTATATATTTGAGAAAGAACATGTAACATTTTTTAAAGTGGAGACAGTATTTTTATTTTACAGTTGAATTTCAAGCAAATAACTCTGTACATCATCTTTTAGGGGAAAGAGGGACAAGACTTTTGTGATTTTATTGGTACACAAGGGACTTTCAGTATAGAAACTCTCTTTACCCTATGTAGATCAGGACTTGTTCATTAATTGATAGTCTTAGTAGGTTGCCAAGAATACTGAGAGATTAAGTAGCCTGTCTAGAGTCACACAGTCTATGTGAGAGAAGGGCATGGATCCTAGGAATTCTTAACTTTCAGACCTCACCCTATCCTCCCCATGCTATGCTACCTCTCCTGTACAGAAAGTTGTTTGTGCTTTGTTCTCAAAGAGTACCATGTCATTGGGAAGGTGATGTCATGATTTGCAAGTGAAGAATATTTACTTAATGAATGTTTCTCAAAGGGAATCTGGATGGCCTAAACTAGATGGAAAAGCAACCTAGGAAGGAGCAGTGCATTCTGTTACATTCTCTTATTTTTTTTCTCTCTATTGCCAAGGGGAGATGGAAATCCACTGCACAGCATGATAGTCTGCAGTGAGTGACTGCTTATCTATTCCACTGATGGTAGATAGAGAGTTACTGGAAAATACTCTAGTCTTTCACCTCAGCTTACTTTGGGAGGAGCTGCTGAGTGAGAGCAGAATGACTTGTGATTCAGGGGAGAAGGAAAAGAGGGAGTAGAAATGGGAGATAGGAAGAAGGGTGGACAGAAACAGTAAGGGTACACAAGTTCCTTTCTTAGATCCAGGTGTGGTCAGCATGGTCTCTGTCCTATATTGTGTCAGCTAGTGGACACGAGGCAAGGTGGTATCAGGGACTTAAGTTAGCTAAGTATCGATGTGGGTGGGTGGGTGGCAGCTTTTCTCTGAGTAAAGACAGAGCTAGGACAATTGCCTTGTGGAGTTTTTACCTTGGCTTCATTTTCATAACATCACTGCTCCATGAACAGAAAAATTTCCTTAATTGTATGCCTCATTGTTCTCTTCCCATTCCACAATCCCTAGTTATGTGGGTACATTAGATCTAGAAACTGAAGGGATCTGAGAGGTCATTTAATCCAACTGAGACCCAAAGAGGTTAAGTTACTTGGCCAAGGTCACAATTTTAATTAACAGAACTGGGATTCAAACTCAAGTTCTTTGACTAAAAAGCCAATGTTCTTTTCTCTGAATCACAGGAAATTATCTTTTGGTGATATCGTATTGTCCAAACACCACAATTCTACTCTGCAATGTGCATTTCTCCCCATCAGGATCTCACTGGATATCTAACCCAGTGTTCCTAAAGACTCTGTAAACAAGACAATAGTGATATAGGATTGACAGAGTATCTAAAGGGATATAGACGTGCATTGCCTTTATTTAAATAAAAAATTAATTTATTTACCAATCACCCCAATTTAAAAACAACAAAAAGAAAAATAAAATTCTCCTCATAAACATACATAGTCCAACAAAACAAAATCCACTTTGTATATGCTGGAAAATGATTGTAGCTTTCTGCATTTTAAGTTCAGGCGGTTGGTTGGTGGCATGATTGATCATTAGTCTTCTCACTTGTGGTTTATATTGCATTGATGGGAGTTCTAAAGTCTTTGAAAATAGTTTTTCTCTATTATATTGCTATTGTGTATAGTTATTCTCATTCTGCTAATTTAGTTTTGTATCAATTCCTAGAGGTCTTAATTTCCTCTGAAACTGTCCTTGTTTTTTCATTTCTTATAGCATATAGTATTCATTCTATTTATACACCATATTACTGTACCTTGACCTTGAAACTGTGATGTCATTTTGGTCCTTTCTGAGCATGATGGACAACAACCACCCACCATGCCTTAATTTATTTAATCATTCTTCAATATGACAACTCCTTAGTCTCTGCTTTGGAGATACTATGAAAAGTGCTGTTACAAATCTTTTTGTTTGTTTTTTGTTTTCTTTTCACACACATAAAGCTTTCTTTTATCTCCTTAATTACGTTGGGATATAAACCTAGTCAAAGAGTATGTACAGTTTAGAAACTCTTTGAGAATAATTTCTAATTGCCTTCCAGAATGGTTGGATCAATTCAGAACTCCTCCAAGAGTATGAATGTGTCAGTTTTTCCATATCCCCTCCAGCACTTGTTATTTCCCACATCTGTCAATTTTGTCAATCTGATGTGTATGAAATGGAACGTAGGTGTTTTAATATGCATCTCTCTAACTATTAGTAATTTGAAGCCTCTAAAAAATTGACTTTTGATATTTATTTCTTTCTCCAAAAACTTCCTGTTTACATTCTTTGACCATTTATCAGTTAGAGAATTACTTTAGAATGTACTATAATACATTGAAAATGAGATCTTTATCAGAAAAACTTATTGTAAGGATTCCCACTTCCCTCCCTCCTGGTAATTATTTCTGTCTACAAACCTCACTACATAAGATTTATTTGTGCATAATCTTTTAAATTTTACATAATTAAAACTATACATTTTATCTTTTGTGATCCACTCCAAATGCTTATTTATTTATGAACTCCTCTCTTATTCATCCATCCAAAAATAATTTCTTTCCAGCTCTTTTAATTTGTTTATTTTATGACCTTTTATATTTATAGCACATATCTATATGGAGCTTATCTTATTATATAATGTGAGGTGTTGGTCTAGATCTAATTTCTACTAGACTACTGCCCAGTTTTCCCAGCAGTTTTTGTTAAATAATGAGTTCTCACACCAGTAACTGGGGTCTGTAGGTTTATTATAAACATTATGCTTCTGTTTACTTCTGTGGGTTGCATACCTAATCTGTTCCACTGGAGACTGCTCTAATTTTTAACCAGTATGAAACTGTTTGAAATGATTATTGCTTTATAGGCCAGTTTGAGATCTAGTGCTGATACATGCCCTTCCTTCCTCCTCTTTATTTTTATTCTTACCCTTAAGATTCTTGACCTTTCCATTCTGTAGGAATTTGTTACTTTTTTCTAGCTCTGTAAAATATTTCTTGATGTTTTGATTGATGTAGCACTGAATAAGTAAATTATTATAGATAGCATTGGTATTTTATTATATTGGCTTGATACACCCATGAGCAAATTGAATATTTTTCCATGCGTTGAAATAAAAAAAATGTAGTTCAGCCTCACAGAATGTTATAGTAAGAAGGGCTTATAGGCAATCTTTAACACTGAGATTCTTAATATAGGGTTCCTAAGTTTACAAAAGTGATTTTTATAGTGATATTTCAATATAATCGGTTTCCTTTGTAATTTCATAAAAATATACAATCTTATATTGTATCTTAAAATTTTTCATTTGAAAACAGTAAGTGGATCTATAATTTTCTTCTGATTGCCAGAAGGGTGCATGACAGGAAAAAAAAAATGTTTAAGAGCCCTTGCTCTTACAAATCTTTATAGTCTCAGATCAGGAGCCTGAATCTCCAACAGAGCAATTGCCTTGGTCAAGGGAAAACAGGTAGACAGGGGAACAATTGACAACAGGAAGAAAGTGTTATAAATCTCCCTCTCTTCACTCTATCCCATGCTCTCTTTTGGAAGGTTTCTTTCATGACTTCAGGGGACAGAAATAACAGGGTATCAGGTATCTTGTTGCTTCAAAACCAACCAAAGAAGAATCCAATGCATTTGTCCTGCTGAGGTCCATGACACATCTTGTTGTGCCAAATGAAGTGAATGAGACCCCAAGTACAAAATTTTGGAAGTGGACTTTATTTAGCATGTGCTGTTTGGGGCAATTACCCAAATCAAACAGGCCCGAACAAGGGCAGGTCACTGATATAGAAAGGCAACCCCCCACACTTACCGGTCAGGGGTTGAGTAAGGAGGGGTTTACATCAGGGATTGGCTAGTACATATTTTAATTTTTGCATGTGGGGAAAACCTTGGCAGGCCCTGCAGCCAACTAGTCTACTTCTGTGAAGAAACAGGAAGAAGATAGCTGGGGAGGGCAGAATGGGGTGGGGGAGAAGGGATCAGGGGAGCCAGACTGAGGTCAAGTACAACAATCTTAATCACTTCCAAGTTTTCCAAGGTCCTCTTCATCCTTCAGCGCAACTTCTTGCTTCGACAGCAAAATATAACTAAGGCAGATCTGCAGGAACCAATACCCTCTTCATCTAGAAGACATTCCACTAGGCAGTGGCCATTTTGTCTCCGGCAGTACAGTTGTCGAAATATTCCACTCTTGGCTGCATGAAAAAGCCATTTGCCAAAATCAGAATAGAGATATTGAGGCAGGATATTAATAGAAAGGGATTATAGCGTTACAATTCTAGAGTTGGAAGGGACCTCAGAGGTCATTTGGTCCAACCTTCTCATTTTACAGAGGAGCAAACTGAAGCCTGGGGAAAATTAATGGCTTGTCCAAGGTCTACAAAGTGTTAGAAGTAAGTTTTGAAGATAATTCTTCTGATTCAATATTTTTTTTACTATGTTTTCACAGTGTTTTTCTACTGCATCATATGGAAAGTTTCATAATTTCTCACAGCTATCGACCCCAACAAAACCGATGGCAAGAACCAATGGTAGGAGCACAGAAGTTTCTTGCCTCAGTTCCTTGGAAGGGTGTGAGTGCTTGTTTGAGTCTGGGGGTGGATATGGGTGTACCATTACCAAATCTCCCATAATATAGAGGAATTTCATGATGATGATCCATGGAAAGAGGGCTTTGATCGGGACACAGCAACTTTTTGAATTTTGTTCAAAAATCATTAATAAAATAAATTTCCTCTGGTGCTTATGTAATAACAGGATCCGATTTAGAGATGAAAGGAAACTTAGACATCATCTAGTCTAGCCACCTCATCTTAACCATGAGACAAGTGAGGTCCACAGCAGGAAGTGGTAGAGCAGAGATTTGACCCAATTCCTATGACTCTAATGTCTATACTTTTCCCAGTGTACCACACTACTTCCCCATAATAAGCCAGTAATGACACAACTAGGATTTTGTCCACTTTCTACCTGTGTTCCCTTGAGCTAGGCAATTCCCATATTTGAGACTTACCTAGGGATATTCAGGTAAATATCATCTATTATCTGTAGCATAAGCTATAGCATAAGCATCACCCTGAGTTTTCTTTGTACCTCAGGAGGAAAGGAACATGGGATTGTCTGTCTTGGTTTGGGAAAAGCAGACAATCTCATTCACTAGGATAAAGGTGTCTTAATAGGAATTTATAACTTACAAATAAAGAATACACTAAAAAAAAACCACTATCTCATTTAATGTGGAAAAGTCCTTCAGTTTATATAAGGTATTTTCCTCACAATAACCTGTAAGACCGACAGTATAAATATTACTCTTTTTTTTCAGATAACAAATTTGAGGCTAAAAAAGGTGAAGAGACTTGCCAAGTTGGCAGAGTATGTGATACTACCTAACTTTGATTCTAGGTCTCATTAGTTTAGATTCAGTCTTCTTTCCAACACTCAATATTACTTTTTAATAAGTAATGTGATCATATACAGTACCTACAGTGTCAGTCTATGATTTCATTTCCATATCAAGCTCCCTGGTGAGGACATTACTTTTGCTATCACAGATCCATATCTGCCCTTGAATTAACCAACCAATCATCTTAGAGAGTTGCCTAGGGTATTGAAAAGTAAAGTAATTGATGCAGAATCCAGATTCCTGAGGTTGACTCCATGCTGCCTATCATATCCATGACATCATTATGGATTAAGTTTTAAACATTCTTTTTTGAGACAGCTCTTAAGGGACCCCAAAGGAGGGTGAGCCATGGTTCTTGTCCTTGAGGTCATGAGACATGTGTATATGTGAACATAAGTCATTTCTATTGTGATTTGTGTGTGTGTGTGTGTGTGTGTGTAACATTGTGAGTTCTAAATTTCGTGAATATATTGAGGAGAAAGGTGCACAAGTAATTGTTATTACTATTTTATAGGTGGGGAAATCAAAGTTCCAAGAACTTGTGAGCTGCCAGTGATGACACAACTAGGATTTTGTACACTTTCTACCTGTGTTTCCTTGAGCAAGGCAATTCCCCTGTTTGAGACTCAGTTTCCTCATTGGAGAATATAAAGGTTAGTAGTAAAGCAAGCATTCTTAAGCATTTTTTTTTTCTGTTAAGGACTTCTCTGGCAGTCTGAGGAAGACTGGATCTATTTTGTGTTTTTAAATAAATAAAGTTTAAGATACAACTAAGTCTGTGTATTTTGCATAAATTACAAAGGAAACCAATTATATTGAAATACCTTTATCAAAATATTTAATAAAAAGAATTCATAGATATCATATTAAGAACATTAATTAGAGGTTAACTATGAGCCCTTCCTGCAGTAACAAGTCTGTGAGACTGAACTACAGTAATTTTTATTTTTTATTCCAACGCATGGAGAACTATTCAGTTGCCCATGGGTGTAGCTCAACCTAATAAAACTACCAATGCTACCAATAGTAAGAGTTGTGCCATTAATGGCAGTTCCTAAATTCTTGGAACTTTGATTTCCTAGTTTTGTCCCTGCTGGTTCTGTCTACACAGAAATAGATCTTCTGATTCTGTCAGACACACCCTTCACCGCACCAAATTTCTTTTCACAAGACAGAGAGTGATATATGAGAGACACAACCAACAAAGATCTCAGAGTGGGGAGAACTTACCTTCTGGGAAGGGTCGGAGAAGGAATCTGCAGGAGACAGCCTCTAGGGTGGTACTTGAAGATAGGCAAGATAGGTTAAGATGTGGGTATTGGGAGATAAGGGGAGTGTCAATGATGGAGATCATTGTGGTCAGAGATGTAAAAGACTGTAAGAGGAAGGACACAGAGGTCTGAACTCTGCAGAAATTATAAAAAACAGCAGGACCCTGCCTTCTTTGCAGAACTCGGGTCCTCAGGTAAAGAAGTCAGAGTCCTGCTTCTACAGGGCTCAAAGCCATTTCTAGTTGTAGAATTCACAGAGAATGGTCAGATTTTCCTCTTCCATTAAAGAGTGTGTAGGTTGTGAAGACTGTCAGAGTTGGGTGCTAGAAATTGGGGATGGTAAATTGTGAAGAGCCTTGGATGCTGAATTCTAAAAAACTTTTTGTGAGTGTTGACTTTTATGAACTATGACTTTGTCTTCTGGTCAGTAAATTGCTACTGGGGACTTAGTAGCTGGGGTTTGTGATGAGGATGATTGGGTTGGTGGTAATATTTGTTTTAGGGAATGGATAAGGGAGAAGAAAAGGGATCTTAGTCTTTGGACCATAATATAAGGAGGGGAATATTTTCATCTCCTTAATTTCTGTTCCTCCAGGAGACAGTACCTTAGATCTCCTGGGTCTTTCAAGTAGGGAAAGATCCTGGGACCTTTCCATTTGGCAGGAAGAGGAATTGAGGCTTATTTTGCATCAGCTATGACCTAGACCAGAAGAAGCTCCAAATGGACTCAGTTGCCTCTTAGAACACAGGGCTGTGCCTTTCTCTCTTCTGATGTGCCCTTTCCCAAGAGATATACTTCTCCTCCCCAGAAGAGATCCCATGGAATAAGTTTCCCTTTGCATTACTTATGGTTCCCAATTTACCTGGAGAAATCTGAGCAAGAACGACAAGAATGGCAAAGATGAAGCTGAGGAATCTCATGGCTGGAGCATCAACAGGAAGAGGTCCTAGAATTAAAGGACCTGAGTTCTGTAAAGAAGGAAAAGTCCTGCTGTTTTTTATAGTTTCTGCAGGGCTCAGAGCCATCTGTAGTTGGAAAGCTCACAAAGAACGGTCAGATTTCATGTTCCATTAAAGAGTGTGTAGGCTGGTATAGCAGAATTGATGTAGGTGGGAAGTAATGCAGAGAGTGCTTATTCATATCCTTTCCTTGACTAGAATGACCTTACCCCTTCCTTTGAAACTCCTACTAAACCTGCAAAGTCCAGCTCAAGTCCATCCTTTTTTTTTTATTGACCCAGCCTCAAGTTATCCCTATAGTGGTAGGTAGCACTTAGAATCAAAATGTTTAAAGTTCCCCAAAGATGATCCAGCTACTAATTCCCATACTACTAATTCTGGGTCCAGGTCAGGGTTCCTCTTCAAAGCCTACCCAAGAAATATGAATTGGCAAACAAATTCAAGCCTATCTAGTCATACCACTTCATCATCTCAAAATGTGCTTTTCATCTCCTCCTCCCTCTTCTATTTGTTTCAGTCAATTGGGTTTTAAGTACAGTGTCTCTGAATACCTGAATATTCCCTTGTCGTGTTTTTACCAAGGATACCAAGTGTGCACTGACCATGCTTATAAAAGTTTTTTTTTTGGGGGGGGGAGGAGAAGGTAAGGATTTAAGTCAGTATTTCGTTAATTGAGCTCTGACTAGGTATACACACACACACACACAGTACTGAGCTGTGTGCTGAGGGGTAGAAAAAGTGTGAGACAGAAACTGAGTTCTGTGTGTGTGTGTGTGTGTGTATGTGTGTGTGTGTGTGTGTGTGTGTGTGTCAGAAAACACTGTAATATAAAAAAAAAATTATACGTATCTCCTTTGGAAGGATCTTTGATTTAGAATAGGTTGGGACCGAAGAGACCATTCAGTCCAGCCCTCTCATTTTACAATTGAATAAAATGAGACCCACAGTGGATCACTGAAGGTCACAAGGGAAATGAGTGTCAGAGATTAGATTTGCATCTAAGACCTCTGACTCTTAACTCAGCCCCTTTTCCTTTGTGCCACCTTGTTTCCTGATACTGTCATCTTCTTGTCTTGTGGTGCTCCTTTGGGCTTAGGGAAATGATTCACCCACAGATGCTGGTAGAATGATTCTAATATTCTGAAGAAAAAAAAAAGATTGTTTTTTTCTTTCTTAGACCCCAAGGATCAAAACTCCTTCTTTTGTCAAAGAGAAGAGACCAGCACAAAAGGACATTAAAGATAGTGACTGTGCTTTTCATCTTCTCTTTCTCTTTTCTTCAGCTTGAGAGCACAAATATGATTTGACATGCTGAAGCTTCTCAAGGAGTACCCCAGGCAGTGAGAAATAGCACCATCCAACATCACCAGAACCTACTGAGGATGGATAGCCCCTATGACTCCTGGAGGACATAGCCTACCTAAGGGGAAACAGGTGGGGCACAGAGTAATGGAGGAGGAAAAGGTTAATCAGTCTTTCCTTAGTCCTATTTCTTGACCTTTTCTGAAGAATTTGATAAAGCTGCTCATCTTTCCTCATGAATTTTCTCTCTGTGGTATTTCATAATATTGCCTTCTCAGTTCTTCCACCTGCCTTGCAGCTCTTGCTCAGTCTCCATTGCAGGATTACTCATAAGTATCATATGCCTCCTAACTAGATAGATATACCTCAAAGTCCTATCTAGTGGCCCCTTTTCTTCTCTCCATAGAATCTCTTTTAGTGACCTGGACCCTTATGAAATAATTCCCAAATCTCTGTCTCTCTTTCTTTCTCTGTCTCTCTGTTACGTCTTGAGTTCCACTCTCAGATTGCCATCTATTTGTTGGACATTCCAAACTGTATGTCCCGTAGGTATTTTAAACCCAATATATCCCAAACAGAACATAAATTGATCCTCCCTAACACACCTCTCTTCTGAACTTCCCTATTTCTCTTCATGATACCAATATCTTTCTAATTACTCACTAAAGTAATTAGAGTAAACATTGTGTTTTCAATGAAGCCCCAACTCTTCTCTCACCCCACCTATCAAATCAGCTTCCAAGTGTAGTTGATCCTATCTCTACAATCACTCTTATTTATCCTATCTTCTATTTATCCTTTCCTTTATTTATCTTATCCTTTATTTATCCTTTCTACTCACATCTCCACCCCTGTGGATTTAACTCTTCATCATTTCTCACTTAGATTGTTGCAATAGCCTCCTAATTGCACTGCCCACCTCAATTTTCTCTCATTTTCCATCCATCCCTTATATTGTTGCCAAAGTGATATTCCTAAAGCACAAGTCAGACTATGACACTCACCACAGTAAACTTCAAGGAACTCTCTATAACCTAAAAGATTACATAAAAATCTTCTATTTGTTATTTAAAACTCTTTACAACCTTCTTTCCAGACTTAATATGTCTTTTCCTTCAAGTGCTCTATGGCCCAGCTAAACTGAGCTTTCTGTTTCTCACACATAGTGCTCCTCTCTCCCCTTTCTGTGCCTTTGCATAGGCTGTCCCCTACACCTATAACATTCTCCTTTCTTACCTCTACCTTTTAGAATCCCTAGTTACTTTCAGAGCTCAGGCCAAATGCCAACTCTCACATGAGGATTTTCCTCCTAACCCAGCTGCCAATGTTTCCCTTCCCAAATTACTTTATAGTTATTTAAGTATGGTGTAGTATATAAACAGCTAGCTTTAGTGCCAGAAGACCTGATTTCAGGTCCTGTCCTTGACACACATTAGTTCTGGGGTCTTGGGTGGATGATTTAACATTTTAGCATTCAGGCTACTCTCTTTGAATATAAATTGTGAAGATGATGATTAACATTGGCAGAAGTTTCTTATCTTATTAGGAACTGACTACTGATTTTTTTTTTGGTATATCTTTTTATATCTACCCATATAGATTTGTGTATTTACAGAGGGCAAGAACTATTTCACTTTTGTGTCTAGCTACTAATAAATGCTTGTTGATTGATTTTGTCCCATGCTCACTAACCTACAATGGTTTCCACTGGCCAGAGGACAAATCCAAAATTCCTCATAACTCATCTTTGAAGGCCCTAGATAATTTGATCTGAAACTACAGTAGTTGCAGCATTAATTCCCATGAGTACCCTATAGTCAATCAGTTATTAAGTATTTATTAAGCATCTACTGGGGACCAGGCACTAAACAAAGTACTAGAGATACATAAAAATACTTTGTTTCCTTAAAATGTTATAATTACTAGTCCCTGACATGAGCCATTTCTATAACTTTATTCATTTCTCTCCTGCCCTTCCCTACATTCTCCTCCCATCTGTCTCTCAAAGTCACACCTATGCTTCAGTGACCAGCTGAAATCATGCTTTCTTAATGAATTCTATTCATCTTAGCTGGCATCAAATAATCTCCCTTTTTGAAATTCTAAAACCCACAGCAAGACTTTCTGTGATAGAAATATGTGTTATTTTATGTATATCCTCCCCCCTTACTCTATAAAGGACCCCAAATCATGTTTTTTTTTTTTTCTGGCATTCATTTTTATTTTTAAAATAAATTTTTTTGAACTCTTTCATTATTATGTCACTTGGATTTTCTTTCATAACCCTCTTCCCTCCGAGAGAGTCAACCTCCATATCAAAGAATTTGCATAATGAAAGAAAAAAAGCAAAAGTCAGAAATTCATCAAAATTGATTAACACATTGTAAAAAACTGATGTTATTTGTCATGTTCCACAGCTGTGGACTTTGCCCTCTAAGAAGATAAAAGAGGAGATATCTTCTTGAACCTTTTTTTTAGGTCAAGCTTATTCTTTATAGTTTCACAACATTTAGTTTTATTGTTTTGTGGATGTTCTTCCATTTACATTGTTTAGTCATTATGTATATTATTTTCTTGGTTCTACTTATTTCAAGACACATCAGTTCATTTAAATCTTTCCATGCTTCTCTGTCTTCATTATGTTTTTCTTTTCTAACAGCACAATAATATTCCATTCCATTCACATTCCATATATGCTTAACCATCCTCCAAATGATTGGCATTGATTTATTCCTAGTTCTTCGCTAGTGCAAAAAGTGCAATTATATAATATTTTGGCATCTATATCTGTATATATCCCTTCTTTTTGTCAATGGACTCTTTGGGGTATATGCCTTGGAGAGGAATCTCTGAATTTTTGCTCAAACAAAATGAATGCTCTTATGATAGAAAGTTGTTGATAGGAAAAAAAAAGCGCTTTTTATTAAACATATTTGATCAGGGTTTTATAGCCAAGACATATAGACAACTATCATAAATACATAAGATCAAAAGTCATTTTTCAATAAAGGAATACTCAGAGGATATGAATGATCCTCTGTGTGTATTGTGTGTATAGATATATAGATATACATATAACAATAATGCCCAGAGGTGAACAATGTCTACTCTTCATGTATTACTTCATGACACAGCATAGCAAAATATGACCAGGTCTACCTGGACCTATCTTTTCCATCTCACCCCCAACCCCAATTCCTCTAATCCATCCCTTTCCTAATTTTCTCTAAATTTCTGTCAAGAGAACCACCATCTTTCCAGTAAGCAAGGTTCACTACTTCAGAGTCATTCTTAATTCTTCACCGTCCCTTTGTGCCTGGAATGTTCTCCCTCCTAAACTCTACTCTATTGGAATCCCTGCTTTCCTTCAAGAATCAGATCAAGTACCCTCTATTACAGTGAGGTTTGTCCTTATCCACTCCTTCCTCCAGCTGCAAATTCCTCCCTGACAAAATAACCTTGTATTAATTTCCCTATATATGTAGTACTCCTTTGGTTACTCTCCCAATTTGCATCTGAGTTCATGAGATGGGTTCCCAGAGGATAGGTGAAACCTTTTTTTCTAGGAGTAGTTTTGGGAGTCTGTACTACTTACACTGTGGTTCATGGGCATCCACTGGCATGCTTGACGTTAACAATCAGCCAATAGACTCAATTAGCCTTTAGCAAAAGTATTTACTAAGATGACGTAGTAAAAATCAGTAGGCATAAAATTCTTCCCCACTTCTAAATCCCGAGTTGTATTCTCTACAATACACATAGGAACTATGGGAAGAGTAAGATCAAGTTTACAGTGCAGAGATAGGGAGACAATATGTAGCATTCATTTGTGACAAAGGCAACTGACAAGTCCTGGTATTGTAGGGCCTGGAAATCTTTTCTCTCTTTATAGAATCCTCACTTGGGAGCAGTGTTTTTGTTGGGCAGACACCCAGTTTAGCTCCCTGACTGAGCTACTACTCTATGAGCAGAGTGCTCTCTGTATGTGTTTGCAACATCTCTGTGCCATATCCCTCCGACTGCCAGGAGTCAGTCATAGAATCTGCTTCTTCTCTCAAGGTAACTGCCTTTCTGCATCTGTTTTTGTATATCTCAGCTTCCGTTTGTATGCACTGACTACTTCAAACCTACGTGGCTTATGGGGAGGGCAGAAATTCCCTTTTAGTGAACCCTCCTTTGGGGGTCTCCTACATAGGAAGCTCCTGGCTTGTAATCTCTCCCTCTCTTAGATTTATGTTTGGGTACGTCCAGCTCAATTGCTGTGTGCCAAAACTAATAAATGGGAGGGTAAAGAGAAATCCTCTCTCCTGTAGAGTTGGTGCCCCACAAATGTCCTGAGCATTTTCTGCCTCCTCTTCTTCAAGGCTTAGCTATTTAGAGCTCCAAGGGAACAGGTCAATCTGTTTACTCAGCCAATGATATTGTTTCCTTTAATTCCAACAGAGAAAGTTATCATAAAGGGATCATTGAGTGTTAGTATCTTGCTTTCACCTCTGTTCTCTACTTTTTTCTTTCTCATAGTTGGTATAGGGAAACTCACTCCCTTATACTCATGTCTGTAAATGTTCTCTCCCTTGATAGAATATAGTATATAAGCTTTTTGAGGGAAAGGGCTCTTTCATTGTTGTCTTTGTATTTCCAACATCTGTCACATTGCCTTGGTACTCAGTAGTCTCTTAAATTCCTGTTGATTGATTTATTGACCCCAACAGACTGGATGCTGACCTTCTAGGACTTTTTGCCCTCAGTAGAAATATATTAGCTTGGGTCCTTTGCTAACTTCTGGGAAGAGTGGGTGAGAGGTTAGTAACTGAGCTACTTAGTTTTTGGTTTGCCTGCAAAGGGGTCTTTCTGTCTGTCTCTTCTGAAGAGGGTCACACAGACGAGGGAAGAACCCTATGCTGAGTGTATTAGTATCGCCTATTTTATTCATTCCTGTATTCTGACTGGTTTTATATAATGCTTTACAAATTCATTTATAATAGTTTCCATAGTCAGTGATGTAACAAAGGGGAGGAGTTAATAGCAGGAGTAAATAGTGAAACATGATTTTTTAGGCATAAACTCCACAGCAACCCCACAAAAGAGGCAAGTATTACCACTGGGGAAAGGCAAAGAGTCAGTTCTCTGAGAGCTAGAGAAAAGCCATTGATTTACTCTAGACTATACTCTGGTTTTGGGTGACACTTAGAGACGTTCTGGAGTCAGCTCCAGCTAGCTCATGAGAGCCATTCTTACATTTTCAGTGTGAGCATTTACATCTCAGAATCAGGAAAATGCTACAAATTAGGGTTTGGTTTATTGTTTTGTTGATTGTCAGGACCTAAGAAAGTGTTAATAATGCAGATTAAACTTAAAAGTGGATCTTTCTAAATATTTTTTTTTCCTTTTTAAAAGATACTGTTAAACATTTATTAGTATACCCCTGGTGGAGGCCATAACTGGAAGAGATTAATATTTGCCTGTTATTTGGTCCTTATTCTTGAATAATGTCAGATACTATCCTTAGTGACATTTGGTGACTACAGAAAAACAAAGCAAGTTAGAGATTAAGAGAGGTACAAAAAGACTCGAGATAGGAAAATGTCCAGAAATCAAAACTTGTCAAAATGGTATGTTCTGTAATATCTAGACTAGTGAACTTAGCATCAATTGTTAGCCAAACATTTGAAAAAGATTTTTAACAAGAAGTTTTTGAAAACTTATAAAGGAACGTGGTGATACTTGGAGATAAGTATAAGTTCACTAAGAACAGGTCATGTCAAAGTAACTTCACTTTTTTTTGTTCTTCAAACTATTTTGAGCATTATCAACAGTCTTGAATGGAGGAAAGTTGATTAGGAGCACATACAATCTCTCAGGGGCATACAGCAGATGAACTTCATATTGCTGAAATAACCTAGGCTGCGATGTATACTCTGAACACAGAGGAAGCTGCAAGTTGACATTTCGAACCAGGGTTTGACACTCTATTGACTGTGATTTGCAGTGGGGGTAATATCAATTTATACCTGGAATGAATAACATCACCAAAATGTCACTCAATCATCGAGGCAAAAAAATATAGAAGACTGATCATGTATTTATTTATTCTCAGAATTGACATTAATCCAAGGAATCAACAGAGATTTGCACTGTGGCTGATTAGAAAGGTCATGAGCATCCCCTTGAAGACTGATGTTCTTTCTGCTTCACTGCACCTTTGCTGGCATGCAGCATTTTCTCTCTCTTGTGCATCGGCTCACATGGATTTCATCATCAAAACACTCCTTCCTACAGATCCCTGTGGGCTTCCAGCATATCTCTTTAATTCCGCTCCTGACTAAACAAAAAAGTGGGGTAATGGGGTCATTGAATTTATTGAAGCAATCTGGATGGACTTGGAGAGACAATCTCCAACAAGGTAAGTCTACATTTGCATGAAATCTGTAAATCCTCAAATTACAACAGAGCCCCATGAAAGTATTTTTTTTCTTTTTTAAAGTCCAATTCATTGAAAGAACACATGCAAATATTGGGTCTGGGAGATCTGGCCTTCACTATTACCATGCTATGGTGTGATTCTAGGCCTCAGTTTCTTCAGATTGAAAATGGAGATGATAATAACTGCCCTGCCACTCTCAATGTGACTAACTGGAAGAATTAAAGGAGATAATGGATAAGAAAGCTCCATGAAAAGCTAAAATGCTATACATATATAAGGTGCTGTTATTTCAAATTGCAACATACCACAATCTCAGAGAGAGGGATCCCTGTGATATGTGAACAATGGAAGGGTTGTTACATTTCATCCCATGATCAGAGCAGGAGAAACTCTACTTTTAACTGATTGTTTCTGGAGACCAGAGGAAGAAAACATGGCCTTTTGTCTCAATGGCTTAGAAATAAAATTGACTTTCCTTCCAATTGCTATGTATTTGTATTATCTCCTGTAAGGGAGCCTTGGGGATAAGGGAGGGTGGCTGAGACCGGGGACATGGCTGAGGTTAGTGGGTAGAATTCCTCCCTTTTCCCCACCTTTGCTTTATAGTGGTTACTTTCTTTGAGCACTCTTCTTCATCTCAAGTTTATGCTGAGGTCCAACTTTGCCTTTCCATGTTGCCTATCTTGTTAGGGGCCTGACTGGTCATAGGCCTTCTGGAAAACCCTTCATTCATGACTTCTAGATTGCATGGAGGGAAGTAAGACAAGGCCCTCGAGCCTTTCTAGTCTGCTTACCCAGTAGTGACTTTTCAAAAACTTTATATAACATTGATGTTTCAACAAGTCTTATTTACTTTACTTAGGTCTCTAAGACCAATTCTAGTTCTGAAGGTTGATTATTTGGTCTTCCTTCTCCCCCTCACAGACTTCTCAAACATGAACTTTTTCCAGAGACAAACTTCTCTAGGCTTTCCTGTTAAGGTTTTTACAATTGTTGTTCAGGGAGAATATTTTAAAATGTAGATCAGGGTCTTTTTCTTTTCACAAACTTCAGGAGATAGAAGAAACAGGTGAAAATCATGAACATCAGAGGCTTTTCAGTCCCATGCTCTGGGAAGGTCCTGAGAAATCATCTCATCATGGAGAATTGAAAAGGACCCCAGAGATGATCTGGTCCAGTTTATATGTGAATGAGGATCACCTCTGAAACATCCAGCCCCCCCTCAAAGTGACTATCCAGCCTTCATTTGAAGACCTCTAGGGAAAAGGGCCTACAACCTCTCAAGGCAGCCTATATGCACTTCTTTTGAATATCTCTGATTCCAATGAAGCTTTTCCTAATGAACCTAAACTTGCTTTTCTGTAACCTCTACCCATTGCTCCTAATTTTTGCCACCAGATCCATGTTAAGCGAGTCTTATCTATCTTCCACATGATAGTCTTTCAAATACATGAAAATATTATTCTTCTTCCCTCTAAGTCATCTCTTCTTCAGGCTAAACACTCATGCACAGCATGAACTTGAGCTCTGACACCATCCTGGCTGCCCTTCTTTGGGGATTCTCCAGTTTATTAATATCCTTAAAAATGTCACCCAGGACTGAACTCAAGACTCCAGATACGATTTAACTGGCGTAGAATTAAGCCCTTCTCGCTCTGGGCACTACTTTTAATGTACCCTAAGATTACATTAGCTCTGGTGTTGCTATATCACACTGTTTAGCTCATTGAGCTTGTGGCCCACTTAAATCCCCAGATCTTTGGACAATGTTATTTAGCCATGCCTTCACCACCTTCTGTTTGTAAGGTTGGTGAAAATATATCTTGTCCAGACTAATCTAAAGTTCTAGACTGTTGAGATATTCTTGAATTTTGACTCTCTCATCTAGTGTCTTAGATAGTCCTTCCAATTTCATGTCACATGAAATATATCAATGTCTTTATCAAAGTCTTGATTAAAAATGTTGTTGTTGTTGTTGATGATCTTTCATTCTCCAAGAGGACCAATAACATCACAAAAGTGATGTCTTGACTTGATTGTGAATTGGATAATCAAAACAGGGGAATTTGGGGAATCCCACTAGAGAACTTCCCATAATTTGTTACAGACCCCTTTATGTTGATTCTTTCCCTTGTGGAATGTAATAGCTCACATTTAAAAATGGCTTCTTTCCTCCCAACAAAACTGTGAAGTAGGTGTTGCTAGTATTACCATTGTCATCACTTTATAGACCAGGAAACTGAGGCTTAGAGATGGGAAATGAAATGGCTTGCCTAGTCTGGGATTTGGGATCATGCCTCCCAGTGTCAGATCCAGTGCCCTCTTTACTATTTTATGTTGTCTCTCGATAATGGAGTCAGGAATAAGACTGGGCAGCTAAGTGGTGCAATGGAGGCGATCTGAGCAGGGAGTCCAAAAGATCTGAGTTCAAATTCCACCTTAGACACTTACCAGCTGTGTGACCCTGGGCAGATGGGTCACTTAACCTCTATTTGCTTCAGCTTCCTCACCTGTAAAATGAGGAAAATAACAGTAGCTACCTTCCAGGGTATTGTGAGGATCAGATGAGATCCTATTTGTAAAACACTTAGTGTAGTTTCTGGCACATGATAGGCACAATATAAATGTTATTGTTATAATTATAAGAACAAATACCCACTTTATCATATATTCGATTTAAATCTTATTGAAGAGTCTACTCCTGAGGGAGGCACAAGAAAATATAAGCCTTGCTTCTTGCCCCAAGGGATTTAGATGTAATTTGTAGAGAGTAAACACATACACACATACACATATGTATATGTATATAGACATGTATGTATGTATGTATATAAAGATAAGTAAAGACATGCATCAGTGATATACAAGAGCTATGGAGCTCAGAACTGGTCCCAGAGAACTGCTATAGGAGGTGACCTTTTTTTCCCCTGGATCCTAAAAGATAAGTTGGATTTTGGTTAGTGGATAGAAAAATGATTTAAAGAGCTGAGGATCAGACCAGGATATCAGTGTAGGGGACCATGGACAGGAAAGGTTTGACTGAACAGAAGAGGGAGTGCTGGGAGATGCCCTTAGATGGCAGAATTGGGACCAGATTGTGGATGGCTAGTGGGGATTGAATATCATTTTGGGGAAAGTAGACTTTTGGGTGTGCTAATGGAATAACTAGGTCAGTGTTTTGGGGAAGTTTGGCTTAGTTCTGGTATAAATGATGTCATTAGATGCTGAAGAATAGGGAGTTTAAATGTAGTTAATGAGATGGCTGTATTTATTAGGAAGTTTTCCCTCAGATTGACCAATATCTCTACCTCTCCAGTGACTTTCATCTACTTTTTAGAACCTCCTTAGTCATTCCTAACAATATTGTAATTTTCAACTGAAGCTGAGTTACCTGAGTTAGCTTTTTTGAATGGGAGGCATCAAGACTTTTTCCACTTGATTCCAGAGCAAAAGAAGTCTCAGTAAAGTGAATTCCCACCTTTGGTCATATGATTATTGTGAACAGTACCGGAACTCCTTGATTTAGAATTAATATATTTCTTGGAAAGGTTTGCCTCCACTTTTCGGATCTGGCAAAATTTAGAATGTGGAAGGTAGCATATTACTTTAATCTGCAAATGGTAGAACTGAGTAGTCCTAGATTCTAATAATTTAAGGGAAAAATACCTGTTAGAGATAGTCAAAAGTAGAATGGGCTACCTCAAGAGGTAGTGGGCTCCATTCCACTTGGAATTTTCAAGTAAAGGCTAGATGACCATTTCTCAAGTATGTTGTTGAAGAATTTCTTACTCAGGTACATATTAGATGAGATGGCCTCTGAAGTCTCTTTCAGTTCTCAGATTCTGTTTGTATAAACCTGATTAGGGGCACAAGAGCTGGCCAGAACAGAAGTAATGGGCAGGGCTTATAGACAACTTTTTTCTCAAGAAGTTTCCCTTTCCATGACTTTCTCTTTTCTCTCCTGGTTTGGCAGGAAAACAGAGGCTTCTTGGTTCTTTGTTGTTCTTCTATTCCTCTTGGATGGTTGCATGGCAGGCCCTACTAGGCTAAAGGCAGGTATGCACTGGTAATCTATTTCCATACTCTTTTTAGGTGAAAATTAATTTTTTTTTCCTATTTAGGATCATTATGGATTTTCTTTGCACTGTATAGGCGTCACTTTTGATTAGTTTGCATATTTGTATTTTTGTAGGTAGGCCTGACTATGTCACTGTTCTACTCAAAAGGCTCCCCTTTACTTCTAGTATGAAATATAATCATAAATGCTTCTGTTTACATCTTCACAATCTGGCCCCATTTTACCTTTCCTGCCTAGTTTCACATTATTTCTGTCCCTACACTCTATAGTCCAGCTAATCTTACCATTCTTTATACTTAATATTCCATTTCTCATTTCTATAATTTTGCACTGACTGTCCCCCATACCTGGAATTCCTTCCTTCTATACCTCTGCCTCTTGGAATCTTTCCTTTCCATCAAGAACCAACTCAAGCACCATCTTTCTTGGTTCTCCCAGCTTCTTAGTGCTTTTCTTCCCTCCAAGGATAGGATAAAAGGATCTTGCATGAGTTTCATATGTGTTTTGTTCATGTATATGTACATATTTATTGCACACATACATATATGTGTGAATATAGGTATATATAACGCAAGCATATATACATATATATACATATACATATACACAAGCCCCACAAACAAGAGGGGCTTAATAAATTTTTGTTGGTTGTTGGGTGAACTGATTGAGTTCCTCCTGACAATTCAGTAGTTTCTAGCTACTATTTGCTAGGAGCTCTGGCTCCTAGCAAAGTTGGGGTATTTGCAGTCTTTTTGTTAAGACATTGGTTCTAGTTCTGAACTTTGGGTTCAATTAAGACAAGTCTGCCTTTTCATTCATGACAACTCTTCAAATTATAGTTTTATTTTCTAAACACTTTCTAACTCCTAACTGAATAGATGTGGCTCCATCATAAACAAATTGAAAGAAAACAATTTAAAATCAAACCAAATTATCTATGTAGAGAAAATACCCACATTTGTGGGGAGGATAGGATGGCAAATTAGTAAAATGTTCTTGTTCTTAGAATCAAAGAATTTGTATTCAAATCTCAACCCTATCACTTACATAGCTTTGTAACATTGGACAAGTCAATCAGATTCTATGGTTTTAAAAAATATGTCTTTACATCCCCAGGTTTAGCAGGGTCTGACATATAGTAGGTGCTTAATAAATCGTTGTGAAATGAGAGTTGACTGATTCTCTAGGTTCTGATTCCTCATTTGTAACATGAAGATTGTCTCCCTTATAATTCTAAAATCTGTGATTCTGTGATCTCATCTAGAATATCCCAGACAGCCTCTGCTTAAATAAATATATCCAGTGGCAGGGAGCTCAATTATACATTTCTCACATTTTCTCTGCCCCCTCTTCCCCTATCCCCATAAAAAGTTGAAGTTTGCTTAGGGAAGGCATTGTCTCTGATGATCCTCTGGAACACAAAGGTAAAAACCAAGGAAAGAGGCCCCATAACTGCTCTGTTGTGTTAAGGACTATTGGGAAACTAGAAGTGAATTGGAATTCCAAAGGAAGACTGCAATGGATACTGTCACAATACTCTAGGTTTCAACAGCCTCTGATACAGATCCCAATAGAATTTTGGGTCCTTGAGGGCAAGTACTATTCCCTTGATCTAGCACAGTGCAATTACATAGTAAAGTCTTAATAAATGGAAAATGACTAAATTGAGCTGATAGTAGCAAGGGAGGTAGGAGGAAGCCACCATCCTCAGCAGCAAGCTCTGGAAACTGAAGTGACAAAATCTTTTGTCTCCTGACACCGCGGCTTAGTCTTCTGTCCTGGGACAGCAAGAGGAAGAGCTAGGAGTGCTGCCTGAGAAGAAAACCCAGGCCCCTTGAATCTGCCAGCAGAGAAAGCCTTGGTCCCTTCTGTTTTGGTGGTTAGGAGGAAGGCTAAGTTTTCTCAATTGGGACCTAGCCCAGGAAAAATGACACATATTGCCTTAAGACTCAGGGCTGATTTCTCTCACATACTCTGTCCCCAAAGCTCTACCTTTCCTCCCCGGAGGACAGTGCGTGGAATGTGATTTCCCTCTTCCATTACTGATGGTTGCCACCTTACCTGGAGAAATTTGAGTCAGAAAGATGAAGAAGATCACCATGAAGCAGAAGATTCTCATGGTTCAGCTGTCAACAGAGAGGAGAGTGTAGAAGAACAAGACCTGAATTCTCTAGCCTCTCTAGGAAGCCGTGTCCTACTCTGTTTTCTAAACTATCTCTTGCAGGTCCCTGAGGCAACTTTGGTCAAGGAAGTTAACCAAAATTAAATATATTCCCATGCTTCATTAAATGGTGAGTGGGTGACCTGAGGTGACCTGAAAAGGAGTGTGAAGACAATAAGTCAGGGAGAGTACCAGCTTACACCAATCCTTTTCCTGGAATGCCCTCCCCCTCCTTTCCACCCATCCAATGCTTACCTAGTCTTCAAAATCTAGCTCCAGTCCCTCCTTGGAATGAAGTCATATCTCCCCAGGCCAGCTTGAAGTGATTTTTTTCTTCTTTTATCTGCTCTGTCTGTAAGGCTACTCATACCACTGGATCACTGGGAGCATGACTTATTTCATCTATTATTGTAAACACTTTGAGGATGTGGGCCTTGTCTTTGTGGTCCTGGCATAGAGCAGAGTCCCTTCTTATGGAAGCTACTTCATGAATACAGATCTGTCCCTATATGATGTTTGGCATGTCTTTTCTTTTTCCTATTACACAGTCTTCTCATTCATGAAATGATGAGTTGGATTAGATGGTTTCCAGCTCCATCATCTATGATTTCATTCTAAATAGAGGTTACAATTTTTCATTCTCATAATTGACTTGCAGAAAAATTTAGTGTACCATTACTCACATCTGATGTCAGAGAAATAGCTTGTCTCTCCTGGCCTCCCAAAAAGCTTCAGTAGCATTTTTTCCAAGACTTCATATATACTAGAGGAGCCAGGGCATACCTTCTTTTTTTTAAAATTAAATTTTATGTTTATTTTTAGTTTACATCATTTATTTCCACAAGATTTTGAATTACAAATTTTCTCCCTTGTCTTTCCCCTACCCACCACCCAAAACAGCAATTCCACTGTATAACCCCTCCCTCAATCTCCTATATCCTCCCCCATCCCTCCTCCGACTTTCCGGTAGGGCAAGACAGATCTCCTTACCCCAGTGCCTGTATATCTTATTTCCCAGTTGCATGTAAAGAATAATAATAATATATTTTTTAAACATTTGATTTTAAAACTTTGAATTTTATATTCTTTCCCTTTCTCCCTAGTTACCCACCCTTACTGGGAAGATAAGCAATTCAATATAGGTTGTACATGTGTAGCTATGCAAAACATTTCCATAGTGGATATATTGTGAAAGACTGACTATATTTCCCTCTATCCTATCCTGCCCTCCACTCATTCTATTCTCTACTTTGACTCTGTCCCTTTTCAAAAGTGTGTGCTTCTAACTCCCCTCCCCTCCAACCTGCCCTCCACTCCATCATGCCTCCTCTCATCCCCATCCCTCCTACTCTCCTGTAGGGCAAGATACCCAATTTAGAGTGTATGTCATTCCTTCCCTAAACCAAATTCAATGAGAGTAAGGTTGGCCCATTCTCTTTTTGCCTTCCTGTTCTTCCCCTCCATTGTAAGGGTTTTTTCTTGCCTCTTCTATATGAGATAATTTACCCCATTCTGTCTCTCCCCCTTCTCTTCTCATTATATTCCTCTCTCACCTCTCAATTTCACCTTTTAAGTAGCATCCATTCCTATTCAATTGATCCTGTGCCCTCTGTCTATGTATACCTGTTCACATATATACACACACTCACATATGTATTCATATGCCCATATACTCTCCTATATAGACATATACATGTATGTACACACACACACACATATATACATATATATATATATTTATATTCCTTTTAACTATCCTCAT
>CM053585.1:141758682-141787946 GCA_028646515.1 Pseudochirops corinnae
CCTGTAACCAGCTTATATTTTTCTTGGAAGCTTTTGGTGCAGGAGTTCTGACTGTGTTGTCTTCCTCCTGTTCCATGCTTTGATCCTTTTTGTTCCCCAAAAAGGACTAAAGTTGGATTACTGAGCTTGGTTTGCTTCCTTTGCCTGCTCACGTTGCCCGTAAATTAATTTGATTTTTGAGCCACAATAGAACTCTGCTTCCAGAGGGGAGAGCTTTGTCCCAAATTGCTGGGGTTTTTGCAGCTGCCAGAGCTATTAGGAGAAGCAGTCTCTGCAGCCCCCACCAGCTTTGGTTCACTGAAAACATACCTCAGGACCACCATCCAAGACTGCAATCCCGATCCAGGCTGGTGAAGGCAAGAGCACTTAGCCTCTGAATGATCGGTTGGCCCTCCTGCAATCTGCAGGCTGCAAGCTCTGAAGCAGCCATGTGGAGGCTGCTTTCTTGCCCTGGGGGCAGACGGCCGGACCCACTTTTCTCCCCCAAATTTAGCTGAGTTCCACTGAGCTTTCCTTGTTTTTGTGGGTTCATAATCCCGGAAACTGCCACAGCTGTGGGTGATCCACTCTCAGGAGTGCTCCAGCTGCAGCTTGTCCTGACCACCCTGGGGCTAAGCTGTGGTTTCAGGCCAGGCTAGTCTCAGCTCCCAGTGCTCTGTGATAAGCCCTTCTCGTCCAGCCTGCTGGGCTGCCCTCAGTGGGAGATGTGTTTTTCTGTAATTTTGTGGGTTCTGGAGTTCTAAAATTCATTTAGAGTCATATTTTATAGGTATTTGTGACGGTTATGGTAGGACCTGTGGAGTTCTTCTGCTTCTATGCAGCCATATTGACTCCACTCCCATAGATGTGATAATTGAATCCGTATCAGGTTTCTAGTTATTCCCACCTCCCTAATACTACCAAGTTCCCTAAACTTGAGTTCCCCTGTGGAAAAGGACATAGGGTCTTCCTATAGCTCTGCTCCTTAAGAAATATGATCTTTATGTACTTGAAAGTATTGTATTGCAAAGCCCAACAGAGAAATATTTATGATGACAAAATTGGAAAGAGGCATAAATAGTGAATGACATTAGAGCCAGGAAAACCAGGATTCAAGTTCTACCTTTTATACACACTGGCTGTGTGAGTACAGGCAGGTTCCTTAGCCACTCAGTGCCACAGTTAAGTTTCTAAGACTGTAAATTGCAGAGCAGATACCAATGTGAATTTTTAAACAAATTTACTTACTAGAAGTTCTCTCCACTAATGAAACCACACATCAGATCAGGATAAGTAAGTATTAAAAACAAATTAGAGATAAAGTGGAAAATTACCTAAATCTTTTTAGTTTGTCCCAGCCTTCTGTGTGATTCATCTCTTCATTATTCTATCAAGGCTAATTCAATTGCTTCTCCTAAAGTTTGTCCTGGAACTAGACCACTAGCATCATCTCAATCTTTTATTTTTTGCTTTTTGGAGGGGGGAAGGCACGGCAATTGGGGTTAAGTGACTTGCCCAAGGTCACATGACTAGTAAGTGTTAAGTGTCTGAGGTCGGATTTGAACTCAGATCCTCCTGACTCCAGGGCTAGTGCTCTATTCACTGCGCTACCTAGTCACCCATTATCTCAATCTTAAACCAATGAATTCAGTCTGTCAAAAGGCTATAGCCCTACAGGAATCCATTTTCCCTAACCTTAAAGAAATTCTTTTGCCTGGACAGATCCCCTTTTCAATTCTACTTTAGCAGTCCTCATAGGAGTGTCTTCTTTATTCCCTAACTAGAATACTCATTAAGTGTAATCTTTCTCTTGGCTGTCGGATGAGAAAGAATTTACATTCTTCCTTCTGCAAGAATTCAGCAAGGGGTAAACCTGAACACTAATGATAAAATAGGCAATTCTGACTATATAAATTTTTAAAATCTTAAAGTAATAAAATCAAAGTAGCTAAAACTAAGAAATAAACAAACATAAGAATGGTGAAATGTTTGCCCAAAATATCACTGACAAAAATTTGCTATCCAAAGTATATAGGGAATTGAAATAAATAGGTAACACCAAGAGCCACTCTGTTGTTGTTATTGTTTGGTCATTTCAGTCATGTCCAACTCTCTGTGACACCATTTGGGGTTTTCTTGAAGATGCTGGAGTGTTTGCCATTTCCTTTTTCAGCTCATTTTACAGATGAGGAAACCAAGGCAAATAGGGTTAAGTGACTTGCCCAGGGTCACACATCTAGTAAGTGTCTGAAGCAGGATTTTTAACTCAGGTCTTACTGACTCTAGAACTAATGCGCTATCCTCTGGACCACCTATCTGTTTCCTAAGAGCCACTTCCCAACATATAAATATTTAAAAACAGGTTTTGCCCTAAGTTTGGAAGGTACCAGGTTGAACGTCTTGTCGGTTTTCAGGAAGAGCAGATGAGAAAAGAACTGAGCCCTCAGATTTTTTGTTTTTTGTTTTTGCAAATGAAGACTTTTGCCTGCTTTGAAGAAGGGGAGAAAACCATGTTGAAAGAATTATTGTCAGCTCTTTTATTTAGAACGCACAGTGGATAGAGTATCAGGTCCAAAGAGAGGAAGGCTCATCTTCCTGAGTTCAAATCTGGCCTCAGACACTTAATAGCTATGTGACTCTGGCAAATCAGTGAACCCTGTTTGCCTCAGTTCCTCATCTGAAAGTGAGCTGGAGAAGGAAATGGCAAATCATTCCAGTATCTTTGCTAAGAGAGCCCTAAATGGGGGCACGAAGAGTCAGACATGACTGAAAATGACTGAATAAAACACTTTATTCATTCCTAAGACTCATTGTTTTTCTGTGATGTATTTTGTAAATGAAGTTCCCTTAGGCAGCTCCATTAGTCAGTTATGTAAGAAATGGGAGGTGAAAATAGTGTGAGAGAATAGTGAGATATACTTTTATTGATTAAATCCAAAGCAAATCCATCCACTATTGGGACAAAACTTATTACACAGAGCTCTCAGAGAGTTAGAGAGACTATGAAGATTACCCCCAGATTGCCCTCTGGTTTTGTATAGAGCTCAGAGAAGGATGAGACCAGTATTTGTCTGATTGTATCTGTTCCTTATTATTGTATAAGGGCAGGCACTATCCTTAGTCACATTTGGTCACTACAGAAAAATGAAGGAGGCGGAGAACAAGAGAGTTACCAGAAGAGTCAAGACAGGCAAATATCTAGAATGAAAAACTTTACAAAAAGTGTATTCTCTAAAGGAAAGGCTAGTGAGCTTAATGTAAATTCTTAGTGAAACTCCTAAAGAGATTCGTTCACAAATAGATTTTAAAAACTTGTAAAGGACCATGGTAATCAATAGAAGTCAGTATAGGTTCACTAGGAACAAGTCATTTATGACCTTTTCTTCTCATACTCTTTCCATCAATAAGAGGAGGAAGATTGGTGATGAGTGTACACAGGCTCTTACTTAGAGGAATCCAGTAGATGGGAGAGAGTTTCAGTTACTGAAATAACCAGGAATGCCACATTCACTTGGAGTACAGATAAAGCTAAAACATGACATTTCACTTCAGTGTTTGTTGCCTTTTTGGCTGTGATTTGCAGTGGTGTAACACTGACTGTATCTGGAACTAATATAGTCACCAAAATGTAACTTAATTATCAAGACAAACAGAAAGGCAGAGGATCATTATGTCTGGATTTATTTTTGACATTGCCATTCAGCAAAGGAATAACCAGAGATTGACACTGTTGATGATCAGGGAAGTTGAGAATGACTCTGCCATAAGGTCAGTGTTCTCTTTATTTAGCTTCTTTTCATGCAGCACAACTTTTTCCCAATGCAAATCGATACAAAAATTTCTGTTTCAAGACACTTATCCCGACAGGATCCTTTGGGCTTCCAGCACACATGGTTAAAGGAGGTCCTGGCTACACACAAAAAAATGAGGTTGCTGAGCTCATTGGTTCTTCCAAGAGTTCCACATACAATCTGTTCAGGGGCTTGAGGACACAGTCTTCATGATTAGTCTACTTTCATATGACATTAGTGAGTCCCCAGTTGACAACAGTTGAAGTTTTGAATTCTGTAGCCCCATGCAAAAGTAATTTTTTTTTTAAAAAGGTACTATTAATGGAAAGAACACAAGACAAGGTGGAGTCTGGGAGATCTGGCCTCCACTATTACCATACTATGGTATGATTCTAGGCCTCAATTTTTTCAAATTGAAATAGGGCATAATAATATCTACTCTGCCAACCTTAGTGAAACTATCTGGGAGGATTAAATGAGATAATGAATAAGAAAGCTCCATGGAAGCTAACATGTTTTATAGATGTCAGGTGCTATTATTGCTAATTGTATTTTAAAGTAATGTCGAAGGGGAGGGACCCCTGTCATGTAACAGTTCTCTTTTTGGAAAGGATATATATATTTGGAGATGTCTAGTAGGTAGATGCTTACGTGGAAATAGAATTCAAAGAGAACATGGGGTTGGTTATATGCTGCAAAGATATGATAATTGAATCCCATATCAGATTTCTAGCTATCCCCATCTCCCTAATACTACCAAGTTCCCTAAACTTGAGTTCCCCTGTGGAAAAGGACATAGGATCTTCCCATAGCTCTGCTCTTAAAAAAATATGATATTGCAAAAATGTGGTATTGCATTTTATCCCATGACCAGTAAAAGAAATCTTCCCTTTACCTGATTGTTCTTAGTGACCAGAGGGAGAAAAAATAGCTTTTAGTCCCAATGGTTCAGCCACTAAATTGACTTTTTCTGTAGGTACCACATTTTTCTGTCACACAGGATTGAGGCATCAAGATTAGGGAAGGTAACCTTCGGGGTGATTTGGAATGACTGAGGTAAGAGATTATTGGCCTGAAGATCAGAAAACAACCTTCTTCTACTCACCCCTTCCTTCGTAATAATCACTTTCTTCAAGAAACCCTCCACCATAGGGCAGCTAGGTGGCACATTGAATAGAGCACTGGCCCCGGAGTCAGGAGGACCTGAGTTCAAATTCGGCTTCAGAGACTTAACACTCACTAGCCATGTGACCTTGGGCAAGTCACTCAACCCCAATTGCCCTCCAAAAAAAAGCCTGCAAAAAAAAAAAAAAACCCTCCATCACTCCAAGGAGTTTATGCTCAAGTTCACCTGTACCTTTCCATGTGCCTATCTTGTTACAGGTTTAACTAACCATAGGCCATTGGGAAGACCCTTCACATTCATGACTTCTGGCCTACACAGAGGGAGGGAAAACAAGGCCTTGGACTCTTTCTGAGTTGAGGTAGCCAGCAGTGGTTTTTCAAAGCCTTATGTAACATTGATGTGTGCACAAGTCTCATTTATTTCCTCCTCTTCCCATTAGAGTGTTTGTTGTTGGAGGGCCAGGGCTGTGTCATTTTTTCAATCTTTGCGTCTCTAGCTCCTAGTATACACTTGCTGAATGAAATTCAATTGGTCTAGGAGTCAAGAGAGGGAATATGGTGGAGTAGAAAGAGTGATAGACATGAAACCAAACTTCTAAATAGATGACTTTAGTTAAATTACTTATCTTCTCTGAGCCTTAGCTTCTTCCTCTATATGATGATGATAATACCTAAATTACTTATCTCCCAAAGATGTTGTGACTCCCAAATGAGATCATTCATATGAAAGCTCTTTGGGCACTTTAAAATTTCACTTATATTAACTCTTCTCAGCCATGCAAAGACCTAAAATATTTCCGAAGGCTCATGATGGAAAATGCCATCCACATCCAGAGAAAGAACTATGGAGTCAGAATGCACAGTGAGCAGAGTATTTTCTCTTTTGCTTTACTTTATGTTTTGCTTTCTTTCCCATGATTTCTCCCATTTGTTATAATTCTTCTATGCACCTTGACTAATATGAAAAGATGCTTAATAGGAATGTATGTGTAGAGCCCATATCAGATTGCATGCTGCCTTGGGGAGGGAGGGGAGAAAATTTAAAACTCATGGAAATGAATGTTGAAAACCAAAAACAAATAAATTGGAAAAAAAATCACTTCCGTCAATTGTTTATTTTGTATCCCAGCTTTGTCATTGATGGGCTCCATGACCTCAGGAAAATTATTTTATCTCTGAGTCTTCATTTCTTCATCTGTTAAATGATGAGATTAGATTAAATGTTCTCTAAAGTCAGTTCTAATTCTGAAGGTTGAGTCTTTGCACTCCCTTCTCACCTTCACAGACTTCTCAAACATAAGTTTTTTTCTACACTGAGACAAGTTTCTCTAGATTTTGTTAGGGTTTTTACAATCGTTTTTACTTTTTTATTGTTTTTTTTTTTTTTTGAGAGGGGAAGGTAGAGCAGTTGGGGTTAAGTGATTTGCCCAAGGTCACATGGCTAGTTTTGTGTTAAGTGTCTGAGGTCAAATTTGAATTCAGGTCCTCCTGACTCCAGGACTGGTGCTCTATTCACTGTGCCACCTAGCTGCTCCCTACAATTGTTTTTAATGAACATTTTAAAATACAGAGCAGGCTATTTTTCTTTCCGCAAACTTCAGGAGGTGAAAGACTCTTAAGTAGGTAAAACTCATACAGTATCAGAGGCTCATCAGCCCCATGCTGTGGGAAGGTCCTGATGGATTCCATAATCATATAGAAATGACAGGAATCCTAGAGACTATCTGCATCAGCCTGTATGTGATCAGGAATCATCTGTAAAATATCCTACCAAAATAATCATCCAGTCTTCACTTGAAGACCTCTGGGAAAGGGGGCTCTACTACCTCCCAGGGCAGTCCATTCTACTTTATGTGTGCATCTTTTATTCTAATGATTTTTTAATAATATTGAGCCTAAACTTGCTTTTCTGCAACCTCTACCCATTGCTCCTAAGTTTTGCCTCTGGGACTGTGTAGAACAATTCTTATCTATCTTCTACTTATCATGAAAGCACCAATCTTCTCCCCTCTAAGTTGTGTCTTCTTCAACTAAACATTCTCATATGTCATGAATGTGAGTCTCTTCCCCATCCTTGTTTCCTTTCTTTGAGTATTCTGCAGCTTATCAATGCCTTTCTTAAAACAAGGTACTTGGAACTGAACGTAATGCTCCAGGGTAGACATCAACAGAGATATTTTTGTCTTGCTTCTGGAAACTAGGCTTCTCTAAAGTTATTTAATATTTCATTAGACTTGTTTATTGTCACACTGTTGATTCATAGTGAGCTTTAGTCCCACTATGACCTCCAGATCTTTTAAAAATAAACTGCTATCTAGCCATGCCTGCTCCATCTTATACTTGTGATGTTGGTAAAGATTTATTTTATTCAGTTTCACCCAAAGAGCTAGCCTGTTGAGACATTTTGAGATTAAGACTTTGTCATCTGAGATGTTAGGATATGAAAATTTCATAAGCAAGTCATTTATGTCTCCACTGATTTTTATCACTGATTGATAAAAATGGTTAGCAATATAAGAACAATCACAGATCCTTGGGGAACTGAGAACTTTTGATATAAACCTACCGATAATGACTCCTTTGTCCCATGGAATGTAATAACTCATATTTATAAAGGGTGTTCTTCACAACAAACTATGAGTTAGCTAGTGCCTATATAACCATCATCTTTGTTTTACAGATAATGCAAGCTGAGGATGGGAGAGGAGAAGTGACCTGCCCAGGCTCACACAACTTAGCAAGAGGCAAGCTGTCTCTCGATGATGGAGTCATGCATTAGAACAAATGCCTTCATTATAATAAATTATAATAAAATATATTATAATAAAATAGAAAATAGAAAATATATTATAATAAATTAAATCTTCTTTGAAAAGTCCACTCCTGAGAGGGCCACAAGGAATATAAGATATATTCCCTGTCCCCAAGGAGCTTATAATTGATCTGCAGAGAGAAGACACACAAACATAGAAAGATAAGTAAGGACACACATCAGTAATACAAAAGGGATTCAGTCACTAGAAGGGGAAAATAATTTCCTTTTGAGCTGGTTATAGAGGAGTCTTGGAGCTGACTTTTTTGGGGAGGGTGTGCATTAAAGATCGACTCGATTTTGGTTAGTAGATGGAGAGAGAGTTTATGGAAGTTGGGACCAGTTCAGACCAGAGGAACAGTGTGATGGGACATGGGTTTGGCTTTGTTTATTTATTTTTTTATAGGCATTGTTAGTAGAAAGTTGACTCAGCAAAAGATTTCTAGGAAAGAGTGGTGGGAACTTCGCCTAAAAGGTAGATTGGGGCCAGATTGTGTATTTCTGGTAGGGCTAAATATCTTTTGGAGGTTAGTAGGGATATTTTTAGAGAACTGAAGGAATTATTCAGTCAGTATTAGGGGATGATTGCTTTGTGCCATGAAAGATGTCACTATGGAGAGAGAATAGGGGATCATTTCCAAAGTGCCTACCAGTTCTGATAACTATGATTTTATTCCAAATATAGGCTGAAGTTTTTTCTTATCAAATCTGGCTTGTAGAAAACTTGAATGTATCTTTACCAGTGACAGCTAGGTGGTACAATGGATAGAGTGCTGGGACTGGCATCAGAAAGACTCATCTTCCTGAGTTCAAATCTGACCTTGGATACTAGCTGCATGACCCTGGGCAAGTTATGTAACCCTGTTTGCCTCAGTTTTCTCATCTGTAAAATGAACTGGAGAAGGAAATAGCAAACCACTCCAACATCTTTGACAAGACTCTCACAGAGAGTCAGACACGATTGAAATGACTGAATAATAATGGCAACCCTTACTAGCACTGGGTGAAGAGAAATATCTTAAGTATCATGGGGTTCCCCAGAAGTTTCAATACTTTTTCTAAAGCCTCACATAAGGTATAAGAACCTGTGTAAAATTCTTATTGGTGATGGCAGATAAAGAAGGTACATCCTGCTTGTTAGCATTGCTACCTGGATCCTGTAAGAGGTGTATCTCACTGCCAAGTCCATAAACTCTTATCACATTCCTAAGGCTGTAGGGTACCACAAGAGCACATTTGTAGGAGGATGAATTAAGAGGGAGACAGAGCATCTAGGACTACCTTTTCCTAGTGCAATATCCACATCATGTCACCTAATTGAGCATAGATCTAGGCACTCACACACACGATCTAAAGCTTTCTCACCATCCCATTTTTGAGACAAAGTATTCCTACTACAAAACTTTGATAGTTTTCTTTCAGCTGGGGAAGATGTACCCAAACATCTTTCCTATGTCCTATTCTCTTCTTCCTCAGACTCTCTCTTGATAATTTCATCAACTTCCTTGGGACTATCATCTCCATGCAGATGGGATCTTAGAGCCAGACTCTAGAAGCAGAACCTGGCTGTACTGCCATTGTACTGACTTAGAAATAGATGTCTCAGAGTCAGATCCCTGAAGCAGAAACTGACTATAAAACAATTCATGAGTTTGGATCTATGCTTAGGATCTATGATATTCTCTTATCAGTGGTCATGTTCTCTGAGATTTTGTTTTGGAGTGTCACCTCTTGCTGGGCAACTAGCATTCAGACCCTGGAGTTGCAAAAACTCTTACAAAGTTGCCACTGAGGTTAGACAAAACTGTGTTCGGGAAAAAAACACATATGCACAAATCAAAAGAGATAGTGAGGGATTTGAAGTCCATCCTTAGGCTCACACTCACTGCTGTTAGTATGAAGTTGTCATTGCTGGAAAGGGGAAGGGGGGGGGGGGAGAGAGAGAGAGAGAGAGAGAGAGAGAGAGAGAGAGAGAGAGAGAGAGAGAGAGAGAGAGAGAGAGAGAGAGAGGTTCCCATTTTTCTTGATGGAAGTCCAAGGAGAAGTTATTTTTTCCTTGCTCAGTGGCAATTCTCTTTGGTGTCTCCGACAATGAATGCCCTTCAGCAAGAGACCAGAGTGCATATATTGTGGAAGTGGTCTGATTATGAAGCTCACCAGAAGCGGGCAGGGAATAGGCTCAAATCCATAGCTGTTCCATGCAGGATCCCCCTTAGGCCTCAGTCCAGCAGATGATGAGGTCTTCCTTGCTTGCCCCCTTTACATATGGAAAAACTTCTTAAATTCAATATCAGGGCTATTCAAATGGCCAAATGGGCTACCTCAGGAGATAGATATCACATCATTAGAGGTCTTCCCTTGTTTGTCACGTTATAGAATGATGGTTTGCTGGGTCAGGTTTGACTTCCACCTTTGTGATCATGAAATTCTGTGGAATTCTTGGGATTTTCTTTCCCCACTTGATCAAAGCTTTTTTCAGCTATAGAAGTGGATCTATGGAAGGTTAATTGAATGGAGCAGATTAGTTTGTGCCTGAGGTTGGAGCATGGGAAGTAAGAATGATGGTTTCCATGGATCACTGGCCTTCCCAGGATTTTATAATTATTACTCTAGGAATAGGATGAAGGAAGAGAATTGGATACAGAGGCATTTGAGCCTCTATCTCAGTGAATGTCTTCCTCAGCTGAAAGAAAACTATTGAAGTTTTGTAGTAGAAGTACTTTGTCTCAAAAAGGGGATGGTGAGAGAGCTTTAGATCCTGTGTGTGAGTGCCTAGATCTATGTTCAAGCTAGGTGTGAGGATGGGGACTGGAACAAGGAAATAGAATAAGATTTTTCTTTGGTGGGAAAGAGTGATTAAGTCAGCAGATTGGTAGAGATACCATGTGGGGGGTAATAAAAGGATCACTATGTACTAGAAAGACCCAGGTGAATAAGATAAGATGAATTTGTAACATATCTAGTCTCTGCAGGGTTGTTGTGACATTCTTCAGCAGGGTTGATTAATTCAAGAGTAGAAGCAGAGAGAGATGGTGAGGACAATTCAGGAATGAGGGAGATTTGGCAGGATATGAATAACAGAAGGGAAAGGGGAAAAAGGTGATTAATAATTAATATGTAGTTGATCTAAATATATGGTCAAGGCAGTAGAGGAGAAAGTGAGATCAGAGCAGGGGTGATGAATTGAGAGATAGGGGAGAAAAGGGCTAGATCTGTGCTTTTAATGCTAGAGAGAGCTCTCAAGGGAAGAAATTACCTGTAGCAAAGTAATTTGGAGGCTCCTTTGTGACTGATTGTTTTAAAGAGTTGTCAAGACTGAGAGGTTAAGTGACTTCCTGGGGTCCTGCAGGAAGTGTGTGTCAGAAGTGGAACTGATTGAATTTCTTATTGGCTTCAAGTCCTGTTCTCTTAGCTACTCAGTTTCTCCAACTCAGTAAGTAGGGTGGAAAATGGGTCCTGGATGTCCAAGATGGGGAAAGGCAACGGAGAGAATTCAGAAAAATGAAACTAAGCACCCTCAATTTCCTTGAGCTTTTACTGTTATGTGATTTTCAAGTCCCTCACTTGACTGGTCTTTTCCTTTTATATTCCCTCTTCTGGATGCTCTCCAATTTGTCAAAGTTCCCCCAGGACCCAGAATTCACGGAAATTCCCTATTATGACTTGAGTACCATAAGATGGAATGATAGCTTCCTATGCATTAAACACTATATTTCTTTTCCCACATCATGGAAAATTAATCGTTTAAAGAAAATAGATACATCACAACAGGACTGGTTACATACCAGACATTCATTCTTGGGAAGTTTAATCTTTGATTCTTCACTCTCCTTCCCCACATTCAGGCAGTAGGTCTTTAGAAAGTTCTTTGCCAGTATGTCCTACTTCTGTCTCTTCAGTCCTAAATCTTTTCCTTCCTTCCTTCCTTCTTTCCTTCCTCCCTTCTTTCCTTCCTTCCTTCTTCCCTACCTCTTCCTTACTCTATTCCTCTTTCTGCACCCTTCTCTATACTCCTTCCCTTCCCGCTTTTACCTCCCCTTCACCTTCTTTCCCTGCCTCCTTCTTCTCCTTCCTCCTTCCTCCTTTCTTTCCTTCCTTCTTCCCTAGCTCTTCCTTACTCCATTCCTCTTTCTTCTTTCTTCCCTTCCTGATTTTTCCTCCCTTTCACTTCCTTCCTTCCCTTCTTCCTCCATCCCTTCTTTTCCTTCCTTCCTTCCATTACAGACAGATAATGAAATAAGTAGGAAAAGCAGTTCTGAAGGAAAGATAGTAATCAAATTGCCTCTTGTGTTTATAAAAACTCGTATTTATTTGGTGCAGTGCAGTTTATAAAACAATTTTCCTTGATATATCTCTATGATATAAGAAGTATTCTTATCCCTATTTAATGGGCAAGACATGTAATGTTTCAAGAGGTTAATTGACTTGCATAGGGTCATAAGTCAGTAAGAAATATGTCTAGGCATGGAGTCCAGGTCTTCTCAATCCAGTGTCCAGTATTCTTTCCACAATGCCACCCTGTCTTTAGCTGCTCCAAAATACTTGTTGGTGAATTAACAAAGAAGCCAAAAGAGAAAGCCCATTCGATAAGAATTCATGATTCATTTAGAGTTTGTATTACATTGCCTCTGAGATCCCCAAACTCTGTGATTCTAAGGTCTCTCCCCCACTTTTGTGGTATCTCACTAGAAACAGAAGAGAATCACTTGTCTGAAAAGAAGAGCAGTGAGCAAACCATCAAGCAGGGACTGGGGGAGTGGCTATTGAAAGAAAGTTCCTTTTCTAGTTCTTTTCTCCTCTAATATCTGCATCTCTCTCTTCTTCCAACAACAGTGATTCCTTTTTGACCCATGACTTTCAGTAGGTTAGGGATACTGTGATACAATATTATGAAACTTTTGCCTGATGCTAACTTTCACTGTGTAATCAAGAGAAGCTCAGAAGTTCAAAGGCTTGAGAAAGGGTTGGGCAGATAGAGAGTTTGACACAGGGTAGATGGGTTATTAGAGGTACCTTGGAAACTGATAAAGAAGGGAAGAGAAAGGAGAGGAATCAAGCCATGAGGACTAAGAAGACTCTCGGACACTGTCCTGGACTATATGCCGAGAAGTGAGACTACTTGAAGGGAGTGGCTGAGGAGGGGCCAATGAATGAAAAGGAAGTAGATAGGGCTGTCTTAGGCTAATTGGGGATTGAGGAGTGGACCCAGTAGTAACTTCAGGACTAGGATAAAACTCTAGAAAGCCAAAGATGAGTTAGGCATCTGTAATGTTAATGGAATATAAGATTTTCCTTACCCATTAATAGGCCTCACCTGGAGCCCATTAAGGGAAGCTTCCTTAGAGGAGGCTTTCATATCTTTTGTTAATTTCTAATGAGGCACTGAATTAGGAGGGTTGTGATGCCCTCTGGCTCCAAAAAAGGGTATATGTACTCTGAGGTTAGCGTTTTGCTTTGGGGTTCACTCATTGGAAGAGTGTTTCTGCGATTTGGCCAGATGAGACTCTGGGTAGCCGTTAAGGAGACCCCTGGCTTTGAAAAACCCTGATGTTGGTGCTTCTCTCTCTGGTAACTATGTGTATATTGCCTTGGTCAGACAGTTGGATCTGTCTGTTGATCTGTGCTAATTTCTCAGACAGTTAGAAGCCCTGTCTGTTGGTCATTATTTCTATGCTTTTATTTTCTCTATTTTCTTTGTTTGGATTTTCTCTGAAGTTCAGGGTGCTAATGAATGTAATTAAAATATAATTTAAAAAGATTGTTGACCCCTTGAACAGCTATCTTTCCTAGTAAAGCAGATCTAAGAACCTAAACTAGCAACCATCCTGCGTGTGCCACTGCGGTTGCTGCTACAGCATCTAGATGATATAGTGGATAGACCACTGGCTCTGGAGTCAGTGAAAAGATTTTACCCGAAGAGAGAGTTGCCTGGGACCCCCAAATACCAACATGCTGGGTCCTGCTGAAAGAATTCAACTCATGTCTTCTCAGCCAAAGAAAAGTAAAGTTTATTGAAAGTTCATTAAAAGTTCACCATATAGGGTAGGCTCTTAAGGAGCCAGTCTGTGTTAGGGCCTTCTGTGGTGCTCTCATACCACATGGAGGGAAGATGGGGTCTTATATACAGAGGAATCTAGGGGTGGTCTAGAGGAGGAGTTTGGGAGGGTCTTCAGGAGGAGTTAATGAGGTCAATGCAAGAGTGGATTGATATTTTGATAGACTTATAGCCTCTGCAAATGCCTCATCAAGTGGGAAGATTCAATCAGACTTCAAGGGGTTTCCCAAAGCCTGTACCTCAAAGATTCAAGGAGAGCTCAAGGGGGGTCCCAGAGCCTGTACCTCAAAGATTCAAGGACCTCAAGGGGACTCCCAGAGCCTACACCTCATCATTAGGAAGATTTGAATTCAAACCTGCCTCAGATATTTACTAGTTGTGAGATCCTTGGTAAGTCACTTGACCTTATCTCTCTCTGTATCTTTATCCATAAAATGCAGATAATAATAGCACCTACCTCCCAGAGTTGTGAGGATCAAAAAAAATAATGTTTGTAAAGCATTTTGAAAACCTTTAAATACTATAAAATGGTAGCTATTATTATCACTAATATTTAAAAAGTGATCTTCCTCACAGTGAGACCAAAAAACAGCTTATGAAGAACTCAAAGGAGGAGTGAAGGTATGTAGAATTAGGCTGAGGAATAAAAATCTGGTTCCCTGTAACCAATCTCAACTGACTGGAGTGTACCCTGAGAATTTAACAGACTTTTTCAAGATGTAGTTTTCATACTGAGAGTGAATATTAGTATTCCTGGCAAGGGGAAGGAAAAAAAAGCCTAGGGAGGGCAAAGGCACCTGGGAACCCTTCTATGAGCCCTTGGATACATTGGTTAGGTCCTGGGCTGACTTTCTTGTTTGTTTCACTTGTGACTCAGAACAGGAGAAAATTCTCAAAGACTCAATTATTCACTGAATTTCTGTAATAAATTATGCTAAGCTTGCCTCTGTTCTTCCCTTTACCAAGAACTGTGATGGGCCTTCCAAGAGGATTCTTTGACTGTTTTTTCTCTTGTTGATGAGGTACAGGCTCTGGGAACCCCCTTGAACTCTGATTGAATCTTCCTATTTGATGAGGCATTTGCCTGAGACCATTACAGCTAGGCCCAAATCTCTGTTACTAGCCTAGCCCTCCTTTTTCCAGCTACTTCCTACCCTTGATCCTCCCAAACTCTCCACTGTCTCATCTCCAGGTAGCTTCCAGCTACTTCCCACCTTAATCTCTCATCACTGGAGTCTGACCTCATTTGATTCCTCCTGAAGACCCTCCCAAAACTCCTCCTCTACATCACCCCTAGATTCCTCCCACAACCTTTCTATAAGACCCCATTTGGCTCCTTGTGGTATGAGAGCACCATAGAATTTTCTAGTGCAGACTTACTCTGCGTCAGATGATTCTGGCCTGCTTGCCCAATGCAAGTGTCACAGATACTGAGGCTCCTTAAGAGGCTACCCATTATGGTGACCCTTTAATAAACTTTACTTTTCTTTGGCTGAGAGAAGGCTTGAGTCAAATTCATTTGGCAGGACCCGATATGTTGGTATTTTGGGGTCTCAAGCACCCCTAAGCCTCCAAACTTTAACAGAACTGAGCACAGGCTGCATTCAGGGGATGATGGGGGGACATTAGCTGATATCCACTGTTTACTACCAACTGTGAGTGACTGGCCTGTAGTCTGGAAGACACAAATCTGACAAGCAAGTTTGCAGGGCCCAAATATAGGAAGTAAAAGTGCAAGAGCCCTGTTAAGATCATTTACATTTGACTTTCAGGATTATCTGATCTTGTTACTTTCTCAAAAGTTCAAGTAACACTTTTGCAGGTAGAAGTTTTCCACCCTTGGCTAGGGAGGGACTTTTACTCCAATTATAAGTAAAGACTAGGGAGGTTACTTAAGTAATGATTAGGTCAAGTAGTTTACTTCCCTCAAAGAAAATTGCATTGAATTCTCTTCTCCAAACCAAACTGAAGATGTTTCTGATTTAGTTTCAGTTTGGGGGTATGGAATGTGTACACATTTATGTCAAAACCGCAAGATCTCACTTACTTGCATTGTGCTTATATCTTTTTCTGACTACTTGCTCTGATTATAGAAACTTGCTACAAAAGTAAAGCAAGGACAAGATTTATATAGGATAAAACATCCTTAGAGTTCAGATAATTCATGTTTTTTTCAGTCATGCTGGTATCAGTTCCACCTCATTGCTAGACTCAAGAATAGCCAGATGAGTAATATTTCTTTTCAAAGGAAAACAATGGGGAAACTGAGCCAGGAGGATCTCATCTTTGACTGAGGCTAAAATTGTCCTCCCAGCTTTCCCCAGATGCAGACCTCCCACCTGTACCACATTCTCTCTGAGTAGCTTGTGTACTCTCTCTGAGTAGTCTCTTAGCTTAGGGAAAACTTTTCCAGGATTTACATCTCAAATTTTAAATTTGCCCTGGTGTAAAAACCAATCCTTAGAAATCATTTTTATATACTTGCAAATTCTCAGCAAGTCAAGTTCACTGTTCAGGAACTCCATAATGAAAAACAAGCCTTTTGGGAAGTTTACACATTAAAACATAGCCAGCAATCTTACAGTTTTCATAAATGGTAGCCAAATTATTTTAGTTATAACCAAATTATGAAAAGTTTCTTGACATAACTAATAAAAAGTTACCAGTTGGAAACTTGAAACAAACCTTCAATTTTGTTGAATGCATTTCCAAATAACACAGAAAATTGGCATCTTATGATTAACATGTTAAAACTGCAACTTTAAAAGATCAGGATTACCCAAGTTTGGAGGCTGACTTACTTCTCACCTCTTGCTGCCTAGGTTATACTTCCAGGTTTTCCAGGTTGTCTCAGGGCCCAAGGCTGTTGCCTTGGATTGTTCTACTGGTTCTGCTTACTTCAATCTGTATCAGTTCACATGAGTCTTCCAAATTTCCCATGAAATTGACCATTTCAGGCTCAGATTCAATCTGTCCCACTTATATTAGCATTACACATGTTCAGATTCCTGAGGAGTCTGGCCAATATGGTGGCCCAAACTGTAAGCTGCTGCCCCTCCCTCCTCTTTGTTTTCACAGTGGTTGGGTTGGGAAGGGTGAATTAGAAGGTGTTGGGGAAGGGTGAAACTCTCTTCTATGAGATGGATTAACAGAAAAACCTGGTAACAGCAAACCCCAGAACGGAGAAATCCTCTCGACTCAAGGAAAGAGAGTGGGAGAAGGGGATGACTAGGCTTGTAAAGAGGTGTTTCAAAACTCTTTAATGATCACTCACAAAACCTCTAAAATCTGCTAAGATTTTTTAAGCTGTTCTAATTTTTCACTATAGACTTATAGCCTGGTTAGAGCCAGGACTACAGGAAAAAGAATCTTAATTTTTCTTTGAACTTTTATAATTTATCTTGGTCCTCCAGATCATAGAAGCCAGGCATAAAGCTTTGCTTTTCAAAGTCTTGGAGACTTGAGTTTTTTTCCAGTTCTAACCTAGGGGTGTAGAGGAAAGAGAGTAAGTAAGCCTCAGAAAACCAAAAAGTTTTCCCAATTCCCTAGTGCTGAGAGAATTGAGATAATTGACAGAATTGGGCATATGCTTCCAGATAGGGTGTCTGTCTTTGTCCTCTATGCCAAAGAAGATGTGCCCAGGTCCATGGCCTCCAGCTGAATCACTGGACTGAGAGCCTGAGAATGTCAGCCTGAGTTTGAGATAGCCTCTTAGCTGTCTGCCTGAAAACACCTCATACCTAAGGTACTTGGAAAGTGACCCCAACTGAAGGACAAGGAAGGAATAGGGAGAGGGGAGGCTTACAAGCCTTCCAGTCTTCACTGGAGAAGAGAGAGGTGTGGCAGTTTCCCTGTCAGGGAACCATATGTTGATGTTTAGAGGTGCTGGGACCCTGAAATGGCAACAGACAGGTCCTGCCTGAATAAATTAGACTCAAGTCATCTTTCAGCCAAAGAAAAGTAAGGTTTATTAGAAATCCACCATATTGGCCAGACTCTTAAGGAATATGAACATTTGTAATGCTAATGTAAGTGAGCCAGATTGAATCTGAGCCTGAAATGGTCAATTTTATGGAAATTTGGAAGACTTCTATGAACTGATACAGATTGAAGTGAGTAGAACCAGTAGAACAATCCATCCAAACATAAGCAACATTGTGGAGAAAAATAACTTTGAAAGACTTTGGAACTTTGATTAATACAAAGATAAACCATGAATCCAAAAGAACAAACATGAAATATATCACTCACCTCCTGGTAGGTGATTAACTTAAAATGCAGAAAGAGAAATATAGTTTTGGACATAACTAATGTGGAACTTTGTATTATAGGATTAAGCAATTATGTATTTGGGGGCTCTATTTTTCATTTTTATAAGTATTTGTTCAATGTGGAGAGTAGAAGGAGGAACATATAATTTTAATCGTTAGGTCAAAATAAGCACAAATGGGAGAGAATCAATATATATTTTGCTGCATCTCAGTCTCAGAGGCTAAAGTAAATGCACAATCATCTGCAAGAAAAAAGTCTCATACCAACTCTCACTTTTTTTTGGTCTTGGCTTCTAGCCTTTTTAAATAAAATGATTTACCATCACTATGATAGCTGATCTTGAGGACGTTTTTGTCCTCTTTGAAAGTATCTGATAACATCACCGAAAACATGAAAAAACCCATCATGCTAAAAAAAACTTGAGAACATGAGAACAAGCACACAGCCCTGCTTTATTCTACTGGTGACTGGGAAAGCTCAAAAGCATCACTCGTTATTCAGAACCCATGTAAGCATGATATGAAACTGGATTTCAGTACTGATGAATTTCTCTGGGCAGCCAAATTTTGGTATGATCTTCCACAAGACCTCATGACAGACAGTATCAAAGGCCTTGGTCAAATTAATGAATGGTCTGTACAGATCTCTTTTTTGTTCCTTGAATTTCTTTTGGAGTTGGTGGGCAGCTGAAAAGCCAAGCATGGGCAGCTTTCCAGAAGAATGCTATTGTGAACAGCTTTTAAGGTTTTGATTACATAGTATAGTGAATACTCTATTTATTCAATAACAAATCAGAGCAAAACATTGACAATAAATCAAAGTACAGCATTCACAGTATTACAACTTATTGCAGATAATCAAAATATAGCATTCATAACAAATTATCACAGAAAATGGCCACATAGTTTTCACCACAGTGGTCACACAGTTTTGAACAAAGTATAATCATTTAGTCAATCAATCCTTAGTAACTCAATCATTCAATCAACTCAATCATTCAATCATCCTTGAAGAGGCTTGCCTCCTTAAGGGTCACAAAATACAATAGTCAAAGTTCTCCACTCATGGGGCACACTAAGTTACAATATCAGTCGCTACTCAGCACTCTCTTAAGGGGTACTATAAAATACACAGGTCATCCACCCCTCAGTCACAAATAAGTTACAAACTTCTCAGTCAGTACACAGTATCAAAGTAAAGTCTTCTTTCAGCCTGACTCGTTGTAATCTCTCAGATTCCCTGGATCCCCTTCCTTGGTCCCAGGTCCTACCTGGATTCACCAAACTGTCACCTGGGTTCAAAGGCAGACAGCTCCCAGTTCCTTGTTCAGCCCTCCATGTAGTTTCTGTTCCATGCTGAAGCTCACAGTGTCCATTTCGCCTTAAATCCTTCACAGTCTCTATTCCCTGGAAGTCAAGGCTTAACAAAGCCTCATTCAAAGTACCAGTATCACAATCATGCTTCCTCAGTCTTCTGTAGCTCCAGCTGGTCCTCAGGAATCCTCAGCAGCTCTAGCTGGCCCTTGGGCTCAGCAGAAGTTTCAGCTGGTTCCCAGAATCAAAATCACTTCATCCAGGTTCTCCAAATAAAAATCATTCTCTCCAGCCTGGGCCTCTCTTCCTCAGCCTCCAGAACCTGGCTCCAAGAAGATCTGTTTGACCCAGCAGGGGCTTCTTATATACACAAGGAGCATTAGCTCCTTGCTGTTATGTCAGCAACAGGGGTTCATACCTTCTGTTTCTTTAACAGAGGCCTGAATAATTACTAAGTGTTAAGTACCCATTAGCTTTGTCAATACAATGGGATCAAATTACATTACTATTACAGCAGCAAACAACATACCGACTGTTCCTTAGCCCTTTGGGAAGCCACAGTGATTCTCAGGTAGATAATTTTCCAGATGCAGGATCAGCCTATTAATGGGGATTCTGTCAAGAATCTTGCCAGCAATGACTAAGAGAGAGAGAGAGAGTTTCCTGTGATTGTCACAGGACAGCCTATATCTGTTTCCTTTATAGAGATGGACAATGGTGGCATCCTTGTGTTCCTAGGGGATAATCTCCTCTTGCCATATAACCTGGAAGATTTCAGTCAGCTTTTAAATGAGCAGTGAACCCCTGGCTTGTAAATCTCAACTGGAATAGAATTGGCACACGGTGCTTTGCCATGTGAGACAAGCCTAATGGCATTCAAGATCTCTTCTTCAGCTGGAAGTTTAGCTACAGATGAATTGACTTCAACCTGAGGTTGAGGTCAATATTTTCAGCATTGGCTGATGACAGTCTGTTGAGAACATTATGGAAGTATTCAGTCCATCTCTCCAGGATCACATACATATCACTAATTAATGTGACTCCATCAGCAATGAGTAGTTGAGATGCACCATATGTCTTTGGCCTATAAATAACTTTCAGGGCATCATAAAAGTGCCTTGGATTGCTACTATCAGTGTAAAACAGAATTTTATCTGCATTATTACTGAACCAAGAATCCTGCATCTCTCTAAACTTTGTCCTTTACTTTGATGGAGTTAAATGCTGCCTTCTTAGAGATGTTTGAACTATCCTGAAGGTAAACCTTATGGAGTTTTGCTTAAAAGCTTCTGGATTTCCCTATCATTTTCATCAAACCAGTGTTCTGACCCAATTGAGTAAATGCGGTACCATACACCAAATCTCTGAAAGTTGCCCACTCTTTTTCTCCTTCACTGTTGTCAACTATATGTTGGCTCAGCTTTCCCTTCAAGTCAGCAACAAATTGTTCATGAAACAGAAAGGCACTCTAATCTGTTGACCTTATGTCTTCTGAGTCATCTTGCCTTGGGGTTGCAGCTTTTGTTAAACAGGAACGTTTAGCTTGGCGAGGATAAGTCTATGATATGTCCAGTACTTTGTATCATGTATCGCCTTTGTCACTCCCTTTCTGTCTCTTCTCCTTATGATGACAGTATATTAAATGCCAATGTTTGATATGAGGATACATCCACAACATTTTATTTCACAGCACTCCCCATCACTTTTGGCCACTCCAGCAGAATGTGTAGTCTGTTCTGACCTAAGTAAACTGGCCTTCATCTGCCAGCCTTGTTTCACTCAGGGATGCTATTTGGATATGATACTTGTTAATTTCTCTCACTACAAGAGCTGTTCTTTTTTCAGGTCTACTATATTTCTTGTTGTCTATAAGCATGGGCACATTCCAAGTATCAATGGTGAATGGAATCGTTTTTGCAAAAGTTTTGTATATTTTTTTGTGTTTTGACCAAAAGGTAGGAGCTCCATCTGCCACAGTTAGCAGATCAGGTTTAGGTTACATGAAAGAGACAATTTTGGGGGTACCTTTCCTAGCCCCTTCCTTACACTAGGAGGTGAGCAGTACAATCACTAAAAAAGGCTACTCAGACACCCAAGGGGCCTCAGAATCTCACTACTGCTTCAGTGCCCTGAGATGACCCTTTGGCCTTGGTTGCCTGTGTGCATGGTTGTTACTACAGCTCCCAGTGCATCTGCACCTGCTGTTTTGTCCTGTGCCCGTCAACACAGGACTTCAAGGTAAAATGATATGGGCCATGTCTTTTGACTCACACATAGACTGGATTTAGCTGAGGAAGAATTGTACAAAGTTGTCAGCCTCACTCCTTGAGTCATCAAAGTCCAGTGGCAAGAAAAAAATCAATGACTGACAATTGCCCAGGATGCAGTGGATGACCTTGGTGTCTTAATGTCTAAGGGCTACACAGTGCCTGTTTCTACCACCTTTGTGGCCCATTGGACCAAATTGTTTATATTTGCCTATTCTATCACAGAAGTCTTCAAATGCTTGGGGTAGACACCCCACTAACTCACTGGCCAGTTTGAGAACTGTTGGTTACTCTCAACCTGTCTGCAACCTAGCCTGTCTGCTAAAAGAGTTTACTGGGGTGTGGCTGCTACTTCTGTTGCAGCTTCTTTATCAGTCATAAGTAAGACTTGGGCGAAAGGTGGACACCAAAGGTGGAAAGCAGCCCTGAAAAGTGCTTGGCAAACCTCACACCAGAGGGACTAGTCTTCCCTGAATGCCTATATACCCCACATGGATAAAGTAATATACAGGTTTAAGAAAACTCATGTGAGTATTGATAGAAAATATTAAGAACTGACACACATAGCACTTTAAGGGCAATTTATGTGCTTTGTTACAATATATTACCTAGTTTGAGCCTAACAATTACTCTATGAGGTATATCCTACAATGATTACTATTCTCATTTTCCTCAGGTTCAGTGATCTTGCCATTCATGGCCATACAGTAATGGTCAGAGGTAGGATCTGAAACCAGATCTTCTTGACCCTAAGTTCAGGGTTGTATTCACCATGTTGCCTATCTATAACATTCTAGTCTAGCGAACAGTCTTCCCCCAGAAATTTGTAAAGGCTTTGCCACTTAAAGCAGAGGTACCAAACATATAGGCTTAAGGCCCCATGTGGCCTCCCAAGTCTGATTAAAATGTACTTGGGAAATATTTAACAAAATAAATAAAAAATATGATCTTACATCATGTTAATATGTGATTTTCTAAGTCAATATGCAACCAGCAAGGATCCTTATATATGATTTAGTGGTCTCTGTTTCTATTTGAGTTTGGTACTACAGACTTAAAGCACTGGCCTGGATGGGGCACCAGTATGGGATGCCTGGAGACTATTTTTTCAATATTAGTGTTTCTTTCTACATCCATGATTCCCTTTCGTGTTATCATGGAAATAAATTTTAAAACATAGATAATCCTAGCTTGGGAGAAGGAGAAGAAAGTCATTTTTAAAGGAAATGACTCTGAGGAGCCATTAAAATTTTCCCAATAAATAGATGAAAAATGCTATCTTGAATCTCGTAAGCAATCACTGTGCTACTTTGTGTGACTAACTGTTCATTATTGGTGTGTTAGGGAACAAGAGGAGTTTGTTATTTAATCTCTGAGATAAGTATTTTTCTCTTTATTATGAAACCTGGAGCCTAGAAAGCAGTGGAATAAGTTGCTTTGGGAGAATGCAAGATATATTTTAAAAATTACTCTTATTTGTAAGACTGAAAATATTATGAAATAATATTATCTCTGGCCTAATTAAGATCCCCCTTTTTACTCTGTTTAAAGATGAAATAGGTCAGGAGCAAAAAAAAAAAAGACCTTTCAATTAGGTACCTGGTTCAAGGGTGGTAACCTGAAATTTAATAAAGAATATAGTACCTCTGGTCTACCCAAGATCATTGTTTATGCACTCACCAAGAACAGTGTCTTTTTTTTATTATTGGAAGTTAAGATATTGCTCTCAGAAAGGAAAGCCCTTGAGGGGAATGGTCTGAGGAAGCAACTGAATAGTGACCCTTTTGGAGTGTTAACCCAAAACTTTATTTGAACATATATTATCTTTTCCTTAATCAAGATTCATATAAACATCTAAAAACATCTTGGGGCAGAGGCATGATGGAGAACATGGAGAAACTATCATTCTGAATATCTATCTCTTTTGAAGTCTGAAATGACATAAGAATTAGATAATTATAAATGAAATATAATCATTTCTGGCAGATTGGTGCCTAGCTGCAGAATACAATATTAATATAAATTTTTCTTTGATGATGGTAATGAGGTTTACTATCATTGCAGAACTTCCAACAGAGAATGTCTGAGCAATTATTATGGATGCAGTGGAAGTGATTACTATTCTCTTCCTATGAATACAGAAAGTGACTGCGTGATCTCATAATGCTCTTCCTTATCCCAGACTGTATGAACAAGGTCTAATTCCTTCAAAGTGGGCATGGAGGGCCCAACCTCTATAAACTTAAAATGAAAATTTATTGATATCTTTTGTTTTTACATTATTTTCATTTCCCATTATATCCCTTTCTCTCTCCCATCCAAAATACCATTTCTTATACCAGAGGACAAAATAGAAAGAGGAAAAAAAGAAGTGATTTAGCAAAACAAAACAACAAATTAACCAAGACTGAGAGTATATAGAAAGTTACTCATAGCTCTTCACCTCTGCAAAGCCAGGCGAGAAGGACTTATCATATCTCTTCTTCAGGACCATTACAGTAACACAACATTCAGTTTCAGTTTTGTTGTTGTTCTTTCCATTTTTATTTATGTGGTAATTTTGCATAGTTTTGTGGTTCTGCTTATTTCACTTTGTATCAGTTCATATAAATCTTTGAAAAAATTCAAATTCACTTATGATAAAAATCCTAAAAATATACATATGAAAAATTCTTCTTAAATATGACCAAAAACATGTATTAAAAAGTAAGAGCCAACATTCTTTGTAAAGGAGAAATTCTAGAAGCTTTTCTAGTACAAACAAAGATAAAGCAAGGAAGTCCTCTCTGATCATTATTTGACATAGTTCTAGAAATGTTAGTTACTACAATGAGACAGAGGAAATTCAAAGATATAAATATTAACAAAGAAAAGAAAAATACTATCCTTAATTGTAGATAATGTGATGAAGTTTAAGGAAACTTCAAAGAATTGAATACATAAAATGTAGAATTTTTATATAGTAAGCAAAAACTAGGAATAAATGATAGTAAAGAGAAATTCTATTCAAAGTAACTACAAAATGCATAATAAAATATTTGGTAGTTACCAACACACATGAAATTCAATAATATCATAAATTTGGAACTTGAATGGTCCTTAGAGGTCATTGAGTTCAACTTCTTCATTTTATAGATAAGGAAGCTAAAATCCATAGAGGCAAAGAGATTTGTTTAGTCACCCAGCTAGCAAGTGCCTGAGTTAGAAAGCAAACCAAGATCTTACTGACTCTAAGTCCAGCACTCTAACTATTATACTAAATACCATATCTTGTACATATGTATAACTACAAGATACTCTTTACAGAAATAAAGGGGACCAAATCATTTTAAGGATAGTCATTGATCATGGTTGAGTTTTGCCAATACAATAAAAATGACAATACTACCTAAATTAATTTACAGATTTAATGCATTTGTGATACAAACACATAGGTATATGTAGGAGTTCAGAGAAAGGAGAATAAGTGGGTTAAAATAATCAGTGATGGTTTCATGGAGGGAGTAAACCTTGAAGTTGGGTTAAGAATTTAGATAGCAAAAAAAGCAAAGGAATTCAACATGAGGCTCTTCCTTCTGGGTTTCCTCTATTCCTACAAGGTGAGTTTAAACAACCACAGTGAATGCTGGTGACAGTCATACAGATGGAGTAGAGCAGATCTGCTATTGTTTGGGAGCTCAGATGTGACAGTGGTTAGAATCAAAGGACGATGGCAGCATTGAAAAAGACTGAATATTGTTGAGAAGGTTCACAGTGCTTACCAGGATTGTATGGCAATGGTAGCAGTGTAATTGAGGATTGACTAATGGTCAGATATATGCTGAATCAGATGTCCTCTCAGATACCTTTCAATTCTTAGATTGTTTGATTCTATGCCAGAGAAGGATCAATGAAAGAGCAGTTAAGGTGGAGAAGAGGAACAGAGGAAGTGCTGAAAAGAATATAAGACCCAGAGCTTTGACATTGGAAGCAAACTTTGAATCCTTTCCCTTAAAGAGGCCTCAATCAATATAGTACTATAAATGATAAATAATGTAAAGGTTCTAGAGGAAGGTGGAGAGCCTCTGAAATGAAGACTGCATTATCTTGACTCTTTGTTGACACAGGCATTGAGTACTTTCAATATCTTTTATTGTGCAAATGAAATTAGTCAATCAACAAGCATTTGTTAAGTGAGTAGTATGTATCTGGTACCTTGGTATGCATTGAAGATATAAAGATAAAAAATAAAAAAAAACCAACCTTTGATTTTAGGAAGCTTCTTTTCTCTTGGAGGAGACAGCACATATGTATATAAGCATCTTATACAAAATAAATACAAAATGATTTGGAGAGGAAGAGGGGGTGGTAGTAGTTGGGAAGATCAAGAAAGGTTTCCTGAGGAAGGTGGTATTTGAGCTGAGTTTAAAAGAAAGAAAGAAAAATTAAATGAAGACTATTTTATGTTTTGATATTTTGTGAGTCTGAGTATTTGTATGGGGAGCTGCTATTTATTGACACATTTTATCTGGGAAATGAGACAGATTAATTAAGTTAGCATATAGCCTTGGTGAGGAACTACAGATACTGACATTTCTGGGTTTTACCTCAATAGAGACATAATAAGCCAGAGAGAAGTTGAAAAAGCCATAAAGTACCCCTGGAGTTTTTGTGTCAGGAAGGAGTCTTTAACACAAGGGTTACATTCTGGAGATAGTGCATTGAATCTTACAATCAGGATCCATGAATGGTTGGCTCCATTTTTTGGAGTGAAGATTGTCTTGACTGGGTCATGGTATTCTTAGATGGCAGCAGAGCATACTTTTCTCACAGGGTCCAAAAACCATTTCATCAGATTTACATTTTCTGCGACACTTTCCTCTCCCAAGCCTGCATGTTGCACAGATTTGATGCTCACCTGCCTTGAAAAAGAGACTTACTGAGATCAGACATTTTTTGACACTTTTCTAAGGTGCTAAAATTGGTTGAATGTGCAGAGGGAAAAAGGAGGGTCCATGCAACTATTGCCACATGTAAGAGTTCACAGTCTGCATTAAATGCACTGGGACCCTCAAAGTTACCAAGGAAGATAATGTCTGTAGCTAGGTGGCACAGCGGATAATAGAGCATTGGGCCTGGGGTCAAGAAGACAGAATTCAAATCTAGCCTCAGACTCTTATTAACTATGTGACCCTGAATGAGGGTTGCTTTAGTTTCCTCATCTGTAAAATGAGCTGGAGAAGGAAACAGCAAACCACTCCATTAACTGCCAAAAGAACCCCAAATGGGGCTCATGAAGTCCGACTTGACTGACCTCAATGAACAACAACAACAAAAGATGATATAGTCTTTCTTTTCTTGAAATTTACCCCATAATGGGGGTAGATAAGATGAATAAAAGTGAAAATGCTACCAAACTTAATTAAATAGGAAAACGAAAAAATGATTAGCTACCTAGGTCCAGCTTTTTAAGAGATACCTATAAAAACTCAACATAATACAGTGAAGATTAAGTTAGAAGAAATAGTTTGGAATTTCAGCATATAGAAAAAAATTCAGTTGAGCTAAGATGTGGTTTATTCTCCCATGCATTTCTGAGGTAGACTGGAAAGATCAGAAATAGTAGATGAAGAGGTCAAGGAACTGTGAGGTTGAAAGTATTAGAAGAGGATAGGGCTGGGGTGGATAAGCAGGCTAGGAGTCAGCCACTGAACTTATTAATTAGGAGAGAGAGTATCCAGGGGGTCTATAGGTGACATCAATAAAGATCTAGACAGAATGGGGTGAATCTAAAAGATAGAGTTGGCACCTGAGTAATGGTGGCAGAAGGATGTGTGTCATTGGTATACTCTCCACACCACTTGGACAGAAAGAAAATATAGATGAGGAGTGTGGAAGATAGACCTGACACCAAAATATCATACTGTAGCCTAAATGGTGGGTTTCCGTTCTACATTGAAGCTCCCCACAACAAGGAAAGCACTGATCTGGGTCAGAAAAATCAGATCCCTTTTAGACAATTTTTGTTTTGTCAATCAGTCAACCAAACAACAATTTCTGAAATTATGCTATGTGCAAGACACCGTGCCTTAGCCCTGAAGGTGTCCAGAGAAAGAAACAAAAACAAGACACATGCTGGAGCTCTCTCTCTCTTCTCTCTCCCCGCAAAGCAGAACAAGGAATCATCTCTTCACGCTTTAATGATGAATTCATCTTACAGAAGACACAGGAAGCAATAAGGCAGTTATTCCATAGTTGGTTTGCACCAGTAAGGAAGAATTGGTTAGCGGCATCATGTGATGAGGAGCTTGTCAAGAAGGAACCACTTGACCTTAGAATCTGTGACAAAAGGAGAAGAAAGCTGGGTCAATCCCAATGTTGCTTAGACTTTTGGAAGACCAGATTTTAGTGCACTTAGAGAAGGACAGGTAGGACGTCCTGGACCGGATTTCGACTGAAGTTAGCCCAGGAGACAAGGGAAACATGTAAGAATGAACTGTCGAAAATGAAAAGAAAAGTCATTCTGACAAGAAGGAAAAGGAAAAAAGAAAAACAAGCCCAGAAAAGTTGGTTATTGATCACGGGGGCAACAAAGAACCACTGGAGGTCATCGAGTGGGGGACAGGTGAGGTCGGACAGACCTACAGGTTAGGAAAATGACTCTAGCAGGTGTGGATGGATTGAGGTAAGAGGTGACTGGAGGTAGGGTGACTAAGAGACCATTCCAATAGTCTAGGTGAGAGGTGATGAGACCCTAAATTAAGGTAGCAACTGTATGAATGGAGAAGAGAGGACACACCAGATGGATGTTGTAGAGACAGAAATGATGAGCTTTGGCAACTGACTGGAAATATGGGGGGGTCTGAGTGGATTTCCAGATGACACGGAGGCATCAAACCTCTGTGACTAGAAGCATGGTGGTGCTAAGAATAGAGAAATGTAGAAGAGAGAAAGGTTTTTTGCAGAAGAACAAAGAGTTCTGCTCTGGACAGTGTCAGATGCCTACACAGAGCATCCAAGAAGAAAGGCCCAACAGACAGTTCATGATGTAAGCCTGGGACTCAGGATGGAAACCAGGGCTTGTTTTGAAGACCCAGGAATCTCTGCCTATAGGGGATAATTGGTTGGATCCATGAGAATTGAGAATAAGATCATCAAGTTGAGAGGATAGAGTGAGGAAAGAAGAATGGGTCTAGGAAACAGCCTTGGGGGTAGACCCATGATTCATGAGTATGGCATGGAAGAAGATAAAATGATGGAGAAACTGTCAACTGCTCAGAAATGCCAGAGGATGTGTGGACTTGACTTCTGGGAACCAAGAAGGTAGAGTAAGCAGTAAGTCAGTCTCACTGTCCTTTCTTGACGTCTAAAATGGAGAAAAGGAAACACAGGAAACATCTGATTGTCCCTAAATAGAGTTGCTAAGATTAAATACAAGTAGACAAATGCAGTCTTGATGCCACCAGGGACCACAGTACCTTCTCAGCAAAATGTTGCCTGGCTGAGGCATTCAGATCATCTTCCATGTGCTTCCACTGCATGGGGAGGCCAGTGTAATGCATCTCCTTCATTTCGAATGTCACATGGACTCAGTGAATAAAGCCAAATGGCTTTAATAATTTATCAGCTAGAAAAATTGGGCAGAGGAGGAGCCATTGTTTCTCACCATCA
>CM053585.1:141788446-141813543 GCA_028646515.1 Pseudochirops corinnae
GTTTGTATTCTCTCAAGTTCAGGGTGCTGACTTTTCCCCCTGAACTAGGTAAATGATATTTTTGATTAAAGTTAGATTGTTAACCCATTTTGAGTTGCTTTCCTTTAGAAAAGCAGATCTAAGAACCTGTGCTAGTAGCCGCCCTAGGTATGCTAGGGTGCTTGCTGATACATTAGCCCAGGAATTATCAACCTTACCAATGCTTTCTTCTCTATTCTTGTGGCTGAAACTAGTCAGAAGCAGATTACCTTCACCTGAGGAGCTCAGTATGCCTTTACTGTTGTCCCCCAGGGCTTTCTAAACTTGCTCTCAAATTGCTACCATCTGGTGGACAGAGACCTGAACAAGGCTTCCCTTTCTGAAAGCACTGAGGTACACAACTTCATTGGTGACATAACATTGACTGGGCCAGATGAGGCCACAGTGGCTGAGGTACAGAGTCAAATGGTGACCCGTATGAAGGACAAAGGGTGGGAAATTAACCCCAAGAAAAACCAGGAACTAACACACTCAGTAGAGTTTAGAATAAGTTACTGACATTGGTGTCACAACAGTCCAAAAAAGAAGCTCAAAGACTTATGAGACTTTTGAGGTTTTGGAGAACTCGTATTCCCCACTTAGGTAACTTGAAGGCCCCCATTTACTGAGTTACTCACAAATCTCTCTCTTTTGAAGGGAGCCAGAAGAGGCTACAACTCTGAGAGACCTACAGCAGGCATCCAATGGTCTCTTCCCCTGGACCCTTATGACTCTGTGGGACTCATGCTTTTAAAGGTCTCTGTCCACAAAAAGCAGGCAAAGTGGAGCCTTTGGCAGGCACCTGGAGTGTCCTGACCACATGACCATTAAGCATCTAGTGTCAAAAGCTTTCTAAAGGAGCTACTTTTAAAAATTTTCTTAATTAATTTATTTTTAGTCTTCAACATTCACTTCCACAAGATTTTGAGTTCCAAATTTTCTTCCCATCTCTCCCCTCTTCATCTCTCCTCTTCTCCCAAGATGGCATGCATTCTGATTACCCCTTCCCCCAATCTGCCCTCCCTTCTATCACCCCTATCCCCTTCTCTTATCCCCTTCCCTTATATTTTCCTCTAAGGCAAGATAGATTTTGATACCTCATTGCCTGTATATCTTATTTCCTAGTTGCATATAAAAACAATTTTTAGCATTTGTTTTTAAAACAAACTAATCACTTTTGAAAAACAATTACTCTCCTGCTACTGCTACTATGGAGCATATGACACAAGCACCCTCTGTCCAGGGTTGTCTGTCATGAGTTGGATGATACAAGATGGGTTCTCTAACATGGTGGATAGAGCACAAGAATCTTCCTTTTGAAAATGGAAATGGTCCACTAAAATTGGAGTCAGTCTGGACCCTTCAATTAGTGCCTTTCATGAATAGGTTATGACTTTACCTGAGACTGAAGATTTCAGTCAAAGTCCTGGCATTTTGCCTCATTAGCTAGCCCAATGGGGAAAGCCATTTTACCTAGTTTACTGATGATTCTGTCCACTATGAGACAGGCATACAAAACTGAACTTCAGAAGTCATTAATCCTATAACATGGAATGCTCTGAGGGATGGGGTTCCTGGCAAGTCCTTCTAGTGGGCTGAGCTATAAATTAAACTTCGGGCATTTGAGAAGTCCTTGAGGGGTGAGGCAGATAGATCTTTATCTACAGTGATTCCTGGGCAGTTCCTATGAGTCTGGCAGAGTGGTCTGGACCTTAGAAAGGACAGGACTAGACAATCAAGGGCTCTCCCCTTTGGGGTGAGGAACAATGGTAGAATTTTGGTGATTCCTTTCACTGTATACAATCATTTGTAGGGCATGTTAGTACCCATTAGAAACATTGTATATCCTCAGCTGAACTGAACAAGCAAATGGATAGTTTTACAAGCATGACAGAGTGGCTCCATTGCCAATTGGGACAGGAAGGCTGTGATGACATACTGCAATAGGCTCAGGATGATATATAATGATCCCTCAACAAAGGATGAAGCAGCTATTCTGTTCAATTATGCTGTTCCTTCCAATAAGATTGCCCACCTCTGAAAGACCAGTACGGCATGATTCTTCCCCCATTTCATTAGAAAGGAGAACACTTCCCTATAATTCTATCCCCATGGTCCCCCAGAACCATGGTAATAGGAAGAAGGTCTGAACCATTCCAGGGGAAAAGGGATGTACCAACTGAAGGAATCTTAAACTGTTTCTCTAGGGTGGGGAAATTTTGCCAGGTTCCAGGGAATAATAAGTAGATGATTATACAAGAAAAGTCTCTATCAATTTAGATCCCAGAATGTGTTGCATACAAGAGCTTATGATCTCCTTAGTCACATTACTCCAAATGACTTTAATTTAGGATAAAGAAATGCCAGCTCTACCATAGTGTCCCTCCAGAGGCCCTGATGTTCCCAGAACAAGCTGCTCATCACCATCTCACATCAGGACAAGGAATTTTCTGCTATATTGGAGGTATAATCATCGTCATTGTGACTCTGATGCCTCTGATGATACTCTGGTTCATCGTTACTACTTTGCATTAAGAGACCTATCATGAACAGCAAAGATGTGACATTACCTATAACAAGCAGATTGTAAGACTTTGAGACTTTGTTTTTTTTGGAGGAGGAAGGAAAGGTTTAGGATTTCCGACTCTTGTACTCCTTTTTGTACTTTTTGAACATTTAAACTTTTTTCGAATTAAATTTATAAAATGTTGTATGTGAGGAGGAGTGAAAGATCTGAGATTTGATCCTTCCAAACGATTGGAGGAAAGGCTTAGAATTTCTGGCTTTTGTTCTCCACATTTTGTTTTTTTTCTTTCCCCTTCCTCCTCTTTCCCCTCCCCCCCCCCAATCCCAGCTTACTACAATCCATCCTGAGAAAACTATTTAGTAAAAGACTTGGGACCTGGTCTTCACTTTTGTTTTTATTTTGCCTTGCTTTTCAACTTTGCTTAATACTATTCACAATGAGAAGATTGTTCAGTAAAAACACTATTGACAGTTAAGTGGTGAAAGTGTCTTCTAGAAAATTTTTATTTTTTGCCACCAAGGGGTGGTATATGATAGGAACAGCATTTTCCTTTCCTTGATGTCCCAGGCTTCTCTGACATAGTTTCCTTTTGAGTGGGACAGTGTAAACTTCTCAGGTAGTATTCTAAAATCTAGACAGATTTGTACCGAAGACTTAGCAGCCTTGAGCTAGCAACCTGGGACTCTTGCCTTACTTCCCTGGTCATAAATTGAAGTTTTTGCTAAGCTAAGCTAATGTGTAGGATGGGAAACTACAGATCCTTCAAATTTCACCACAGGACTAGATGTCCCACACTTGTTTCCACTGACCACCATCTGACCTGTACAAATATAAAATTGGAAATCCTGTTACAAAACTCTGAACAGGTCACCAAGTCCTGAACCCCATGATTCATAAAATATTTTCTGCTATATTGATACAATGCTGTCATTTTCCATCTGCTTTCATATCCATATTGAGACTACATTGAGACTGCTGACATTTAAAGTGGATTTTTGTGGTTAAATTATGAGCCTAAGTTTCTGATTAATAGGAATGAAAGACAGCAACTGGGCAGGGGATTTAGGGTATATAAGTGAACTCTGCCCTTTGTAATTTGGTGTCTCCCACTAGGCCATTCCTGGTGGTGAGACTCCCCCTTCCTGCAGGATTGTAAAATAAAAATTTCCTGTCTCCACTTGGAGATATTTCTGCTTATTTTATTTTGGGTAAGGGTCTCTTATCCCACACACTCCCCATAGACAATCACTACACAACCCCCATGGCCCCATCTTCTCTCTCAGTTTTCCTGGTGGTTTCCTCTCCACATGAAGCCTGATTGGCCCTAGTTTCTCTCATGCAGTGTCCTGGCCACAGTCATGTGGACTCCAGACTCCTTAGATTTAGTGGTTACCTGAGACCATGAAAATCACCATATCCTGATGTCTGATTGACTAGGAACATTTCCAGATGGAGATGGGGGTCCAGAGAAGCTAGGTGCAACTGCATCCTTGTGGCATATCCTTGCTATTTTGAGGCAAAGGGATCCCTCTTCATTGCTAAATGTTTAGTCACTTGAGAATGTCCTATCATCCCAATGTTGAACTTGAACTAAGAGGGCACTAGCTTTAGAGCCATACCTATAACAAAAGGGAAATCCTATACCAAATGCATTAAGTTTTGGGGATCAGTCTAACAAAGCATGAAAAAACACTTGCACAGATTCATTTACGAAGTGTCCTTTTTTTTTTATTTATTTATTTTGGTCTTTTTGGAGGGGGGAAGACAGGGCAATTGGGGTTAAATGACTTGCCCAAGGTCACACAGTATGTTGAGTGTCTGAGGCTGGATTTGAACTCAGGTCCTTCTGACTCCAGGGGTGGTACTCTATTCACTTCACCACCTAGCTGCCCCTAAAGTGTCTTTTAAAGAAATAAAGAACAACTTAAATAGCTGGAAGAGTATTCATTGCTCATGGTTGGACCATGAAAATATAATAAAAACAATGATGACTGATGTTCATTTATAACTTTAATGCTATATTAACTAAATTATTGAAGGGACACTTCACAGAATTTGGTAAAATGATAGCAAAAAGAGATAAACAGGGAAACTTCATTAATATTGAAAGTTATAACAGACAATGAATTTATATGACACCTAAAAAAAATGCACCAGATTCTGTTAGGTAAAGAGATAACATGGGATTGAGGAAAGGTGGCTGGGTGACTGGTCCTGGAGTCAGAAGACCTGTGTTCAGATCCCGATTCTGACACTTGTTGCATGTAATTACTACTCCAGTAAACTATAAGTTCCTTGAGTTTAGGGATTTAAGTTTTTTGTCTCTTTGTCTCTAGGGTCTACAGCAGTACTTGGAAGGTAGCAGGCACTTAATAAAATTATGTTGGTTGAGTGAATGAGTAATCAATTAAAATGTTCATGATACACATACCTTCCACTCTCTTCTTTTAAATAATAAAAGCTAGCATTTATACAGTACTTTAAGTTTCATAAAATGCTTTACAAATATCTTCTTATTTTATTTTCATAAAAACCCCATGAGGGAGGTGTTATTAAGTTACAGACTTGGGGCAATGCTCCCAGTGGGAAGTTGGGGGTAAAGGAGGGTTACAAAATTAACTGTCACTTGATTGCAAAAGTTTAAGGGAATACACAGGAGACAGGCCATGAATTTTGACCAGAAAACATGCCAGGGAAATGAGAAACAGTTTGTGGGGTAGGACTGAGCAAAGAGGAAGTGAGAGAAGCAGCATCTCAGTCAGGAGCAAGGAAATATTTTTCTTCAGGGGATACTGACACAGAAAAAAAAAACCAAAAACACTTTTAAGGCCACTTACTCATTATTGACCTGAAAGTTTGGTTAAAGTAGTCAAACAGGCTAGGTATTATCTACATTCATATTTTTTATTCCCTTAAAGCTAGCAGATATGTGCTGCATGGAGCTAAACCATAAGTTCTGACTGATACAAGAAAGACAAAGTTTTTATATGTGTTAGTACAATCCCAGGACATCTGTGTCCTTCAGTTTTATGATCTCCATATGTTTAAAGAAGGAAGTTTCCTAGTTGAATAAGTTGTAAATGCAAATTGACAAGACAATTGACAAACTAATGTCAATTGGAAATTACCATCCCGGGATATCTGAGTTTCCCCCATTAGCATAGATCCCTAGGAAAGATAATAGAAGTTCCACCATTCATCTGGTCTTTGAAGTTGCTGACACAGAAAAGGGCATTTTTAGAGCAAAGCAAAGCAGTCTGATTAACTAGCTCAGGCTTTGGCTCTTATTAATGGCCAAAAATGATATTAAATAATTATCAATATTAAAAGCAGTTAAATTTAATTTGCAAGGGGTTCAGTGATGGGTTATTTTTTTAAAGGATAAAATGAAACATTCAAGTTACATGTTTTTAAAATTAAGGGCAACAGGGAATGAATTTGCATTAAAAAATACAAGAATGCAATGAATAACACTCATAGATGTATTTCCAATTCCTATAATGAACAATGGATGGAGAAAGGTAGAGATTAAAGTGGGGCAGGTATAGAGAATAAGAAAAGTGAAGAGGAAAAGATTGAGTAGAGGCAGAAGGAAGAGCTTTTTGCCTCAAAGACCTTAGGATTATAGACTTTGAGCTGGAAGCAACCTAAAGGTGATATAGTCCAATCTTTTCATTTTACAGATGAGGTCAATGAGATTCAGAGAGTTTAAGGTCATATACGTAGTAAGCAACTAGGATTCAAGGTGAGAAAGAAGTGAAAGGAAAATGAAAGACAGGAGAAGAGAATTTCATGAAGGAGAAAAGTTAGTGAAGGGGGAGAAAGAGAAGTTGTAGAAAAGAAACAAAGAGAAGGTAAGAAGAAGCCCACTTGATGTGGTTAGTGTTAGGAGTTGCTCTGGAGACCCCAAAACACTAACACGCCAGATCCTGCCAAATGCATCGGACTCAAGTCTTCTCAGCCAAAGAAAAGTAAAGTTTATTAAAAGTTCATTATAAGTGTACCATATTGGGTAGACTCTTAAGGAGCCTAAGTATCTGTGATGCTTGCATTGGGAAAGCAGGCCAGAGTAAGTCTGTCATCGAGTAAGTCTATGCTAGGTTATTCTATGGTGCTCTCACACGAATGGGGGCAAGAAGGGGTCTTATATATAGAAAGGTTGTGGAAGGACTCTAGGGGGTGTAGAGGAGGAGTTTGGGGAGGGTCTTCAGGAGGAGTTAATGAGGCCAATGAGTGATTAAGGGTGGGAAGTTGCTGGATGCAAGAGTAGATTGATATTTTGATAGGCTCAAGGGTGGGAAGTAGATGGACAATGGAGGGCTAGGCTAGTAACAGAGGTCTGGGCAGAGCCACAATGAAAAGCTTATGGCCTCTGCAAATGCCTCATCAAGTGGGAAGATTCAGTCAGAGTTCAAGGGGGTTCCTAGAGCCTGTACCTCAAAGATTCAAGAACAGCTCAAGGAGGTTCCCAGAGCCTGCACCTCATCACACTAAGCTCTTAAAGCAGTATTTTATAATGGAAGATAAAATTCACATACTGTTTTTAATAAGGTTTTTGTCACACCAAGGTAATATTTGTTATCACTGACTTGACATGCTTATTAACTCTTCAGTAGTTAACTCTTCACAGATCTTCAAGGATTTTCACTCAACCTTCCTAGGTTCCCTGGTGAGCGAAAAAATAAGTCACTCAGTGGATGGTTGTTGGGGAGGGGAATCAGAAGGTTTAGTAAAATGATTAAACAGTGGCTATAGAATAATGTTAGGTAGCATATTTCCTGCTAGTGATGATGGGGTACAGGCCTAGGCCTAGAACTTTGCACCTTTACCAAAAGAGTTTGGTTCCCATTTGTCCTGGAAAACCCCACTTTGAGATCCCCTTGGATTTCCCCATATGATCTGGTATTCCTTTGAGGCCATAAACCTTTCATTATCTCTATGCTCAAATCTCAGTACAACTACTTCCCACCCTTAATCCTATTCTCCAGGCTACTGGTCACTCACATCAAGTTCTTCCCTGGATTCGATCTCTAGTCACCCCAGGTTATTGACCACTACTATCAAGACCCTGTTTAGACACCCCCCCTCCTCCAGATATCCCAGACTACTTGGCCACCCCTAGATTCCTTCCTTAGTCTTTCTGTATATAAGATCCATCTTGTTTACATGAAAATGCTCAGATTCTGTTTAGCTGGCTAATGTAGTTAGTATTACAAAGGCTCAGATTCAATCTGACCCACTGGTATTAGTAATACAAATTTAGATTCCTTAATAGTCTACCCAATACAGTGGATCTTTAATAATAAACTTTGTTTTTCTTTTGCTGAAAGAGGGTTTGGGCTGAATTCATTCAAGTAGGATCCATTTGTCACTATTTTGGGGTCCCAACAACCCTGAACCTCAGCAGTGAGATGTAGCAATTCCTTGGGCATGTTCATGTTTGGGGGTCTTAGGGGCACACAAGACCCCAAAACATCAACACACTGGGCCCTACCAAGGGAATTTGATTCAAGCCTTCTCTCAGCCAAAGTAAAACAAAGTTTATGAAAGATTCTCCATGATGGGTAGACTTTTAAGGAGCCCCAAGTATTGGTGAAGCTTGTATTGACCAACAGGTCAGAATAATCTGACACAGAGTAAGTCTACACTAGATTAATCTCAGCACCTTCATGGAGGCAAGATGGATCTTACATAAAGAAAGATTGTGGGAGGTTTTAGGGGTGGTCTAGAGGAGGGGTTCAGGAAGAGTCTTGAGAAGGAGTCTAGGAGGATCTTGACTACTGAGGTCAGACTTCAGGAATGGGATTAAGGGTGAGAAATAGCTGAAGGCTATCTGGATATGACAGAAAATGGAGGGCTAGGTCAGTTTAAAGGTAATGGACTTGGGTATAGATATTTTGATAGGATTTTGATAGGATCAAGGGTGGGAAGCAGCTGGACAATGGAGGGCTAGGTCAGGTTAAGAATAATAGGGATGGGGTGGCTAGGTGGCTCAGTGAATAGAGCACCATAGAAAACCGGCCCTGGAGTGAGGAGAAACTGAGTTCAAATCCGGCCTCAGCCACTTGACACACTTACTAGCCATGTGACTTTGGGCAAGTCACTTAACCCCAACTGCCCTCCAAAAAGCAAAAAAAAAAAAAAAAAAAAAAAGAGTAATAGGGCCTTGGACCTAGCAACAATGAAAGGCTTATGGCCTCAGGCCTGTCAAATGGGAAGATTCAATCAGAGTTCAAGGGGTTTCCCAGAGCCTTTAACCCATCAGGCCAACCTGGCATGGCTTGGGCATTGCTCATTATTAGTTTAAATTAGTTTAAATAGTTCTTCAAAAGGGAAACTGTTGCATTCTTTGCACTGTGCTAGATGAAGATACATTTCCTGGCTCCATATTCCTAAACTCAGAAGGTTTTGGAGGGGGAAGATAGTACTGAGAAACAGTGTTCAGTTTAGAACCAGAAGATATTGATGAGGTACAGGCTCTGGAAACCCCCTTGAGCTCTCCTTGAATCCTTGAGGTACAGCCTCTGGGAATCTCTTTAAGCTTTCCTTTAATCTTCCCACATAGGGCATTTGCATGAGACCATAAGCCTTTCATTGTGGCTTGGCCCAAATCTTTGTTACTAGCTTGGCCCTCCATTATCCAGCCAGCCCCCCCCCTTGATCCTCCCAAAATATCTGTACCCAAATCTGTTATACCCTTGAACTGGCCTACCCCACCATTGTCTGTAGTCTCCAGGTAGCCTCCAGCAACTTCCCACCCTTAATCACTCATTACTGGAGTCTGACCTCATTGATTTCTCCTGAAGACCCTCCCCAAACTCCTCCACTAGCCCACCCCTAGATTCCTCCCACAACCTTTCTGTATGTAAGACCCCATCTTACCTCCATGTGGTGTGAGAATGCCACAGAATTTTCTAGCACAGACTTGCTCTGTGTTAGATGATTCTGACCCACTTGCCAATGCAAACATCACGGTGAACTTTTAATAAACATTGCCTTTCTTTGGCTGAGTTAAGACTTGAGTCGAATTCATTTGGCAGGACCAGGCGTGTGGGTATTTTGTTGGTTTTGTGCAACCCAGCCTAAACCTCATCATTTTATGAGGTCCCTCATCAGATATGACTTCTAGTCCCGTTGGTGCCAGATCCTGGGTAAATTTGGGCAAACTATGTTATCTCTGAACTGCGACTTCCTCATCTAAAAAATGTAACTCTCGTTTTCAAGATGTGAGATTTTGTTCAACCGTCAACAAATTACTTTGATATTGGGAATATTGGACTTTATTTATATTGGCATTCTGACCTATCGGTGAAACAAGAAAACAATAATTTTCAAATAGAAGGATAACTCACCGAACCTCCTGAAAAAAAGATGAATTAAGAGATGGTTTCATTATGTACCCAAAGGCAACAAAAAAATATAATTTCATGGAATATTTGGTCAATTGCCCTTGAAGTGATCGTGACAAATGTAAGCAAAAAGACCACAATAAAGACATTCAATTAATCAATCGACTAATCACCATGTTTTTTATTAAGTTCCTAAGATGTCCCAGTCCCAGCTCTGGGTATGCAAAGACAAAATTTGTAATGATTTCTGCTCTGAAGGAGTTTATAGTCTATTGGGTGGACACAACATATACACATAAAATGTATATTGAATAAACATATCAAGAACAAACACAAAGCAAACTGAAGGCAGTCAAACACAATGTAGTTAGGGAGGTTGCCATCAGGTAGAGGAACTGAAAAAGTTTACTGTGGAAGCTGGTGCTTGAATTGAGTCTTGTAGGAATTGAGGGATTCTGTGAGGTAGAAAGGAGGAGGAAGTATATTCTAAGCATGGAACACATGGAGATGGGAGATTGAGTACGATGGGTGACGAATAAGGAAAAGACCGATTTGGCTGATCTGTTGAGACTGAGAAAGGCAATAATATATAATAAAAATGGAAAGATAGTTTGGGATCAAGCTGCTAAGAGCTTTAAAAACCAACAAAGGCCTCTATGTTTGGCAGCTTATGTGCCAATATCTTTTTCAGAGACTGAAGAAGCAGAAAATTTCTAGGTAGAACTTCAAAAGAGTCTCTAACCCTGACTAAAGCAACATATACCTTGATTCCTGATGTCCACAATCAGAAGGTGAGCAGAAGAGAAAATGACAAAAAAAATCAAACAAATCCCCACACACATATTGGGAGAAACAGTAGGATTAATGAAATGAAAGAAGTCAAATACTTGCACACTGCTCAGAAACCTAATTTGTAATGAACATCTTATACATTTTGAATATTTCCCTTTAAAAGAACTAGAAGAGACTAGGCATTGTGGGGATCAGATAAAATTATGCAGCTTCTCCTGGAAATATAGCTTCCAGGGACTAAATGAAGCCATCATCAAGGAAATGGGACTGCTCAGCATACAAATACACATACATGTGTGTGTATGTATTATATATATACTACAATATGTCTATATGTATCTATTGTAGAAATTTGAATTTCCTAAATGACTGGGGCTTGGGACTGTGCAAAGCAGTTGATCAAAGAGAGCACAGGGGCTAGTAGCTGAGAATGGGCTTTAAGGGGAGAGGAGGAAAGAAAGGGAATGGTGATGATGTCTAGAGCATATAGTAGCCAGAAGCTTCATTTTCCCTAGGCAGCAGCAGTACTGATTAGACCTGGAAGGGAGCTCCAAGTGTCAGAAGTGCAGAACTCTCTCTCCATTCTATCTTCTCTGCCCCTCCCTACTCTGCCCTTTAAGAAGCCTAATCTAATAATTGTATGTAGAATGGATAAATTTAGAGAAGAGAGTAAAGGGCAGGGAGACTAGTTATAATAGTCCTAGGAAGGAGTAATGAAGACAAAGGCAGAAATATCAGGGATATTTTTATTTGTCTTTGACTTTTTTTCCTCCAGAACAACATATTATTCACATATGTTGATCTTTTAGGGTCAAAAAATAATCTTCCCCAATTTAAGACTATACATTCCATTTTAAAGTTCCTAAGCCTTTCCAAAGGGCAGTGAGGTGGCACAGTGGATAGAGTGCTGAGCCTGAAGTCAGGAAGACTCATCTGGCCTCAGACATTGACTAGCTGTGTGACCCTGGGCAAGTCATTTAAGCCTTTTTGCCTCAGTTTCCTCATTTGTAAAGTGAGCTGGAGAAAGAAACTCTAGTTTCTTTGCCAAGAAAACCAAGTGGGGTCATGAAGAGTTAAACAATTATTATCCCACAGCCACTACTTGTTCCACTAGTCCAGTTCGCCTCCTGAAAATATTGTGACGTTAGCCCCTCAGAATAGTCAAAGAAAGATAAGACATGATGTCTTCCTGCAAACAAAGCAAGAGTTTTCCCTAAAAGATCAGACAACCAAGGAGCTGAACATTTTGTCATTAGGCAACTGAGCTGAGAGAAGTGTGTCCTTTGGAAGGCAGGCAGCAAGGAAACAAGCATTTTTTTTAATACACTATATGCCCTTCACTGTGCTAAGCATGTTACAAATATTATCCCATTTGATCCTTATAATAGTTTAAGGAGGTAGGTCATGTTATTATCTTCATTTTAGACTTGAGAAAACTGAGGGTGACAGAGCTGAAGTGACTTGCTCAGGGTTAGTATCAGAGGCCAGATTTGAACTCAAGTTTTCTTGACCCCACTTCTAAAGCTTTACCAACTCTGCCACCTAGTTCCCTTTTGATTTGCCAAAACAGATAGTGGCCCTTTATTGGGTGAGGGTCTTTTCAGGAAACTCTAAGACTGACCTTAAAAGACACCATTCTACCACTGAAAGCTTGGAAAACTAGGTGGCGAATGATCCCTATTCACTAATTGATGACAAAAAAATGACATTGAAACATAAGTGTGATATGTCAGGAAAGTATGTATCAATACACACACACACACACACACACACACACACACACAATCTTAAATTTCTTTAAGATAGGCATAGGCATCAGGACCATGGAGAAAATGTTCTGCTATATTCTCCTCTGATGAATCGTCATCTAGAATAGGGTTTGGAGCCATATTTTAGTAAAGACATTGAAAAAGTGAGGAGCAAGGTTAACCAGAATGGTAGCATTTCTTAAGAGCATTTCCTATGAAGATTAATGGAAAGAACTGGATTCAGTCTGGAGAAAAGAAGACTTAAAATCATCATGTAGAAGAGGGAATAGAATTGTTCTGTTTGGCCAGAGAGGTAAGAATTAGAAGCAATGAGTGAACATTGAAAAGAGGCAAGTTTGACCTTGATATAAGGAAAACTTCCTTACAATTAGACTTATTTGAAGTGGAATAGACTGATTTGTGATGTCAGCCAAGTGATAAACATTTATTATTGGCTTACTACGTGCCAGGTACTGTGCTAATCCATTGTAAAGATACAAAAACAAAAACATGATCCCTGCTTCTAAGGAGCTCCAATTCTAAAGGGGAGACAACATTCAAATAACTTGGTATTTAAAAGAGAGAGGCCTTTGGTGGATTAGGCAGAAAGGGTCTTTTGCAGAAGATGTGTTTTAAGTTAAGTCATGAAGGAATACAGGGAAGTTAAGAGTTGGGGTGAGGAGAGAGAGCATTTCAGCCATGGGGCACAGCTTGTACAAATGTTTGGAGTGTGGATATGTAGTTTTAGGTGTGTGTGAGAAACAGCAAGTAGGTCAGTGTAGGATGATAGATAGTATGGAATTACTTGAGTTTATTGGAGGGGAATGGTGGTACAACATTGTCAGACCTGAACTCAGGGAAAATCACTTTGAAAGTTAAATGGAGAATAGATTGTAGTGGGGAAAGACTTGTGGTGGGGAAAGACTTGAGACTGATTAGAAGGACATTGGATAATTTAGATGAGAGGGATGAGGGCCTGTGAAAGGTTAGCTGTGTGAGTGAAGGGGAAATATGTGAGATGCTGTGGAGGTAAAAATAGGGTAAGAGTGAGGAGTTGGAGATGATACCAAGATTGTAAGTTTGTGTGACCAGGAGGATTGTAATAGAAATAGAGGACAGTAATAGAAAAATTGAGAAGAGGGGAAAAATTTTTTTTTTTGCTTTTTGGGAGGGGGGGAAAGCAGGGCAATCGGGGTTAAGTGACTTGCCCAAGGTGACAAGGCTAGTAAGTGTTAAGTGTCTCAGGCCGGATTTGAACTCAGGTCCTCCTGACTCCAGGGCTGGTGCTCTATTCACTGCATCACCTAGCTGCCCTGAGGGGAAAGATACTGGGCTCTGATTTGGACATCTTTAGTTTAAGATGCTTCTACTCCATTCAATTCAAGATGTCCAAAAGGCAGTTAGTGTTGCAGTATTGGAGCTCAGGAGAGAGATTAGAGCTAGATGTAGAGATCTGGGTAGGTTTACCCTTACTGGAGGTCTTCAGACAGGAGCTGAACAAATAGTTGCCAGATAATAAGTATTCAGTAGATACGATTCCTCCTTATGTATTAGGTTGTATTAAAAGCCCTCTGAGAGCCCTGGCAAGGCTGAGATTCTATGAAATTTTGATGGTGAGTTACATTTGTGGTCCTTGGTTTGGTGAAGTGGTCTAACAGACATTTGCTAATTTCTTAGTTTTCTAGGGGTGTGGTTTCTGAGTGTCAGAAAGGCTTGAGTTGTTATAGTAGTTCTGCTTTTGTGGGGAGTTAACAGCTCTATAAATTCAGAGATTCTTTATACACCTCACTTAAGATATAACTCTATTAACCTTCATCTCTCTGAGTTTTGAGACAGCAGTCACACCTCTACCATGAAATTCCTGTATTTTCTCTTCATTGGTGTCTTTGTCCTATCCCTGGCAACAGCAGGTAAGAGCCAAGATAGATGTTCTCAGACTGTTGACTATTCAGAAGATATGGAATTTGGCATGGGGGGAAGTAACTATTCTCCAGAGTATGTTTGTGATGAAGAGAGTAACTGGATGGGGATATCCATCGAATTCCTCCTGAGAAGCACAAACATGGATTTTTAGCATTGGGAGGAGACTTGGAGTTCATCTACCCTGAGGAGAAAAGGTTGTCTCTGTACTTGAGCGAGTAGGCCTACTTCCCGCTCCTCAAAGTGGACAGTGGGGGTTTGACGGGAGAAAGTGCACTGGTCACTAAAGCTATCATCTCGTCTTCTATTTTTCCTCAGGGTCATGAAAATGGCCAACGTATCTTAGGCATCACTTATCTATTACTTGGCTCATTCTGCATAATGATTGTTCTCAAACTTCTCTTTCTTTAACACACTCTCACAGAACCTCCCATCCCTACCCTATCTGTTAACTTTTGTAAATAATCTAATTGAATTTCACTCAGAATCCTGAAACTCCCTAATGTGAACTTGATCATTTAAAGTGATTTGACTTTTATGTTGAAGTCAGAATCATGGACAAATCAGTCTATTGCTCTGAGCTTCAGTTTCTTCCTCTATAAAAGGGGGATAATATTACTTGTAGCACCTGTCCTCCAGGGTGGTTAAGAGAATCAAATGATGTGTTTCTTAGACTTAAAGGACAGTATAAATGTCAGTTATTATCAGTATTGATCCTTTTGCTGAAAAACTTGCAATGTATGCCTGGGTAAAGTCATTTTCCTTTTTCTGAGCCTTTGTTTCCTTATTTGTTAAATGGGGACGTTGGACTGGATTATCTGTAAGGGTCCCCTCAGTTTTAACAGTTTATGATCATAACTGAATAAAAATATGTGTTGGAAAAGATAGCTGCTTTACCAAAAACAGAGGAGATTCAGTGGGTGGATGTGGCATGTTACAATGAAAAGAACATTGGACTCCAAATCAGAGGACCCTGGGTATAAATCCCATCTCTCCTATTTGCCAGCTATGTGTCTTTAGCCAAGTTGTGGCTTCTCTCTGGGCCTCATTTACCTAATTAGTAAAATAAAGGTTTTGGACTAGATCTCCAAGGTCTCTTCTAGCTTAAAATGATGAAGACATAGGGTCATAGATGTGCAGCTAGAATGCCATCTAGTCTAAACCTGCCATTTGAAAGAGGAGAAAACTGAGACACACAGAAGTTCAGCGACTGACCCAAGGTAGAAATTTTCACAGGGGTGGAATTTGAACCCATATCCTCTAATTCCAGAAAAGATTAATGGGACTCTTCCATGAATATAAATTAAGTGGGGGAAAGGGCTAGCTCAGGACAAAATTTAAGCAAGTCATGTTTGTCTTGACTCTGTTCCACCCCTATTAAGCCTTCCCATCATCCAGTGCTTTCATTATCTTCCATTATGGAACCTGATCTCCAGACTGACTTCTAACATGCTCAGGCTGTGGGGTGGCTTTTGAATCCAACAGCTTCCAATGTCTCATTCCTCATTTTACATATGAGAAACTGAGGCCCTGAGAAATGAAATTAACTATCCAAGATCACACAATCAGTAAGTGGTAGAGTTGAGTTTTCATTCCAGGTCTTCTGATTCCAAACCTAATGTATTCAGTCCATCTACTTAACCTATACAATGTTTCCATTCTATAATACCTAGAGTAAAAGAGAGTATGGAATGTGGTCTGTGTGTGTGTGTGTGTGCGTGTGTGTGTGTGTATGTGAGACAGACACAGAGACAAAGACAGAGAGAGGCAGACAGAGAGAGACAGAGAGAGACAGAGAGAGAGAGAGAGAGAGAGAGAGAGGGAAAGTGTATGGGGGGAGTGTAAGGAGGAGTCTTGTTAAGATAGGAGGAGGGGAAAGAAAGAAAAAGAACACTCCACTCTATGCACTGTATCACTTGTCTCCTAGTGGATATTTTACAACTGTAGAAAAAAGAGACAGATTCTAGTAACCAAGCTGGAAAGGCAAATTTATTATTTTAGTAAGCCTTTCTGGGGCTTACTTATTTTTGACTCACAACTCTCAAATCCTAACAAGAAAATGAGTTTAGCATTCTCTGAGCTAAAGATAATATATGCCTCTATACTGTAGGTTACACTGGAATCCCAAGAAGACCTGTGTATTCCTGTAGCGTATGCCCTCCTGCAACCTGTCGGTTGAAATCATTACCATGCAAAAAAGCAATTGATGGTATCTGTCCTAATGGCATGCAGTGCTGTGTGACTGGTTCATCTCAAAAAGGATGCTGAAGAGCCACATCTCTGCATGGAGCTTCACCAGGTGCAAGCAAGAATGTTACTGCCCTGAATAAAAAAACACAGACCTTTTCTGAGTCCCATTTCTACTTTCTGAGGGGTCAGGGTGGTAGAAAGGAGGAAGAGGGTTATGGGGCATAAAATAGAAGTATATTGAAAAATACAAGGAGTGGAGGGGAGTAGGTATCACTTTAACTACACTTTCATCTACATTGGTCAAAAGAAGGCAACACACACACACAAACATGCACGCATGCAGAGTTTGGCATTGGAATACATTCAACTGAACAGGGACAAAGAAGAGAGCAGGAAGAGGGGAAAGGTGAGCATATAAGCATATAAGGCAGATTCAGAGAAGAATTAATCATAAGCAAAACAAACCCTAAGCTTGTAGAGGAGGCCACAAAGAAAAAAATAAATAGTAAGAATCTGTAATAAAAAGGAGGAAGAAAGTAAAGAGAATGAAAATGATAAGACAATAAGATGGAGGGAAATAGATAATTAACTATCCTAACTGAGAATGAAAATGAGATGGACTCACCCATAAGTGGAAGAAGATAGCAAAATGGATTCCAAAATAAAATCTAACAATATAATCTTTACAAGAATTACATCTGAAACATGATTTACACTAAATTAAAATAAAAGATTAAAGCAAAATTTATTATGCCTCAACTGGACACAAAAAAAGCAGATACAGCAATTATAATTTTAGGTAATGGCAAAAATATACTTAAAAGAGAAAAAGGAAAAAGGAATCTTAATGAAAGATACCATATGCAAATAGGCATTAAGTAGCATAACATCCAAATATTATAGGAAAAGCTAGATGAAAATAAAGGAAAAATAGACAAAATTAAAATGGTAGGGAGTAGTTTGTTCCCAAACCTCCCAGGAATTAATATAGCAAAAACATAAACTTAATGATTTTATTAACAAAAATACACAAACAAATTATATGATTATACCAATTGATGTAGAAAAAACTTTTGACAAAACCCAATACACATTTTCGTTAAAAAAATACTAGAAAACATAAGAATAAATAGGCTTTTTCTTAACATGATCAATAGTATAAAGGTCTCACTTCCAAGATATATAAGGAAGTGATTCAAATTTATGAGAATCAGAATCATTCCCCAAATGATAAATGAAGAAACTCTGGCTATCTGTAGAAATATTTTTTAAAAATGCTCCAAATCACTAATAATTAGAGAAATTTAAATTAAAGCAATTTTGATTGACAAAGACAATTTTAAAAAATGACAAAGGTTAGAGGAGCTGTTGGAAAACAGATACCTTGAAGTACTGTTGGTGGAACTATGAATATAATTTAACCATTCTGCAAAACTATTTGGAATTATGCATAAAAAAATCACTAAATAGTTCATCTCCTTTGATCTAGCTATGGTCTTGTTAGACCTGTAGCATCAAAAAGACCAAACGAAGAAAATGTTCCTCATGCACTAAAATATTTATAACAGTTCTTTTCTGTAGTGGCAAAAAGTGGAAACTAAGGGGATGCCCATCAGCTGGGGAATGACTGAATAAAATGTGATATATGAACATAATGTAATACTATTGTCTTATAAGAGAAACTCCTCCAAATACCTGCAAAAAATGACTCTAAACAAATTCTAGAGCTGCAGAACCTGCAAAATGATGGAATGAAACAAATCTCCAGTCCAAGACAGCCTAGAATGTTGACAGGAAGTTTCTATTACACTGAGCTGGAAGCGGAGTGCAGTACAACCTGGGCCATGCCACAGGCCTCAAGGGACTGAATCACTGGCAGTAGTAGTGGTTTCCAGACCTTTTGGCCCACAAATGCCAAAGACAGCATAGAAGGTCAGTGGGAAAACTCTGTGAGACTTGGGTGAGAGGGGAGTGTGGTCTGGCACCATCCCTGGAGTGACAGAGGTGGCAGTGGCTGCTGCAGCAGCAATAGCAGCATCAGCATCAGCAGCAGGGGCTGCTTCCAGAGCTCCAGGCCCACAGATGGTGGGGGGGGCGGGGCGGCGCACCAAGCGGCTGAGCAGAGGGCAATTGCAGGGATCTCTTTGCTGGTGCTGAGGCAGGATTCTCTTGCTTTGCCCTGCTTGGATCTGGGTCAAAGTCCTGGGTGGCAATCCTAGGGTGAGGAGGAGCACTGGTGTGGCAGAGTTTGTGGTGTCTATGGAGAGGGAATACTCCTCACAGTTCCAAGGCAGAAAAGAGTGTTTGTGGTCACTTACAGACCAGATCACAGGCCAGGAAAAGAGTAAACACCTCTCCTTTGATCAAGAACTAAAGAAACAGATTATTTCAAAGAGACATGAAGGACTTATATGAATTGATGCAAAGTGAAGTGAGCAAAACCAGAAGAATAATTTATATCATAGAATTAATATTATAAAAATGAATACTTTCTAAAAACTTCCAAACTGATCAACCATGATTCCAGACAATTCATAAAGCAGATTGCTGCCTACCTCATGATGGAGAGATTGTTGGACTAATATACAAAATAAGAAATGTCTTTTTAGACAAAGGGATAAGTTTTGCTTCACTGCTTATGGGATAAAGGTTTCTTTCTTTCATTTAATATGACATATCGTTGCCTCTATTTTGTGTGTGTGTGTGTGTGTGTGTGCGCGCGCACGTGTGCATGTGTGTATTCAGTTGCGACATGATTCTTGCTCTAATCCCTTGTTTAAACTCTGTGTAAGTCTTATGTTTTAAATGTGTTTCTTGTGAATATCATATTGTTGGATTCCTTTCTTTTCCCTTCCTTGAACATTGGTCCCCAAACTTGTTTTTTAAGTGCTGATGTGTTTGGCTAAATATTATAAGAGGACAAGTAATGAAATTAGGGTAGAAATAGCTAAACCAGAGGTGGTAATATTTTTTTAAATTATATATTAACTAATAGTTTATTTTATTTTTAAAATTAATGCAGTTTGATTTTTATACTACATTGCTTTCCCATTGAGGCCATTCACAAAGAGATCCCTTTTCTTCTCTCATTCTCATGTCACAGCACCTAGATGCCTTCTACAACTGTTTCTTCCTTCATACTTGTTTCACATGAAACCCTTCTTAGCAAAGCAAACCTCTCTATATGCACAAACGATCCCATATCATCCCATCTTCTCCAACAAATTGCCCCCTCTGTCATCCCCATTCTTTGATTAATCTTCAACCTCCCCTTGTCTATTGACTGTTTTCCTACTGCTACAAATATGCCCATGTCTTGACTCTCTTAAAAAATAAAAAAAAACACAAAAAAACCTTCCTTTCTCGTGATCCATTGATCTCCATGAGCTATCATCATGTATGTCTCCTCCTTTTTGTGCCTGAACTCCTTGAGAAGGCCATCTATAATAGTTGCCTCTATTTTCTTTCTTCTTACCCTCTTCTTAACTCTTTGCAGTCTGACTTTTGACCTCATCATTCAATTGAAAATGCTCTCTCCGAAGTCGCTAATAGCCTTTTCTCAATCCTTATGCTTGACCTCCCTAAGGTCTCACATCTCAAACCTGATGTCTCATAGATATCTTCAGCTCAACATGTCTAAAACTGAACATTATCTTTTCCCTTAAATTCTTCCCTCTTCCTAAATTTCCTTTTTACTGTTAAAGGTACCGCCAGTCACCCAGGCTCACAACCTAAGTGTCATTCTCTACTCCTCACTCTTTTCACTCCCAATATCCAATTATTTGTCATGTCTTGTCAGTTTACCTTTCTTTATATCTGTAATATACATTCTCTTCTCTCCTCTGATACTCCCAGCACCCTGGTGGAAGCCTTCATCTCTTCATACCTGCACTATTGCAAAATCCAGCTGGTGGGTATGCCTGCCTTAAGTTTCTCCCCACTCCAATCCATCTTTCACTCAATTTCCAAACTGATCTTCCTAAAGTGCAGGTTTCAACACATCACTCCTCCCATCTCACCTTTCAATAAATTCAGTAGTTCCCTATTATGTCCAGAATCTAACAAAACCCTCCCTTTGATTTTTAAAACTTTTTATACCCTGACCCTTTCCTACCTTTCTAGTCTTCTTACACTTTATTTCCTTCCTTGTAATCTTGGATCCAGTGACAGTAGCCTTCTTGTTCTTCATACACGAAACTCCATTTCTCAATCCTAATTCTGATGCTATTAGATGCAGGATCAAATACAAAATCCTTTGTTCTTGCTGTGTTTCTTGCACATGACACCCCAACCCCAGACTGAACACTTTCACTGATTGCTCTCCCATCCTTGGAACTCTTTCCTTCCTGATCTCTGCCTCCTGGTTTCCATGGCTTCCTTCAAATCCCAGGCCAAGTCTGAGATTTTACAAGAAGTCATTCACAGTCCTGTTGAATCTTAGAGCCTTCCTTCTTTTGATTATCTGCATTTTTTTTTATGTGTAACTTGTTTGCTGGTGGGTAAATTTGTGCCACTGAGTCACTGCAGAGTAGTTATATACATAGTTGCTTGTATGCTCTCTCCTATTAGACTATAAGCATCTTGAGAGCAGGATTTGTTTTTGCCTTTCTTTTTATCCCCATCCCTTAAAACAGTGACTGGCCCTTCATAAATGCTGTTGACTATTGATTGATTATTTTGTGTTTAATTTGTATGTGTTTACATGTGAATATTTTGTTCCCCTGATAGAATGTGGATTCCTTGAAGGCAGGAACTGTTTCATTTTGTCTTTGCATCTGAATTGCCTAGCAAAATGTCTGCTATGTAGCAGATACTTCATAAAATACTTGTTGGTTGGATTTGTTGATTCTTGTTTACAAAGTAGTTCTGCAGCCATCACAGAATCTACTGTTTTTCATCAATTCATATCTAACAGTAATAATTCTCATTTCTGTTGTGCTTTCAGGTTCATAAATCATGATCCTCACATCAACTGTGCTAATGCAAATATAATCTTCATTTTACAGAGGTAGAAACTGAGACTTAAGGAGGGAAGTAATTTGCTTAAGGATGCATAACTCGAAAGCTTCAAAGTCATTCAATGCCTTATTACTACATTTATTGCACATATGTCACTCTGTGAAGTTGGCCCCTCTTTGAGCTACACTAAATCAAGATGGATCAACACAAACCCTATGCCCTCCTTCTCCCTCTCCCCACACCATACACAGAGTGGGGGAAAAAAAGACAAAAAACCCCCCCAACTTGTTGAGAAATTGTCAAGAGGTGTCCCTAGTACAGATGTGAAGCCCCCAAAGGACAAAGGGCCTATTCCAGAGCCCCCACAGTTTAAGCTGCATTCTCTCATGTTTTCTAAGGTGGGAATTGTGCCAGATGCTCTGATGTCTTGAGGCTTGGCCTAATCTCATATGCAGAGGTTTTGTTTTTGCCTTTCTTCACATTCCTGGCACTTAACACACTTCTTGGTATGTGTTTATTAAATGATTAATAAATGCTTATTGACTGACTATAACATTCTTTAAGTGAACTTGGGCAAATTATTTAATATCTCTAGGTGTCCATTTCCTCATCAGTTAAGTGAGGGGTTGTTTCACTATACATCCCTTTCAACTCTAAAATTCTGTGATTCCTATTATTACCTTTCACTTAGACAATTGCAACAGATTGCCAACTGGTTTTCCTTCCTCCAATCTCTTCTTTCTCTGATCCATTCTTTACCTCTCCTGCTAGATCAACCTTTCAAATGCTCACATTTGACTATGCCACACTCCTGCTCAAAACCCTTCCATTGCTCTCCTTTGTGTTAGATAAAGACTAAATTTCTTAGCCCAACATTCAAGGCTCTTTATAATTTGGTTCTAACATTGCTTTCCTGTCTTATTTCACGTTATTTGTATATTACAGTACAGATCCTATTAAACTGTTCATGAAACTGAGCTGTTTCTCCATCAGCATGTATTGTTCATTGTGGACTTTCCCACCTCTGTGAATTTGCTGATCTCATTCCCCACCTGTGGATTGTTTTCTTGCCTCTCTACCTCATCTTTGCCTATTTAAAATCTATGTATTCTTTGTGGCCCAGATCAGCAGCTATACTTCCAGAAAGATTCTTCCAATCAGAGGTACCCTCTCTCTCCTCAGAATTTTTCTTGTGCTTTGCTTACATTTCTTCTATGTACTTGCCATATTCTGATCTGTGCTCACAATTTTTTATGTTCATGCCTTATGAACTCCTAGAAGGGAAGGACTAGATATGAGAGGCAGCATGATATGGTGCAAAGAGAACCAGATTTGATATCGGAGAATTGAGTTTAAATCCCACTGTGGTCACTAACTACCTATGTGACCTTCACCTTTATGAACCTCAGTTTCCTCATCTGTAAAATGAGGGGGTTGAACCAGCTGGCTTCTAAAGTCTCATTGCAGCTTTAAATCTATCATACTTTTTTGCCCAGTTTATATTAGGTGCTTGGTGAATGCTCAATTAATAAAATGATGCACAACCATGAGCCTGGAGATCTCCCATCTCTGAAAATCCCTGTCTTTGTATTTGTTGGAGACAATGTAGAGGTTTAGGTCCTGTAGACTTCCCATTTCCAGTGGGAGGGGTAATTATTTCCAGGAAGGACTGCTTGGTGAAGAGGTCAGAAAAAGTAGGAAATATTTCAGACCTAAGAAAGGGGCCTTAAGGGATTCTGATTCTAGCCCAGGACCCCAATGACCTCAATCACTTTGATAGATTTAAGGCATATACCTAAGGGCACAACTCCTTTCCTTATCTGACTTTGTTCCTTTAGAGATGTCGTGCTGAGTTAATCCTAAATTGTAGTTTAATCCTTCACCAACCTCCAAACAACAAAAACTGGTTTTTCCTGAAAGTCAGGAACATTGGCCCTTGGGCCTGCATATGATCTAATAAAGTCACAGGTGCTGCCTTTCCTTTACAGAGGAGGTATGAAATAATGAATATCTAGCTCTTCCATGTAGATGGGATTACCAGAAATGTGACAACTTTCAATAAAGATTATGTCTGATCCCCGTTTCCTTTCTTTATCTCAGCTTTTTCATTTGTGAAATGGGTGGTGATGGTTTATATTCAACAGTCTGTACTAGGTTTTGATTTTGCCATTTATATGTAGCCTGGGACTTCTCTGAGCACATCCAGTTCTAACATGGAATTGACCTTGAGGAGCCTTTAAACATGCCCACCATGTCCAATATGGAGCCCACTGAGTTCCCTACTTCTGAGTTGGGGTTATCCTACTTTGATTGGCAGAAGAATTTGAACAATCAGGCATACTGGCATGAAAACTCTGAGAAGCCAAGGTGCCTGGGACTCCAGTCTGAGGTTGATTTTAGATTTGAAGCTGGGACTATGCTGTGTGGGGACAGGGCAAAGCTCTGAGCCCAATCCCCATCTCTTCCCCAGAAAGTGAGCTGATACAAAGGGGGAGGAGGCTTATGCCTCTCTTTATGGGAGAATGTCAGGTTTCTTCAGTGACCCCACTGACCCCCAAGTTACTTATTGCTGCTTTGCAGTCCTTTCAGCTGTGTCTGACTCTGAGTGACACCATTTGGGTTTTTCTCGGCAAAGATACTGGAGTGGATTGCCATTTCCTTCTCCAGGTCATTTTACAGATGAAGAAGCTGAGGCAAACAGGGTCCAGGGTCACACAGCTAGTGAGTATCTGAGACCACATTGGAACTCAGGGAGATGACTCCTCCTAACTTCAGGCCTGGCACTCTCTCCACTGTGTCACCTAGCTGCCCGAACAACAACAACAGCAACAGCAACAGAAACAACAACTCCCACAGTGACATCACTAAGCCCCAATTTACATGGGTGTCTGAATCCAGGCCATGGTAGTTCCCATGACTAGGGCCCTGGGAATGGAGATTAGGGCTAGGAGCTTGGTAGTAGGAGCTGGGAGGCTCAAAAGGGAGGCACAGCCATAGATGATATTGTGGTGGATTGCTCTCCCTACCAGGGCTAGGTCATCCAGAACATACTGCTGGAGGTGGGAAGAGGAGCTTTGAGTCGTGTTATTTGTTTTACTGTTTGGGCATTTCCTCAATAGAGGTTGGCTTGTGTAAAAAAAACCCATCAGCACCAAAATCGATTTGTTAGGATTCTACCAATTTTCAAAGGAAACACTGAGACTTACGAACCACTCACTACAGATCTTTTGTTGTTTTGGTCCCTACCTCTGATCTGAATGATACACAGAATTATAAGGAGGGAAAATCTCTCTAGCAAAGTTAGTGACTGTTCTATACCTTTTAGGATTAGAGAGTTGCCTGATAGGTTAACTGATTGCCCAGTTACAAAGTCAGTACGTGTGTGTGTGTGTGTGTGTGTGTATTGGTGGGAGTGCACACCTGTTATGTATCTTGCAAATGTGATGTCTCTATTTTGTGGGGATTATGTTGTACTTAAGAGATGTTAATGCTAATTCAGATGTAAGTTGCCTATGGAATGGGCATGAAAGGTCTTGAGGCTGAATGTTATGGGAATCTGAAGATTTTCTCTGCCCCTAGGCCCTTTGATAGGCT
>CM053585.1:141814043-141841516 GCA_028646515.1 Pseudochirops corinnae
GAGGCTGAATGTTATGGGAATCTGAAGATTTTCTCTGCCCCTAGGCCCTTTGATAGGCTGAAGTGACTCTGAGAACCTTCCCTGATTTGAAAATACACTCTGCCCCTAATAGGCTGAATGTAGTCACATGGAGCCTGTGGTGGGAGGCTTGTTTTTCAGGAATGCCCACATCTTATTACTTTGGATTGGGCAGTGGGTCAAGAGGGTTGTGACAGTCTCTGATCCAGGAGAAGGCTATATATACTCTGATGTGAGTTTTTGCTTTGGGGCTCACTTTGGAAAGAGTTGTGCGATTTGGCCAGAAGAGACTCTGGACAGCCGTTGAGCCCCCTGGCTTTGAAAACCCAGATGTTGATGCTTCCCTTTCTGGTAACTAACTAGGTATGGATGTAATGGTCAGACCACTGGAAGCCTGTCTGCTAATCTGTTTCTTTGTCTGCTTGTAACTTCTGTTTGTATTCTCTGAAGTTCAGGGTGTTCACTTTTTCCCTTGAACTAGGTAAATGATATAAATTTGATTTATTAAAGTCAGATTGTTAACCCATTTTGAATTGCTTTCCTTTAGAAAAGCAAATCTAAGAACCTGTGCTAGGAGCCATCCTGGGTATGCTAGGGTGCTTGCTGATACAATTCCCCAACTTTCCATCATAATTTCTGATGATCCATCTTTATGTTTTCCATTTATATAAAATCAGCTGATCACCATCATGATACCACTAACTCTATATAAAACATTTATTTAACAGGAAGATAAAAGCAAGAATCAGCAATATATCACAGTTATTCATACAAAATAAATGCATGAAAAATCAATATATCACAGTTTACACATAAACCTTGGTCATACTCTCCCACAAAGCAACAAGAGATCCAGGGGGGGTACAACTGAAGACAGTTCATGTGCATAGGTAACTCATAACTCTGAACTAGAAGCTTTGATATCCTTGGTCCCTTCATGAACAATCTGAACCACACAAAGATTCAATTCTGCTAACTACTTCACTTCTGGTCTTCTCTATTCTTCTGCTACTAAAATACACTCTTCTCATAAAACAGATAAAACTGAGAGGGCAGAGACAAAAGCGTTTAATTCATCATCACTCTCCTTTTAAAATGGCATTGAAGAAGTATTATACTATTATAATGACAAATACCTTTCTTTAGCCAGAGAACTGCAAAATTCCTTAGAACAGTTATCTAGGCAATTAAGACAAACCTGGATACCTGCTTTTTCAACAGGACTGCCTTTTTCAATCAGTTAGCCTAATCTTATGAAAGGAGCAATCAGAACTCTTTCCCCTGCTTTTCCCTCTCAAAACAGAAGGGGGCATCTGAGAGCAACCAACCACCTCGGAGAAGTTTTACACTCTTTCAAACTCTAGATGGTGCTAAAGGACAATAAGCAAAATTCAGATTCCTTACAACGTGCTTCAGTTTTCAAGCAGCCAACTAGCAGTTCTCAGCTATGCAGCTGAGCCGCTGAAACCTGCTAGCATCGTTTTAACTCCTGTTGCCTTCTTAACTGCTCCTGATGTTTCCTCTCTTAAGTGCTAGGTACTTCACTGCCTCATTAGCTCAAATTACAGCATCCTCCTCAGTGACTCTTATTTTGTTTAATAAATACAACTCATAAAACCTTTAATAAACACAACTCATATTTAAGCCATCAGTCCTTATTTAACCACCTCATAGTCTACAAACAATTCTTTGATTTACAACTTTGAGATCTTACTCTCAGAACCTAAAAAGATGTAAATTTTGCGTGCAAATGAACAGAGAGACCACAATTCCCTACAGCCTCTGAATTTCTCTGTCCTCAGACACATTCTCTCAGCTCTCTTTCTGGTCTTCCAAGTAGTCTGTCTCTCTTCACATTTGTACCTCTTGCCCAGTTACAAAGTCAGTAGGATGTGTGTGTGTGTGTTTTCACATTTTTGCTCCAAAAACTGTATTTTTTCATACTTGAATTTCTTAAATGTTTTTCTTAAATTTCCTTTCCTTCTCCCCCCTTTTGCAACTAGACTGTTCATACAAGGAAGGGGTAGTGCAATACATCCTTACAAGCTGATTTAGTTCTTGTTTTATGCAGAAGCTCATTTTATGCCCTCAAAGTTTATTTTCTTCCGTTTTCAACAACCAAACTGCTTCATGCAAAAGAAGTAACACCTTACATTTATAATGTAGCCAGAAAACCATAATATCCATTCCTTCTCAGAAAAAAAGAATTCCTTCTCTTTTCTGTGTTTCCTTACCTGCAAAATTAGGGGAGAAGGAGTTATACTTAATGGTCTCTAAGTTCACTTCCTGCTCTGACATTCAAAAGATCTGAGATGGTTTACCACTGGCTGTTGTCTACACTGAGGGAAGTTGTACTGCTGATAGTCGTTCTAGATATTACTGCTTCAACTAACCACTTGGGACTACTATGTTTTATAGATACTTGCAAGGAGATCCTACTACTGTTGCTACTTACTAAAGGTTTTATGCTTTAGTATTACAAAGTGATTTTTAAACAATTGTGCATCTTTTAAAAAATCAATATTCTACTGGTGGTGTCATATGACTTCAAGTGAGAGAACATAATGGTCTCTGAAGAACTAAAAATGAGTACCATCAAGAAGGTACTTGGAAGCAATCAGCAGGCTGCAGCAATTAACAAATAAGGAATTATGAAGGAGAACTGCAGTAAACATTCTGTTAAAGAAATTTTATGAGTAAAAAAAGAAGATGGATTAAGAATAATAATGAATAGATCATGTGTACTGAATCTACCTGTCATGGCTCCTAGCCCTTTAGGTGAACTCCCTCTGGGAAACTTTGGGGAGTGTATGAATAAAGATGCCACAGGATAGGCAGGCATGACTGGTTGCAGTTTGTATTCACAGAGAGAATACTAATATTGATAAGATTACAGACTCATTTGACTATCTGTGAGCATCACTTTTGATAATGACATCAATTTGTGTTCAAAGAGAGCTAGGCTTCCCTAGTCAAGCAGTTTCACTTGGACTTACTATACTTACTATACAAGGGGAGTATAGCACAGAGGAGACTTGAGCAGTATTGGAAGTGCTACCATATTCCCCTGCAATGGCCAATAGTAGACACTGTATAGCAGAGTTGCTTGCTACCTCTTCTGCCATCCAGGGGTGTCCTCTATCAGATTTCTCAGATCCTGATTATGTGCAGGAATAGTTAAATTGCACTCCCTTCCTCAATGGATTCATACCCAGTCCCTCCTTTTAATTTCTATCGCCATGATCTTCATTCTATTACTTTCATATCCTGCACAAAAATAAGAGAAGTTCTCTATTGCTTTTGGTATTTGAGTTCAAATCCAGCGACAGGTTCATATTTGCTTTGTGACCCTGGAAAAGTCACTTAAACCTGTTTGACTCATTTTCCTCATCTGTAAAATGAGCTCGAGAAGGAAATGGCAAATCACTTCAGTATCCTTGTCAAGAAAATCTCAAATGTGGTCACAGATAATGATATTAAAACAAAGAGTGTTCATGACTGAAAAGTGACTGAGCAACAACATTGCCTTCAGGATTGGAGTAGTAAATTGATTTGTGATTTCAGTGCCGCCAGTAACTCTGTTGAGGAGATTATCTTTACCAAAGCGCTTTTGTACTCTCTCTGCAAATTATGGTCTTAGAGACTTTTCTGAGACATCAAGAGGTTAAGTGACTTGCCCAAAGACACACAGACAGTATGTGTCAGAAATAGGACTGGAACTCGGATCTATCTGTCTCTAAGGTTAGTTTCTATTCACTCTACCATTCTACTTCTAGGCCTTTTGCCTTTATCCTAAAGACAAAAACCCCATTAGTGTGGCATTTTAAGGCACTCCCCAATATTGTTGTAGTTTTCCAGTCTGATTTCATACTACCTGCTTTCGGACACTAAATAGTAGCTAAATTAATCTAGTGCTTAATCATCTTCAGTGAAACATTGTGCATCTGCAACAGGTTGCCCTCCCATTCCTGGAATGCACTACTTCTTTATCTCAGAATACTTTTCTTCCTTCCAGGTTCAATTCAGGTGTCACCTTCCATGGGAAGCCTTCCTTGATCTCCCTAGTAATTAGTACTTTCTTCCTCCTCATTTGATCTTGCATCATACTTGGTTGTGTATGTGTTGAAACAGAGCATGGGAGCTGGAATCAGGAAGACCAGAATTGGAGTCTTGCTGCAGACACTGGCTATGTGATCTTAACCCTGAATCCTTCAGTTTCCTCATCTGCAAAATGGGAATAATAATGACAACTACTAAAGTGCTTTGCAAATCTTAAAGCTTTATATGAGTGATAGTTATTTTTATTATTAACATTAATAACAATGATTATCATCATCCGGCTTCTTGAAGGTACAGACCCCTTTAGCTTTGTCCCTAGCACACAGTAAATGAATACTTTCTAAACCTGTGTTGACCTGAATTCTTGCCTTGTCATCTTCTCTGCGCTGTAATGATAGCCTCTTTTCTGTTTGTTACCTACAGAAAGAAAGCAGACAGGAAAATACCCCCTTACAGCATAGGAAAAAGGAAGTAGTTACCACTGGGCCTAGAAGAAGGAATCACGCAAACTGGAATTGTAATGACATGCAGGATATATATATATATATATACATACACACACACACACACCTATATACACATACATATACACACACATATATAACATTAATTTCAGTAAGAAGAGATTGCTAGTAATTGTAATTAGAATGGTCCCTGGAATTCTGTACTGTTGACACAAGAGCATATCATTTGGGCAACACTGGAAATAGTTTAGAGTCAGAGATTTCAATACATGAATGATTTTGTGGAGAATTCCCACAGCCTAACTCTACCGTGTGAGTTTTTATTTCTTCTTTAGAGGTTGGTTGGTTCGGTCTGTATTTCAGGGATGAACCTTGTATTGTGTGTCCCTGGGATAATAGTATTCTGAGTCATTCTAGTGGTCTTAATAATAACTGAGAGGGAGCTAGTAGCTCAGTGGATAGACCACTGGGCCTAGACTCAGAAAGACCCATGTTCACTTTCAGCCTCAGATATTTCCTAGCTGTGTGACTCTGGGAAAATCACTTAGCCTCTAATTGCTTGGCAAAAGGATCCACTGGATCCACTGGAGGAGATGGCAAACAACTCCTGTATCTTTGTCAAGAAAACCCCGTGGCCTGTTATGGTCCTTGGGGTCATAAAAAGGCAGACACGGCTGAATGACCGAACAAGAACAAAACAAATAGCTTGCATTTATGTAGAGATTCCCATGTACCAGGCACTATGCTAAGCACTTTACAGTTAGTATCTCTGTTGATCCTCACAACAACCCTGGAATGTAGGTACCATTATTAACCCATTTTCCAGATGAGGAAACAGGAAAACATTGGTTAAGTGACTTTCCCCAGGGTGACATAGCTAAAAAGTGTCTGAGGCCAAATTTGAACTCAAGCCTTCCTGACTGCACATCCAGTGCTCTACCCATTACAGCACCTAGCTGCTTGTAAATTGGTTTTACCTGTTAAGAGAGATTCTATATAGATACACTGAGGTGGTGCGGTGGATAAAGAACTGGTCCTGGAGTCAGGAGGTCCCCCGAATTCAAATCTAGTGCCAGATATTTACTAACTGCATGACCCAAAACATTTAATCTCTGTTTGCTTCAGTTTCCTCAAATGCAAAATGGAGATAATAGTGGCAGGATTGCTGAGAGGACCAAATGAACTATTTATAAAGCGCTTTGCACAGTGCCCGGCACACAGAAGGCACCACATAATTGTTTATTCCCTTCCCCTGCCCCACCAGAAGGGGCTGAATGGAGACTTGGGCACCAGTATCATTGGGGACAAGCCCACGTGGATAAGGAGTTTTCCCAGTCTAGGAGATTAGTGCCTCTAATTGGAGGGAGAACCAGCAAGTAGGAGATTCTTTGATAGTTCATTGATCCTTCTGAGAGTCAGGAAGAGGGAGTAAGTTAATTGGGAAGATGAGATTCTTGGTCTTCAGTTTCATAAAATCATAGAACTCTAGAAGCACAAAAGAACACAACACTTTTATTTTATAGATGCATAAAGGCTCTAAAAATTCAAGAGATATGCTCATGGTCACTAACTAGTAAATATTGGGGTCAGAAATCGAACCCAGAGCTTCTATTCCAAGCACAATGCACTTTTATTATACAAAACTGACACTCTTTAAAAAAATTAATTTATGTGATAAAAGAAATATTTCCATAATACAGTACAATATAAAAGATGATTGCATATGAAATTGTAAATCAACTGTGCAACTTGGTATTCCTTTCAAACATACAACAAAATTTTCACATAAATTTTTTTTCTCTTCTTTCCCCCAACAGTGGTGTGTGTGTGTGTGTGTGTGTGTGTGTGTGTGTGTGTGTGTGTGTAAAATCACTCTATACATACTTCTATTTATCAGTCCCTTCTCTGTATGAAGGTAGCATCTTTCTTCATATGTCCTTTATAGTTGATTTGGGTATGCATAATAGTCAAAATAACTTGTTTGCTCAAAGTCATTCTTAAAACGATATTCTTGTTTCTGTATGCAATGTTCTCTTGATTCTGCTCATTTTGCTCTTCATTATTTTGTACAAGTCTTTCCATATTTTTCTAAGATCACTGAGCTCATCATCTCTTATAACATCATTTCTTCAAGCATTCCATTACAATCAACAACTTGTTCAGCCAAGATACTCCTAATCTTTAGGCATCCCCAAGCAGATTCATCTTTGTTGATGCAAACTCTGTCACAATACATACTGGACAGTGTGTCAGATTGCAAGGAAGAAGGCCTATTTTCTAGTTCTGCTTTTGCCAGTGAATAGAAATATTAGGCATTTGGTTTCCTTGCCCTCACATCAGTCTTGATTTCCTCATCTATGAAATGAGGGATAGAAGAATTTAGACTAAAGATTTCTGAGATTCCTTCCAGCTCTATTATTTTATGGTTCATTGCTACTTCTGATTTTTTCTTTCATCAAGACCCTGGCCCTAACCTTTCCCCTCCTTCAGGAAGCGTTCTTCTAAGGTAACCACACCTAATTCTGCTTAATGTCACCCATCTTCTTTCTCAATTATGACTGAAGAATCTGTCATATGTTGCAGCCTTAAGACAGAGAAACAAGAACAGCCCCATTTGTCACAGTTGGGGGAAAGGGATGGGTCACATTGAGCAGAATGAGGTGTGGCTAGCTTATGAAAGTTTCCTGAAGTAGAGAAAAGGTTAGGGTTGGGATTTTGAAGGAGGAGAGAGACAATGGGGAAAAGAAGATAGGAAGGCAGGGAAATGTGAAGGTTGGAGTTTGGAAGGAGAACAGTGAGGGAAAGAACAAAAGGAAGGGCTTATGGGAGATGAGAGATAGTAGAACTGTGTGTTATGGATCCAGGAATAGGACTTGACAAGTTGAAGTGGTGTTTGAGTAGGGGAACAATGAATAGAGTGGCCTTGTTTGGGGATTGTGGGAGAGTGGAAAAGCCTTGAATTTGGGGTTGGAGGGCCCAGATTAAAAATTCATTTATGCCACTTTGTGTCTTTGGGCAAGACATTAAAATTATTTGGGCTCCAGTTTCTATACACACATATGTATATGTGTATAAATATATATATTAGGGAGAAGGTAGGGAGGAGTCTGGACATGTGATTTCACTGAAGCATTGAGAGGTGAAGTGATTAATACAGGAAAAATATATATGTGTGTGTTTGCATGTGTGTATATGTGTATACACACATATATGCATGATATATGTGTATGTATATATAGATACACAGAAATAAGCGTAAAAGAAGGAAATTTGTATGTATACATCGATATATCAATATATACATAAGACACATACATACACATACACTAAATATAGTACAGATAAAAGTGATCTTTTAGAAGTTCAGGAGAGAGGAAATTGAGATAGCAAAGAAGGAGTTCATGGGGAGGTGAAATTTGAGCTAGGCATCAAAGGATGGATAGGATTTAAATAAGCAGAAAGGAAGAAAGTTTAAGTAGGAAATACACTATAAGCAAAAGGTCAGGAGATAGAAAAACCAAGGCATTTGATTCAATCAACTTTATTAAGTATTTACTATATGCAAAACCCTGTCGCTCCTGAAGAACTATTCAAAGAACCAATGAGATTTGTAGTGGAATGTCCATATGGTGAATATAATAATTTGTATTTTATATTCTAATAATTTGCAATAGTGCCATAATACGGCACTGGCAGGTCATAATCCTAGAAAGGTATTTTTCCAGTATTGTGGCAAAAATCTGTGAATGCCAGTAAAAGGAGTTTGTTCTATCGGGAGAAAGTAGGAACTATGAAAGATTTTGAGCAGGGAAATAAACCAATGAGAATGATGTTTTAGGAAGAATAACTGATAATAATGTTCAGGATAGATCAGAATGGGAAAGGCTGGAAGCAGAGAATTTAGGGACAGAGACTACACATGAACACACTTAACTATAAAAATATATGCCATATACATGTGCATGTGTATCTATATCTACATCTATTTATATCTATATCTATATCTAGATTATACAGATATAGAAATTGGTGTAAATGGATAAGGACTGGACTTGTGATTTCACTGGCGCTTGGGACTCTGCCTGTGGGAGGGATTAATAAATTAAAAAGTATTTATTAAATACCTTGTTATGTGTCAAACACTGCGCTAAGCCTTGAGGATAAAAAAGAAAGAGAAAAACAGTTCCTGCCCTTAAGGAGATCACATTCTAATGAGAGAAAATATATAAATAGCTATGAAAATAAAAGATTTACACAGAAGAGGTGGAAGGCAATCTCAGAGGTGAAGGTATTAGTAGCTGGAAGAATGGGAAAGGCCTCCTGCAGAAATTAAGATTAGAGCTGAGACTTGAAAGAAGACACAGGAAATAAGAAGCAGAGATGATAAGAGGGAGCATTTTAGTCAAGGAGAATAGCAATAAGAGGAGAGATGGAGTGTTACATTCCAAGGACTGTGAGCAGGTCAGTACATCTGGGTCCTTGAGTATGTGGAGAAGACTGGGTAAGAAGACAGCAAAGGTAGAAAGAGACAATGGATTGGGAAGACTTTGAGATGACAAAGGACTTGATATTTGTTCTTGGAGATAGGAGCCATCAGGGCTCTTGATAAGTGATGTGACATAGTCAGACCTACACTTTATAAAAATCGCTTTGGCAATTGACTGGAGGGTGGATTGGAGGTGGGAGAGGCTTGAGGCAGGGAGGTGGATTAGAAAGCTATTGCAAGAGTACCAGTGAGAGATCTGCAGGCCTTAACTAGGATTGTAGCTGTATAAAGAGAAAGGAGGAAGTGTGTTATGTAGGTAGAAAAGAGAAGATTTGACAACAGAGTGGATATGTTGGATGAATGAGAGTGAGAACTCAGTGATATTAATGAGGTTTAGTGTCCAATTCTTTGGGATTATGGATGGTAGTGCCTTCTATATATAAGGAAGCTTAGAGTTGGGGAGGGCTTGGAAAGACAGATAATGGGTTCTATTCTGGACATGTTGAGTTTTAGATGTTTATAAGATATCCAAAGAGATGTTCAAATGATATTTAGGGCATTTGCTCAGTAGAGAAGAGACAGGGATGGATATATAGAGCTGGATGGATATATCTATTTATGGAGACATATAGATCATAAAAATAAGAATTGATTCTACTGAAGCTGATGAGATCACAAAATAAGAGACTAAAGAGGGAAAAGACAGGAGAATGTACAGCAAGGCTTTGGAGGATAACCATGGGTGTGGCATGGATGAAGATGCATCTTCTAGGGATACTGTAAAGGATCAGTACTTTACTCTGTTCCATGTACTTTACAATCTAGCTACCATGACTGCTCTCTGTCTCCCAACTCTGTGCATTTGCACTGACTCTTACCCATGCCTGGACTGTTCTTCTTTTCTTCCACTTCCTATGTTGTACAACATTCAATTCAAATTCTGTCTTCTATAGGAGAACTTTTCCAATGTTCCTTCCCTGCCCCTCACTACACACACCTCATTGCCTTCCCTTCCATGTACACTGCAAGTATCTTGTATGTACATCATTATTTGCATGTGGTCTCCCACATTAGAATGAGAGCTCCTTGAGGGCAAGGGTCATCTTTTTGTCTTCCTTTATATTTTTTAGGCTTAGCCTACTGCCAAGCACTTAGAAAATGCTTAATAAAGCTTGTTGGCCTACTGTATGATAGTCTATTCTCAGGCCTCATCTTTTCCCAATTTTCTGCTACATTTGACTGTTAACTACCTTCTTCACTATGATACTCTCTCCTCTCTTTTTGTGACATTACTTTCCACTGGTTTTCTTCCCATCTGTCTCATAGCTCCTTCTCAGACTCCTTTTCAGTCTTATCATCCATATCACATGCTCTAACATTAGTTGTACCCCAAGATTTTATCCTAGACCTTCTTTTCCCTCTCTAAACTCTCTCTGGGTAACCTTATCAGTCACCATGGGCTTAATTATGATCTCTCTGCAAATGACTCACAGATGTATATATTTATTCTCAGTTTTCCCCCTGAGCTTCAGTTTCTTAGAATCAGTTATGTTAGACATTGTAAACTGGATGTCCCAGATACATCCCAAAATTGACTTGTCAAAACTCATGATTTCCCCCCAAATTCTCCCCTCTCCCAAATTTCCCCATTCTATTGAAGGCATCACTTCCAGTATTCCAGATTAATAACATCTGCATTACCCTCAACTCTTCCATTTCCTCCACTCCACCTATAGTTGTCAGATCTTGTGCTTTCTACCCGCCCAATATCTCTTAGACCCAAACCCTTCTCTCTTGACTCACACAGCTACTATCTCACTTCAGGCCTTATCACCTCTCTCTTAGATTGTTGCAATAGTCTCCTAACAAGTCTAGATGCCTTAGGTCTCTTCCCACTCTACTTTATCCTACATACAACTTCCAAAGCGAGTTTCTTTATTTTTCTTTTAAATCCATTATTTATTTTTAACATTCTTTTATTTTTAAATTTTGTATTCCATATTCTCTTCCTCCTTCCCACCCCTCCCTCACACACTAAAGAGGTAAGTAATATATCAGTTATACATGTGAAATCATGCCAAATACATTTTCTACATTAGTTGTATTTTTTAAAAAAGCACGAAAAATAAAGAGAGAAAATTATACTACAATTTGTACTCAGAGTTTGTCAGTTCTTTCTCTGGAGGTGGATGGCACTTTTTCCTAAGTGGTTTTCTTTAGATGAATATTAGTATAATTAGGTCGCAATTAGTGGGGTTAATGAATCTGCTTAAGTTGTAGCATAGATTTGAATTTATACAATTCAAAGATAAAATTTTATAAAATACAACAATTGGCTCCAGCCTAGTAGAACTAAGCATTAGGAATTTGATGTATGTCATCACTTCAAGTGATTCATTATTCCTATTAACTGGGACCTAGATGTAGTCCCATATTGTCTCCAGGGCAAAATACAAACTCCTCTGCCTCCCTTTTAAAAAGTTTCTTCACAATCTCACCTCAACTTGTCTTTTTTAGCCTTATTGGATATTTCTCCCCCTCCAAATCCATCCAAACTGTCTTTCCCTCTGTTCCCTCTGTCCCTATTTCCCACCTCCATGCATAGAGAAAAATGGAGGAAGAGACTGTTGCTCTTGGGATTTCTTTCATATAGGGAGCTTCCTAGGGAGGGGACTACCTCTACTCATTTATACTGATGGGCACCTATTCTTCAGCTTAATTTTAGAAAACTGCTAATGGAACTGAGAAGTCATGATGTGTCTATCTACCACAAAGTTAGATGTGTCACAGGCTGGATTTGAACTCAGTTCTTCCTGATTCTCAGGTCTGTTTTTTGTCAACTGTGCCATGCTGCTATTAAATGTAAGAGATCTCACTCAGGAAATCTATGATTTGGAGGGGAGGTGGGGGAAGTATGAAGCAAACATAAAAAATTACTAGCAGGATAATCTGAGAACTGAAATTTAAAGTAAAAAAAAAAAGAAGCAGGAAAAAAGCTTCTAGTACGTGGATAAATTCCCCTTTAAGGAAGCTTTCTGATGAGAGTCACATAGGATGAGAAGTCAGGCTGGGTTGTAATTTTCTCTGTTGCAAGTAACTCCCACAAGGATGGGACCAAGAATTCACTGGGATTTTGAAATACTGTATTATGTCTCTGGAACACTAAAATCAAGTTAGGAAGCAGTACCTTGGTGATAATATTCATAGTATTGCTCTACTGTGATGTGATGTGATGATAATTTATATTTATCTAGCACCCTAAGGTTTATAAAGCTCTTTACTTCCAGCAACCCCATGAAGGTAGGTAATATAAGGTTTAGCGCCATTTTAAGGAAGGGGTGTCCCAAGCTCAGGGAGGGTGATTTGCTAAAGGTCACACAGCTAGCAAGTGGCTGAGCTGGAATTTGAGCTCTGGTCTGCCCTTCCCTTTTAATTCAGGCCTCTTTCCAATATCCACCATTGTCTCTCTGTAAATGGTGGCCATGGATCCACGCCCTTGGGGCTGCCTTACAGGACAAACTTGTATGGAATGAGATTATTTCAGTAGCTTCTTAGTTTTGTATTCCTAGAGCCTAATAGAGTCCTTGGAATTTAACAGAGGCTTAAAAAGTGCTTTCTGCTGGAGAAGGAAATGGCTAACCATTCCAGTATCTTTGCCAGGAAAACCCCAAATGGTCCATGTGGTCGCAAAGAGTTGGACATGACTGAATAACAAATGTCTGGGCCATCCTTCAAGGCACAATTAATCATCAGAGGGGAATGGTAATGAAGGGTATATGTGCAGGGGTGTGTGTGTGTGTGTGTGTGTTTGAGAGGCAATGTGGCTCAGTGTGTAGAGTGCTGGACCAAGTTCGGTCTGTGATGCTTACTAGCTATGTGACCATGTAGAAGCCACTTACCTTTCTGAGGTAGGTCAGACAACTTTTTAAGGTTGTAGATTAGCTTTGTAAATGTGATCTGAGTGAATACTGACAAATTTTTTACATTGATATATGTGTGTGTGTGTGCCCATGCGTGTGCATATGCAAATATAGCATATTTATAATTCCTTACATTTGTATATCCCTTTAAAATTCACTAAATGATTTCATATGCATTAATTTATTTGATCTCACAGCAACTTTATGAAATGTTGAGAAATAACAAGCATTTTTTCTTAAAGGGACTACTTTTATTACCTCCATTTTACGAATGAGTTCACTGAGGTTCAGTAAGGTTATTTGCTCAAGCCCACATAATTTGCTAATAAGTGACTGAGGTCACATTTGAACCCAGGTATTCTGACTCAAGTCGACCACTCTTTCTAGTACAACTTGGAACAAAGGCACCAGGCATTCTCTGTCAAGTCACTTCTTTCCAAATAGGGTGTGAAAATTAATGTCTTGGAGGCAAATAGCAGGAAGGAGTAAGTTTGTGAGAGCTGAAGCAATGTAGGAAGAAGCCCTGGCTTCTCCAGATTAGGAAGTCGTCTCTCAATCTGGTTCCCACTCCTGCATGGCCTTGAAGGGCAGGGCATGTTATGATCAGCAAGATGGAAGAAGCAAAGAACAAGTCATGAGGGGAGACATTGGAACGTGTGAGGTGGTAAATTGAGCTAGTCAGAAGTTCTTTCTCAGCATGCCAAACCTGCTACTGTGGGAGCCAGATTGTGACTTGAAGGAATCTATATCCACATGATTAATGATGTTCCAGAGTGACTCATAGAACACAGTGCACAATGTACAGAGAGTGTGTGTGTCAGATGTGGTGAGGCATGGCCCTGGAAGAGATACTTAATGAATTACAATAAGCATGACTGTTACCACTTCATGCTTCACCCCATTGCTATTCATGGGCACAATAAGAACAATGTTAATGTCATTCCTAGAGGTACATGTGAAGCCCCTGAAATTCTCCAAGTACAAAGCATACCAAAAGGGTTTGACTACTCTCTCGAGTCCTTTTAATCTAGACTCTGTAGCTGGGGTTATTAACCTTGGGTCCATGAACATCTTTTATAGATAGATGATAGAGACAGACAGACAGATATATAGACAGATCTAGATAGACAGATACATAGATGTAGACAGAGACAGCTAGAGATAACTCCATCTAGATAAACAGAAAGATACATAGATATCTACAGCTAGATAACTATATTTTCACATGAGTAGTTTCCTTTGTAATCCTATATATTTTTATTTTATCCATTTATATTCTTCTAGTGGATACCAGAGCCCTGCATGTACATACATAAGTTTGTAAGGGTTTAATGACTACTTGTCAGATAAATGAATCTGTTCCTTGTTGAGAATGTCCAAGGCCTAAACTCCACAGAAAGGAATAATAATAATTTGTCTTGTGCTAGATTTGAAATCAGGGTTCAAATCCCAACTTTACTATGGACCACTTTTGTTACTTTGGGCCTCTTATTTAATTTCTCTGAATCTCGGTTTCCACATCTGTAAAATGAGAGAGTTAGACCAAAATATCTCTACAATCTCTTCCAGCTCTAAAGCTATGATTATCTATGATACAACTTTAGAAAAATGTTTTCCTGGCAACTGTGTGTATGTAGACAGGTGAGGGGGGGGGAATGGAAAGGTCAAGTCTTAGCATGCCCCCCATGATGGAGGAGGAACCTTAGGTTGGACAGGCATACTTAACTGAACACAGTTCAGTTGGAAGACGGTTAGCAAGAGGCAGAGCCAGGACCCAAACCTACACATTGGCTCTTGCTCTGCAGATAAAAAGCCTTTCAAATAGTAGCTGGGCTATGTGTCAGATAGATCTGGATTCAGATCCTACCCTCAGTCGTGTAGCTTGATCTCTCTCAGTACCAGTTTTCCAGTTTGTAAAATGGAGATAATAATAGCACCTTCCTTATGATTTTTTTCTTGAGTATCAAATGATACATTTTAAAGCATTTATCAAATTCTAAAACATTATGTAAATATAAGTTATTGTTGTTTTTGTTATCACCTTTCATCAATTTTTATTCCCATTCTGCTAAGATCGTCTTTCACCTGTCCCTGTTGTCTTCTTCCTCCTCTGTCTCCTCCTCCTCCTCTTCCCCCTCCTTCAACTGTATTTCTAAAACTGCCTCTTTGTAGTTAAATTTCCCTTCTTCCCAGATCAGTCCCTCTTATTCTCTTTTCATTTTCATTTGTTTTATCCCAAAAGTATCTCATTTCTGGTCGCCATTCCCAGTGCCGGTTACTCCTTCTTTTATGTTCCCTGATGTAGTGGCAAATAGTTCTGCTTTTTGGTGCCTCCTTTCCCTTCCTGAAGCTCCTCTAGTCATTACCCTGCAACATCTCTCCTTCACAGTTCATTTACATCCATTCTGTAGTCTTTCAATCTTCAAGTCATTTCCTCTTCCCAAATAGTGCATTACTTAGCCAACATGCTTCTTCTCTAGCTCATCTCAGAAGACTTCAATATATATAGATTCTCAGATTTGGAAAGAGTCACAGAGTTCATTGAATTTAACGTGCTCTGAACAAAATTGCCCCCCCCCCCACATACTCAGAGAATAGTAATCTTGCCTTTGTTCAGAGTCCTAGAATGAAGGAGAACCTTTTGTTTCTGAGGCATTCCATTCTTCTTTAAGATAGCTTGAATTATTTGAAAGTTTTTACTTTAAGACAAATATGTTAAGATGAACATTTTGTTAAGACAAATTCGCTTTGCAATTTATACCCATTGCTCTTATTTCGGCTTTCCCGGGTCAAGCAGAATGAGCCCAATTTGTCTTTCACATGATATCTCTTCAATTACTTGGAGACAAGTATCACATTCTCCCTAAAGCTTCTCACCCCAGGCTAAATAACCTAAATTCTTTCAAACTTTCCTCATACAGCATGATCTCAAGGCCTTTCATCACGCTTGTTGCCCTTGTCTCAATATCCTATTTGCCAGTGTATCTCTTAAAACGTGAACCACAGAAGTGAGTAACACACTCCTGATATTGGTGTGAACAGGACAGACAGAGTTCAACAGGCCTGTTATCTCCCTAGTACTGGACAGTATGTCTCACTGAAGATAGGCTAAGATGATATAAAACCTGTGTCATCTGAAGAATATGGCCTTAGGTTTTTCTGAATTATATTTCCCAGTGACTTCCTGTAGAGGTATGCTTCTGGTAGAGTATGATGATTTGTTTTAGGTGGTATGGTCAGCTGGTCTGAGGAAAAAAGAAAAAAGATTTGTGTGTGTGAGAAAGACAGACACAGAGAGAAATATGAGAGAAACTAAGGAGGATCAGGAAGGGCAGATAAAAATAATATCTATAACAATTTGTGATAAAGCCATGATTTCTCCCCCTAAGTCCCAGGGTACAGTAGGCAGTAATATCTCCTATACCAACAACATATAAGAACAGCTGGTTGAAACTTTGATCCTGTCCTGCCTAGGCCGAAGGATCAATGTAGTTGGAAGATTCAGTGTATGTGGGGGCTAAGAGCCCCTAATGGAGATTGATGTACACTATGAGTTGCTATTAGCTTTCCAAGATATACTTCCATGAGTTGACTGAACTATTCCTTATTTCCACCCTCCACTTCTGCTATACTGGAAGATAAAAGAGCTTGTGAGGAAATGGTTCATCTGCTCTTCATGGGGACCAGGGAGAGATTAGTGTCTAGCTTGGGGATGGAGGAAACAGTTTTGAGGTTGAAATGAAAGTGATGTACATGTATTATGTTATCTGTTGTTTGATGCTTCCCAATAATATAATGCTTTTTCCAATTTAATTAAACTCTGTTGCAGTATTATGATATAAAATATATGTGAATTTCAACGATTGAAACAAAATAGGAATTGTTTTCACTTAGTTGAGGTTTAGCCAAGAGTAGATTGCCCTTAAGTCCCAAGTAGACTCTCAGAGAGTGATAGTAAAACCATGTAGGAAAAACTGCCTACACATATTATTATTATTATTATTATCTGTTGCTATCTCATTTGATTTTTCCCCTTCTATATTTGACTGTTGACTTGCTGTACCTGGATTTTTTTTCTAATGAATTACTGACTAGCTATGCATCCCTTCATCTTGTTCTTATGTAGTTGATTCTTGACTCAAAGTTAAGATATTTTTTTCCTAATGAAGTTTATCTTATTAGATTAAAGTCAATGCTCTAGCTTGCGATGATCTTTTCAGATCTTGATTCTGTTATGCAACGTGTAGCTATCACTGCAGACTATTGTAATCTGAACATTTTTGATAGATATACTATGTCCTTTTTTTCAAGTCAACTTGTCAATCAACATTTATTATAAACACCTACTAGCATGTGCCCAACACCATGCTAAGCCCTAAGGATACAAGGAAAGGGGAAGCTAGGTAGAGCATTTGTCCTAGAGTCAGGAGGATCTGAGTTCCAATCCGGCCTGAGACACCTGACACTAACTGTGTGACTCTGGGCAAGTCACTTAACCCCAATTCACCAAAAAAAGTTTCTGATCTCAAGGAGTTTACAATCTAATGGGGAGGTAATAATCTCTCTCTCTCTCTCCATGTGTATATCAGAGATAATCTCAGATGGAAGACTATAAAAAGGACTGGGAAAGACTTCTTATAGAAGGTAAGACTTTAGCAAAGATTTGAAGGAAGTCAGAAAAACTAGAAGAGAGAAAGTTTTTGCATGGGGGATAGCTAGTAAAAAGCCCGGAGTCTAGAGATGGAGCATCTTTTCAGAGGAATATCAAGGGGAGATTCATATGGCATTGATAAAAATATGAAGAAGCATAAGGTCAGACACAAATCCTGTGAGCACTTCCCCATCCCTCCAAATTAATATCAAACCATCGATGACTACTACTCTTTGTGCCTGGTCATTAAGACCATTCCAAATCTATGTAATTATATTTGCATCTAGACTTTTTTTCTTATATTTTTTCCCATAGAAATACCTTGAAAATTGTCAATTGCTTTGCTAAGCTCTAGACAAATAGTTAGATGGTGCAATGGATAGAGCTCGGGTCCTGCAGTCAGGAAGACTCATCTTCCTGAGTTCAAATCAGACTTCAATCTCTTACTAGCTATGTGACCCTGGGCAAGTCACTTAACCCTGTTTGCCTCAGTTTTTTCACCTATAAGATAAGCTGGAGAAGGAAATGGCAAACCACTCCAGCATCTTGATGAAAAAACAAAAAACAAAACAAAAACCCAAATGGGGTCATGAGCAGTCAAACACAACAGAAACACCTGGACAACACCAGATGGACGGTCTCTACAACAGTCTCCTGATATGTAAGTCTGGTCGCACGGTAGAAATGAGACTTGTCTGGCATGTTCTTGATGATCTTCCATGTGCTCACTGTTTCCCTTTTACAAAATAGTCTAGAACTTTGCCAGGAACAAACTCAAGGTCACTGTTTTATTACTTGAAAGTAATTTTCTTTCTTTTTTTTAAAATTAGAACATTTGTCCTTCATATCTATGATTCTTCTTCTATTCTCCATGATCTTTCAGATTAGCGATAGTAATCTTTGAATTCCTCACAGCTCAGTAATCACAACTGCCAGTTCTTCCATATACAGTAATATTGTTCATTTTTCCTTGGGACTTGAGGTACTTCCTTATTATCTCTACTCATTTCTACTCATTTTTGTCTTTCCCAGTCCAAAGATTTTTCTCCTTCGCAAAAAAAAAAAAAATACATGGAAGATAAGATCTAAGCAGTTCTGCCTTTTCCATTTGGCCATTATCATCATCACATTGCTTTATAATAGCAATTCAATCCCTTCTTTCTCCTTTTCTTTTCCTGTCACATCTTAAAAACAAACATCTTTTATTGTTGTCCTTAGTTTCCCTTGGCAGATTCAGTTCATTCTGAATTTGAGCACTCCAGCCACTATTCTCTTACAACCATGGAAAATAGATGTAAAGTCTAGATCTATATATAGAAGGAGGCAAGGAAGAAGGATAAAGTAACCTTTCTTAAATATGGATAGATGGAGAAATTTTAGCCAAACAAGTGGTAGAAGTGATTATTAAATATTGTTTACTATTAAATATGTAAAATTTCAAAGCTTTTAAAGAGCAAAATCAATATAGCCAGGAAAGGAAGAAAACTGAAGGAAAAATCTTTGTACCCAGAATCCTTGATGTAGGTCTAATGTCTGAGAGATATATAGAATTAACACAGATATATAAGACCAAGAGCCATTTCCCTAATGTATAAATGCTCACTAGATATGAATGATCAGTTCTCATTAAAATATTAACAATCTTATGAAAGATTGCTCCAGTGCAAATAAAATTAACTCTGAATTTTTACCTTGCATTCGAAATAATTGGCCAACATGACAGAAGATGGAAATGATTAGTATTGGGGACTGTGGACTAGAGGAAGGCAGGAACACTAGGGTACTATTGGTGGAACTGTGAAGTGGTTCAGCTACTCTGGAAAGTGATTTGGAATTACGTGAGAAAAATGAATAAATGTTCATACCCATTAATGCAGAAAAAACAATGCTAGGGCATATTAGACCTCCAAAGAGGTCTTAGAAAGAAAGATTCATATACACAGATATATGTATGTATATAGGCTTATATATGTATGTACATCACGTATAGATTATATGTCTGCAGTGTATACACAGGCACACACATATATTCATTGAATCACTTTTGAGTTGGCAAAGAACTGAAAAATAGAAGTGGATCAATTGAGGAATGGCTAAACAAACTGTGGCATACGAATATAATGCAATATTATTGATTTGTAACAGCAAATGTGAGGAATTGAGAAAAACATGGAAGGACTTACATGAACTGATACAGAACAAAGTAAGCAAACCCAGAAAAAAATGCACATAATGATTTCAATAATACAAATAAAAAGAACAATAAAATGAAGCCAAATGGTCTACAATTATAATGAACAATTGTGGTGTTACCAATAAGATGAGGAAATATACCACCCTTCTTTGTTGAAGGGGTGGGGAACAATGTGAAAGGAATGTTGCATGTACTATTAAATGTCAATTAATCAAACAAGCATTTATCTTGTGCTTACTTAGTGACAAGGCACAATATTGGTTTCCCTTAATTTTTTCTTTAGTGCAAAGGAAAACTCCATGAGAGTTGGGGAGAGGGGTACCTCCAGAAATGATTGTAAAAGCTAAATGCACCAATAAAACTTAAATTGAAACAAACAAAAAAACCCACCTTTACAGAAACAACAAAACATTCAATGCTACTCCATTCCCCATAGTTTATTTCTGTATTGTGCTTTTTGAATAAAATATTCTCTTTATAGTTAATGGTCTCATTCTACCACGTCTTATCATATCTGAGATCAGTTTGCTTCCTTGTATTAAGATTTCTGGTTTAGTCTGCTTATTACCCATTCGTTGTACATCTGTGTATAGAAGTCTGAAGCCATAGGTTTTTATTTCCTGAGTCTTGGTCTTCAGACTTTGAATTCGGTTACTTTTCTGTTTACTCCAGACTGTCTATAGGGATCAGGAATCCACTCCAGATGATTCCAGAGTACAGATATATTCATCCCTACAAACAGCCCAAGTAGGATAAATGGAGTGATCAAATCAGGTACTGCAAAGCTATATAGGACAAACTACCTAAATTCTCATGGCAATGCGCCCCTCCCACCCCCACTCCCCAGAGACACATTCCACATCAGAATTGACATTTGGCTAAGAGTAAACAGAAAAGTAAGGCAGTTTTTTTTTTTTTTAATGAACAACAGGAAAATAAGCTATGCCAGAACAGAGAGAATTTCACTGTTGGAATTACATAATTCTAGCTCTAGTGGGTAGAGATAATTAACCTACCAGTATTTTTAAGGGCCTATTATTGTTCCAGGTACAGTGCTAGGCAATAGGGATACTAAGATTGAAAAGACTTATGGAAAAGACTTTACTCCTGAGAGGCTTGCATTCAGTAAGTGAGGGAGATACAAATTTAAGTAAGTACAAAATAAATTACAAGATAATTTTTTTTTTTGGAGGGGGAGAGTAGAGTGGGAAAGGTACCATTTGCTGAGGGCAATCAGGAAAGGCTCCATATAGAAGATGGCACTTGATTGCAGCTTTGAAGATAGCTAGATGACCCAGGGGATAGAGTGTTGGACCTAGAATCAAGAAGACCTAAACTGAAATCCAGCCTCACACTTACTGGCTGTGTGACTCTGAAAAAGCAATTTAATCAAAGTTTTTTACTGGCCTTTCTGCTGTCACTCTGTTCCTACTGGTGTGCTTGATTGTTTTATTCATTCAACCCTCCTGCATTTCTGTTGTTTGGGTTGTTTGGAAAGCAATTAATTTTTTCAGTTCTGGTTTGCTTTCTAAGAACGTTTCAAAGGAATCTTTATTAATGAAATAGCTTTTTATTTTTTCAATTATGGTTAAGGTTAAATTTTAAGAGTAGGTCATACTAGGTTATTATTCCATTATTCCATTCCCTCCCATATTTTTTGATGGGTACTGAATTGTCCCTTGTTATACAAATTTCCTTTCCTTTGTTCTTAAAGATCTTTATCCTGATCATTTGCAGATCTTGTTATTTGAAATAAATTATAAAATTTAATCAGTATGTTATCTTGGAGTTTGAAACAGGGTTTTTTTCTGGATTTGATCTGTGAATTCTTTCAATTGATATTTCATTTTTCGTGTTCAGAAATTTTGGGCAGTTCTCTTGTATTATTTCTTGCATTATGGATTTCAGACTTTTTTCATCTTGTAATATTCATCTGAAAGGCTTATCCTCCTTAGATTGTTTCTACAATCCTGTCTTTTAGATTCGTATGCTTTGTTGGATAGTGAGCATATTTTCCTATAGTGTTATTATTTTCTCCTTCTCTTCTTCTAGATTGTCCTTTACTTTTTTATATTTGCATCCCCAATCTATTTTTCTCTCTTTTGTTTCTTTGGTGAAATTTGCCATTACAGATTCCAGTTTTTCTATTCTTCCCATTTTTTCTTATAAATCTCATAATTTTCATTTATCTTTGAATGAGAGCAAGAATTCATTGTGGTCTTGTTCACCTCACATTTTGCAGGGTCCTCTGTCTCATCAAGTATCAGATCACTTTAGTTTATTTTGCAGTATTTATTCATAGAAGCCTGGACTTGTTTACTAGATATGGAGACCATATTTCCTTCTGTTGTTAATGTTTTCCTTGATTATTTATCTGTCTGTGTTCCAGGTCTTTGGGTTTTCTTCTTTCTTAGATCTTTGGTAATTTTAATCTTTCCCTTCTTTATTTTCCCTTATTGTTTCTCTTTTTATGTATTTATGTGTTTTTAATTTTTGAGATAACACAAGCATTTCTATAACATAGTAGAATTAAAATGAAAGATGATTACACATGAAACTGCCAATCTATTATTTACAACTTGCTATTGCTTTTAAATATATAACAAAGTTATCACGTAACTTTTTTCCTTTTCTTTTCTTCCCTGTTCTCTTCCCCTACTCCAAGAGATGGCTGCCATTAGATACAAATACACACACACACACACACACACACACACACACACGTAAAATAATTCTATATGTATTTCTATTTATCAGTTCTTTCTCTGTATATAAGATAGCATCTTCCTTCACAGGTCCTTTGTTGTTAATTTGGGTATTTATAATAGTCAAAATGACTTAGTTGCTCAAAGTTGTTTTTTAAAACAGTATTGCTGTTACTATATACAATGCTCTCCTGATTCTGTTCATTTTACTCTTCATTATTTTATGAAGAGTCTATTGATATTTTTCTACAATCAATGAATTCATCATTTCTAACAGCACAATAGTATTCCATCGCAATCATACATCACAACTTGTTCAGTCATTACCCCAGTGATGGGCATCCCACAATTTCTAGTTCTTTGCCACCACAAAGAGAGTTGCTAGAAATATTTTAGAACATATAGGTTCTTTTCCTTTTTCCCTAGTCATCTTTGGAAATAGAACTAAATACCTAGTGGTATTGCTGGATCTCAAAGTGTCTCAGTCTCCTTTCTCGCTGGGAAATTAATAGTTCACTAGTCTAGGTCTCTGTCCCAAATGACTTTTAAGGTAGACAGAAGTGGCCCCAATTGGATACTGAGCTCTTTCCCTCAGGCTTAGTGGAATATAGCATGACTCCCCCAAGCCTTATAGTCTTCTGCCCTCTTCCCTCTGTTCCTGGCTCTCCTGCAAAGATCTTTTGGAGCATAGAATGCTTTTTGCCATGGTGTTGACTGTTTGTCAAGGACCCTGCTAGCTTCTGTCCCTGGAAGGTTTCTGTCTAGGCCAAGAAAACTTTCATATCCAGGAACTAGGGTCTCCACAGCACTAGAAGGAAGGAGGATAGATCAGGTGTAGGGTAGAATTTTGTTGAAAACTTGTGTGTCCGGGCCTTGGATCTGGTAGAGCAACCTTGCTGCCAGTAGCATGGGATATGGGGAAGGGACTCTTAGTGAGCTCAAGGTGAATGTCAGTTCATGGGTTTTGTTTTACTTTTACCTTCTTTCATATTTTGGCTTTATCTTTATCTGTTGCTTTAGCTTTGGTGTATAATTTCTGTTTCTGAGAGGTTTGAGATGTTGTGGGGGTCAGAGAAAACGTACCATTCTCTATCTCGTTGCTCATATGAACTGGAAGCCCTGAGCAATCTGTTTAATCTCTCTCAGCTTCACTTTCCTCATTTGTCAAATGGGGAAAATAATAGTGCTTTATAGAGTGATTGTGAGGATTAAATGAGATAATATTCGTAAAGTTTTTTACGAACTTTAAAGCGGTATAAAAATGTCAGCAGCATCATCATCATCATCATCATCATCCTCCTCCTCCTCGTCATCCTCCTCCTTGTCATCATCATCACAGATTCTGGGAGGCAGAGATTAGGAGAGAGTACATTGCATGTCTTGTGAAAAGCCATAGAGGCTGAAATTGGATGAAGGGGTTTGACTGCTGCAGGTGTTGAGTAGTGGGCCCCTACAAAGGGGCAGTACTATGAAGTAGCATGTCATCATGCCTATCTTCCTCATCTCACCCTGGTGTAGACTTCAGGGAGTGTTGGCTGAGAGTCTATTCCCCACTCTCATCTTTCCTAGTCTCACAATAGTTGGAAGTGCACTGATTTCCTTAGAGTGTTTGAGGTTTCACAAAGAGACCATCTAGTTCAGTCTCTTCCGGAGGAATGGACTTCCCCAGGGTATTATGGGTAGTAAGAGGCAAAGCATAATGAAATTTAGGTTGTCTGTCCCTAAATCCTCAGTTCAGATCACCACACATACAACCTTCATGCTGAGCAAGAGTAAGAGCTGGCAAGTGGCCAGTGAGTCATGTTTTCTATGCACTTAATGATTGGTGCTTTCTACTCAAAGGCAGGAATGAGGCTCAACATGATTCCTGTGTTAAGGAGAATAATTTGATCTAGGAGCACCCGCCTTTTGAAGGAGAGAGGGGAGAGAAATAGCAGCTATCAGAGCCAGATGAGAGGGTGGGGAAGGGCCTGAGTGAGTCATGAGCTTTGGCTCTCTCTCCACCCTTGCCTGGCATTGACAGTCAAACTGTCTTTTAACTTAACCAATTGTCTGCCGTGGCAAGGACATTCTTCTTTTTCTGAAGCCTTTCCCTAAATATGTAGCAATGTTACAGATGAGAAGATGAGGTTGATTCCTATCTAGGCACCCCTTGCAAGGGAAAGATCATTTCTGGGGGCTCTATGTTTAATGCAATCTGGGCCAGCGCTCAACTCCTGGGTCTGGTTTGAGATGAAGCAGCGGCTTTGTGGTGCCCTAAGTCATAGGCAGTCTCTGTGTCCCCTTGGTTCCTCCCTTTAGCTCTCTCTGGTAGTGTCAGATAAGTGGCGAAACAAGTGGTCTTTGCCTGAAGGACTTACAGCTGTGGGTGGGAAAGCATTTGGGGGAATATCTAGGATCCTGCTTCTGATAGCTACATCGACTCAGTCTGGGTGACGCTCATCCAGAGTGTCTTATCAGAGTTAGTCTTGAATGAATGTTTGCAGACTGAGTGTAGGAGAAACCCAGGGAGCTCTGTCTGAGTCCTACCTCTCCAAACAAGTTGTGTCAGGCAGCTGGGTGATGCAGTGGAGAGAGCATTGGGCCTAGAGTCAGGAAAAACTGAGTTCAAATCCAGTCTTAGACACTTACTAGTTGAGTGACCCTGGGCAAGTTACTTAACTCCTTTTTGCCTCAGTTTCTGTTCTGTAAAATGGTGACATAGCAGAGAAGGAAATGGCAAACCATTCCATTATCTTTGCAAAGGTGGAGACAACCAAACAACAACAAATGGCATAGAGTTTGAATGTAGTCATTTAGTCTCATTTCTGAAAATAGCCCATATTCTTGGTTGGGGCCTATTGGCCCCAAATTTGTCACATGAGAACCATTTGGTGGAGAGTTGGAATGAACCTTAAAGGCCAGTTAGTTCAGTCCTCACATTTTTAAAGACGAGGAAACTGAGTTCCAGAGAGGGAAAGGGGCCATAAATTTTGAATTGGAAGCCAAGTTGGAGGTTATTTCATCAGATCACCTCATTTTGCAGATTTAAAAGCAGCTAAGTGGCACAATAATAATAACGATAATAGTCACTAGTATTTTATGTAGCCGGTCAAAGTTTGCAAAAAGCTTTATAAATATTAGCTAATTTTATCCTCAAAACAACCCAGGGACAGTGTTGTTGTTTAGTCCTTTTCAGTTGTATCCAACTCTTCCTGGGGTTTTCTTGGCAAAGATATTGGAACAGTTTTTCCATTTCCTTCTCCAGCTCATTTTACAGGTAAGGAAACTGAGGCAAACAGGGTTAAGTGACATGTCCAGGGTCACATAGCCAGTAAGTGTCTGAGGCTTGATTTGGACTCCGGTTTTCCTGACTCTAGGCCCAGAGCTCTATTCACTGCACCACCTAGCTGCCTGTAGCTGCCATTATTGTTCCCTTTTTACAGATAAAAAAACTGAGTCAGACAGAGATCCAGTTACTTGCCCAAGGTCATGCAGTTAGGAAGTGTCTGAGGCTAGATTTGAACTCAGGTCTCCTTGACTCCAGTGCTGGACTTGGAGTTAGGAAAAACTGAGTAGAAGTTTTATTTCAAATACTAGCTGTGTTATTCTGAGTAAGTCTCTTAAACCTACCTTATCCTGGCTGCTAAGGTCCCTTCTAGCTCTAAATGTATTATCCTATGAAACCAAGTTAGTTATTTATCCAAGGTCACAAGGTAAGTCAATTTTTTAAAAAGTAAGATTTGAACACAGGTCCTTTTTCTCCATATTCTATGCTGTTTCTACCACATCATAGATTGCTTGAATGTCATGAAAAAAATGAGTAATGAGAGACTGCAGCTGGTTTCTCTGGGAAGCTTTGAGGCATATCCACAGAGCACCTACTTTTAGATTTAATAAACTTCTACTTCTTGTGACAGGATTATATAGGGAGAGCTAGAAGGAAGCTTAGGAATCGTCTAGTTAAAACTCCACATGAAGACACTGAGACCCAGGATGGGCTCAAAATTCCAAATTCCAAATTCCAAATTCCAAATTCCTTCATCATCAACGGCCTCTACAATCCGGTACCACTCTTCCCACATTTTCAGTTTTATTTCATGTTACTCTCCTTAATATACTTTACCCTTAAGTGTCTGGTTAATTCTCTGCCTCCTACATATATATATATATATATATATATATATATATATATGTATCATATATAACTGAGGTATATGAATATACTTCATAATTTCCTGCCTCTTAATTAGTTAAAATGCCTTTGCTCATGCTATTTTCTGTCTTCCTAATATCCTTTCTCCTCCATTTGGTTTATTGAACCTATTCTTGTAAAATATATATCAACTATCACCTCTAGGATGCCTTCCCTAATTTGCCTGGCGGGTAATGACCTCCCCTCTCAGATTTAACAAAGCACATTTTTAGTAGTTTTTATATACCTTTTTTTAAAAAAAAAATGATTTTATAAGTACAGAGAGCTCCCAGTGGGGAAACTTATCTGTGGAGGTGACAACAGTTTTGCAACTTACAGTCATATATGACAGTTGCCCAGGGCACCAAGAGGTTTAGTATGGTGCCAAGGGTTACTCAACCAATGTGTGTGTCTCAGACTTGAGCCCAGGTCTTCCTGACTGTGAAGGCTAGACCAGATTCATGATCAGTTCTCCGTTAACTGCACCACCCTGCCTTTCTCTGATATATTTGTGCAAGGTCACATAGATAGTGGCAGAGCTAGGTATCAGAATACAGGTGAAGTATTCTGACTCTCATACTATCTGTGGGTTATTTTTATCTTAGAAAGAAAATGATATTTGTTGGGGCAGCTAGGTGATGAAGTGATCACTGGCCCTGGAGTCAGGAGGACCTGAGTTCAAATTACGCCTCAGACACTTAACACTTACTACTCTTGTGACCTTGGGTAAGTCACTTAACCCCAACTGCCCTGCCTTTCCCACTCCAAAAAGCAAAAAAAAAAAAAAAAAAAAAAAAAAAAA
>CM053585.1:141841616-141879249 GCA_028646515.1 Pseudochirops corinnae
TGGAAAGTGTCTTACAGAACAGTTAGTTCTAATTCTCTCATTTTATAGATAGGGAAAAGCTCCCTCTTGTGTCAGACCCTAATTAACAAAATGGCATTGAGACTGTGATGTAGATTCACCAACCTGGCTCTCCATCAATACATACAAGGCCTCAGACACCAAGACAACTCTGGAATTTAGGGAAGGGAGGATGGAAGCAATCTCAAATATTTTTTCCTAAAAACAGATCAACAGGGTCCCACCTATACTAGCTATTTTAAAAAATTCATTTCCTTCCCACCCCAAGCCCATTGATGATCAGGATCCTGATTATGACGTAATTATGGTGTAAAATTTTTACCTAGGAGAGGGTATCAGTAGTCTCCTAAACAAGAGGGATCCAGGTTGGGGAACTGCTTTGAGGTAAGTGAGTTAGTGAGAGAAGGGAAAAGAAACATGGGAAATCCAAAGGAAAGAATAAAGAGATTTTCCTTTATTGTTTTAGATTGATTGAGGTAGGATGGAGAGGGAGTGAAATACCAAACTGGTCTATACCTCTTTTTTTTAAATGAAGATCCCACTACTGAGTAACTCTCATAGATTGTATGTATTATAGATAACTTAAAAATTATCTATTTAAGAATAATTTACAAATGTTTGGAATACTTGTTTCATTTTCTGGGAGGCAAGAGCTTTAGAATAAAGAAAAAAAACTTTATTTTGGATATGTAATCACACTATAGAAAGCTCAGATTCTGTCTCTTTCCTTTACTATCCATGTGAATACAGTCAAGTCACTTCTCTCAGGACCCCAATTTTGTCATCTGTAAAGCAGGAAGACTAGACCACATGCTCTCAAGGAGGCTTCTAGCTCTGATTTTCCTATGGAACAATATAATTTTGGATATGGGACTTCAAGGTTTAGTTTCCTAACACTTATTGGCAGAGTGACCTTGGACAATTTACTTTTCCTCTCTGAAACTCACTTTCACTATCTATAAAGTGAGGATAATATTTTCATTACCAATTTCACAGGAAAGATTCTGGAAACCTTAGAGAATTTTAGAATGTGAATTATTACTATGCTTTTCCCCCTATTTCTATTTTGCTTTGGTTTGGTCTAACAAATAGAATGATATGCCAACTAGAAAACAAACATCATATAGAGGGAATTGAAGCTTGAGATAGGTGAGGTGGTCCATAGTAAGAGACCACCCAGTCACTAAGTTCAAGTCTTCAAACCCAGAAGAATGACACTCCTGAGGGGTGAGATAAATTTCCATCATGGGACCTTAGATTCAAAATCAGAAAAAGGACCTTTAAGGTAATATAGTCTAATCTTCTCATTTTAGAAATGGGAATACTGAGGCCCAAGAGAGGTTAAATGACTTTTCTGAGGGACAGAGCCAAGATATACATACATATGTATACCTCAGATAGTAAGCTTTAAGAAACCATAGAGAATTGAGGGTTGGGGAGATGGGATATTTTCCAATTTCTGCCAAAAAAAGTAAAGGTATATTTTGGAAACTACAAATGAAGTACTTAATTATGCTTACAAATTAGCTTCTTAGCAATACCTGATTCAAATCCAAGTTCTGGAACAAACCTATCTCTACTATCATTTAGATAAGTGCCCAGTGGAGACCCCCACGCCTCTTCCTTGAATCAGCTTAACCTAGGGAACAAAACCTAAGGAAGACATTCCCAAACACTAGCTTCCGCTAGAGTTCTTCTTGGTCATTTGAGCCTTCCCCTCAAAGTCTTTCTTCTGATTTGTATCTATTATGTTTAGATCTATTTATTTATATATTGTCTCAGTCATTAGTTTGTAAAAGCCTGCAATGCCCCAAAAAGGATGTAAAGATCACAGAAAATATATTAATTCAGGGAATTTTCCCTCTTCTTTTTGTGACAGGAGGCAGCCTTGTGCTGAGCCGATAGATGACAACATAATCCACTTTCTTCAATCACCACTTCATAGAACAGCTGCAAAAGAAAACACAAAGCCACCTCTCCCATCTCAACCTTCTTTCTTCCATCCCTGGGACCACACATATATAAAGTTTGCTTCCAAAACTGGGGAAGGGTTCACAGTCCCCTTGAAATCCTCCTGATTCTTCTTCCTTCCAAGTTATATTCCACCCACCATGAGCCTTCTCTACCTTATACTCCTGGTCCTTGCTATTCTCTTCCAGGTACTCTCAGGTAAGTTTTGAACTCCTTCACAGAGATGTCTTGATAGTTAATTCAGGGTCTTAGAGCTGGTGGGATCATTGCCTCTTCATTTCTGCCTCTTAGAATTTTTAACTTCCTTCAAGGCTCATTTCAGATACCACCTCCCATGAGAAGCCTTTCTTGATCTCCTCCAGTTGTTAGTGATGTTTCTTCCAAATTACCATATATTGATTTATCTGTATATAGGCTTTTTTCCTTCATAAAATGAAAGCTCCGTGAGGGAAGAGACTGTTTCAGTGTTATTTTGTTTTTGTAATTTTAATTCATTTTTGTAATCACAGTGCCTAGTACCTATAATAATTCCTTTGTTTGACATTTAAAGACCTTTACAACCTGTCCCCTTTACCACTTTTCCACTCTTTTTAACTCTTTCCTTGCCTCCATATGCCCCATGACCCAATTACATGTCTACTTTGTTTTTCCATGCAGGATTCCATCTCCTTACTCTATACTTTTGCACTGGTTGCCCCCATCCCTGGAACACTTATTTCTTCCTCTTCACTTCTTTTTCTTGATAGCCTTGAATTCTCTCAAGACTTGACTCAATTACCAGCTTCTATGAGAGGCATTTTTGGTCATTCTGCTGGTGACTTGCACTTTCCCCTCTGATTTGTCTCTGTTGTGTCTGTACCTATTTATTTATATGTTGTCTCAGGCATTAGTTTGTAAGCTCCTTGAGGAAGGGACTGGTTTTGTGTTTTCCCTTTCTTTGTATCCCCAGTGCTTATTACATTGCCTGGCTCATGGTAAAGCACTTATGCTAGCTGAGTATCCTTCAACGGTAGAGGGAGTTTCCTCATGTGGAAATTCCCTATGCCAGGAAATCACAGGTGTCCAGCCCTTGATCTTCATCCTTTAGGCATGTCAATCATTTCTCCTATTTGCTGTAAACTCTTTTGAGAGCAAGATTTGTTTCATTTTTTTAATCCCCCGTGCCTTTAGCAATGCACATAGTAGGAGCTTAGGAAATGTTTGCTTGATAATAATAAACTTTATATAGTATTTTAATGTTTGTGAAGGGATTTACATTTGATACTCATTTGATCCTGACAACCCTATGAGCAATGTGTTTATTATACCCACTTTATAGATGAAAGATTGAGGCTGAGAGAGGTTTAGATGACTTGTCCAGGATCAATCAGGCAGTAATTATCTGAAGTAGGATTCAAACTCAAATCTTTATGATTCCAAGTCTAGCACTTTGTTCACTATGCCTTCTGGCTATGTCAAAATCACAGCTTCATGAAATATTAAAGATGATAATGAAATAATAAACTAAAATAAATATGAATAAAAGATAATTGAAGGTAAGAGATAAGCTCAGCAGAGGAACCATGTAGAGAGAAGGGGCCAAGATTAACCTTTGAGGAAAGAATAGTTTTACTGATGGGAGCTGTATATGTGCCAAGGGTAGAAGGGGATATTAGAAAGATAAAAGGACTCCAGGTAAAATGTGGATAAGAACTACTCCTCTGTTCGCCTCACAGTGCTGCGCTGAGGATCAAATGAAATTGTAGCAGATGTGAAAGCACTTCTTACAAATTCAAATTCAACAAACATTAGTCAGTTAATATGTTCATTCAGGAACCAAAGTATAAATAGCACCAATCCCTGCCGTTATGGAGTTCCTTGTCTAATAGGGGAATAAGAAACAACTTTATATAAAAGGGACTGATTATCATATAATGTTTGAGCTGAAAATCCCAAACCTTCATTTTACAAATAAGTAGACTCAGTCAAGAAGAGAGGGAAAAATGACTTTTTTAAGTTCCCACAGGCAGTAAATATTAGAGTTAGATATGCATCCAGATCTTCAGACTTCAAATCCAGTCTTCTTTTCAATGTGTTGTTGTTTAGTCTTTTCAGTCATGTACAGCTCTTCGTGATGCCATTTGGGATTTGCTAGACAAAGATACAGAAGTGATTTGACATTTCCTTTTCCAACTCATTTTACAGATGAGGAAACTGAGGCAAACAGGGTAGCTGGTCAATATCTGTGGCTAGATTTGAACTCAGCTCTTCCTGACTCCAGGCCCAGTGCTCTATCCACTGTGCCACCGAGTTGCTCCTCTTTCTACCATGTACTACATTACATCTCCCACTCAGCTGTGAATAGAAATGGGAATTTTACTAATTCTGCATCACAATATAATGAACAGTAGGCTGGTTTTGGAATCTGAGGACCTTTCCAAATTCCAGCAGTACCATTTACTACCTATGTGACTTTAGGGCACCTTTTTTCTGTGGGTCTGAATTTTTTCATCTTCAAGATGGAGGAGGCCAATATCTGAATTTTGATCCTGTCCCTCAGGAACTTAACTAACTCTAACCTTTCCCTCTAACTTAACCTCTTACCTTTACCAAGTAAATCACTAAACCTCTCTGTAAACTATTGGGGCTGGACTAGATAACTTCTGGGTCCTTTCCAGCTCTAATATCATCGTATGACCCCTGTGGTCCCTTCCAGCTCCAAATATAATCTTTGATAGCTAATGTAGATATTCAGCCAGAAAACTGCCATAAGGGTTGAAAATGTGGCCCATGTTCCCAGCTTACCCCCTTTTCTCATCTTACTTCATGTCCATCTGAGCCACACAGTGTTGTCAGAAACTGCGATTTTTCTTTTTTTTTTTTACAGTGGATGGGAAGAAGTTCGAAATTCCTTCCTGTTATTTTTATGAGGGCATCTGCCGGAATAAAAAAGAAATCAAGTGCATGCCCTTGCCTGGAAGATGCCCGAATTCTAAGAAACACTGCTGCAGGAAAGGATTTTAACTTATTATGGCCAACTCTGGAAGATTTGGGGAGATTGCTGTCCCAGTTGCCTTCCATTGAATAAAACTAGCAATGTCCTTATTCCATTTTCCTTAGTCAGCAATCTGATGCAAATGATCACACTTATTATGCTCTAATGATGTGGAAGGCCCTATCCAAGGTTACAAAGATTGTGAGAAAAAGTCTTGGATCTTTTTGGCAGTATTGAGTCCAAAGAGTCTGGGATTCAGTATGAGGATACCTAGGTTCCTATATTGATTCTGCCCTTATCTAGCTGTGTGAATTTGGGCAAGACAATTTAACTTATATGAGTGTGTTTCCTCATCTGTGAAATGGTAATAATACTTCTGTTACTGAACCCTTGCAAGAGTGTTGTTATTGAAGAGCAAGAACTTCTTAAGTCCCCAAATGTTAAGGAAATGTGATTTTTTATTATTGTTTTGACTTGAACCATGGTTTAATCAGTGTAGCTAGCTCCCAAGAAAGAATTCCCTCTACCCATGCACACATGTGCCAGCTTTGCAGAAAGTACAGAGGAAGAAGTATGGGTTATAGTTGTTAGAAAGTTGTCTGTAGGAAGAACCTGGATTCAAGTTCTGCCTCTGACGTGTACTGGTATGTACAAACTAAACTTGAATGACTTCCTTTATTTATCAGCATCCTAGATAATTTTCTAAAATTTTGATTATTTTATAATCATAATGAAGGAGAAGACTTCACTTAGATAATCTTTGAATTCCTTTCTAGTTTTGACATTGTATCATTCTATGTGTTGATAGAGAAGGAGGGGCCCGGTGACAGGAGCAATTTCTAAGAAGATAAGTGGAAAAAGGGAGGATTGGAATGTAAATAAATTTTAAGATGTAAAAGTTGTTTGGAGTGTTATTCTTCCTATTTCCTTGTTCCCAGTCCTTTTGAGAGTTTCAGCCTTTAGGCATTAAACAAAAAGTGGAGTCTAGTTCAGTTATTGTGGGTCTAGGTTAAAAGAATTGACAGAAAGTACCAGGGTGAACTGAAGGAATAATAAAGTGTCATAGGATTATAGGTTTAGAGCTAGAAGGATTCAGGTCCCAGATAGGAGTTGAGGCAGGGATGATGGGGATGAGGTGTAGTCTTTTTCCTGTTAGGCATGAGATAGTTTGAAGTTGAGGGTGTAAGAAGAACATAGATTAGAAAACCTTTTACTATCCTGGTATATAAAAATCATATCTGGACCTGATGACTATACTTTGAGCAAAATGTATGTGCCAGGTTGTAATTCCCCATAATACTCAAACTCTGCTTCCCATCAAATAGTCCATTCCTCCATCTCTGCCTCCTCAACTCTATTTTTAAAAATCTTTAGTTTATTTCAAAATTCAATTTAATCACCAGCACCTACATGAAACCTTTTCTGATTCCCCCAGCTACTAATGCCTCTCTCCTCAAAATTACCCTATATTTATTTTACATATGGCATGATCCAATAATTTTCACAAGGAAATCTCACTGTCCTGGGAAATGTAACCATATTTGAACCTGATGCACACTATAGTTTTGATGAAAATGTATAAGCTGAGTTATAACTCCCCATAATACTCAAACCCTGCTCCCTCTCTTCCCTTGTCTCTTTCCCATATGCTTAGATAATGACTTTGTATATTCACCAATGCTCTAGCTCCATTCATAGTTTCTATCTGGTTCCCTTTGAAAAATTTATGCCATAGTTCAAATCCCACCACCTGAGAATTAAGGGACTGAATTTTAAGCAAAAAGATACAATAGCCAAACACCCTTTTAATGTTACAGCCTCATTGAGCTAACATAGTTTATAGTAAAGCCTTAAGAGAAGACTACTGGACTGGACATTAGGACACCAAGGTTTGAATTCTGGAGTCTGTCACTGATTAGTTTGATCTTGGGAATGTCTCTTTCCTTTTCTGGGAATTCCCAGAGAGACTGGAGGGAGTTTCCACTGTGGAAAATTAGGGAGGGGAGGAGTTTATAGGACTAAATAGAGTCTAAGGTCTTTTCAAGCTTGGCCATTATATGGTATCTATGAATCAAGCCCTTGGTGGAAGGGCCTGACACAGTCCTATTGTTACTCACACTTCTTTATAGCGAAGTCTGCAGGGCACCAAAAGAACAAATAAATTTAATTGTGTTCTGATGATCCATTTCCATAGTGTCAAAGGCCACCTATTTAGTGATCAATAAATTAATTGTTTGGAACTTAACAAACAAGCATTATTAAATGCCTACTTTGTTCCAGGAACTCTACTAACTGCTTTACAAATATTATCTCATTTGATCTTCACAATAAACTTATGAGGTAGGTGTTATTATTATCACTGTTTTATAGTTGAAGGAACTGAGGTAAAATAGAGGTGAATTAATTGCTTTGTCACTCATTTAGTGATCTATAAATTACCTGGTAAATCCCAGGTCTGATACTTCCTAGCTATATGACCTTAGCTAAATTCCCTTCTCTGGGCCTCAGTTTCTTCCTCTGTAACATGAAGGAGGTTGGACTAGATCAGTGGTAAGGAACCTATGGCCTTGAGGCCATATGTGGCTTTCTAGGTCCTTGGATGTGGGATTTTGACTGACTCCAAGTTTTACAGAACAAATCCTTTTATTAAGGAGATTTGTTTTGTGAAGTTTGGATTCAGTAAGAGGGCTGCCCTTGAGGACCTAGAGGGCCACATGTGGCCTTAAGGCTATAGGTTCTCCACTCATGGACTAGATAATTTCCAAAATTCCTTCCATCTCTGCATTCTGTGATTTGATGAAACATTTCCTTGACTCTTTATACACTCAATTAGCCTCTAGCATCTGACGTATCATGAGTAGACATCTCTGAGTGCCCAACTCACGTGGAGAATTACTTAAACACTGGACAGATCATATGTCTCACACTAGCATTCTCTAAGGAAGTAAAATGTGGCAGCTTACTATATGACTCATCCGCTTAGTAGCTCTTTAGACAAAGGGAAGATTGTGATGGGTTCTTCTTACATGACACTCCATTCCTCATCTCCATGTCTTTGTACTTGGCCGTCCCCCCTGCCTGGAACATATTTCCTTTCAACTCCCATCTTTTAGAATCTTTAGTTTACTTCAAAGTCAAGAACCATAATCTAAAAGAAACCTTTCCTGATTCCCCCAGCTACTAATGTCTTTTCTCTCAAAAATTATCCTGTATTTATTTTACATATAGGGTATTCCAAAAGTCTCAGTACAGTTTTGAACTTTAATAGCCTTTGGAAAACCCTGTATATTTTTATGTAAATATATATATATATATAGATTTGTACATATGTGTATATCTATATCTATATCTATCTATCTATCTATCTCAGCCTCTTGAGCAGAGGGGCTATTTAATTTTTGACTTTAATCCCCAGACCTCGAATTGAACCTAGTACAATAGGGACTTAAATAAGGGATTATTGATTCATTCTGATTGAGACATCCCTAGTAAAACAAGTTCTATGTGGTGAACATTCTGAGGTAATGTTGCTCCCACAGCTTTCTCTCCTGCCAGCACTTCAAAGGTAGTCTAATTGTACGTGATTCTGACCCAACTGTGGCCTGTCCCTAGGGCAAAAGAATACTTTGGGGCAAGCCTGACATTGTTGGATTGAAGAGGATCCCAGTAGCATCCTTGAGATTGACTTCAGAAATCCTCCCTTGAAGGTAAAAGCTAGGGATGTGGTTCAGGAGGACATGTCAATCCTAAGGAAAAATCAAGCCCAGGTGGAATGTTCTTATTCTGCTCCAAACTGGGGAGGTTCCGGAAATGTTGCCACTTCCAGACCTACTACCAGCTTTATAACCCAATCGGATCATCCTCCACAGGTTGGGTCATTGGTACAGGATGACAGAATGACTTTTTTGGGACGTCTATGTATCTGCATCCCTCATCTGTCATCTGTACCATGACATGTGCAAGGTGAATGGGTGGAGCTTTGTGTCATAATAGCTCCTGGCACGAAACTTCAGGAAAAGACATTAGGCTGTCCACACCTTATAATGACAGCGAGTGTGTCTGCCTGCTCAATCTGTCCAGCACCAGCCTCAGTAAGACACAGGTGAGCGTCCTTCTCTCCTATCTTATCTTGGAAGCTTCCCAGTGTTTGGGTCAAAGCACCAGTCAAACACCAACCATGAGGATCCATTACCTACTTTTTTTCATTTTCTTCTTGTTCCTACTGCCAGTTCCAGGTAAGATGGGGTTAAGGGCATTGGGGGCTGGAAAATAGGTGGCTAGAGAGAATAGAAGAGCAGATACAATCACGAAATAAGGATCTGTATCTGGCTCACTCAAGACCGTTGAACTCTAGCAGATTCTCTGAATGGCACATAGCAGATATTGGTTTACAAATGTTTTTAGTCCACTGACCACTAGGATAGGACAAAAGAGTCCTCCTGACTTAATGGGAAAATCTGTGTTCTCTGAGTGAGAGATTAGCATAGGGTTCTCTGGGTTTGTTTGTTTTTAATGAAATATCAAAAGGTAATGAACAAAAAAAAAGTTCATATTTTTTAAGACTACAGTGAGAATTTATATTCTCCTAGAAGCTGTGGAGCAAATGAAAGACCCTTGGGGGCCAAATACAGCCCTGGCCTTCATGAGCAGATGGCTGCCCACATGTTGTTTTGTACCGATGAATATCACTTTCCAGTGCCATACTTCTTTTATGCCTGAGTGACACGGCCAGGAAAAAAAAGCAAGACTGACTTTTAATACCTTTGTACATCTTTTGTGGCAAAATAGTTAAAGCACTGTACTTGGAGTTAGGAAAGCCTGAGTTCAAATCCAGCCTCAGACACTTACTAGCTGTGTGAACATGAATCAGTCACTTGATCTCTGTTTGCCTCAGTTTCCCCTCTATAAAATGAGGGTAATAAAGCACCTACCTCCCAGGGTTATTGTAAGGATCAACTGAGATAATCATCGTAGTGCTTAGCAGTTCCTGGCATATAGTAAGTGTTATATAAATGTTTGGTATTATTATTTTTCATTTCATATTATTATTATAAAATCAGAGAAAGAAAGAGAAAAAGAATAAGAGATAGAGGGAATGTGTGCACCAGAATAGGCAGTGGTGCAATTCAAATGCTTTTCAGTCACACTTCTTTCTAATGCACACATTGTATACATTATGGCTTGTGGCCTAAATTATTTTAAAACTCAAATATCATTTTTGGGAGTGGGGTTCAGATCTGTGATATTATTGGTTGGGGAAATTCCTGGTTTGGAACTTGCTTTCTCTAATGCAGAAACAACCTGGAGTAATACAGTGGTGTGAAACTCAAATACAAACCTGAGGGTGGAGGGGGAGGAGAAGATCCCTGCAAGTCACATATTGCCTTGGTTTTAAAATGTAATTATTGTATTTTTATTTATTTTGTTAAATATTTCCTAATTATATTTCAATCTGGTTCGGGCAGCCCTAGTGGATGCATGAGGTCAGTAAGTTGTGTGATTGACACCTCAGAGGTACATGGATTGAGCACTGGACCATGAAATCCTGGCTTAAATCCCAACGCTGACTCTTACTAGCTCTGGAACCTCAAGGAAGCCACTTACTTAATCTCTTTAGGCCTCTATTTCCTTATTTATAAATTTTATTTGTTTATACATTTTATTTATCTATTTATAAAATTTATTTATTTATAAATTATTTATCAATTTTTATTTATTATTTCATTTATAAAATGAGGTTGGATTTGGTGACCTCTAAGATTCATTCCAATTCTAACTCCATAATGCATAGCCTTATGAAGCAGTTAAGTGACTTTCCAGTGTTCGTATAGCTGGCATTCAACTCAGCACGTATTTAGTGCTTTCTAGGTACAAACCACTGTTCTTAGCACTGGGGATATAGAAATAAAATAGCTCTTGCCCTCAAGAAACTGAGGTGTGAAAGATTATGGGTATAAAACAGAATCAGGACTGGAGCTCATATGTCTTTCAGTCCAAAACTAGCCTTCTATATAATATCTTATGCTATTGTTTTTCCAACTGTTCAGTTAGCCTCATTATATTCTCTATATTCTATATTCTTCTAACTGAGAAGGGATTTTAATTAATCAGTCGAATTGAAAAGAATAAAAAAAGTGACAAAAATTTTTTTCTGTTGGTTCTGAACCTATTTACTGCATTGTACCACTTTCGCAGAACTTCAAGTCAAAAGGATGTGGATTTTAATTTTGATTTAGATACTTACCAATTATATGAAATATAGGCAAGTCATTCAGCCTCTTTAACTTCAGTTTCCTCATAACTAAAACATGAGGATAAAAATAGTACCCACCTTCCAGGAGTTTTGTGAAGATCATATGAAAACACTTTGTTAATTGTAAAGTACTACGTCAAAGTTAGCTGTTACTATTTTTCATGCAGAATTGGTGGCCCTCATAGTAATAGATTTAATTTGTTTTTCCAGTAGTTACAATAGAAGGGGCCAATTTGAATGAACACATTCACAGTCTTGTCCCTGGTCCTGCTAGTAACCACAAAGCCATGGACTGGTTTGCATCCATACGATTGGTTTTGTTGTGACTTTTTGTTTGTTTTGTTTTTGGAGGGGGAATGGCAAGGCAATTGGGATTAAGTGACTTGCGCAAGGTCACACAGCTAGTTAAATGTCAAGTGTCTGAGACTGAATTTGAACTCAGGTCCTCCTGGCTCCAGGGCCTGTGCTCTATTCACTGTGCCACCTAGCCGCCCAACATTGTGACTTTTACAAGACTAAACTGCATACTTTAGAGACATAGTAGCATCATTCGTTAGAATACCGATTCCTTGAGAGAGGGACTGTTTGACATTGAATCCTTAGTTATCTAGCTGGGGTTTAAGTGCTTATTGGATTGGATTGCATTAGATCAGCTAAAGTGAATTTTAATTTTTTGAGTATATCATTAACTAATAATCCCCTAGAACTACAACTGTCATGATGGTGTGACATTGCACCTGTAGCAATTATAGTATCTATGATATAAAGATTATCCATAATATTATATTTAATGGCAGATTTCTGGAAATAATATCTTGGAGTTTACTATTTTTATTATTGTTAGCATTTTATATGGTGCCTATTATGCACATATGGGCACTATGCTAAGTACTCTATAAATATCTCATTTTGTACTCACAACAACCCCGGTAGATAGGGGCTTTTCTTATCTCCATTTTACAGTTGAGAAAACTGAGGCTAACAGAGATTAAGTAATTTGTCTGAGGTCACACAGATAATGAGTATCTGAGGCTAGATTTGAAGTCAGGTCTTCCTGACTCCAGATCTAGAACTCTATCCACTGTACCTGTCATAATACCTGTCCCCTAACACAGTTTAACAGTCTCCTCTCCTTCTAGGTGAAAGTTGGTTGCTGTCACGAATAAACAACATGATTTGTAAAGCGAGGCAGGGCAAATGCAGACTGATTGGATGCACCAGAAAAGAAGAAAAGATTGGGAGCTGTTCCCTTGGCCGCCGAACATGCTGCCGCAAGAAGAAATGAGGGACCAGACAGAACTTCAGGGTGTAGGAATCTTCAGCAAAAACGTGGTTGAGAGAAATTTGTGCAATTTAAATTCAGTTGCATCATTTTGTTTAAGAAGGGAAAGTCTTGAACTCCTGTGACCAAGGTGTTTGGTTTGCCCTTTCCCATATGGGCACCACATTTGAATTGAATTGAAGCCCCTTTCTTGGTAACTCAATCACATCCTACTTTATATAATATTTATTGGTTGATATGTCATATTTAGACTATGAACTCCTTGAAGGCAAATTTTCTGTATTTTTCACCTTTGTATATGGGCATCCTGTGCAGAGCAGCAATTAATAAAATTTGCTGAATTGTATGTAGTTTAATTCCTCTCTTTCCCCACACCCTGAGATATCATTGGCATGAATATTGCATACACAAATGTAGTTCATAACTCCTCTAGGACTCTTGACTTACTATGGCTGAACATTTTGTCACCACGCAGTCAATTTTTTGATGAGTTTCTCTGCAGTAAGCTAAGTTGGTCCCTAAACAACAGATAAACATATAGTCTCCCACAAGACTGGACTTCAAAGCTTTTCCAGCTTGTTAAGATCTGCCAGATCCTATATAACATAGTGTTCAAGAAACCAGGATTACCCCTACACAAAGATATGCCATCAGAATAGGATTTCAGTGGATTAAACACCTAACTATCTGTGAGAACTAGGACAGGAGGTGGTAGTGAGAACTTAGAAACAAAGTTGGAAGGAATAGTTGAAAAATAGTTGGTTAAGAGTCAGGATCCAAATAGGTATGAAGCTATAAAAACTGGGACAATATACTAGTAAGAGGAAATTGAATAGAGGTCTATGTAGAGTCCACCACTGGGTTCAAACAAGCGACTTCACAAATATAAGCTGAAGGAATAATGGCCAGATTGACAACTTAATTTGAAGAAATATCTGGGACAATTAGCAGACTGTAAGATCAATGTGAGTCAATAGCAAGGCATGGCAGCCGCAAAAGCTAATGGGATCTTAGACTGCATTGAAAATCATGGCACCTAGAACATAGGAGGCAAGAGTTCTTCTGTATTTTGCTCTGATCAAGCCACATATGACACATTGCATTCATTCCTGGACACCACATTTTAAATAGGGCATAAAAAGACTGGAGAGTGTCCATGCCAGAGTGACCAACAAGATCACACCATCTGAGTATCAATAAAGGTATCTGAAGATATTTAACTTGGAAAACAGAGACTTGGAGGGAGATATGCTGTCTGAGTATTTCAAAGGATCTTAATTTATGATCTAAAGCAAGGGAACGTAGAGGCCATCTTGTCCAACCACTTAATTTTACAGGTGAGGGAACCAAATAGAGTATTTTTGCATGACTACATTAGAGCTATGATTCAAACTAGCTCATCTGACTATAAATATAATGTTTTCATTACTACACCACATTTTCTGCCTTATTTGAATGGACATCATGAAGAAAAGTCATTAGATTAATTGGCTCCAGACAAATTTAGGTTTGACACCAGAAAACAAACAAACAAGCTTCCTAACAATTAGAGCTGTCCAAAAGAATAATGAGCTGCATTGGAAGATGATGAGTTCTCATTGGAGGACTTCAAGTAGAGGGTTGAATGATCATATTGGGATTCAATATAAAAGAGATTCCTTTGGGGGTTTGAGCTCCTGAAGTCCCTTCTAACTCGTACATTCTGTTATTCTGTGAAATTGTAGAGACGTAGATCTAGGCCCAAAATGTCTGAAAGTAGAAAGATCAGCTTCAGCAGAAGTCAAGTTATCTCATTACCGGATGTTTTCCAGCTGAATGTGGAGGACTATTTGTTAGAGATTTTTAGTCAGATGTGGATTCAATTAGATAACCTTCCATTTCCAGGATTCTATGATTCTGAATTAATCATTCTCTTTCTGCCCTTGTTCCATTATTGGTTGGAGGCTTTAACTAAGGAGACCTAGTAGGGGAAGAGAAGTCAACAGATTTTGGAAAATTTACACAATGAGTCATAAGCCCCTGGCTAGTGAAGGGATGGCCAGATAATTGGACCAATAAGAACTCTGATTTTTTCAGTGCTTTGCAGTTTACAAAGCACTTTCTTCTCCATAATTCAGCTAGGTAATGGGTACAGATGAGGAAACTGAAGCCCAGAAAGGGGAAATGACTTGCCTCAGACTTCACAGCCAGTAAGTAGCAGCTCTTCAATTTGGACCCTAGTTTTTATCACTCCATACACAGTGCCCCTTTACACCATATCACATTGCCTCTAATTAATAAAATTTCTTTTTTCAGTTGCAATATGGCAGAACCATATTAAATTCAAAGAAGAACAATAGATAGAAATCTTCAGCAGATTTTTAGCTCTTACTATGTGCAGAGTACTCAACTGCTGAAGATCCAGAAACATTCCAGTTCTTTTCTCTCAAAGAACCAACAATTTCATTGGAGGAGAAAGAATCATATATACAAAAATGAACATGATATCAGGCAGGATGTTTTCAGTGAACAACAGATGTATGCCTATAGAAACCAGAGGTGCCCCATGTAAAAAGGGTGGAAACTCCTCTTTACAACTAAATTTAAAGAATGAGGATGATAAGGGGTTAGAAAGCAATGTGGAACAATTGAATAGTAGACTGGGAAACTGAAGGATATAGTGATAAGGGCACTAGATTATGAGTCATTACAACTGCATTCTAGACCCAGCTTTGACTCATTATATGAGTCATTATAGGACCTTGATCAAGTAGCTGGAGCAGAGTGTGAGAATGTTTATGCCCAGAGGCTCTCAACAACCTAGAAGGTCACATGTGGCCTCAGGGGTACAGGTTCTCCACCCCTGAAGTAGCAAAATCCATTTCTTACCTTGTTGTTCCATAATTTTAGGATTTTGTGCTTGTTGGAAGAGAGATAGGTGAAGTTGCATGGAAAGTGTTTTCCACTCAGTAGCTACAAAGGCCTTAATCATAGTAATGCTTGACTAATGTTTATGAGGCAAATATTTAGTGTTCAGAGGAAGAAGGACAGAAAAGGAAACATCTCCTTCTTACCTCTATACTCTACCTAGAGGGATATAAAGGAGAGAATGATTATCTCTGGCAATTCCTTTGTCCTAGGCCAGCAAATGAGGCTCTTGATTCAGATTGAATACTGGAATATTGAAGAAAATCTTGACCTTTAGATTCGAGATTGAAAATTCTGGTAGTTTCTGTTTACGGTTATCCCTTTCACATCATTATTTTCCCCATTATGGTTTCAATATATTGTATGTCAGCATTAGAAATTAAATAGAAATTTTTTGTGGGGCTTTGTAGAACCCACAGATGATGCATGAAAACTAGCAGGTGACACAGAAAAAATTTAGAAATTCACAAATGCATAAAACATATATGTAGTATTATATAATATCAACTCAAATTTTATAATAAGGTACTGTAAATGGCCCATAAAAGAAAAAAAGAAAAAATTCAGACCTTATTTGGCATGAAGGGAGGGCCAAAAAATTTTATGTGGATTTTCGAGATCATGACTTACCATGGCCCTACCCCGCACTATGTGGAAGAAGATTATTCAGCCTCTCAGTGTTTCAGTGAGGAGGCCCTGAGAAAGTCAGGGATAGAGTAGTCAGCAGGGCCAGGAATCTCCCAGGGTGTTATAGAAGTTGGCTTTTGGCTCATCTTGATTATCCTTCTTTGGTGGCAAGGCTGAGGTGAGAGATGTGTGTGGACTTGTTAAGTCCTCCTTACATTCTCAAATACTGTTGAGGTTTCCAATGAAACAACCCCCAGTCAAAAACAGGATGGTCACTAGGGGAAAGAAATTCTATTCAACATATCAGTGAGCTTTTGGAATGACATCTCTGTACAGAGAGAAAACCAAAGATGACTAGGGATTATAGGAGCTCAGCCACTTTCTAACTGTGTGATGGTGGCAAATCATTATATTTCTGTGCCTCATTTTCTTCCTTTGTAAAATGAAGGGGTTCTACTAATAATATCCTTTGTAGGATTTATGTTTTAGCAGAATTAAAAACAAACAAAATATGAATAAATAGCATTTGAAAAAGTGGAAATTTTCTGTTAAAAAATCAACTTTAGGGAATGAGGGACCTCAGAGGGCATCTAGTCCAACCAGGGGGGTTTATTAGAGCCAGACTGAATTAGCTCTTGAGAGCTTATTGTTAAATTTTCAGTGTGAGCATATACACCTTGTAAATTCTTCAAATCAAGATTAATTTGTTTTTAAAAATATATAGACTTTAAAAAGTGATAGAGAAAACTAAATAATGCAAATTAAACTTAAAAGTGTGTCCTGCCTATATCCTCCACCCTGGCTAGAGAGCCAATTGTTAAACATTTACCAGCACCCTGTTGAATCCAACCCATATCTAAAGAAGAATAATCTACAAATTCCTGATAAACATTTATCAGCCTCTGTAAGAAGCCCTCCAGTGAGGGGCAACTTACTAACTCATCTAGGGACATCCCATTCTACTTTTGAAGAGCTCTAATTATTAAGAAGTTGTCTCAGTTCATTAACTTAAAAAAAAACAACTTCGTGTTATTTTTATTGATCTTTTTTGTTTCTATATCACATTAATTTCTGAATATATCCTTCTCCCATTCTCTACAATAAAGAGTAACAAGCAAAGGGAGAAAATGTCACCAAAATTAAGTAACACATTTACCTTGCCTGAAAGTATGTACGACATTCCCTACTTATAGCCTCCACCTTCTTCATTGAAGGGAGGAAGGTGTATTTTCTCAACCTTCTCTGGGGCCAGGCTTGGTCATTATAATAATACAATATTCATTTTCAGATTTCCAGGGATTTTACTATATTTTCCATTTTAATTAGTCATATTTTAGTCCTGTCTTTAGTCTTTAGTTTCATTTTAGTCATGATGTATATTATTTTCCTTGTTCTATTTATTTTACTCTTTAAGAGTTCATATGAAACTTTTCATCCCTTTCTGAGTTTTCATATTCATTGCTTCTTATTACATAATAATATTTCATTATATTCATGCATCATCACTTGCCAAACTTTTCTTTTATTATGGATACAAATTTTGTTTCCAATTTTTTGCTACCACACAAAATTCTACTATGAAGATTTTGGTGTATCTGGGACCTTCTTCTATCTTTGTCCTCTTTGTGGTATTCCACCTTGTAGTCGAATCTTTGGGTCAAAAAGTATGGCTTTCTCTCTCTCTCTCTCTCTCTCTCTCTCTCTCTCTCTCTCTCTCTCTCCCTCTCTCTCTCCTTATAATTCCAAAGCACTTTCCAGTTTGGCTGGGCCAATTGTAGCTCCATCAACAGTATCCTCCCGCTATTTCCATCTTTTTTGTCATCTTTCCTAATTTGGTATGAGGAGAAATTGCAAAATTCTTTTTTTATTTTCATTTTTCCCATAATTACTTATTGGAATACATGACTTACTGGTGATAGTGCAATGGAACAGTCAATAAATGGCCTTAAATAATTAAATAATAGAAATATGAAAAAATCATTAACAAAGACAATAATAATACAACATATGAAAACTTATGGGGTATAGCTAAGGCAGGGTTCCGTTAACAAAACAGGGAAATAACAAGACAATACATTAGAAATACAATTGAAAAACTTGAACAATGATAATAAATAAAAAATCTTCTACTGAATAGCAAATAGAAATCTGAAATTAAGAGATGAATAAAAATAAAAGCAAAATGATCATTGAATTGATAAAGAAAAGTAGGAACTGTTTTAGAAAAAAATTATTAAAGACAAATAATTTGTTAATTTGAGTTTTTAAAAAACTAGAGAAAAACCAAGTTGTTTGTATCACAAATGAGAAAGGAAAATTCACAATAGTTAAAGAAGAAATAAAGGAAATGATGAGGAACAATTTTGCCACCAAAACTTTAATAGATGAACACTTACAAAAATACAATCAGTAAAAGGCTAATAAGAGATTAATAAAATGAATAGACCATTTAAGTAATAAAAAAATCAGAAAAGGAAATTTAAATAAGTGATAAATGACTTCCCAAAGAAAAATTATAGAACTAGCTATTTACAAGTAAATTCTATCAAACATTCAAATTATAATTAATTCCAATATTATATAAATTGGTTTTAATAATAAGAAAAGAAGCCAACCTTCTGATTTCCTTTTATAGGATCAATATGGTCTCGATAATTAAATCAGGGAGAGACAAAGCAGAAAAATAAAACTACAGACCAATATCCTTAATGAATATTGATGTAAGGTTAACAACATTAGAAAGATTACATACTATGATTAGATTGGGTTTATACCAGTAATGCAGGTTAGTTCTACATAAAGAAGACAATAGATATAAGTCATGCTAATAATTTAAATAATAAAAAACATATTATTATATCAATAGATTCTGAAAAAATTTTTGAAAAATTCCATACAAACTTCTATGAAAAATTCTAGAAATTATAGTAATAAATATACTTGTTCTTAATATAATAAATAATATTTATCTAAATTCAAAACCAAACATTATATGGAATAGAGAAAGGATAGACACCTTTCCAAGAAGTTGAGAGGTAAAGAAGGATTTCCATTATTACTACTAATATTCTAATGCTAGATCCACTAACTGTGGCAATAAGATGAGAAAAAGACATTTAGAGAAAGAGCACAGGCAAAGAGAAAATAAAAATGATTACTTTTTGTAGATGTTAATGGCATGCGTAGAGAACTCTATTAAATCAACTGAATTAATTTAAATAACTTATTGACTTCTGCAAATTTGCAAGATATAAAATAAATTGACACAAATATAATTTTAAAAATAATAGAAAGAGCCAGAAAGATAAATTCCATTCAAAATAACTGCAGAAATTATAAAATTTTTGGGATCGTAGCAACTAAGATTCATCTGGGAACCATATGAATCAAATTTCGAAACACAATTTGCCGAAATAAAGACAGACCTAAATAATTGAGACACAATAATATAAAACTAATATAATAAAAATGATAATATAACCTAATATAGTTGATGTAAAGCTGGTAGGGAGAGCTAGTACAATGAAAGAAAGAGTCGGAATTTAAAAATATCTTGACAGAACATTAAAATTGAATCTAATAAGAGAATTCCATAGAGATAAATGTAAAACCTTGTACTTTGGTACAAAAAATTAACTTCACCTACATTATTAGATAGCAAATATTCTTTTTTTTTTGCCTTTTTTAGAGGGGGGAAAACAGGGCAGTTGGGGTTAAGTGACTTGTCCAAGGTGACACAGCTAGTAAGTGTTAAGTGTCTGAGACAAGATTTGAACTCATTGACTCAGCCCTCTTGACTCCAGGACTTGTGCTCTATTCACTGTGCCACCTAGCCAACCCAGCAGATATTCTTTAAAAAAAAAAAAAAGATCAAGGTGTTTTAATAGAATGCAAACTTAATATAAGTTAACAGTATGAAGAAGTAGCAGCCAAAAAAAAAATCCCCCAAAACCTTGGCTTGCCTTAAGAGGAACATAATTTCTAAGAATAAGAAAGTGATTGTCCTTTTAAGTGATTGTCAGACCTCTTCTCAAGTATGGTGTTCAGATCTGGGTACCATAGGTTAAGAAAAAACAAACAAACAACAATCGACAAGATGTACAGAGGATGGCAACTAGGATGGTGAGGGACCTTGAGTCCCTTCTGTATGACGGTCAGTATAAGCAACTGGGCACATGTAATAATGTGAAGGATAGAAGATCTAGGGGGTGCTGAAGTTTTTGGAGAAAGTGTTATGTGGAGAAGGGAATAGAAGTTCAATTTGACCCAGAGGGCAGAACCAAGAACAATGGATAGAAGTATTAGGTAACTAGGAGGCATCATGAATAGACTATTAGCCTTTGAATCAGGAAGAGCTAAGTTCAAATCTGGACTCAGACACTTAGTTGCATGACCTTGGGCAAGTCACTTAATTTATGTCTGCCTCTGTATTCTTATCTGTAAAATGGGGATAATCATAGCACCTACTTCCCAGAGTTGTTACGAGAATCAAATGAGATAATATTTATAAAGTGCTTCATGAAACTTTAAAACACTATGTAAGTGCAAAGAAGTCAATTTAAGCTTAACATTATGAAAAATTTCCTAACAATTATAGGGGTCTATAAAGTGGATAGACTGCCAAAGAGGTGGTGGGAACTCCATCTTAGGAGGTTTTCAAGCTGAGGCTGGAAGATTTCTTGTTAGGTATGTCAAAATAGCGATTCTATAGCTCTTTGATTCTGTTGTTCCTTCTCCTTACCCTGCTTCATAGATTGCACATGAAGGATGGCTTTCCTAAATCTCTTCTCATTTAGGTTATAGGGACCCAGTCTTTTCTACATTTCTGCTTAAAACAAATTCCAGTGGCAAAGGATTTACCCTATTATGATTTCAGCTCTTTACTTCAAGCCCTGAGATCTTTTCCCCTTTTGTTCTCTGTTTCTTCATATTGTTATTCAGCATATATCTATATCTATATCCATATCCACATCTATATCCATATCCACACCTATATCCAAATCCATATCCACATCTATATCTATATCATCTATATATCTTTGTTTGGCAAAGGTACTGGAGTGATTTGCCATTTCCTTCTTCACCACATTAAAGCAAACAAAAGTTAACTGATTTGCCCAGGGTCACACAGGTCTAATTTGAATTCAGGTCTTTTGGACTCCTGTCCAGCAGTCTAGTCACTGAGTCACCAAACTGCCTCCTAGTTCCTTCACATAGACAAGCAGAATTAGTGTCTATTGACTCTTGTGGGGGTAATAAGGGGGTTTAACCTGGACTATTATTGTGGGAGGACAGGGTATGGACTCCCACAGTTAGACCTTAAAGCACAAGCCTGTGGAATTATTTGTGCTCACTGGAAAGAAGGTGGAAACATTAAGTGGGTTCTAGAAATATTTGAGTTCTCTGATGTTGTTTCACAGTTTTATGTTTTGGTTTCTTTTGCCCTCTGGGGTGTTTGTATCTTATCTTTTGGATCCAGCTTTACTTGCTTTCCTCCCTCCCTCCTCTACCCTTCCCTGCCTTCCTCTTCCTTTCTTTCGAAATGCATCTATGCCATGCTGCCTCTGTGGTTACTTTATATCTAAGTCATAATTCTTTTTTCTGAGGTTTTTGATCTGTATGAGACTTGAGGAAAACAGCTATAGGAAAACATCTTCTTAATGACATTGATCTCATTAATTCTTATGTAGATTTCTGATGTCTAAAGTTACAGGTGAATTCAAATTTCATAAATACTTATTAGAGTCTTGAAAGACTGTAGCAATTCAACAATACTGCTCATATATGTGTTTAGTGTCCTTACAACTAGTTGATGTTATTGATGTGGTCACCCATAAAATGGAGAGGGTTAGGGTTAGGGTTGCTCTGGAGACCCCAAAATATCAACAAACCAGGTCCAGCCAAATGAATTTGACTCAAGTCTTCTCGGCCAAAGAAAAGCAAAGTTTATTAAAAGTTCATCTGTATTGGACACAGAGTAAGTCTGTACTAGAAAATTCTATAGCACTTTCACACATATGGGGGCAAAAGGGGATCTTATATACAGGAAGGTTGGGGAGGAAGGTCTTCAGGAGGAATTAATGAGGTCAATGAGTGATTAAGGGTGGGAAGTTGTTGGAGGCTACCTGGAGTCAACAGACAATGGTGGGTTAGGCCAGTTCAAGGGTGGATGGATATATTGATAGGCTCAAGGGTGGGAAGTAGATGGATAATGGAGGCTAGTAACAGAGGTTTGGGCCCAGCCACAATGAAAGCTTATGGCCTCTGCAAATGCCTCATCAAGTGGGAGTTCAGGGAGGTTCCCAAAGCCTGTATCTCAAAGATTCAAGGAGAGTTTAAGGGGATTCCCAGAGCCTGCACCTCATCATTATGGAAGAAAAACTGTAATGCAACACTGTTTTGTATTGTTTGTCTTTCCTTCTCAAAAAGGACCATGATATCAGGGAGGTGATTTCATGACTTGGAATTGGATTTGAGTGAGAGAGGTCTGTGCAAAGTCACCAGCTTCACTTTCTCCTCTGGAGCCATCTAGTTCCATTGGCCAGATATAGATCAGGAGGATTGGAGATGGACCAAGTTGCAGTGGGAGACCTTGGCCCTTTTAAGTTAAGATTTTTTCAAGTTCTTCCTTTGAGTGAGGCAATGCCCATTCAGTGAACAGGCCTCTTTAAAAAGTAAGTCTAAGGATGGCCCCTTTAATAAAAATATAAAAAAAATCAAACTGGGAGAGGAAGACCTTAAGGGTTACTAGCCAAAAGAGAAACGATTATTATTTACATTCTCTCTGAGCCAGGAGGGCCCAAAAAAATAACCATTAAGTGATGTTTGGGGAGAAACCTATTGTTCCATCGATGAGATTTAGAGTGAATTGGGTTTAAGGCATGAGCTTTGTGAAAGAAATCTGATGGCCAAAAAACTGCCTAGTTAGCTCTGTTGTAGGCTAAGCCTGAAGAAACAATTTTTATTAATTTTGTCATTATTCTAACTCCAAACATTATTCTGATTAGTTAGAGAGAGATTTCCAAGTTGACTGAGTTCCCTGATGACATCTGACATCTCTCCAATACAAGATATTTTTGAAGTAATGTTTATAAGAGTATTGAACAAGAAAAAACATTCACATGGTTACACAATTCAGGATAGGGTAAAAGTTATCGTTTTGCTTCAGCAATCCAGAGCAATTGCCACTTAATTTTGGAAAATTATTTTCCTAAAGCCACACAATTCCTTTACGAGTACTCTACTCATCAAAGGATCTTTCTCTAAACTGACCAAAGGTGAATTCAAGAAGTCTCTGAGCTTAATGATTGTCATAATCCAATCAAGGTGGATTAATTAATGATGCCTGGTCCTTATTTGATCACTGCTGTAATTATTTCAAGAAAAAAATTGAGAATTCCTTTCTGGGCTGTTCAGAGAGAGGAAAACAGAATATTGTTTCAAAATTGATAGTTAAGGTGAGCAGAACCGAGAGAATGTTGTATACAATAAGCAGTATTCTTCTAAGAATAATTGTGAACAGTCAAGTTATTCTGAGTACTATAAATACTCAAATTAACTACAAAAGACTTTTGTTATCTACCTCCAAAGAAAGAACTGATAAATAGAAGTACATATAGTATGGTTTTACATATATTTATAAATCTGTGTCAAATGGTGGCCTTTTCTAGTATGGGGTGGGGAGGAAGGGAGGGAGACAGTTCAGAACTTAAAATGTAACAAAAAATTAAATTTCATTTAATAAATTGGTAGTTAAGGAAATATCGATGAATTATCTATTTCAAATAAGTCCAAAGGCTTTAGACCAGGCTACACTTAAAATAATTTCTTAAAATTTCTAAAAAGGGGAGCATCTACTTTCATATGGGTCTTTTAGATGGCCCCCAGATAAGAGTCTTGTGCAACTTGTTCCTGTTTCTAGAGGTAGAAACATCACTGTAGCAGTCAGATCTCAAGGTCAGAGATTTCTTGGATTGTTAGTTTTTAGCTGTGAAGCCTTGAAGGCCATTATGAAGTCAATATGAGGAAAAGGTAAGGAGGTGAAGGAGGAATATCTTCATTCCTGATCCTTTAGGAAAGCCAGATCCGTATTTCGGTCTTGTTGATAAGCAAGACTTCTTAAGTTAATAAAATGTGGTTTTGTGTGATTATGCTATTAACTTTGTATTCTATCTATCTAATGGCATTGAATTGGGCAAACCTTACTTTTCTACAGAAGATCTAATGGAATCTCCAGTTGAACCAAACCTGTACTTTTGCTTAGAATCTAAAGTGTTGGTTTTAGATTCCATGAAGCCACCTACTAGTTGTATAACTTTGATTGAATCACTCTAGTCCAATATGCATTCGGATCCAGTAGGAGCTAAATCAAGTGGAGGATTCACTTAATCAGAGAACTCATTATAATTTAACATAATTAACAACTAGTAGAGAATGATTTCTTCGATAAAAAATGAAATGGTTCTAACCATTTTATTCTCCCACATACATGAACTTGTTTCTGCTGCATATTAGTGTGACCATACTCTTTATTAGTCTCAATTCTCTCATCTGAAAAATAGTAGTAATTCCATTTGCATTTATCTGTCCCATAGGATTTAGGAAGAAAGTGATTTAGAAACTGTAAAACATATAAATGGCAGTGCTAATCTCATGTAGCACCTCATCAAAGAGCACTAAACTTGGAGCCTGACTGCTTGAGTTATAGTATTAGGCACTTCTCACTATGTAATCTTGGGCAAAATATTTCACTTCTCTGGGACTTGCTTTCTCTATCTGGAAATGGTGGGGTTGAATTCAATGATCATTAAGGACTCTTCCAGTTCTGACAGTTTGTGATTCTGTGACTGCAAATCTTCTAAGATGAGCCAAGATTGTTTAGGGTCATCTGTGATGGAACATAGTTTAACTACCTTAGAGTGGTAGCAAAATTCCTTGGAGAGAAGCAATTGCTTCCTAGTACAATATTCAGGGTAATCCTGGTCAATTGTGGCATCAAAGGGTATTGAACTGAATAACTTCATATTCTGCCACTCTCTCGGTATCAGAGGGCCCTCTCATTCACAAGGATTGAGTTTCTGAGGATGATGTCCTTGCTTCATGGTTTGTATCACCTCTCTCAATTCTTTATCATTCTGGGTCATCTGAGGCAAGAAGGAATATTTCAGTTCAATGTAGTTCATATTTACTGTTGACACAATCCCTGCTGAAAATACCAAACTCTCAGTTGTACACTTCCATTTGGCAGAATCAAAGTTTTACAGATTACCTTTGCCCCTTATACAGGTATCACTGTATTATCTCATATGACCTTCTGAATAGGACATCAATATCTCTCTTAGATTTCTCTGTTAGGACATAAAGAACTCAGAAATGGGCAGTGCTGTTATACATCTCTGGCAGTTTACATCCCATTTGTCATTGGTCAAAATATCAGTGTATTGTTCAGTTCATACCTGAAATTTAATTTCATGTACATAGGCTCAGAATCCAGTAAGTAAGCTCTTTGGGGTGAGTGATAATTTTCATTTTTGTGTTCCCTGTGCCTAGTACAGCCCTAGGAAAGGGTTAGGGAGCCTGTGGCCCTCTAAGTCCTCAAGTGCAGCCTTTTGACTGAAACTAAACTCCACAGAACAAATCTCCTTAATAAAAGGATATGTTCTATAAAACTTGGACTCAGTCAAAAGGCTGTACCCAAGGACCTAGAAGACCACAGATTCCCCACCCCTGCCCTAGAACATTGTGTACACTTGATAAATGTTTGTTGATCTGAACTGAATTGAATGCTTTAAATAGGGGGAGTGGCCAGGAACAAGATTGTACCAGATGATTTCCGAGGTTCCTGCCAACTCTGAAGTTGTATGAGTCAGAGACTAAAACTCACACTTGAATCAGGGTCCAAATAGTATATGGCTTTAGGAGCTGGATAAAGTATTTGATTTCTGTGTCTCAGCTACCTTACCTATGAGTTGACTTCAGAGAAATGTTATGATCACCCATTTATTATCAAGTGGCCTAACACTTCTGGTATGTGAAGCAATTATCTTAATTTGATATAATTTGTATCTGATGGGAAGGAGTACAACACACAACTACATACAAATGAGATATATAGAGGATAAATCAAAGATAGTCTCAGAAAGAAGGCACTACATTAGGAGGATGGTTAGAGGCTTCTTGCAGATGGTGGCAAAGTGACCGCAGTGACAACAAACATGTTTAAAACATTATAGATTTTTGAATTACCATGTGCAAAACACTATACTACTTGTTGGATCACTACATGGTGCAGATGTAAAGGGAATTCTTTCATCATTCAACTACTGATCTAATGTTTCTCAGTGTGATCCAAGGATCCCTGGGGATCTCCGAGATCCTTTTAGGGGGACTTGATGTTACAACTATTTTTATAATAATGTTAAGATGTTGTTTACCTATTGAAATGCCCCTTCCACTTCCCGCAAACCCCCCAAAACATTATAGGTTTGTTTCTACAGACATCTGAAACCTTTTCTTTTTTTGACAGAGAGAAAGTATTTTATTGATAGGAGTGAATGAACAAAAAGTCTGACGAACACAGTTGTTGCTTAACAATGGGCTAATAAAAATAAGACTTTTTTTTGAGCAAACACATTATTCTCACTGTCCCAGCAGTGCTTGTCTGTGATAGTAATATTTGACCATCGGCGACAGTGTGAATGGGTATACATGACTCAGCTGGGAAGACTATTTTAAGTAATGTTCATAATTTTTTCAGAAGGACCATATTTTACCATTTCTTTCTTTTACCCTTACAAGAAACAAAAGTGAATCACTATCAGGAAAACAAAAATCTTCCTAATAAAAGGTTAAGAAGATTACAAGTTTATTAAAAATACTAATATAATCTGGGATCACATAAAGTGATTCCAAGATGCTTTCTACAGCAAATTTCATTATCTTTACTTACAATTGAATAAAAGTTTACTTATTTGAACTTGCAGGTTGAGTGAATTGTGAATGAGAAAGGATATAGTTGACCCACTGAAAACTGAAGCATTATATAAATTTTTTCTAAGTAGGTATTTTACAGTTGGCACCCTTGAGTAAAAAGCCTGTGTCTGAAGAATTGATCCTAGCACAAAGTGATTGTCACTTTGAATTGAGCTCAGATACCTGCAATGATGTCAAAGGCATGAGATTTAGGGTGAGGAAGAACAAAGCATGTCATTAAATAATTTAACTTTCAAATTGTTTAAAAATGATTAAAAGCTGGATAAAGATTTTTGTAAACACTATTTCAAAAGGTTACTTTTAAAAATGTCACTAGCAATGCAATGAGTCCCTTCTCCCACCCTCCCCACCTGTTAAAATAAACTTGAACACCCAGCGTAAAAAACACTTGAGGGAAAACCAAAAGTCAATCATTTGAAAAGAAAGGTATAGAGGGTAGCAGACTGTGTGTAGCAGATGCTGGTACTGCTCAATGGAGCTGCTGATGCAGGCTGCAGTGACATTAAGTCCCCCAGTAAGGCATCAGGTGTTGAGACTCTTTTTCAACACAATAATGTACACAATACCTTTGGTGTTTATGCAGGAATTACATAAAATTTTGGCCACTTCTAATTAAGTGCAACACATCCTTGCAATTTCTCAACTTGGAATCAAATTGCTACCAAAGCACTACAAGGATTTAATGATTCATAAACCATTTCCAACGGATGGTCAAATGCACATACCTTTTTCTTTCTTCTTTTTAAATTTGCACTTTGTATACTGCACCAAAGTAGCTCCTTCATTCCACTCTGTTGCTCTATAATCACTAGATTTAGAGCAGAGACTGAATTTATTTTTTCATATTTGTATCCTTAGCAGTTAGCACAATGCCTGACATGATAAGTATCATTTACTGATTGTATTGATTGTACCTCGCCGGCCCTGTAATCACAGGACTAAAATGTTATGACTGTTTGAATTCTTGTAGCACAAAGGTTGGATTGTTTGAAAACCATGATCACTGGGCATGCAATTATGAGCCAGCTTGAAGTCATCATGCACCATCACAAATGTTCTATAGAAGCAAACCTTATGTTGTCTCTCATTGCACTATTAAGGTTACTTTCTGATTTAATGTCATACTTGTATTACTATTCCTTTTTCTGGTAGTTCTAAAAATAAACTGGTTGGCAATACTGGTCATTCAGTGAAGGTTCTGTGAGAATATAGCCAGTGTGCCAGTGATAGAAGAGAAGAAAATAGTATTTGAAGAGATTCTTTTCTTACAAAGGTGATTACACATATAAACATTGTTAAAAATAAGGCAAAATATACAATTGAACTTAAAGCACATTTGTCATTTAATATAGCACTTGTCATTATTCAGTAGCAAAGTAAATATTTTATATCCTAAGAGGCTAGTCCCTTATATCAATTAGTTAGATGGCTAAAAGTTAAAAGAAAATGGATTTCCATTTCTCAGTAAAAGAGCTTATAAAATCCTCCATTTTTTCTACATGTTTGTGTGAAGGAACATTTTTCACTTCATTCTTGTCTTAAACCCAAATAGAGAAATAAATTATCTGCAGAACCAGAGAACCAGATTTAAGATCATGTTTGTCTGCTATTAAAGCAAACATTGCAAATCTTTGTTCAAATAAAAGTCTGACATCGAAATTGCATTTATACATGATTAACAGGTTATGTTAAACATCTTCTAAGTTGTAACTTATTTCTTTAAAATGTTTATATTCAACAAAATTTTGTAAAATAAAAATTTGATATGAAGTTTTACAGTTGATAGCAAGCACATGAAGTCTTGCTGGATTACTAATTTTCATTATTATAGAAGGTTCAACACAAAATATTTATGATTATTTTATAATTAAGATTTATAATTTTGTATTTAGAATTTAAGCATTTCCATGACAGATATTATATATCTTATGATTACCAATGTAGATTTTGAGGCAATTAGGTAGTATAGTGGATAGAGTGCCAGACCTAGAGTCAGGAAAACTCACCTTCCTGAGTTCAAATCTGGCTCAAAGTCTTACTAGCCATGCGATCCTAGACAAGTCACAAACCTTTTTGCCTCACTTTCCTTGTCTGTAAAATGAGCTGGAGAAGAAAATGATAAATCACTCCAGCATCTCTGCCAAGAAAATCCCAAATAGGGACATGAAAAACTGAATACAACTGAAAACAATTGAGCAACAACGTAGATTTTAATCTGGGGGCAAACGCCTTATTGTAGTTCTGTACACACCCAAGGAAAATGAATAGTATATTAACTTACCTTAAGGGCTTAAAACACATTGTTTTTGTGATTGAAAAGTGTTCATAGAACACAAAATGTTGGGGACAACTGTCCTAGACAAACTTGTGGGATTGGTGAAGTTTTCTTCTTATTTTTTCTTCCCTCTATCTTAGCACCATCTTTCCCCATCAGATTTCTCAAGATAATTAGGATTCTCTTCTGATCCTGGAAAACATAGCAGAACAAAACATTAGTTCAAGATCCGCTTTGCCATTTCTTAACTGACTTTAGGCAAGTCACCTAATCTCATTTTCGTCATTTGTCATTGAGAGAGTTGGGTTAGTTTACCTCTAAGATTATTTCTAGTCCTAAACCCTATAATGCTCTGGTTTTAAAAGAGTCTGAGAGAAGATCAATACCTAGGACTCTGTGACATCTTTTATTTACAAAGTTAAAACGGTATTCCAGACTTAATGGATGATCTCTTCTAGGAATATTAACATTTTAAAATGGAAAGCTATAAAAGATATGCTTAACATAAGCTAGTGAAGTTCTAAAATTGATACATATCCATAGAGAATTTTTTCCAATTAGGTAACTCTCACCTTGGAAGGTACAGAGCCTGACCCTTTGGGATATAATGAGGGTGGTCAATTTTAATACCACATCTGAGGGTATGAAGAATGGAGCTTGAAGTCAGATCCCAATCAAAGGATAATTCAGGGGGTGGCTAGGTGACACAGTGAATAGAGCACTGGTCCTGGAGTCAGGAGGACCTGAGTTCAAATCTGGCATCAGACACTTAACACAAAACTAGCTGTGTGTCCTTGGGCAAATTTCTTAACCCCAATTGCTCCCCCCCCCCAAAAAAAAAAGCAAAACAGAAAAGCACCTTTAAAAAAAAAGAAAGATAATTCAGGCACTGTATGATTGGAAGCTTTGTTGAGGAGTGGGGAGGGGTTCAGAACAGACAGTGCTCAAGCCAAACTTGTCTGTTCCATAATTTTGCCTAGGGACAGTCCTTAGCCAATAACCAGGAAAAGAGTCCTTTATGACTTTGACTTTGTTCACTTCTCCCTGCTTTAGTGCATCTACTTCTAATTGTCCATGGTCTATCTCTCCACCTCTCTTCATTCATGGTTCTAACTTGCAACTTCTAGTGTGTCATGAGCTAGAAACTAGATCACTTAATATGTTCAAATTTTGTTAAAAATAACAGTTAATAAGAATTCAAGTAAAGATTCTTGATGTAATTCAGTCCACTGCTCTTCTGTAAAGTGCATTAATTTTGTGACTTGAAGATGAAATGCCTAGGAAAATTTTTATTGCTCTGAGGTTACAGGGCTGCATTCTGGGATGTTAGAGTTGTTGAAACATTAATGTGGAGCATTATTTTAGATCTGTTGGCAACAGTAGGCATCTTGGAGTATCCTGAGATCTGGAGAGTCAGTAAATAAATTAGACACCCATGGGGGTATTTGGGTTACTGATGGAAGAAGAAAGACCTTTGTTGGATGAAGCTTGGAATCTGGGAATATCTGAGGGAGTTCAATAAAAACCCTCCAAACTCAACAAAGACATTGTTCCTGCTGTGAAAATCATAAGAATGGTTTCTTATTTGGTGATCAGTCTTCCCTCATCCCAAGGGAAGACCAGACATTTGGATATCCATGGAGATTGTTCCATGATTTTCCCAAGTGTAGTAAAAATGTACCTTTTCTTAGTTTTGTTTATGTAGTACTTGCTGCCCTCCTACTAGTGGCCTTAGGTCCTCGGACAACTCTAGATGTACAAATTTGGAAGGGAACAGGAGAGATCTGACCAAGGGAGGAAATAGTGTGTTCTCCCACAATCCTTTAAGATGTATTCACTGGGGGGTGGAGTCAAGATGGTGGCATAGAAACAGGAGAACTCTTTGAGCTCCCCCCATCCACCTCAAATACCTATAAAATATGACTCTAAACAAATTTTAGAGCTCCAGAATCCACAAAAATGACAGAAAAACACATCTTCCACTGAAGGGAGCCCAGCAGGTGACCATCACAGAACCCTGGGAGCAGAGCCCAGCACCATGAGGTTTCAGCCCCAGGGCATCCAGGAGAAGCTGCAGCTGAAGGTTCAGGAGAAGCAGATCATCAGCAGCTGTGATGATTTCCAGAATTACCAACCCATTAGAGCCAAGGAGAAAGGGAAAAGGTCAGTGGAACTTGGCTAAATTTGGGGGAGAGGGTCCAGCCAAACTGCCTCCAGAGCTAGAAGCAGTCTGAAGTGATGGCCCTGCAGGCACCTCCATGTGGCTGCTTCAGAGCTCCATATCTGCAGAGGGAGACCAAGTGATCATTCAGAGGCTAAGTGCTCTTGCCTTGAGCTGCCTGGATCAGGATCGTGGTCTTGCATGGTGGTCCTGAGGTGCATTTTTGGTGAGCCAAAGCTGGTGGGGGCTGCAGAAACAGCAGCCTCCTAACAGCTCTGGCAGCTGCAAAAAACCCAGAAATTTGGGACAAAGCTCTCCCCTCCGAAAGCAGAGTTCTACTGAGCACAAAAGTCAAGTAACTGACTGGCAACATGAGCAGGCAAAGGAAGCAAAGCAAGCTCAGCAATCCAATTTTAGATTCCTTTTTTGGGTACGAAAAGGCAAAGGCATGGAATGGGAGGAAAACAACACATTAAAAGCTTCCAAGAAAAATATGACCTGGATACATGACATAGAGGAGCTTAAAATGGATTTTGAAAACCAAATAAGAGAAGAGGAGGAAAAATTGGGGAGAGAAAAGAGAATGATGCAAGAAAATCATGAAAAGAGAGTCAACAACCTGACTGAAGAAAATAGCACCTTAAAAAATAGACTAACTCAAATGGCAAAGGAGGCCCAAAAAGCCAATGAGGAGAAGAATGCCTTAAGAAGTTGAATTTGCCAGATGGAAAAAGAAGCTCAAAAGCTCTCTGAAGAGAATAATTCCTTCAAAATTAGAGTGGAGCAAGTGAAAGCAAATGATTTTATGAGAAATCAAGATACTATTAAACAGATCCAAACAAATGAAAAAATAGAAGGCAATGTGAAATATCTCCTTGAAAAAAACCACTGACCTGTAGAGAAAATTTAAAAATTATTAGATTATCTGAAAGCCATGATCAAAAAAAGAACTTAGAAAGCATCCTTCAAGAAATTCTCAAGGAAAATTACCCTGATGTTTTAGAACCTGAGGGCAAAATAGAACTTGAAAGAATTCACCGATCATCTCTTGAAAAAGAACCCAAAAAGAAAACTCCAAGGAATATTACAGCCAGGTTCTGGAGTTCCCAGACAAAGGAGCAAATATTACAAGCCTCCAAGAAGAAACAATTTGAATACTGTGGAAACACAATTAGGATAACCCAGGATCTACAGCTTCTACATTAAGGGACCGAAGGGCCTGGAAGATGATATTCCGGAGTTCAAGGGAGCTAGGATTAAAACCAAGAATCACCTATCCAGGAAAACTGAGTATAATGTTTCAAGGGAAAACATGGTCATTCAATGAGGTAGAGGACTTTCAAGCATTCTTGAGGAAAAAGCCAGAACTGAACAGAAAATTTGACATTCAAACATAAGAAGCAGAAGAAGGTATACATGGAAAAGAAATCATAAGGAACTTATCAAAGTTGAACTATTTACATGCCAACATGGAAAAATGAGAACTGTAACTTGTAAGACTTTTCTCAGTATGAGGATAGCTGAAGGGAATATAAATGTGTGTGTATATATATATATACATACACATATGTCTATATAAGAGGGTATATATGCATATGAATACAAAAAAAGATTTATTCACTGACCTCCTTCAGTGAATAACTGCACTATCTAATATTCTGATATATGCAAAGAGCTTGAGGTATTGTTTTAGTCTTTCTCTTTTCTTCCTGAAGCATGAAAAGATTGGACTAGATGATTTCTAAGATTCCTTTCAACTCTAACATTTTATGATTCTGCATCTGACTCACCCACTTCTGACAAATTTTGCTTTCTTAACAATTGCACAGGAAGTACCTCTGCTACCAGGGTAGCTGAATTTTAGAGTTGAAAGGGACCTTAGATTCATTGAATTTAATCTCATTTTTCAAATGAGGAAATTGGGACCCAGAGAGGCTCAGGAACTTGCTCTGGATCATATCACCATTAAGTAATAAAGTCATAATTTGAATCTAAGACTTCTCACTTTACATCAATGGTCTTTCCTTTATCACCTAAATGCCTTCTTGTGCACTATTAAGTTGATTTTCTGGCAATTTCTAGCAAAGGGAATACAGAAGCAGTGAAAATAATGGATTTAGTAACATAAATTAGCAGCTTTACTAAATAGAAAGAACACTGAAATGTAAGTTATAGAATCACAGAATCTCAGAGTTGGAAGGGACCTCAAGGCTGATGTAGTTTAACCCATAACTCGGCTAAAAATCCATTCCATACCATTCTTAACAAGTGGTCAAATAGCTTTTACTTAAAGAGCTCAGTAATGGAGAATCCGCTGCCTCCTAAGGTTTCTCAGCACATTTTGGGATGGGTGTGTTAAGAAGCACCTCTTTATGTTGAACTTGCATCTCCCTTTCTTTGCCACTACTTAACTCTAATTGGACAGGCCACTTTTCCCCTAAGGGACTCAGTTTTGGCTCTTGGAAAATGAGAGAGTTGTACTAGATTATATCTAAACTCAAAGGTACTCAAAGGTACTATGTTTTTTTCCCCTAAAATTTTAATTCTAGAACAGGCCTACACAACTTGTGGCCTGCAGGCTTACAGCCTACTGGCCACTTGCAACATGCCAAAGGATTCTACATACAAAGGATGTTTTCCTCTACATTTTTTTCAGGCCACCCAAAATCCTTTGGCATGTTGTAGCAGCCCAGTGACTATAAGAGCCCATGAGACACAGTTGTGCAGGCCTGTTTTAGAACATAGATGAGAGTTTAGGGGGAGGGGAACATATATTAATGTAGCAAATAGTCTTCCGTGTGGCTGAAATTCAGTTAGATGCAATGCCCTCTATAAAATACTGGGGAAGGTGCAAAGATAAATCAGTCACAGTCTCTGCCTTCATGGGATTTTCATGGAATTTCTCCCCAGTGGGGGAGAAGACATAGGAACAAATCTTTTAAAGGGCTTTCCCAGGCCTCACCTTAATGAAACTTGGGAAATGACTGGCCCAGGAGAAAACTGGTTTCTTTATTCAAGCCCTACTCCAAATTCCTAGAACCCAATACCCTCATTTTTTCCTTTAGATTTAGTCTTTTTCCTTTGAAAACCCATTCTTTCTCCAACCCATTCAAGAACTCTTTCATAGATGCAAAATATAGGGAGTTAACAGCTATTCATTTTAATTCAGAAATTGACCTCCTTAGAATGCCCTGCACTGGAAGAAATCAAGAACCTGAGTCTTTCTTAGAGCACTTTTCCACACCTATAGTGTCAATGACAGATTGCCTTCATGGCCTTACACATTGTAGTCATCTTGATCCTCAGGTAGTTGCCTCCCTGGGCTTCAAAGGTCTTAGGTTATAAAATGGAGAAATAACTTTTAGTGAGAAGAAATAGCTTTAGGAAGAAACCAGGGAATCTGAGAATTGGGTTTGTAGCTTCCTGTCTTTACAACTTTAGAAATGATAGTTATGTTCAGGGAATTCTGGAACTGTTGGTACCTCTAGCTTCCCTGACCTGCTCTTCTGGAGAATCAGAGAAGAGAGTGTCATTCAGTTCCAGCTCTGCACTTTCTTAATTCTGTACCTCTAACTTTCTTTTATTTTATCTGCCTTCCCCAAATAGTGTATTTTAGAAAAACCTAACCTGTTCTTCCACTGAACTTGATGGAAGGAAAGGGGTCTGTAGGCCAAGACTAAATACTAGGAGTGGTGGCAGAAAGAAACAGATTCTCATAATAACCCTGGGAGATAGGTACTATTATTCACATTTTACAGAGGAGGAAACTGAAGATGAAAGAAATTAAGAGATAGAGGGTCACATAGCTAGTAAGTACTTGTGGTAGGAATTGAACTCAGATCTTGCTCATTTCAAATCTAGCACTCTATCAACTCTAATTTCCCTTTAGTCCTTCTCTTTATCATGCCTTCATTCTAGTGAGGTATAAGCAGAACTGATCCCACTGGATAGTCTAGTTTATGGAAGTGCAGAAATGGATTCGACAGTCAGCAAGGTAGACAGAGAAGTAGCTACCCTGGAAGAGGCCTTACTAGTCAGTGCTTGAATGAAGAGGAAGGAAAGTCATTGCAAAGAAAAGGTAAAATAACTCCATGGCAAGAGTTCAGTTGCTGCCTTCAGATTCCCAGGGCCCTGTACCTGAAGACAAAGTTATGTTCCCCCCACTGATAATGCTCAGCCAAGGTGGCCAATCTGGGATCAGAACATTCTGATCAGAATGACCACAAAAACAATGGATGGGAGGGAGAGGAGGCAAAATGGCAAGAAAAGGCAGTCATTTGCCTAAGCTTTCCACCAACCCCCTTCAAATACCTTTAAATAATGCCATAAGAACAATTCCCAGAGCTACAGAACCCACAAAAGGATGGAGTGAAATAATTTTCCTGCCAAAGACAATTTAGAAGGTCAGCAGGAAAGGTTTGTCACATCTGGTTGAGAATGGGGCACAATCTAGTGCAGGCTGTGTCAGCTCAAACCAGTCCCCAGCAAACCAGGAGCAGGCTTTGAGAGTCATTGAATCACCAGTGACAGTAGCTGCTTCCAGAGCTCTCAGTTCACAGACAGTAAGGAGGAGGAAAAACTGGTCAGAAGAAGATTACAGGGGTCTCTTTGCTATCACTGAGAGAGGACTCTGTTGCTTTGCTCATACTCGGATCAAGGTCAAGGTCCTGGGTAGCATTTCCAAGGTGAGGAGGAACACTAGCATACCAGAGCTTGTGACCACAGTGGAGTGGGGATGCTCCTCACAGTTCCAGGGCAGAAAAGAGTTCGTGTGGTCACTCACAGATCAGAGAACAAGCCAGAAAAAGAATAAACACACCTCTCCTTGGATAAGCAGTTCTCAACCTGTGGGTCACGACCCCTGTGGGAGTCGAACGACGCTTTCACAGGGGTCACAAGGGTCACCTAAGACCATCAGAAAAATATGAATTGGTCTCAACCACGGAAGAGCTCAAAAAGGATTTTGAAAATCAAGTAAGAGAGACAGAGGAAAAATTGGGAAGAGAAATGAGAGTGATACAACAAAATTATGAAAAATGAGTCAACAGCTTGGTAAAAGAGACACACAAAAAATTACAGAAGAAAATAACACCTTAAAAAATAGACTAGGCCAAATGGTAAAGGAGCTACAAAAAGCCAGTGATGAGAAGAATGCCTTAAAAAGTAGAATTGCCTCCTTTCCAATCAGCTGAGTTGCCCTTGAGGAGCGCTCTAAGCAGCCATGGCTCCCAGCCGAAATGGCATGATTCTGAAGCCCCACTTCCACAAAGACTGGCAAAGATGAGTTGCCACATGTTTTAACCAGCCTGCTAGGAAGATCAGAAGGTGAAAGTCTCGTCAAGCAAAAGCCCATCATATTGCTTTTCACTCTGCATCTGGTCTTATCCAGCCCATAGTGAGGTGCACTACTGTTTGATACCACACCAAAGTCTGTGCTGGTAGAGGATTCAGCTTGGAAGAGTTTCAGGTGGCTGGTATCCATAGAAAAGTGGCACGAACCATTGGTATCTCTGTGGACTTTCATCGCTAAAATAAGTCTACAGAGTCTCTCCAGGCAAATGTGCAGTGACTACTGAAAGAATATCATTCCATACTGAATCTCTTCCCAAGTAAACCATCTGCACCCAAGAAGGGAGATAGCTCTGCTGAAGAACCCAAGTTGGCAACCCAGCTTACAGGACCGGTTATGCCCATCAGAAATGTCTACAAGAAAGACAAAGGTTGTGTCCTTACTGAAGATGAGAAGTTCAAGGTGTTTGCTAGTCTTCAAATGACCCAGGCCAATGCCCGTCTCTTTGGAATTTGGGCAAAACGTGCCAAGAAGGCTGCAGAGCAAGATGTGGGGAAGAAAAAGTAAACAGCCTCTGAGAACTTTGAATAAAATAATACAAAATATATATATATGAAAGTAGAATTGGCAGAATGGAAAAAGAGGCACAAAAGTTCAGTGAAGAAAAAAATCTCCTTAAAAAATAGAATTGGCCAAATGGAAAAGGAGATACAAAAGCTTGCTGAAGAAAATAATTCTTTAAAAATTAGAATTATGCAAATGGAAGCTTGCAGAGGCCAGTTTGAGTAACAGGCACCTACTTTCTCACTGGAATCTAGGAGCTGCCTCTGGGCCCCTCAGTCCCAAGGCTACTTCATGTATTCCTTTTTTTTTTTTTTTTTTT
>CM053585.1:141879749-141910963 GCA_028646515.1 Pseudochirops corinnae
TTCTGAAGGAATTATTCTCTTCTGCAAGCTTTTGAGATTCTTTTTCCATCTGGCAAATTCAACTTTTTAAGGCATTCTTCTCCTCATTGGCTTTTTGGGCCTGTTTGGCCATTTGAGTTAATCTATTTTTTAATGTGTTATTTTCTTCAGTCAGGTTGTTCACTCTCTTTTCATGATTTTCTTGCATCATTCTCATTTCTCTTCCCAATTTTTATTCCACTTCTTTTATTTGGTTTTAAAAAATCCTTCTTAAGCTGATCTATGGCTTTTAGGCAGTCTTCATGTTTCTTGGAAGCTTTTGGTGTGGGAGTTCTGACTGTGTTGTCTTCCTCCCATTCCATGCTTCGATCCTTTTTGTCCCCCAAGAAGGAATCTAGAGTTTGATTGCTGTTGTTACTTTGCTTCCTTTGCCCACTCATGTTGTTGCCAGTCAATTACTTGGCTTTTTAGCTCTGTGGAACTCTGCTTCCAGAGGGGAAAGCTCTGTCCCAAATCGCTGGATTTTTGCAGCTGCCGGAGCTATTAGGAGGCCACTCCAGCTGCCACCAGCTTTGGCTCACTGAAAACGTGCCCCAGGACCATCACCCAAGACCTTGATCCAGATCCAGGCTTCTCAACACAAGAACACTTAGCCTCTGAATGATTGCTTGGCCCCCCTGCAATCTGCAGGTTGGGAGCTTCTGAAGCAACCACGTGAAAGCAGCTCCAGCTGCATCTTGTCCTGGCTGCCCAGGGGCTAAGCCATGGTTTCAGGCTGGGCTGGTTTTGGCTCCCAGCATGCTGCAATGAGCCCTTCCTGTCCTGCCTGTCAAGCTGCCTTCAGTGGGAGATGTGTTTTCCTGTATTTTTGTGAGTTCTGGAGCCCTAAAATTTGTTTAGAGTCATATTTTATGGGTATTTGAGGTAGCTATGTGGCAAATGCAAAATGTTGTTGCTTCTCTGCCACCATCGTGGCTCTGCCTCAGATTTCAATGATTCTTAAATTATCTCTCCTCACTTTATTTTTTAGGTCAGTTTTTTTTTGTTTTGTTATTAAAAATAACATTTTCTTCTATTTTTGTCTCCTGATTTTGTTTGAATATTTCTTGTTGTCATGTGCAGTCATTATTTTTTATTTTTTCCATTCTGATATTCAGGTAGTTTGTTGTTTAGGGAAGGTGCAAAGCCTCTAATTCCCTTTCCAATTCTTTCTTCTATAACTCATTTTTTTTCTATTTTTCTCTAGTTCTCTCATTTGTAAACCCCCCCAAACAAAAAAAAACTCTTAAAAAACAACTCTAGCTTCATCATTCTAAGAATTCTAATTGAACTTGTGTACAAAATGTATTTTTCTTTGAGGCTTTGCATATAGGTATTCTGGTGTCATTTTCTTTTTTTGAGTTTATAATTGGAATATTATGGTTGGAATCTTTTTTGTATGCTCATTTTTTCAGCTTACTTTCTGACCTCAGATTTTATGCTAGGGTTAGGCTCTGCACATTTCTGGAGGAAATGTCTGGGCTGCACTTGTATCCTCTTAGGTTCTGCTGTTGCTTTCTTGGGATGTTGAGTTTTGTGTTGTTATAGGATCTTAGAGACAGCTCAGGATGGGGATCTGTAAGCTTTCTGTGCTCCCATAAAGGTCCAATCCAGAGGGAAGTTTGATTGCTATTCTTTTGGTCTGAACAATATACTTGAGAACTTTTTCCTACTTGGTGTTCCAGTACATTGCTGCTAGAGTCAGTCACTGTCAGATAGATTGAAAGCTCTGCTGGTTCAGAGTTACAGAATTTTAGGCTTCTCTTTTGTCTGGTATTCATTCTCTGTTTTTTTTTTTTTCCATTACAGGCCCCAGACTGGGATAGGGCCAGAACTTAGACTCCACCCTTCTTTTGGGATCAGAGTTATAAGGTACTTTTTATTTCTGAACTTGCTCATTGCTCACTTCCCAGTCAAGGGTTTACAACTATCCCTCACCTTGGAATACCACCTCTAGTCACAGGTTCCCTGCTTAGCTTTCCCTGGATAAATGACCCAAACCTGGGTAGTGAGTGTAAGAACTGCTAGTTGGCACCTATTCTTGCACCCCGTACAGTATCAAATTCTTCTGTGGGAAATCTGGGATCTCTTCTTGCCTTAGTATGCAGCCTTTGCCTATATGAGTATACTCTGGGTACCTGTTCCTGACTAGAAACCATCTTCAGTGTCTGCAGAACTTTATGTCTATCTCTTTACAAAAAAATTACTCATTTTTTTTCTTGGACTTCCTGATTATGACTTGATCTGGTGTGTCTTCTAGATCTGCTTGGAAGAGTTGTGAGTTAGAGTTCATTTCTTCCTAAAACTGTTTCTCTTCCACCCTTTCTTTGTATCCCTTATTACTTCAGGAAGCATTAGTTGGGAAAATTTAAAAGAAGAAAGATACTCATGTCATCTGATGGCACTTTCTCCAGGCTCTTTATTCCATTCCCCACCACTACCATTTTATAGCTGGAGAAACTCAAATTGATTCTGATTGAAATCTAGCTAACGACCCCTAGAATGTTAGAGCTGAAGGCAATTTAGAGATCGTCCAATCTAGTTCCCACATTTTACAAATAGAGAAATTAAAACTGGGAAAGAAACAAAGATACTTGCCCAAGATCAGCCACATAACTTGTAAATAGTTGAGGCACAAATTAATTGATACCAACAAGAATTGAACATTAATCATTAAGTAGATGAGCTCGAGTGAAGATGAATTCAGATCAAAATCACAATTGAGACACACTATACACTATGAAACACAAGGACTTGCATAGTAACTAAAAAAGCCATATGGTCAACAAGATGAGTTAATTTTTGCTTCCTTCAGAAGCATAGGGAGCTTATATATTGGCTCTGAAAATATTTATAATAACAAGAAGAATGGAAATTTCCATAGAGACTCTAGGTGTGCAAAGCACAATATATGTGGTAGCATTTGAGAATCACAACCACTACAGGAGAAATTATAATAATATCCTCAGTATTTTATGTCTATATATTTATCAGAAATGTTATGATAATATTTCTATTATGGGGGGGCATGAAAAGGAGAGATCAACTTTTAAAGTCACTGTGAAGGGCTATTGGGTCAAGTCAGAATTTGAGAGTTTCAAGAGATTTCTGAAGTGTAAATTTCTTTCTTTTTGGTAGGGGCGAGAAAACTGAGGATTAGTTAAATGATTTTCTGAGGTTACACAGATATTTGATGTCAGAGGTAGACCTCAAACTAAAGCCTCCTAACTTGTAAGCTAGTGCAATTTCCATAGCAACTTTTCACAGAGAATGAATAAACATCCACAAGACTAAAGAGAGAAAATACCACTTAATTTTTATTAAATCATGAAGAATTAAAATCCAAATTAATAATTAATTAATAATAATAATCATGAAGAATTAAAATCAACCATTACAACCAGAATTTGTAATTTTTATCAGCTTTGGGGAACTCCAGCATTTGTTATTACAACAAAGATGAAATACGTGCAAGCATTCTATGAGTTAGTAAATAAGTTAGAGGGAGTATCTTGAGGCACATCAGGATTTAGTGACCCGCCCAAGGTTATCTAGTTTCTTCTTGTTGTTTAGTTGTTTTTGGTATGTTCAGCTTTTTGTGACCTGTGTTTATGTGTTATCTAGACTGTGAGATCCTTGAGAGCAGAAACTATATCTTTTCAGGGATCGATTATAGAACTATGCACAAGTAGACATTTAATGTGTTCATTATTATAATAAGTTCAAATTAACAAAAAGTTGTTTATTTTTTATCAGAAAGCATATTTATCATTTAGTTTTACTTAGAAATAGCAATGAAAGTCATTATCTGTTCATTTAACTGTATATCAGGTGCCTACTATGTGCACGGAATAGAACTAGGAGGTGTGCCCACCTTCTAAGACATTATGATCAAGTACCAAGTCTTGTTTAAGCCTCTTTTTGCCTTCACATAACCAGATTTTAGTATAGTACCTACCTAGCACATCGTAGGCACTAAATGTGTGTTCACTATGCATTTGTTGATCCATAAGAGTATTGTATCTAAAGCCAGAAGCCCTTGATTTATAGCCTATCTACCTGAATGACTTTGGGTAAATCACTTAACCTCCTTAAATTTCCTCATTGGTAAAATGAGGGGGTTGATCAAGATGGTCTCTGAGGTCCCTTCCATCTCTAAAATCTAGCTTCCTATGATCCCTTTGTCCCACTTACGTGACCTCCTTAAGTCAGGCCCTCTTTACCTTTTTCTTGGATTAATTATATTATATTAGACTTCTAGTTGATACTTCTAGTTTTCTGTCTTCTCCTGACTCAACTCTATCCTCCACAAAAGTGCTAACAAAATCTTTCTAAATCATAGGTTAGCCTGAATCCCTAGAACAGTGGTTCGCAACCTTCCTAATGCCCTGGCCCTTTAATACTCAATTGTGGGCGTATCTGCATGTGGGTGGGCCTGCCTAGAGACAGATAGAGGAGCCGTGTCTCTGTTCCTAAGACTATCAAAAATATGTGTTTTCTGATGGTCTTAGGCAACCCCTGTGAAAGGGTCTTTTGACCCCCAAAGGGTTGCGACCCACAGGTTGATAACTGCTGCCCTAGAATGTACTACCTTATACCATCAACTTAGGTGCTACTAATTAGAGAATGTCTTTCCTTATCTCCTTTGTTGTTAAGTGTTTCTGTCCTCTTCAAATAATATTGTATTTATGTCTGTTGAGTAATATCTAGTATACGTATAGCACTTTAAGGTTTGCGAAATGCTTTGCACATGTTATCTCATTTTATCCTTACAACAGCCTTGTAACAAAAGTGATGTTATTGTCCTCATCACACAGATGAAAAACTGAGATTCATTCATTCATTCATTCATCAAGAATCCATTAAGTGCTTGCTACATGATAACCACTACTAGATGTTAGGAATGTGGGGAGGGAAAAAGAGGAAACAGTTTCTTCCCAAAATAATTTACATCCTTCTGCAGAGGAGGATGAATGTCTATTATGTATACACAGACATGTCTGTATACATATATAAATATGTATATACACATATGGAAGGTATACATAAATGTATGTAAAGATACATGTATATGCATGCATATCCATATATGTGTGCATATAGAAATAGAAAATATATAAAGAGTAAATACAAAGTAAATTTTAGGGAGGTACAATGAAAATTGGGAAAGAAGAGGTAGGAGGTGGCACCTAAGCTAGTCTTGAATGGAGTCTTCTAAGAGATAGAGTTCAGTAGGGAGGACATAGCAGACATGAGAGAAAGAGGAATTAGAAACCCAGAGGGGAAAGATTATCCAGGAGAAGAGGTTGGTCAATAGTGTTAAATGTTCCAGAGAAGTAAAAATCAATGAGGACAGAGAAAGGAGCCCCAGATTTGATTTTGAAGTTAGCACCTTTGCAGATAGCAATCTCAGTTGAGTGATAAGACTGAAAATCAGACTCTAGGGGGTTAAAACCAGTGAGAGAAGTATAGACAACAAGTGTGATATTTTCTAAGAATTTCTTAAAATGAAAAGATGGACACAGGAAGGTGATGCAGAGGCTCACAGAGTAGGTAATATCACCTTAGGGGGTGCGCTGGAGTGATCCAGGGGGGCAGTAGGACCCTCAGGTGCAATCAGGGGGTGTTAAATAAAAATAAGGGGGTAGTAGAAGCATAAGGAAAGAAGAGAAGAGATGAAAATTTTGAAAAACTTATGTGTCATCTGCCATGTAACAGAGTTAAAGGTATAGTGATGACATTATTTTCCAAAAGAACACACAAAATACAAGTTATAACCAATCAGTGGTCAAGTCTGCTGATAGATCTTAGCAAGCAAGTGATGGCAAGAGAGCATGTTGCGCATCGTCGGGAAGCCCAGCATGCATCAGCAGGAATATTTAATGCATTTCATGGTGCATTTAATGACTGGTTTGCAATATAATATTATATGGTGACATGATGCAATATTGCACCATCAAAGTTTCGATGCAAGAAAACCCTCCCACAAACATACAATAAATTATTAAATTTAAGATGTGTCATTTAAATTTTTTAATATTTTTTTAAATGATGCAAATTTAAAAAAACATTAAAGGATTAAAGAAAGTAGATTTCCAGGGGGGTGCTGACTAATTTTTTTAAAAGGGGGCAGTGGGCCAAATAAGTTTGGGGACATTTGTACTAGAGAAAGGAAAGGCTAGGAGATAAATGGAGTCAAAAAAGGTTGTCACATTTAAGGAATGCCTTCTGCATACTGTTTGTGTCAGAAATCCATGGCACTTAAACCCACAAAAGTTTGTTGGGACCAGCTTGAAGGTGTGAGTGAGGAGGGGATTGAACGGAACACTAAGAAATTTGTAGTTTATTCAGTAACTAATGGAAAACCACTGAAACTATTTTAATAGGTAGGATAGGTAGGTGGGGAAAAAGGTAGCATGACCAAACTGTGCTTTAGGAAAATTAATCTGTTGGCAGTGTAGAAAATGGAGTAAAGAATTAAATAAGGGAGAGGCTGGAGGTAGAGAGACCAGTTAAGGAGCTATTGCAAAAGTCTGAGGAGTTGTAACAGTGTGCATAGGAAAAAAAAATGGAGATCCTCCCTTCTTTTGTTAGAGAAGTGAAGGACTAGAGATAGAGACAGATATACATTCTAGGACATGGCCAAGGTATTGATTTATTTTCTTTGCTTGGCAACACAGCAGATCTTTGGAGGAAGGATGAGAGTTATTGGGCAGTGATAGGGATGCAAAAAAAAAAGAGTACCAATAAAACATTTTAAAATAATCAAGAAGAAAAAAGAAATACAGAAGAAGACACATCGATCAATTTGTCACTACCTTGTTTGGATATATGCGTATGTATATGTGATACCTACCTATCCATCTATGCATATATATGTATCTACATATATATGTATGTATGTTATGTATGCACATACAGTAGGCACTTAATAAGTATGTATTGACTTGACAATACAAAAAGAGAGATGGGGAGAAATTCAGATCATCTTAGTCCCTAGAAATTCACTTGGTCATTCACTTTCACATTCTTCCAAACATTGCACTGTGAACCTCATAAAAGATAGGTCAGTTAGATAGTCATTTACTGTCTAAAACTTAGCTTCAATACCTCTTCTTCCCCAGCCCTGGTGCAGATAGGCCCTCTGAAGCCCATCTCTAGTATGCGTTCCTCTGTTCTCGTACTCGTTAGCCACAAGTAACTGCTAAGATCCTTTTTACCTCTAAGATTCATAATCTGAGGAGTAACTGAGTCATCCAGCAGAACTTGAACCCAAGAGAATAGTTTAGACTCAGGACATGCAGCTAAAGTTAGAAAATGTCTATTTATATTGTCATGGACAGCATGGTTTTGTGACTTTTTCTAGCAGATGAGGCACTCAGGAGTGCGAGAAGAGAAAGAATAAAGTGACAGATTATCCAGAGAATACCAGACACAGAAGAAAACTCTGCCAAGGCACGTGAGACTTTTAAACTCCTAACAAGAAGGTGTTCAAATGTCTGATCTTTCAAAGTCAGATCTAGAAGAGATAGAAACCTCTAAGTGGAAGGGCCTGTTCAGCAAGAGGATGAGAAAGATAGATATGGAGGGGGTTCTATGAAGTATTTATTTACCTGCAATATGGAGGAGAGTTGCTGATTGTTCCTTTTCTGCATTAAGTGAAATGCAATTGAAATCTCAGCATGAAGTATTCAAGTGGGGCACAATGGGCCTTTTCCAGACTATTGGACTGGGATATTGCTGACTGGCAATCTAAGGCTAAGCAAAGTTGAAGAAGATGTTTACTTTATAGTATTTATAAACAAAAGAGACAGAAGGCTTAGTTGTCACTCTGCTTGTAGAGGCAGAGGAGTGGAAGAGATGAGCTCTGTAGAGTACAGTAAGGGCAACACGGGATTTGGAGTCAGAGGACTTGTCTGATGCTTGCTACTTTTTTTGCCTTGGGGAAGGCACCCAATGAACCTCAGTTTCTTCTGGGTAAAATGAGGGGGATGGTCTAGATAAACTTCAAATTGTCCTTCTAGTCTCACATCTGTAATCCCTCTCACTCTTTTTTTTTGTCCTTTTTGGAGGGGAGAATATTGGAGTGGGAGTGGGAGGACTTGAATTCTGGGTCTTGACTTTCTCAGTTATTAGCCATATCTTGGACAAGTTATTTCCTCTCTCTGGGTCTCATTTTTCTTCTTCTCAAAGTTAATGGAGTTGAACACAACTATCTTGAAGGCCCCTAATTGCTTCCAAATTACGATTCTACAATTTGATTGGCTGCTGATCTGTTACCTTCCCTCTAGTCACACATGAATATTTAGACACGAGGGAATTAACCCTGAGAACCCCATTTTTCTAAACTCTTGAGATGGGCCCATGTTTTTCTCCTAAAACTTAACCATTATTTTTAGTTCAGGGCAGCTGGTTCCTTAGAAATTTTGCCCACTATTTTTTTTTTTGTTGTTTGCTCCTGATATCAGAATTTGGTATATAGATTAATCTGGGGGCACATGGATCTTTGTATGCCCCTAAATCATCTATCTGAATCTCAACCAAATTCAGAGTGCATATCTGACCACTTTCACAATTTTCATCCTTATATGTGCCCCTAAAATTTCTATGTCAGGATTATGCTCTCTTTCTGCCTGCTCTTTTGGCCCCAGTTCAAATACTATCTTCATGTAACCTCTGGATCCCTTCTAACCAGAAGTGACCCTTCCTTTCTACAAACTGTCCCAGCACTTTGTGCTTTTCCTATATTTCTCATACTCTATTCCAAATTATAGCCATTCGTGTTCTTTTCTAAGTTTTGCCCCCACTACAGTGTCAGGGCCTTAAGGCCAGGGCCCTTATCTTTGTATCCTTAGCATTTTTCATATAATATTGTAGGTGGGAAATAGATCTTTTATGGTTTAACCCAACTAAATTTAGTCCAACAGGACTGAATAAACTTTTTTTTGACATGGGCAACACAGTTCAATAAACACGTAACTAAGCAGCAGCTATGTGGATAGCAGAGGGGAGAGTACGTAATTGCTGCTGGAACACCATCAATATGCATTTGCTTTTGGTGTGGTATCATAAAGAAGCATTCACACTTACAGTGACCTGATTTAATGTTTATTACATAGGATCATAGAATTTAGACCAGAAACAGTCTAGAAATCACCTAGTCTAATGACCTCATTTTTCAGATAAGGAAACTGAGTCAGAGAAGTTAATGATCAGGTCATGCAAGGAAGGTAATAGTAAAGTCAAAAGTCAAAACTAGGTTCCCAGGCTCTAGATACAGAGTTATTTCCACTTTACTCAACTGTGGAGAACTTGAATCACTTTCCTTCTAATTTAGTAAATGTTTTTAGAAAAAGCCTCTTACTCATCACTTCTTCTGAATTAGACACATTCTCTAACTCTCCTGAAATGTAAAGGTGACATGGATGGCATTTACCTCTAGGACAACGGTTCTCAACCTATGGATTATGTTCAATTTGTAACAATGAAAATACATCCTGCATATCAGCTATTTATATTATGATTCATAACAGGAGCAAAATTACAGTTATGACGTAGCAACGAAAATAATTTTATGGTTGGGTCGCGGCATTAGGAAGGTTGAGAACCACTGCTCTAGAAGGAGAAGAATTTACAATAGGTAATATTGTATTTGATGTTCCTTTGGAGAGAAAAGAATATAAAGAAATACTCTGCCTTGCCCCCAAATTGAATAATTAACATAGTTTTGTTAAAAAGAAAAAAAAACACATCAATCCACACATACATAACAACCCCTTTCTTCACCGATTTACATATACGTGTAGTCCGTGAACACACACACACACACACACACAAATACACACACACGCCACACCCATTGTTACCAATTGGAAGGAGGAGGAGATCTTGATAAAGGAGAGAGGATCACCAGGGTTCAGCCTTCATTTGCATATACTACTTACCTTGAAATCCCCAGAGGAGTCATTTTATGATGTCATTTCAAGGGGATACACACATCCATGGTCATTATATAATGAAGTTGGTTCTTAGTCTCTGGTCATTGAATCAAAATCTGAAGTGTACTTTGGCAGTCTTATAATGGATGCTCTGATAGCATGATACTGATACAATCTCTAGTGACTTGGTAAGCCCCAACACCCTCACCCCATCCAATCACACAACATCTAATTCATATTCTAATGCTAACTCCCAGGACTCTTTGCAAATGAAAATTTTCCCAACAAATGATTCATGTTTATAGTTAATAGTACTAGTTTAAAGCATTTATATTTCAGAGGGAAAAGATTTGGGGTTACAATTTTCTAGCCATATGACCCCAAGGCATGGTATACAATTGAGATTCTGATTGGTTTCTTCGTCAAATTGTGTTACTTATTCATTAGGGTTGTGGTGAAGATGAAATAAGATCTGGTAACACTTTGTGGTAGCAAAAATCTGAAGAATAAAAGAGGGTATCCATTGATTGGAAAATGATGAAAACTATTTGGCATATACATAGAATAGAATATTACTATGTTATAAGAAATTACGAGTATTCTAAGAAACATGAGACTTACATGAACTGATGTAGAGCTTAGAAAGCAGAACCAAGAGAATGATTTAAACAACAGCAATAATAATATAAGGGAAAACGACACTAAAAGACAGTAGTATTCACATTAATGTAATGACTGATCCTCATTCCAGAGTACCAATGATGAAACATTTTCCTTCTCTCAAGACAAATGTGGTGAATTATTTTGGTATGGAATACCAAATGTGTACTCAAGACATAGTCTGTGACATATGTTTATGTTTTAGTTTGTTTTGTTTAGCTACTTTTTATTACAAAAGAATATTCTATATGGTGGGGGTCACTGAAAGTAATAGTGATAGAAGAAGAATAGTCATTAATCAAAATTATGAGACCATATCTATAAAATGTGTTATCAACCTTAAAGTTTCATTTAAATGTAAGTTGCTGTATTATTCCAACATAACCAATCTCATCCAGGATCACAGTTATGAAGATGACAAATGGTGCTTCTAGCCTGAAGCATCTTACAAGGATGGGTAGCACCCTGATTCTGCCTTTTCGTTGATCTAATTGTTGGCCCTTTCCCCAGACCAAAATCACATGGAAAAATGACATTAAGCAAACTGAGAACCTGATATTCAACAAATAGGTATTTCCTTCTTACATTTTGGAGGTTTCTTTTTTGGAGTCGAGTTTTCTGATAATCTCCTTTGGGAGTATCTCTTGTTAGTTAAAAGAGCCAATGACAAGTTAAAGAAATATGAGAGAAAAGACAGATTCCTGCCGTCTTTTTAAGCTCGTAGTTTTCCAAGAATGCTTATGGTTTCTTATAACTCAATTCAAATTAATCAAAATTTTAAAACTGTGACTCTTACATTTAACGTAGAACCTTGCTGTTTCTTGGACATCAGACACAATTTATCATTGAGATCATATTCTAAGTTTTGTAGAAGTTGCCAAAATTTACATTCCTATTGGCATAGCCTTGGAGATCCCATCATCAACTTTTATACTACAAATTTCCTATTAGAGTTGAACTTTGGCACTCTCTCAAGTAATTTATAATTTAATAGTGGGAAAAATTTGCATGAATATCTGCCTTAGAAGGGGTAAGTGAGATATGTGCAAAGGAGAGCTTTGTGAGAAATTTTAAGAGACTTCTTTTACCTGATTGGGAAGGAGTCAGGAAAGGATACATGGAGGTAATGGAGACTGATTTGCTTAACTCAGCAGTGTAAAGGATGGGATTGGAGCTATATTGTGTGGTGGAGATAGATTACAGGTAGGAAGAACAGTTAGGGGGCTTACAATAGTCTACTAACTCTTCTAGATAGTCTAGGTGAGTAAAGATGAGGGCCCGAAACAGCATGGCATTACTGTGAATAGAGATAGAGGATGAATACGAAGGATGCTGTGGACATAGGAATGATGAAACTTGGTGATTGGTTGATAATGTGGGGGTAAAAGTGAGGAAGATGGAAAAATCAAACTAGTTCTAAAATATTAAGCTTAAGAGGATGAGAGTGAAATCAGCAGAGATAGGAAAGTTGGAAGGAGCAGGTTTAGAGAAGAATTTAATACAATTCACTGAATATTTATTGAAAGACATTGTTGGCATATTGAACAGAGAATTGGCCTTGAAGCCAAGAACACTTGGGTTTAAGTTTTATCTCTGACACATTCTGGGTATATGACATTGGGAAAGTTATTTAAACTCTCAGTCCTTTAGGCAATTCTCTAAGTTTCATTTTTATTTTGAAAAATATTTTATTTTTTCCAATTACATACAAAAATTTTAAGACATGTTTTAAAATTTTAAGTTCTAAATTTTCTCCCTTGCTCCCCTCATTTCCCCACTTACTGAGAAGGCAAACAATTTGATATAAGTTATACATGTGCAGCTATGCAAAACATATTTCCATATCAGTCAAAGTAACTAATATATTATTCTATATTAGCAAAGTAACTAATCATCTCTTAGTTGCCAAATCCAATGGCTTTTTCTAATCCTCGTTTTCCTTGACCTCTTGGCAGCATTTTCCACTGTTGGTCATTCTTTTCTCTTATGCACTCTCTTCTTTCTAGGTTTTTAAGATACTGCCCTCTCCTGCTTCTCAAGGTCATGAAGCAAGTAAATGAGAGAGACAGACTTGGATCCTTGTCCTCTGATTCCAAGTTCTTGTATTGAACTGAAATTGCTTTCCTCTACCTGATGTTAGCATGCACTCTGTGTTTTAGAATCACATGGAGTTGATTTCAATTCAATTTAGCAACAAGGCCAGGTGGCACAGTGACTAGAGCACCAAGCTGGGAGTCAGAAAGACAGGTGTTCAAATCCTAAGTAAGTCACTTATCTGTGTGATCTTGGGCAAGTCACTTAAGCTCATTTGTCTCAGTTTTCTTGTATATAAAATGGTAATAGTAATAAAAATTCCCTCTCTGGGTTGTTATGAGGATTAAATGGTAGAATATTTGTAAAATACATTACAAACCTTAAAAGCACTGTACACATATTAGCTAAGAAACAGTTATTAAGTGCCTACTATGTTCTAGGCAAAATGCTGAGGCTCATATATAACTAAAAACAAAATAAATACAAAGTAATCTTGCCAAATGGGGCATTTGGGACACTAGTAAGGAAGTTGGGAAGATTATTGTAGCTTAAATGTGTTTGCTGATTACAGTCACTACAAAAGCAGGAATTTTGGGGAACTTCTTGGCTCTAGAACATCTTTCCTGTCCTCAAGTAAGTCTGCTTTTCCTCTCCATTGCACTGACACCAATGTGGACTAATGGATACTTAGAGACCTGTAGTTACTATGTGGTGAGAAAACATAAATTGTGCTGAAGACTATTGTGGGCAAATTGTAGGTAGCCTGGTGAACTAAAGGTTTCTTATGAGAGCCTAGAACCTAGGACATGTAATTATGGTGAAAACCCCAAATTACCCCTGAGCAAAGGATTCTACTTCAGCCTGGAAACATTCTAAAACATTCCAATCTACCTTCACAATGTAAGCAGCAGTGGCATGGAGCCTCCTTTCTGATTCTGGCCACATATGACTCAAAGCTAAGGCCTTGCTCTTTGAGAGGAGCAATTTTTTAAAAAATAAAAGCAACTCTCTTATTGGCCACAAAGCAAGAAGAGCCAATTATTCAGCAGAACTTTAAAAAGGGAGTAATTCCACTCCTAGAATTCTTCTCTTTCTTGCTACAAATGGTGTCAGGACTATTTCAAGCTACTCCCAGGAGTGTGGGAGGACAATTCATCTAGGGTATCACATGGGGAAAAAAAGAAACAAACCCTAAAAACATGGCAGCAAAAGGCCAAGTCCTGCCAAGGCATTCCTGTTCTGGGTTTTAGGTTGCCTCATGTTTCTGTTCTTTTCTGATTTTAGATGATCATGTATCCTGAGAAGGAATTGTCCAGGTTTGGAGGTAACGTTTTAAGTTGGAGAAGTTCCGTGATCCTGGCTGCTTTGACTGGAGCTAACTGGCAGCAAAGGAGAGAATCTCAGGCAACAACATTAGCCTTCTTGGAGCAAATTACCACCAATAAGAGAATGAGCTGCAGCTCTGGTCAGGTCTGCTAGAAGAAAGTGACCACAAAGGGAAAAGAGCAGAGCCAAGGTGAAATATAGAAGGTTTATTTAGTAGTCTCCCAAAATATCATATGTTTGGATGAGGTTTAAAGTAGTAATATCCCAAGGGAATATAACAGACATTATTTTGTTTCATTTATTTCAGTTAGTTTCTGTTAATGTTGTATTTATGAATGTTTTGTGTTTAGCATTTCTTTTATGTGGAGGAAAAATAAATAATTATCATATAAATGTATATATGCATATATATATATACATATATATGATTCATATTGTACTCCAACTTTTTGAGAGAACCTGGATATGAAAAAAACCTAAACTTAAGTAAATTGTTCTGGGGCACTAGAGTAGGGTTCTAATGTGTATGAGAAAAGAGTTCCTAACCCTTCTTATTAAAGGCCAGGTTCCCCCAAGATTGAACCTAGTTCATACTGAATTTTTGGATCTAGAGAAGAGGAATTCTCTTAGTGCACAAGGAGAGGAAGATGCCATTCTTCAAGCTCCAAGACATAGTACCACTTTTTATTGATAAAATAACATTATTTCATATCGCTAGCATAGGATCAGAAATCTATCATTGGAAAGGAACTTAGAAGTTATCAAGTTCATCCTCCTCATTTTATAGATGAGGAAATTGAGGTACAAAAAGATGAAATGTTTATGCAAGAGAAGCAGAGGCAGGTTTCAAACTGAGATCCTACCTCTCCAAGTTCACTGCTCTTTTACACTGCCAGATGTTCAGAGGTTTAGCCTTCCTACACACGCTCCACATCAAAGCCAAAGAGATTATTAGTTATTAATCAACATTGTCATACTTCCTTCTGGCTTCATGAATTTCCAAAGACTATACCCCATGGCTAGAACTGACTTGCTTTTTATTCCATATTCTCTCCTTTATTTCAATCTTTCTCCTTCTACCTGTCTGACTGCTCCCTTATAGTCTCCCTCTAAATGCCAGGCTTTGTCTTTACTCAGCTTTTCTTGTCTCCCTCTAATTTCTCACTGAATTACCAACTTCTATGTGTCCAACAATCACCTTTATACTTAGTCAACCTAATTTCTATTCTGAGGCCTAGTTCTACATCACCAATTACTTGATGCAAATTATCTCTCCCCTGTAGGCTAGAACTAGAGTAGTGGGAAGGGGATAAATGGTAGAGATGGTTGAAAGCAGAAAAAAAAACAACAACCAGAAAAACCCCAACAGGACTTCGTGACTGACTGAATATGGCAGATGGAGATGTAAAAGCAAAGCAACTTCAACGTTCTCAGATTAGGAGAGTGGGAGGAGGGTGATGCCATTCAGAAATGAAAGAGTAAGGAAGTAGAGAGTTGGCTTTTGAAAGATACTGATAAATTAGCTTTTGGACAAAGAATTTAGAAATAGAAGGGATCTCAGAGATCTCAGCATTGTAGGACTTTAAGACTGTAGGTTTAGAACTGGAAGAAACTTCATCTAGTCACAAGGGATTTACCCAAGCTCATATAAGTAGTAAGTAGCAGAGTCAAAATTGGAACTTTGATCTTATGACTCCAAGTTCAGGATCCTTTCTATTATACTACACTGACTATACATAATGAGTCTGAAATGAAAGTGAAGCTGTTGAAATGAATCTTTTACAGTTAGTTAACTTGGAAATCTGAGAATTTACATAAAAAAATTCCTTAAGATAAGAGTTCATCCTCAAAGAGATGTTTTATTATCCTCTTTCTACAAAGCTAGAACATTAGATCTATTAACTCAAAGGGATTTACCCAAGGTCACATGACAAATTATTGACACAGCCTAGATGATATCCTGAGTCATTTGCCTCTTAGGCTATTACAATTTTGGTACAAATCCGTTCATTGCCAAGTGGATGAGGAGTTCATGTTCTTGTCAAACTGACATTTCCCCAATTAGTCTGTTTTGTCTTTCCCAGTAACTAAGTCCCAACAATAACTCAGGCATTATGAGGTAAGGAGAACAAGGAGATGACAATTATTTCTCTGTTATTAAAGTCTCAAACATTGGAGATTAGGGTAGGCCACTGAAGCCACATGGAGGTTATGGACACAAGATGTTGGCACAGGCAAGAGGAAGGTGAAGAACCCTAGAATCCTAGCACTCAACCATCTAATAGTGTAGCTTATGGAACTCCAAGCCACTTGATACCATGATAGGATCACTCAGTTAACATTTTTTCATAGATACTGATCAAGAATCTAAATTTAAGACACTAAAAAGGTGAAAGTATTCATCTAAACTGCCTGATAGAAGCCCCATGTCTTTTTATCAAGAATATTTTCTCTCATTTAATGCCAATTGCCTTGGCCTCCTTTAATGACAAGCAAAGGCAACTTCCAAGGTTCAGAATACCAGCATTGTAACTCTCCATTTTATTCAGTGACAAATTAAGGCAAAACATTCACAGAAAAGAGAAAATCAACATACAACATTTACTGCATATAACTTCTCAGTTTCAACTAATCTGTGTTTAGATAATGTCATTTTCTTACAATTGCTCTGCACTAGTTGGCAATGCATTATTGTGTGACTTGGAGCTGAGAACATCATGGACATGCATTGTAACAAAACTAGAAATAGATCTTCCTAGTTCCAAGCAAAGACTTCCCCTTGATTTTCGTCCATGATATTCTCAGCTCCAAGTCACGCAATAATGCATTGCCAACTAGTGCAGAGCAATTGTAAGAAAATGACAATATTATCTAAACACAGATTAGTTGAAACTGAGAAGTTACTAAAATCTAAAGAGAGAAAAGGTGAAGTACCTGAAGTCATCAAAAGTCTTCATTTAATGCAGACTACAAAAATATTATCCAGAAACATAAAGGATGATAAAAATAGCACTAATTTCTGAAGTGATTTTGAAAAGGAGATAGATGCTTAGACTAGAATTTCAAAAAGCTCTTTTTGAGCTTAATGACAACAATAAAATCAGTAGAACTTCTATACCAAAATACAGTACATAAAAAAACTTTTTACTTGATATAGCTATCAGGAATGAATACACTCTTCCACAATACTTGGCAGAATATTTGTAAGCCTTTTCAGGACTTGCGTATAAGAGCAGAAGCAATGGTTGTTGCTGCTATATCAACTGTTGTACAGTAGGTGGTGCTATCATGGAAAAATCCTAAGAATGAGCATCAAATGCTGTCATAGCGGAAGCAACTTAAAAAACAAAAACTATTGAAGATCTATGGAAAAGCATTGGAAATAATGTCAATGTATACATGGTATATTGGGTGGAAAATACAAGTGTCACATTGCCCAAATAAAGTCAACCAAAAAATATGAAGAAAAGAATCTGGAAACACAGCATTTCAGAAATTCTAGATTCTCTTAAATCATAAATTGAAAACAAATGCCAAAGGCTATAGTAGTGCAAAGTGTCAGAACAGCTCAAACAACAAAATAATCATTTCAGCATTCAATCAAATACCTGATGATAGAGGATTGAGAAGCAAGGAAATCAGAAGAGGGAGAACCCCTGAAGAAGGAAGAGGTAGAAAACTTGCAATCATCAACTCAGTTGCAAAAAGTTTGATGTAGTGAAAATGCAAGACATATTAAGGAAAAGCAGAAAGCTTATACACTATTAATGTAGTGAATGAGAGAATGTTGAAAAACTAGAAAATAATAGGGTTGGGTAAGACCTTTAGTTATCAATTCACACACTTTCTAATTACTAGAAGAACGTTTCACTAGCTTCTAGTGAGGCACAAGTCCATTGCCACCTTTCTTAATAGAAAACTTCATATATTACATCCACATATGTACCAGTTTCATGACTATGCATTTGATGTGGAGCATTCACACTTTATCATTAGAAAAAATCCATAAACACTTCAGAAACAACATAGGGGTAGCTACGTGATACTGCAATAGAGTGCTGGGCCTGGAGTCAGGAAGACCTAAATTCAAGTCTAGCCTCGGATATTTATAAGCTATGTGACCCTGGTTTTTAAAACTCTGTTGGCCTCAGGTTCCTCAGCTGTTAAATGGGGGTATAATAATACCATCTACCTTCTAGGTGTTGTGAGGATCAAGTGAGATAATGCTTGCAAAATGCTTAGCACATTGCCTGGAACATAGTAGGTACTACATAAATGCTAACTATTATTATTATTATTATTATTATTATTATTAGAGAGAAGAGATGTGGCAAAGTTGGAGTGAAAAAGTTATTATGAATTTAGTAACTATTGAACAAAATTCTTGAGATCACCATATATTTTTGCTGCCTCTATTACTGTCAATCTGTTAATAACTCAGGTTCCATACTCATGACTTACATACTGAAAACATAGAAATTAGGTCCAGGTATTAGCGACAAAGATAAAGTTCTTAATGCTGTTGGGAAAACCATTCCCTATTTAAAACGTGATAATGACAAGAAAAATTGGCAGGCATTTTACAGGAAGATAGTTTGAACCCATTGTTGTTCTCTACTTTAAATACATTATCAGCTTTCCTGAAGAGAACTAAACATGGCTTACAAGTTAAATAGAGAGTAGAGCTATAAAATCTCACTGATCACTTGATGTACATGGATGATATCAAAGTATAATAGCTCCACCAAAAACACATTAAATAGCTCCTGTAAGCTATTTGAGTGATTTTGAAATGTCAATTGTACTCAATCATATAAACTTCTTTTGTATACAAAGAAGAGATATTGAAAGCATCCACCTTGAACTCTGAAGTCAAATTGAACCAAAAGTCATATTTATAAATCCCTTTGTCTTCTAGGGAAGATATGTTCAAAAATAAAAGTATTAAGGAAAAAATTGTGACTGAATATGTCAAGAGACTAATGAAGACCCTCTTTGTGTCTCCAGGAAGAAAGGGAAAGCTTTATTATAGATTGTGGTCAATACTAGAGCTATTTGTCCACACAATCCCCTTTGTCCTTCCCTATGGTGTAGTCCATTTATTCTCAGGAAACAGTTGTTCAAAATCAGCTTATCTTTATCTGCAGACAAAAGTCATTATAAAAATACAGAAAACAAATGAGCTCTAGATTTAATGGCAATCCTTGGCCAAGCAGGATAAGGCAAGGGTGGGGAAGGAAATGAAGAGAAGATAAGGTCATCTAGTCCATGTGAGGCAGTGAATTCTGTCCAGGCAGTTCTGTAAGTGGTTAGTGAACTAGACAAGATTCCAACAGCTCATGATTATTTTCACTTCAGTGTAGAAGCATCCTTCCTTATCTGCTTCTTTGGAGGTCAAAAGTTCCCAGGTTTTCAGTCCTACACAGCTTCTGCCTCCCATGATCTTTCAGTCTTTCCTTCCATCTGAGAGAAACTATATTCTTTATCAGCTACCTAAGGGACTACATGGACATCCTAAAATCAAAGCTTAATGGCAAGAAAATATTTAAAGCTATTAAGACCTACAAAACACCAGTCTGAATATACACATTCAAAATTGAAAAAATGCACCAAAAGAGATTGGGAAAGCATGCTAACAAAATCCCATACCTGTCACAATAAAGCAGTTACAGAAAGTTTTTTTTCAGACTATAAAAATTCAGCACCTACTGAAAACTTATCAAGATGTGACCTGGTAGTTAGAAGTTCACTATTTTTTTTATAGACTGACACATGACAATTCACAAATAAAGACTTTCAAATAACTTTGAGAACTTAACCAAAAAGCATTAGAACTGGGGCATTATCACAGTCTGAAATGTTGCCTACAGTTATTCTCACATTTATCCATAAAATCTTTTTTAAAAAATTTATTTACTTTTAATTTACAACATTCAATTCCACAAGCTTTTGAATTCCAAATTTTCTCCTCCTGTTTCTCCTACCCACTCCCCTCCCCCACCCCCCACCCCATAGTGGCAGGCAATTTGATATAGGTTCTACAAATACCTTCACATTAAACATTAGTCAAGTTGTGAAGAAGGATTATAACCAATGGAATGAACAATGAGAAAGAAGGGATGAAACAAAACAAAAAAGAGAGAGAGCAAGCAGTTTGCTTCAATCTGCATTCAGACTCTGTAATTCTGTCTCTGGATGTGGATAGCCCTTTCCATCATGAGTCTTTTGGAGTTGTCTTATAGCCTTGTATTGCTGGGAGGAGCCCAGTCTATCAAAGTTAGTAATCATAGATATGACGTGACTGTAATTGTGTACAATGTTCTCCTTGTTCTGCTCCCCTCACTCATCATCAGTTTATATAAGTCTTTCCAGGTTATTAGGAAGTCTATCTGCTCCTCATTTCTTATAGCACAATAGTATTCCATTACATTCATATACCACAACTTGTTTAGCCATTTCCCAGTTGATGGGCATCCCCTTGATTTCCAACTTTTTGCCCCCACAAAAAGAGCTTCTATAAATATTTTTGTACATATGGGTAATTTTCCCACTTGATTGCTCTCTTTGGGATACATCTCTAATAGTGGTATTGCTGGGTCAAAGGGTATAAACATTTTATAGCCCTTTGGGCATATTCCAAATGCTCTCCAGAATGGTTGGATCAGTTCATCCATAAAATCTTAACACCATTTTAAATAGTTGTTACCATACCAAACATTCACAACCTTCAATGTGTGGAATGAGGTGTTTTCAAAACATAGAGACTTCAAAACATTGTGTAAGAATAGGATGAAGCAGATTATCATCACTGTCATCCACTCTATTAATGAAATTGTACCAAGGATGCTTTTAGTGAGTTTGCCAAGATGTGTTCACATCATAACACGAAAGTTGGAATAGCTACCAAAGTAGTTATTCTGTCTAGTATCAATTGTCTGTAGAATATTAACTATGAAAGAATAATAGTTCAGACAGAAATATAGACAAGATGAATAGCTTTGAAAATAACATTGTATGTATTGTACATTGTGTTCCAAAAGTCTTAGTACAGTTTAAAATTTAATATCTTAAAATCTTAAGATTTAATGGATTAAAACTTCACCAGGATTTTTGGGACACCACATACACTTATGTACACATATATTTATATATGTATATATATTTGAAATATGATATACATAATTAGGGAATTATGTTTTCACATGTAACCCACTTTTTCTGTTCTAATTTGCACATGGAAATGTTCTCTCTTTTGTTTGGGAAGTCAAATCCTTTTTTTAAAAAGAATTCTATTTTAAAAAATGATAACATTAGCATAAAAATTTGTCCCAAAGCTGTTTCTAGCAGAATTATAACAAGACATAAACAAGGGACTAATAATTGTCATCATCCTTTTTCTCCTGTTTGCTACTAGAGTTATGCCAAGAATTTTCAGTGAATTGACAGAGGATGGTCTTACATCCTAGTCTTTTTATTCACCTGTAAAAAAACCCAGTTATTTTAGCTACTTTTGCAAGTCTTTAACATAAGGAAAAATCAGTATAGTGACTTGTTACTGAAGTTTTCTCACTGAACCCAATTAAACAAGATGAGAAAGAGATAATAATAATGGCTACTACTCTTTGTGTAGTATGTCAGAATTTGCAGATACAAATACTCATCATCCCCAAACTTTATAGAACAAAATTTTAAAATTTAAAGACTTAAACCAAGGATAAACTTATATTGTTCAACAATAGTCAGTAATTCAGCTTCCTTAAGGCTTCCAGTGAGGGGTAATTAGCTCTAATCAAACAATATGTTAGGCACTTTGCTAGATACTGAAGATACAAAGAAAACGGAAACAACCTCTCAAGGAATTTCTGTTTTACCGGGGGAGACAACATGTACTACTATAAGTGTATGATAGTGCCTCCTTTGGGCAACTGCTCAAATGTCCATTTGCCCTGATAGACAATATCCTTAGAGGGCATCTCTGGGCTCTCTAGGTTCTTCTCAGGGTTTTTTTTTTTTTTGGTATTTCTGTGGGTACCATCATCACCTAACACTGAAGGACTGGAATTTCTTTTACTGCCTCTTCCAGGCACCCTTTTTCCCAATATCAATCAACTAATCAAGATCAAATAACTTTTTCAAAAGACTATTTACTAAGAACATAGAAAGAGAATAGTAGTTGCAAAACAATTTCTCCACACTGTGGGAGGACATTCTCCTCATACATATGCACAAGATTCCTGAGAAATTTAATGTAAGATGCCAGGTAGTGAGGCGCATGTACAGAGAATGTGTGGGGCTCATAACTTTTAGTCCTAGAATCATTTTTCCTCCCTTGGTGGAGTCCCCACTGTTTTCATTGGGATATGCCATGAGTGATAGGCAAGTTTCTTTCTTGCTTAGCTGAGTTGGTCCCTTCCAGGTCTCAACGTCTTGAATGGACAGGAAATCTATTGCTAGGCTGAACCAAACAAGACTCTCAGTTGCTGCTCTGGTCCTTTATTGAGTTCAACTGATGCAGTTACTGACTCTAGGACTCCAGTTGTCAATGATACCTTGGATGACTTTGAGGGATTTCCTAATGAGAAAAGAAAACCCAGAAGAAGAGACTAACTTCATTAAAATGACAAGTTGAACCTCAGAGCAAAAAATGCCTTGGTCACAATGACTACAAGAATAATTAGAAGAAATGAAATAAAAGATTATAAATTAAGTAAAATTGATGGAAGAAAGACTTGGAAGGAGAAGTGATAGCTTAGAACAGGAGGTATGCAAGAAATGATGTCCCTTAAATTGGATTAGTTCAAATAGAAATTAATGATGAATTCACCTACAAAACAGAAGAATACATTATGAAGCACTATCTAATAACATATTCCTTAAAAGATATAGATTTGACAAAGAGATTTACAAAGTTAAATAAAGTGCTAGTGGAGAATTCTGTCTCAAGTGAACTTAAAAAAGGTATCATGATTTCAGATCAGAAAATAATACTAGTGAATAAGTTTAAAAGACATAAACAAGCAACTAAATTATTCTTAAAGGCATCATGGGCAATTAAATAATATCGACATTTAAGATATATGCATCAAATGACACAGCATCTAAATTTTTAGGAAAACAATTAAGTTATAGGGAGAGACAGTAAAACCATAATATGTGGGGACCTCAATGTATTCCTGTGAGAACTTAATAAATCTAACAATAAGATAAACAGGAACAGAGTCGCATTCATGCATAGAATTATGATGACTCCCTGGTGATTACTGAATGGCAATCAAACATGTATATCTCATCCATATGTCACACTGATACAAAAATGGACTATGTGCTAGGGCACAAAAGCCTCACATACAAAACAAAACAAAAAGGCAGAAATATTAAACACATGCTTTACTAATGATAATAAAATAAAATTATAATCAATAAATGAATTTGACATATAACTAAAAAATCTTGGGAAATCAGTATTAAAAACTCCAACTCATCATGAAAATGGAAAAAAAAATTGAAAGTCAAAGACAAGATTAAGAAAATTTAAAGTAAAGAAAAAATTGAATTGGTAAATAAATTTATGAGATGATTTTATGGGAAAAACTAATAAAATAGACAAATCATAAAACAATTTGCCAAACAAAAAAGAGATGAAAATTTCCAGAATTAAAAATTTTAAGGAATTTAAACAAATTAATGAGAAATAAATGTTAGAAAATACTATGCCTAATTATATGCCAGCATGAGATAACAGAAATATAAAATACCTACATTAATATGGCAACAAAGAATTTAAATAACCAAATCTCAGAAAAAAGTAATTAACTAAGCCATAAACAAATTCTTAATTAAAAAGAAAACTCAGGACCAGATGGATTTACAAGTAAATTCAATCAAACATTCAAATAAGAATTAATTCTAATATTACAAAATCTATTTCCTATTTTGTAATATTAGAAACCAGGAAAAGATGTGAATGAAATTTCTATGATTTTTCTATTGAAATTTCTATGAAATTTCATCTATGTTAGAAATATCATCTTGACACCTAAGGTAAAAAGAAAACTATAAAAAAAATTCCCCTAATCAATATTGACACAAAATATTAAATGAAATATTTGCATGCACTATGAGAAAAGGTGTGATTCTATGAAATTTCATCTATGTTAGAAATATCATCTTGACACCTAAGGTAGAAAGAAAGGTATAAAAAAACAATTCCCCTAATCAATATTGACACAAAATATTAAATGAAATATTTGCACGCACTATGAGAAAAGGTGTGATTCTATGAAATTTCATCTATGTTAGAAATATCATCTTGACACCTAAGGTAGAAATAAAGCTATAAAAAAACAATTCCCCTAATCAATATTGACACAAAATATTAAATGAAATATTTTCACGCATTATGAGAAAATAGTAAAAAAAAAAAATATTATATATTATGACCAAGTGGAATTTTCACCATGAATACAGGGTTGATATAATATTAAGCAAAATATAAATCTAACAGAACACATTAAAAACAAAATTAAGTAAAATTACATGATTATATTACATGATGCAACAAAAGGAACTTTTGTAAAAGCACAACACTCATCTTTTTAAAACACTTACACCCATAAGAATTAAAGAGTCTGATAATTAGTATCTCCACAAAATCAAGACCAAGAATTGAATGAGTAGGAGATATGCTAAAGGCTTTCCTATAAGATCAGGGAGAAATGAAAATTACTTATAATTACCTCTATCATTTGCTACTTTTTTAGAAATGCTGATTAATGAATTCACAAGAAAAAGAAATTAAGGTACTAGGCAGAGTAAAGGAAATAAATTTATGGTTCTTTGTGGTAATATGATGGTGAAAACTCTAGAAAACTCTAGAGATTCAACTAAAATAGTTGAAACAGTAAGTTCAGCAAATAACAGGATATAAAATATGCCTATATAAATCCTTAAGTTTTTTTGTGTATCACAAACAAAGCCCAGCAGGAAGATATAGAAAGAGAAATTGTCTTTAAAAATAAAATTGAAACCCATCCCCCCCCACCAAGAATTTATAAAATACTTTGGGGCTCAGAAGCCACACAGAGGAACTATATGAATATTACTATAGAATATTCATCATGGAATGATACATTAGTAATTGAAGATATATTAATTGCTTATTGCTTGTCTAATAAAAATGACAATATTTCTTTTAAGTTAATTTACTTATTCATTGACTTACAAATCAAACCATGAAAAGTTTATTTTATAGGCCTGAAAAAATCTTAACAAAATTCATCTGGAGGAACAAAAGGTCAAGGATCATAAAAGAAACAATGTAAAAAGTGAGAAGGAAGGAGTAAAATAATAATTATGACAACAAATGGCCTTTATATAGCACTTTAAGATTTGCCAAGTGCTTAGCAAATATCTCCTTCTATTTAGCATATTTATAACTACAACAAAAGTGGTAATAATAATTATTTAATATCACTTAAAATTAGTGGTCACTTTGCAACATAGATAAAGTGTACATGATATGGGAAAAATGTGTATAATTGCACAATGTTTAATTAATACCCACAGACCCCAGCTACACAGATGAGAACTCACTACTTGACAATGCCTTTTGGGAAACCTGGAAAACATAACTGACAGAAATTAGGTTTGGCTCACACTTCACACCATATACCATAATGAGCTCTAACTGGATACATGACTTAGCCATGAAAGCTCATGTCAGTCAGCAAGCCAGTAAATGTTTATTAAGCACCTACGACATTCCAGGCACTGTGCTGATCACTGGGAATAGAAAGGAAAAATTATAATTCTTTCCTTTGAAGAAGTCATAGACGAATGGGGAGACAACATGCAAATAATCATGAACACACGTGTTATGTATACAGTAAACAGGAAATAATTAATAAAGCGGAAGTATTGGAATTAAGAAAGATTGGGAAAAGCTTTCCAAGGTGGAATTTTAGATGGGACTTAAAGGAAGATAGGGAAGTCAGTAGGCAGAAATGAGGAAGGAAGGAATTCTAGGTAAGGGAAATAGCCTGTGAAAATGCTTGGAGTTGGGAGATGAAGTATCATATTTGAAAAACAGTAAGGAAGTTAGTGTCATTGAATCAGAGTACATAGGGAGGGTATTGTAAGGTGTAAGAAGACTAGAGAGGTGTTTGAGGGACATGTTATGAAGAGTTCTGAATGCCAAGCAGAGGATTTTATATTTCATATTGGAGGTAAAAGGGGACCACTGGAGTTTATAGAGTAAGGGGGTAGCTTAGTCAGATCTACACTTGGGGGAGATCACTTTGATAGCTGAGTGAATTAGGAAATGGCATGGGGAGAGATTTGTGGCACTTGGCAGAAGAATTAGTAGTCTATTGCAATAGTCCAGGTCTGAGTTGATGAGGGCCTGTTCCACAGTGGTGGCAGTGTCAGAGTAGAGGAGGAGGCATATTCAAGAGATGTTATGAAGGTGAAGTCAACAGATCTTGGAAACATTGATATTGGATATGCGGGTGATGATGAGAAAAAGTGATGAGGTGGGGATGTCATCTACATTGCAAACCAGGGTGACTCAAAGGATTGTGGTGTCCCTGATAGGAATTGGGAATTTTGGAAGGGAAGAGTTCTTTTGGGAAAAGCAATTCAGTTTTGGACATGTTAAGTTAAAGATACCTAGAGGATACCCAGTTTGAGATGTCTAAAAAACATTTGGAGATATGAGACTAGAGGTTGGGGGAGACGTTAGGGCTGGGTAAAAAGATTTGAGAATCATCAGCATAGAAATATAATTGAATAAATGGGAACTAATGAGATCACTAAGTTAAAGAGTACAGAGGGAGAAGAAAAAAGAGGCCCCAGGACAGAGCCCCATGAGACACCCATGGTTAGTGAGATTGAACTGGATGGAGATCCAGCAAAAGAGATTGAGGTATGCCAGGTAAATAGGAGAAGAATCAACAGAGAGTAGTATCATGAAAACCTAGAGAAAAGAGTATGTCAAAGAGAGAATGATAGCATCAAAGGATGCAGAGAGATTGAGAAGGATGAGGACTGAGAAAAGGTTATGAGATTTGACAATTAAGATAAATTAGCAACTTTGGAGAGAGAAGTTTGAATTGAATGATGTGATCATAGACCAGTCTGTAGAAGGTTAAGAAGAGAGTGTGAGGAAACTTTGTAAAGACACCTATTATAGATGGCTTTAACAAGGAGTTTAGCCACAAGAGTGACAAAAGAAATGGAACTAGAGGTAGTAAGGATGGATGGATTAAATAAGGCTTTTTTGAGGATGGAGGAAACATGGACATGTTTGTAAGCACTACAAAAATATCCAGTAGATGGGGAGAGTTTGAAGATAAGTGATAGTAGGAAAGATAGTAAGGTTGATAGATGAGGCAATATGTTGAAGAAGATGAGATGGAAAGGGATCATTTGCACTTGTAGAGGAGTTAGCCTTGGTAAGGAGAACAGTCACTTCTTCATGTGAGAGAGCAGTGAAGAATGGGATAATGATATAAGGCAGCTGGGTGACATAAAATAAGGAAAGACAAAAGGGAGCTTTCTATGAATAGCAACAATTTTTCCCCCAGTAAAATATGAGACCAGGTTTTCAGGTGAGAGGCTAAAGGGAAGTGGCAGTTCTGGGAGGTGCCAGGAGGTATGAAAAGATTTGGAAGTAATGCTATGGTGAGTGGGATTGGAAGTTATTTATTAAAGTCTTAAGCAAATTGGAGAAACAGGATGTACCTATGGATAGCGGTTAGCTCATCATTAATTAGAGATCAAAGGGGATCACAGAAAATAAAAACGGATAATGTTTAAGAAATAAATTTGAAAAGATTAGGCACAAACAAAATCAATGCAGTTAAAAGGAACAGGGAAATAGTTTATTGAGAAAAATCTTTGCAGAAAGTTTTTATGATAATTATCTAATCTAATCTATATATGTATATACATTGTCTTAAAAGTCTCAGAGCAATTTTAAACTATTAAAGCTTAGTAAAACTTTATATAGCATGTCCCAAAAGTCTCAGTGCAGTTTTAAGCTTTAGTAACTTAATAGTAGTTTAAAACTGTTTTGAGACTTTCAGGATATGCTATGTAAGGAATTGATTCAAATATGTAAGAATAAAAGCTATTGCCCAGCAGAAAAATGATCAAAGCTGATGAACAGGTAATTCTCAAGAGAAGAAATTCAAGCTATCAATAAAATACACCAAGTCATTTATAATTAGAGAAAAAAATTAAAACAACTCTGAGATTCTAGCTCATACTTATCAGGTTGGCAGAGATAAAAAAGGGAAAATGCCAATTTATGGAAGAGCTGTGAGAAGATAGGCACTTGTTATGGGAATCTGAAGATCTTCCCTGCCCCTAGGCCCTTTGATAGGCTTAAGTGGCTCCAAGAACCTTCTCTGGTTTGAAAGTATACTCTGCCCCCTAATAGGCTGAATGTGGTCGCGTGGAGCCTGTGGTGGAAGGCTTGTTTTTTGGGAATGCCTGCGCCTTGTTGCTTTGTGATTGGGCAGTGGGTCAAGAGGGCTGTGACATTCTCAGATACAGAAGGCTACATATACACCCTGATGTGAGGTCTTGCTTTGGGGCTCACTTTGAGAAGAGTTGTGTGATTTGGTCAGATGAGCTTCCTGGTGGCCATTGAGCCCCCTGGCTTTGAAAAACCCAGATGTTGATGCTTCCCTCTCTGGTAACTGAATAGGTATGGATGTAATAGTCAGATGGCTGAAAGCCTGTCTACTGATCTGTTTCTTTGTTTGCTTGTAACTTGTGTTTGTATTCTCTGAAGTTTAGGGTGCTGACTTTTTCCCCTGAACTAGGTAAATGATATTTGTTTGATTGATTAAAGTAAGACTGTTAACCCATTTTTAGTTGCTTTCCTTTAGAAAAGCAGATCTAAGAACCTGTGCTAGCAGCCATCCTGGGTATGCTAGAATGCTTCCTGTTACAGCACTTTAATGCACTATTGGTGGAGGTATGAATTGACCTGGCCAATTTGGAAAGCAGTTTGGAATTAGAGTCAAAATATCATTAACATGTACACAATCTTTAACCAGTGATACCACTGGATCCCTCAAAGAAATCAAAGAAGAGGAAAAAGACTCATATGTACAATGATATGCATAGCATCACTTTTCATTGTCACAAAGAAGTGGGAGCAAAGTGAGTATCCATCATTTGGGAAATGGCTCATGAAATTATTTTATATGAGTTTACAGAATATTATTGCAATAAAAGAAATGATAAAATTGTTGGAGTTAGAGAAATATGGGAAGATATATGAACTGCTGTAGAGTTAAGTGAGCAGAAAGAACAATTTGCACAATAAATATGATACTGAAAATAAAAAAAATAAATTTGAAAGTTTTGAGAATTCTGATCAATGCAATGACTAACCATGAAAACAAAGAACTAATAATGACTCATACTAATGTATCAGCAAGCACTCTAGCATGCCCAGGATGGCTGCTGGCACAGGTTCTTAGATCTGCTTTTCTAAAGGAAAGCAACTAAAAATGAGTTAACAATCTTACTTTAATCAATCAAACATATATCATTTACCTAGTTCAGGGGAAAAAGTCAGCACCCTAAACTTCAGAGAATACAAACAGAATACAAACAAGTTACAAGCAGACAGAGAAACAGATCAGCAGACGGGCTTCCAGCCATCTGATCATCACATCCATATCTATCCAGTTACCAGAGAGGGAAGCACCAACATCTGGGTTTTTCAAAGCCAGGAGGCTCAATGGCTTCCCAGAGTCTTGTCTGGCCAAATCACACAACTCTTTCCAAAGTGATCCCTAAAGCAAAACCTCACATCAAGGTATATATAGCTTACTCCTGGATCAGAGAATGTCACAGCCCTCTTGACCCACTGCCCAATCACGGAGTAACAAGGTGTGGGCATTCCAGAAAAACAAGCCTCCAGCCACAGGCTCCATGTGACCACATTCAGCCTATTAGGGGGCAGAATATATTTTGAAATCAGGGAAGGTTCTCAGAGCCACTTAAGCCTATCAAAGAGCCTAGGGGCAGGGAAGATCTTCAGATTCCCATAACATTCGGCCCCAAAATCTTTCATGCCCATTACAATTTATATCTGAATTAGCATTTACATCTCTTAAGTACAACATAATCCTCACAAAATGCAGACATCACGTTTGCAAGATACATAACATAGCAACTCCTTTCCAGAAATCCAAAACAAAAATGTCCAAATAAAGTTCTCTTGGGTGCAGCCGGTGTCCTTCCCCCCACACTGCCCTTGCAGGCTTCCTCCTGGCACTCTCAGTATATGCTCTAATGAGCCAAGTCCCAGTCTTAGCACTGTTCCAGCCCCTGCTTCCAAGTCCTGAGGGGTGACTGGGTGACAAAACCAACAGGGAAGGATCCTTGGGGGTCCATAGCACTTCACCTCACCCACCAAAGACACAACTCTATCCTCCCCGCTGGGTCCTAAACTGTGGGGTGCAGCAAGAAAACACATTTAGTGCTCCTGCCTTGCTGCCTAGCCCTTATCTGGTCCTGTAGCTGAATTCCGAACTCCTGGGCACCTTCTCCTCCCACAGGAGGCAGCCACTCCTGGTTTCTGCCCCAGTCCCGATGCAGGCAGCTCACCATTCCTGCTCTCACCTCAGCAAAGTCAGCATGCAGGCAGTTCTGCACTCCAGTTCCATAGCTTCACAGAGCCACAGCTACCACAACTGGGAAACAAACAATTATCCCAGCCCCTATACTTTCATTTTAGTTCACAGATCCTGTTTGTGACACCATTTGTATCAGCAAGCACCCCAGCATGCCCAGGGTGGCTGCTAGCACAGGTTCTTAGGTCTGCTTTTCTAAAGGAAAGCAACTCAAAATGGGTTAATAATCTTACTTTAATCAATCAAACATATATCATTTACCTAGTTCAAGGGGAAAAAGTTAGCACCCTGAACTTCAGAGAATACAAACAGAATACAAACACAAATTACAAGCAGAAGTTACAAGCAGACAAACAGATCAGCAGATGGGCTTCCATTACATCCATACCTAGTCAGTTACCAAAGAGGGAAGCACCAACATCTGGGTTTTTCAAAGCTGAGGGGTTCAATGGCTTCCCAGAGTCTCATCTGGCCAAATCACACAACTCTTCTCAAAGTGAGCCCCAAAGCAAAACCTCACATCAGGGCATATATACAGCCTTCTCCTGGATCAGAGAATGTCACAGCCCTCTTGACCCACTGC
>CM053585.1:141911463-141935443 GCA_028646515.1 Pseudochirops corinnae
CCTCTTGACCCACTGCCCAATCACAAAGTAACAAAGTGTGGGCATTCCTGAAAAACAAGTCTTGAGCCACAGGCTCCATGTGACCACATTCAGCCTATTAGGGGGCAGAGTATACTTTCAAACCAGAGAAGGTTCTCAGAGCCACTTAAGCCTATCAAAGGGCCTAGGGGCAGGGAAGATCTTCAGATTCCCATAACAGCTACCCACCACTTGACAAAGAGTGGAAGACTCAAAGTTCAGTTTTAGAGACATATTTTAGAACATGGTCAATTTATGGATTTGTTTTTAACTACCTAGATTTGTTACAAAGAGTTTTTGTGAATTTTATTTCTTAATTCTGAGGTGAGGAATTAGAAGAGGAAAGAGAAATCACAATGACAGTGATGTCAAAAATAAGAAAAGAAGATCATAATAGCATTTTAAAATGAATTGAACAGAAGTAACTAAGGAAGAATGTATGTGTGTGTGTGTTTGTGTGTGTGTGTGTGTGGTGTATGGGTGTGGGTGTGTCTGTGCATCTGTGTATGCAGTGAGGAAGAAGAGATATAAACAGGATCTTTTGAAACCAATGGATGTGAATTATTTTACAATTTTGAGATAATATGCATTATAATGTATGAAATTATGATGAGGGGTTTCATATGTAATCTTTTTTGTCTATTCTTATTTGTATATGGAAATACTCATGTTTGTGGGAATCCAGACTGACGATATGACTGAAATAAACAATCTGGTCAATACCTCTAGATGGCCCAGTTTCTGGTCTGCTAAGAGAATAATAATATTTCTGAGTCTTGTTAAGCAGTAAGATCATGAGTCCAGTCTTCCACTACTGATTAGAACTGATCACAGTTCTCAGTGGAGACTGAATCTTGTAATTCCCTAGTTTGTGGCCCATTCATGTACACATTGCCTAAGTCAGGAGTAGGGAGCCTCATTAAGGGTCATTCGTGACTGTCTATGTTGACTTCTAATATGCAAATAAATGTAAACATATAATGACTAGGATATGGGTACCATAAAGGATAGAGAAAGCTGAGTCTAGTGGTTTTTGATTTTTTGTTTTTAAATTTATCCAATAGCCACTCCTCTCCACCCTCCTTTACCACAACCACAGTGATTGTCATGAAGTTACACAAAACTTGAAAATGTGAGGCTAGTATAACTTTAACAGAGGAACAAAGTCAGAGTTCTCCAAAATCCAAAAATGATAAAGTACCCTGGAGTTTCTCAGAAAGGTACTTTGCTCAGAGAAGGCACCTAACTGATAACTTTCCCAGGAACTAAAATCATCTGCTGAAGTCACCTTTCTTCAGTTTGGCATATTGCAATGAAGGAGATTCTACTAAAACAAATAAATTAACACAGTAGGGTTGTGCAAATGACAGAAACAAAAAAAAGGAGGAGGAATGCAACATGTCTTTGGTTTGCACTTTTCTCCAAAATGAATGATATGAATCAGAAGCAATCCTTTCTTTATACTACAAAGCCGCAAAATTATGGAATAGTTTTTGTCCTAATAAGGACTACTTAGAATGAATTTTAGAATTTTTTAGTGTTTTCTCACTTTGAGCCTGAGTATGGTGTTTTAAAGAAGTATCTCTATGTGGATTTTGAGAAGACTAAACAAACCTTTCCCTGGAATGGTGTGAGGGAAGTCAGTCTTGAAAGTAGAATCATGAAACAAATTCTTGTTTCCTTTTGATCAGAGTCTGCATTTGTGAAACCTTTGCTCCTTAGATGGTAGGACAGTCTTAAGGGTCCTCATTTTCCCTTTTAGACACAATCCTGAGAAGAGGTTAGAATGTGAGAGAAGATCTCAAGGATTTTGCCTGCCATATACAAAACTTGAGAATTGGAAGGGACCTTCATAGCCACACAATCTGCCCTACAAAATAAGACTCCTTTCCACAACCTATTTGACATGTGGTTGTCCAGTCTCTGTTTAAGGGCCTCTTGGTAATAGATAACCAGCTTATTCTACTTTTAAGTAGCTCCAATTTTTAGAAAGTTTTGCATGACATCAAGCTTAAATCTGTTCCTTTCTGTCTCTTGCTCCTAGTTTTTTCTTTTGACATTAAGATAAAACAAGTTTAATCCCTCTTACCTATGATGGCCTTTCAAATTCTTAGGTACCACATCCCCACTAAATCTTTTCTCCTCCAGGCTAAACATCCTCAGGTCCTTCAAGTAATTGTTGTGTAATATGATCTCAATGTCCTTCATTACTATCCTCTGGACATTTTCAGGTCATCAATGTACTTTCTAAAAGTGCCTAGAACTGAGCACAATATTCCCAATGTATTTTGAAGGGGACAGGGTACAATGGCAATATCATCTCCCTAGCTCTGGACACTATGCTTCCTGTGCATCATTATATTAATTTTTTTTTGGCATATCATATTATCGACCCATACTGAGCTTGCAATCCATTAAAACCCCCAAGATCTTTTTTGAACAAACTCTTATATTGCAATGCTCCCCTATTTTATACTTTTGAAGTCAATTTCCAATTCAACTTGATATTTATCTTTATAAAATTTGATCCTAATGAATGTGGCCCTAAATTCTAGCCAATGAGATCGACTCCATCATCTAGTGTGTTAGCTCTCTCTCCAAATTTTGTGTTATGTGCAAATTCAATAAATATTCCTTTATATCTTTATTCAAGTCATTGACAAAAATACTAAGTAGTACAGGACCAAGGACAGAATCCTAGGATATACCCCTAGAGACAATGCTCTCTTCCCGCCTTGAGGTTGACAGAGAAGAATTATTACTGATTCTGATTCTATTCAGTTCTAAATTCACTTACCTGTATTATCTTCTAGACCAGTGGTATCAAACTCAAATAGAAACAAAGACTACTAATCCATACATAAAGGTCACTGTGGGCCACATATTGAGTTAATTTTAAAATAAAATATTCCTTTCATTGTATTTTCATTCATTTTGTTAAATATTTACAAATTACATTTTAATCTAGTTCAACCTGCACTCTGGAGTGTTGTGAATGGTGTGTTTGACACCTCTGATATAGCCCACATATCTCTGTCCCCATCTAGAGGTAGCTAGGTGGCACAGTGGACAGAACTACGGGCCTAGGGTTAGGGAGATGGGAATTTAAGTCTTGTCTCAGACACTTACTAACTGTGTGACCCTGGGCAAGTCATTTAATCTCTGCTTTAGTTTCCTCAAGTGTAAAATGGGGATCATAACAGTACCTACTTTGCAGAGTAGTTATGAAGCTCAAATGAGACATATTTGTTAAGTGCTTAGCATAATTTCTAGTACATATTGGTTGTTTTCCTTTGTTCTTGAATAGGACCAAAATGACCTCACTATATTAGAGTCAAGTTACAGCCTGTCTGACTGTTGCTGATCAGACCAATACAGGCTCTGAATGCTCTGCCACAGGGTTGGACACAAATAGTCCCTGTGAACATTTGGGGTAGATTTTCTAAAAATGTGCACCTTACGCTTTTTTGAGGTACTTCAATTCTTTGTTGCCTTTGATGTGGGTACACTCTGCTGAGTGGTCCTTTTCCAGCCTCTTCCATGTCAAGGAATCACTTCCAAAGTTCTTAAGAGAACTGGTCCATATTAGGTGCTTAATAAAGGCTTGTTTCCTTCATACCTAGTAAATGTCTATGTATACAAATTCTATAAATTTCTTTTTCTTCTCTTACCAAGCTTTCCAGGGGCAATGAGGACCTCCTAACTCTACAGGAAAAATTGTTTCCCTTTCCTACCCCCACAGCCACTTAAATTGAAGAAAGGTTCTCTCTCTCTCCCCACATCCAAATCTGAAGACATGTTAATGGCTCACTGAGAGTTGAACATCAATTTGCTTTTATTCAGCCAAGAATAAGCACAGCTTCTAGGACTCTGTCAGGCCTCCCTTCCCAAGATTCTTCTGTGCAGGTGCTTCTCAGTTTCTCCTTTTGCAGCAAACAGTAAATTCTCGGCAGGGTCCCCTGAAAGGCACACATCCTGGTGTACCTCGTTTTAGGCAGACTCCTCCCCGGAGATAACAGGGTCTCTCATAAGAGAACCCCCTAGCGCTCCCTGCACAAAGGAAAAGAGGCTTAGCAAGTATTTGGAGTTGAAATCAGGCCTGGAGAGGATGGAAAATCCCCTCTTCCAGTTAAAGCTTATGATTAACAAGTCATGATGCACTGCTTTTCCCAAGAGACCCATTATCAGCAACAGACCGCAGTGGCTATAGTTGCTTGATCATAGCAGGGAGGTGGGTCTGGGAGAGTCAGAGCAGGGCTAGAGCAGGACACTGTTGCTAGTTGCAATAGTGGGGGATCAGGCAATATGACTCCATGGACAATGACAGGGGTTGGGAAGACAGGCAGAGAATCTGGAAATGGGGTAAGAACATGAGTCATGAGTCTATTTTTAATAGAGTCGGTTTTGGGGTAAGCAAGCACATGATAGGGTCAGCACAGATGGTAGGATATTAGATTTAGAGCTAGAAAGAGACTCTGAGTTCATTTAATCCATTTACAGATCAGAATGCTAACACCCAGAAAGGGAAGTGACTTGTTTAAGGATACACATATGTGTATATATGTGTGTATGTATGTGTGTATATATGTATACACACATAAATAAATACATAGGTACACACATACACACACACATATGAATCAGGGCAAGCAACGATTCAGAAACCAGAAAGATATTGTAGCAAGAAGGGATTAAGGAAGTGAACATCTCAAAGTCCAAATGATATAGTCTAGGCCAAGGGACCAGGCAATAAATGATTAGGAATGGGGTAATAAAACTGGCTCTCCAAGGAAGGCAGTTTTAGATCCTTCCCTTCAGGCTGACCTATTATTCCTATGTTACAGGAACCAATCCCAAGAGATCTATATCCTACATATGGGGATGGGAAATGCATTTTCTGGCAAAGGTAGGTAGTATATGAGTAGAGGAGTGTCAGTATCTTGTAGAGAAATCTTAATAGCCTACATATACTACCTAGCACTTCATCTCCCTTTGACATTTATCAATATATTTTGTAAGACTACAGAGGGTTATAACTTAGGAGCAAGGGAAGGAGAGACAAAATTTGATTCTCTTGCCAGGTCACATAAGAGCTGCTGAGGGAAGACGACCTAACAAAGTGGAAAGAGCCCAACTTTGAGATCAGAGCACATGAATTAAAATTCTAGTTAATTGCTTATTGGTTGTACAAATACGGACAAGTCACTCCCTCTCTTTATGCTTGAGCTTTCCCATTTGTAAAAAAGGAGTTTGAATCATATTATGTCTAAAGTTCTTTCTAGTTCTAAATCTATGAGCTTATTAGGATACAAAAGCATGGGGTTACTTGTAGAGGCATAAGGAGAGATTGGGGCCATTTAGTCTGTGAAGTCATGTTATTTTTCACAGGTATTAATGGCATCCATGTTTATTAAACTGAACCATCAAGTTGTGACCTATTGAAGGTGAAGACAATGAGAATGCCTTGCTTGTTTGTTAATCTATTTAAAGGTTCGTAAGATCATAGTTGCGAAGCAGGAAGGCACTAGACTTGGCTCAGAGGAAATCTTCTGGAACTCTGTAATTTTACAGATGTAGAATTTGACACTCTGGGCTGTTTTGAGATCTAGAATGAGATAGGATCACGGATATTATCAGAAAAGCATCATGATACAGTAGAAAAGACCACTAACTCAGTAGTTAGAGGTCCTGGATGAAAATCCCATTTTGGATGCCTATTATCAGTGGGACTTTAGGTAAATCACTTAATTTACTTGAGTCTCAATTTCATCACCTGTAAAACTGTGGGGGATGAAGTGGACTAGAGGACTTCTAAAGTCCCTTCTGATGGGCATTCTATGAAGGAGAAACCCCAGGCTCACAATGGGAAAGTGACTTGTCCCTAGTTGTCAAGGAATTAAGTGCTAGAGTCAGAATCAGAATATCATTCTTCTGGTTCTAATCCAGTGCTCCCCCCACTGTGCTAATACCATTGTAGCTTTGCCACTTATTCATTTTGATTGCAACCTCTCCTTCCCAACCAAGGAGCAGTTTTATTTTTATTCTCCTCAGTATATTATCATATAAATGTATATATGTATATGTAGTCATATAAATATATATATACACATACATGCACACATAAAATTACTTCAAAAACTATTCTTCATAAAGGAATGTATTGCCCTTGCTCACTCAGTCTGTTAGTCAAGAAAACTGGTTGCTTGAGCCAATTTTGTCTCACGGGCTATATGACCTCTTATATAGGATAAACACAGTAAGAACCTTGAGTTTTCGCATCAGAAGAGAGACTGATTATGTGCAGAGGAGAAAGGCACCTCCAGGAGTCAAAGGACCTACACAAGCTTAAGTCTTCCTCTCTGTAGGAGGAGCCAAAGGGGAGGAAAGTTCTGTTACCTGCTTCTTTTCCACTGTTCCCTCTAGCCTCCATTCTAGCCTACCCAATAGAAATCTCAAGCCTGTAAAAGAAGGAAGTTATAACCAATTAAATACCCAAATCTTTGAATAAAGAAACTCAGATTATCCAACCTACTGAAAAAAGATCAGACCTGTTATATAGACATAGCCAGTGGTAGGTTGAGTGAACTTTTCTCACTTTTCAATCATTTGTTTGGGCTCAGTGTCAACACAACCCTAACACTCCTCCGTATCAACTTTCTATATCAACTTTCCATATTAACTATCATCCGGGAGTGACAGGCCCACTGGGGAAAATGATGGCCCAATCAGTGCAGGACTCTCATGAGGTACTTTACCTGGCACTGTCTGGAAAATTATGAATAAAGCAGTGAAGAGAAGGAATAAAATTCTCATGGTGGAAGATGGGTTTAGATCCCAGGTCCTAAAAAGAAGAAGAAAGGCTGATGAGGTCAAGGTTACCCAACAGAAGAGGTCACAAGGCCAGAAGAACCTATTAACCATCCTCCCATCTCTTCCCGCCCCCCCACCCTGATTCTTCCCTTGCCCATTTCTGAGGAAAAACTAAAAAAAAAAAAAAATCAAGACAATCTATCTCATTCTTTCCAAGACCCCACTTTTCCAATTTAAAAGAATGTACATCATCTTCTCTGAGGCTCCTCTTCTCCCTAAACCTAAACCTGTTGCTACCTCTTTCTACAATCCTCCCTAATCAAGCTTGTTGTGGCTGAAAGTAGAGGTACGAGACTTTGGAGGGCCTTCCAGGGAGAAGTAAGGTCAGAGTGGCATCAACCTTATGGGCTATGCATTGGGATGTTAGGGCAGGATTTAAATGGGAGTGACTGCATTATTTCTTTTCCTCTCAGTATATCCCTTATATTTTCTCTTCATATTTGGCCAAGAGGTGAGTTAAGGCATCTGATAATCCAGGATTCAGCAAGGATGCACTAGTTGACTAGTAATGCTAGATTCCACACAAATCCCTCTTAGCTGCTAAGAGCCTAAACAAAGTCACTGGAATGTTTGTCAAGACCAACTAAGTGGTGTGCTTCAGGCCTGGAGTCAGGAAGCCCTATGTTCAAATCTAGTCTCAGATACTTTTTAACTGTGTGACCTAGGTCAAGTCACTTACCTGTTTACCTGATGTGACTCATTTTCCTCTGCTATAAAGTGGAGATAAAAATAGCATCTGCTTTGCAGGGCTGATGTAAGGATCCAGTGAAGTTAATATTTGTAAAGCATTTAGCACAGTCCCCTACATAGAGTAGGCTTAATAAATGTTTGTTTCCTTCCTTATTTTCTTGAAGAAGTTCCATAGCTGACAACTAAAGAAAATGCCTGGAAGGACTTTTGATGCCAGTCAGTTTAGATCCCTTCACATCACTATTCAGGTAATTGTCCAAATGTACTGTTCTGTTCATATATTCAGCTAACTCAAAAATCTTTGGTTGTTCCCCAAGGACTTTCAAATAATCTAAAAACCTTGATTTTAAAAGAAAAAATGGAAACTGTCTGAAGACACTGTTGTGGGTGCACAGAAATTCTGCCAACAAATTTGGATTTTTCCAAGATATATTGAATGGCTTAGTACTGCAAGAATAAGGTCAAGAGTTCAGAAAAAGCCAAAATTGGCAAGGAAAGCTAAAGACAACAAAAGGGAATCCTTTTTAGTTAACTAAAGGAAAAGAGAAAGATCAAAGAATGGACAAAGCTGCTATTTTAGGTAGAGAGATGATGATAACTGAAAACAGAAAGAAAGCAGAGCTGCTCAACTTCAATTTTGCTTTGTTTTTTTTGTTGTTGTTGTTGTTCTTGCCAAAGAAAGTTGAACAGGAAAGGGCAGAATAAAATTGCTAATAGAGGTTTAATAAGCAAAATAAATAAAGAGATAGTAAGCTCTACCTTCCCCTGATAAATTCAATTCCCCTTTGGTCAGATGAATTACATCCTTGTTACAGAAAGAGCTGATAAAGATACTGGGCTATTACCTATGATATTTGAAGGATATTCAAGAGAAGAAAGAATACTATAATTTTGGAGAAATAGAGATATTCTAATTTCCAAAAATAGAAGAGAATAGAGTCTAACAACTACAGATTCATGAGTTTGCCAATAATTCGTGGGAAGCTTCTAGAATGAATTATTAGGACTGGTTAATGAACATCTAGAAAAGGAAGAACTAATTACAAAGAGCCAACAAGACTTCATCAAGAACAGAAGTTGCCAGATATCCATCCAATCATTCAGTAGGTACCTACTCTGTGCTGTACTAGATGCTGAGGACTCAAAGAAAAAATAATAGTGCCTGACCCCAGAGGGCTTTCATTTTCATTGCCTTTTTTTTTTTTAAAGCAGCATTACTAAAACGCTAAACCAGGAGAATACCATAGCTATGGTTTATCAAGATTTTGGTAAAGAGTTTGACAGGTATGGAGCTATGTCCAGATAGTACAGTTGGATTGACTTATAACTCTAATTGTTCATGATTTTATGTCACCTTAGCAGGAGGTTTCCAGGGGAATGTCCCAGGAAACTGTTCTTGCTTCACTGCAACTTAACATTATTATCAATGGCATAGATAAAGGCACAGGTGGCATCCTTTTAGATTTTCAAATGAAACAAAACCAAGAGGGATAGTTCTCATATTATATGGTAGAGTTAGGATTTAAAAAGATCATGATAAATTAGAACATTGGATCCAATCGAATAAGATGGAATCTTATAGGAATAAATGTAAATTTATCCTCCATATCATTACCTGGCCATCTACTCTAGTCTTCTATTTGTAATCTACCTTGCCGTGCAGATCTTTCCTGGACCACCTTAAGGAATTTTACCCTGGGTGACAATTAATTAACCTCTGGATCCAACATTCTAGGTCATTCTGTTAGATAGTGAACCAGCCAGTTCAAACACACGTGTTCCACTATTTATTGTCAGCTTCAGATCCCAAACAGTGTTACAATATAGTCTGACCACCCACCCAGTCCATTTCCTTATCATTTTCACTGCTGCTATGTGCATTCTATTTCCTCTGTTGCCACTCTCAGTGAAGATCGCCTTTCTACCTCTTGCTCTGGGAATAGCAATCAATTCAGTACTATTGTTGCTTCAATAGATTGCTCTTTGACTTGGCTCACCATCTCTATGATTTTGCAAACCAAAACATATTTTCCTGGCCAACATCCATCAGTGCTTTCTCCTCTACTAAAATGTAAGCTTCTTGAAGGCAGGCACTGCCTTGTTTATATATTTATAATCCCAGCATTTAGCATAGAGCTTGGCAATTAGTAAGAACTTTTTTTGTAACTCTGCCTCCCTTCTTCTCCCTCCCCTTCTCCCTCTCCCCACCCCTCTCCAAATCACCTTCAATATTTCAAAGTTAGGGAAGCTTAGTTGGCATTAGTTTGTCTGAAAAAAATCTGGAGGTTCTGGTGGACTTCAAATTCAATGTAAGTCAATGTTTTGGTGTAGCAACCAAAAATCTCAAACCAAACCAAACCAAACCTGTAATACTAATAGAGTCTTGTCCTGCATTAAGAGAATTCTAGTTACCAAAAATAAAGAACTGCTACTCTTTTCCCTGACTAGACTAGATTTAGAGTATTGTGTTCTGGGCACCAGAAATTGGGAAAGACATTGAGAAGGTGGGAGACATTTAGGAGAGGTCAACTAGGAAGGTGGAGGACTTTGAGTCCATGTGACATTAGCACTTATTGAAGGAATTGAAGGTGTTTACCCCAGAGATAAGGCAGCATCAAAAGGTAGGGGGAGAGAGAGAGAAAGAGATAGAGAGAGAGAGAGAGAAAGAAGCAGAGAGAGACAGAGACAGAGACAAAGACAGAGACAGAGAGACACAGAGAGAGAGAGAGTGTATGTGTTCCTCCTTGAACATCTTCAAGTAGAATCTTAATGTTTATTTCTTAGGTATGTTATTAGAGTGGGAGATTCTTTTGCATGTATGAGCTGAACTAAATTCTGGACCCTCTTCTTTCATTTCTCCAATATATATCTGAGAAGATATGAGAGGGGTAGGAGCTAGAGATGTAGTAGTTAATTGCAAAAGTTGTCTTCTGGAAGTAGATTAGATCTATCCTTTTTGACCCCAAAAGTTAGAACCAAAAGCAAGGGTAGAAGTTGCAAGGGGGCAGATTTGAGCTTGCTGTCAAGAAAAACTTCCACACAATCAGAGCCATATAAAAATAGAATGGGCTATGACAATAGAATGGGCTATTTCAGTTATTGTGAATATCACTTCTTTGGGGAGGTTTTCAAGCAAAGGTTGGATAACCACTTGTCAGGCAAATTGTAGTGCAGAGTATTTTTTTTGAGGGGGTTGCAACTTTGACTAGATGTTCATGGAGATCTGTTCTAACTTTGGAATTCTGCAAATTTTTTTACCTCTTTTTTTGGAGTGGGGAAGGCAGAGCAATTGGGGTTAAGTGACTTGCCAAATGTCACATGGCTAGTAAGTGAGCAAAGTGTCTGAGGTTGCATCTGAACTCAGGTCCTTCTGACTCCACGGCCAGTGCTCTATTCGCTGTGCCACCTAGGTGCCCCAGAATTCTGCAATTCTGATTCTATCATCAAGGCCTTACACAATTTGGTTCCAATCTATCACTTAATTTTCCTTAATGTACTCTATATTCTGGAAAAATCCAGGCCAGTCTTCTTACTTTATCCCTTTCCTCTTCTCTCCTTTTTCTGCCTTTGTTTATGCTGTCCTCCATAACTAGAATGGGTTTGACTTTTTTCCATCACCTATAGATATCCATCTTATCTTTTATAAATCATCTCAGGAGACATGTACACTATGAAGCCTTCCATGATTCTTCCTCCTCTCACCTTTTGTACAGGTTAAAATGGTAATCTATGTATTTAGGAGACAGTCGGTGAAATATTTTTTGAATTTATTGATAGTTTTCCCACAATAGCTTTATATTCTATTTACAGAATGCTTATGATATCTAAATACTATAAGAATCTGTGATTTAAATGACTTGTTGCTATGTTTGTATAGCTAGTAAGTTTCAGAGGCAAGACTTGAACCCAGGTCTTTCAGACTAAATCTAAAACTCTACAGTGTCATGCTGCCTCTTCATGTTTATGACAATAATTGTTAATGTTTTGTTTACCTGTTAATAAAGAATTATATTTTCATTTAAAAGGAATAATTGAGAGAGAAATGATGCTCCCCTCTCTCTGAGTTAACAATGTTAAGGGAACCTTGACTTTTTGAATTTTGAAGTTCATGATTATGAACTGCTACAATCCACCTGGTGGCAGTTTATACAAAGGACTAAGGAATGAATATCAGCCAGCGAAAAGCTAGTCTTATAAACCTAAACTTCACCAAGCCTATATCACCTTTGGTAAACCCTTTTCATTCTATCCAGTGACTGATTCTCTACTTCTATGGGGAAGAAACTGTCTTAAAGACATACTAAGATGTTCAGGGGTACTTTTGTTGGGAATTGTTCAGAGAATCCTAGAAACCCAGCATTGAAATGGACCTGAGAGATCATCCAGGCTAAGCCCTTACCCAAAGTATAAGAAAGCATCCCAATCCAGGGTCAGAGAGTTCACTACCTCTGAAAACAATGAATATCATTTTTCTATAATTCCAAATATTAATGAAATTATTTTTCCTTGTATTAGGTCCAAATCTTTCTCTTTGCAACTTTTATTCATTGATACTAGTTCTGTCCTTTTCTACATGATAGCCCTTTAAATACTTGAAGAAAACTACCATGTTTTCTCCTAAATCTTGTCTTCTCTAGGCTCAATACCTTCAGTTCCTTTACTCTGTCCTATAGGTATGATTAGAGTGTAGACTTAAAGCGTTGGCATAGCCTAGAGCATCCTGAGGGCAAGGTGAAAGACTAATAGGAATGTTTGACACCTAGTCACGCATGGCCTATCCCATTTGTCATGATCCTTCAGAAAAAGGTCATGCCCATAAGTGAATGCAAATAGAAGCTTCAAAGAGGTCATTTTAAAGTAAATGAAAAGAATTACAACAGCATTCATTCATTTGTAGGTTAGAATCTTGGCAAGTTTAACCCTCTGAAACATTTCCATGACCTAGAACTAAACAAAAAAGGCCTCTGAATGGCCAACACAGTTGCCACAATACGTTTATGTTAAAGCCCATTTATTTATCCCTATTGAGAAGCCTCATTCAGGCCTTAGTTCTGAATCTGTTTATTCGTACTTTATACAATATTTCTAATAAACTGAGTTTTTCTATAGATTGAAAGTTAGGACCAGCACACGAGAAGGCCCATTGACAGCAGCAAGAAATTACAGTTGAATTCCATATCAAGGGATACCAAACTATACATACATATGAGAGATGACAGCCTGGTAGTGATGAAAGAAATAGCAAAACTGTAGACAGCATAAATAAGAATTCAAAACAGAAGGGTGGGACACATTGGATATTGGAGTAAACTGCCTTACATACTTCAGTAGGATGTAATCAATAATCAGCATCAAAAGTGATAGTCTATAGTGAGCACTAAGATGGAAAATTAAAAGTAGTCTCTTCTATTCAAGAAGATATTGAAGTGGATATCACAATTATCATGGTTTTATCCAAATCTTTCTTGACACTACTGTCAAGAAGACATTGCTGGAGTAGACGAGACACTGGGAGCTCTTATATATGAATGTGTGACAGTGGGTTGCTCTATACTGGCAACTAGATAATGGATGGAGTCAGGAAGAGCTGAGTATGAATCCTGCCTCACACACTTATTAGTTGTGTGAACCCAAGCAAGGCATTTAATTTCTTTCAGCCTTATCTGTACTACAGAATAATAACAACATCTATCTGATGGAGGTCTTAGGAAGATCATGTGAGATAATAACTATGCAGCCCTTAGCAAACCTTAAAGGTTTATTAAAGCATTAGAAACTGTTGTTATTGTTATTACTATTATGCCATTACAATAGTCCATTCATCAGAATTGAGTCTCTAGTGTCTTTACAATATGCATTGGACTCTCCATGGAGGTGGAAAAATGAAATCTGGAAGGGCCCAAGATGCTCACCACAGGTACTTTGTTTCTTCCACTAGGAGCACAGATGATCCATCACAATCTCTGACTCCAAGGTACTCCACCATAGGACAATCTGTGGTTTGACCATAATGTAACTTTAGGCCATTCTGGCCTTTCTACTTTTTGGTGCCAATAAAGCACCTACCTCAGTTGTCAGGTTATCTTCCACCCTCCCTTTGAGGCAATGGACAGAGCATTTATCCTGAAACCAAGAATTTGAAATTAGAATTTTGTTTCTGACTCTAACTTGCCTTGAACCTCTGTTCCTTCCTCTATAAAAGGGACATAATCATCCTTGCACTAATTCAGAAGGCTATTGTAGGGGAAGTGCTTTGTGAAGTAAGGCATAGTGGACCAAAATTCCATTGTAGAAGTCAGCCCAAGAGGGAAGAGAAGAAGAGAAGCTCTCAGAAATCTGAAAGAAATTCTGAACATACAAACGCAAGTATTTCTGAAGAAGAAAAGCATGAAATGTCTGAAGAAATCAATGAGAATGCACAGGGAACTCATCAACCAAGAGAGATTAAAAAAAAAGATATATGCACATATATTTATTTATTTTTGTTTTTAAACAGTATTTTATTTTTTCCCTGATTATGTCAAGACAATTTTTAGCATTCATTTTTATAAGATTTTGAATTCCAAATTTTTCTCTCTCCCTCTCTTCTTCCTAAAATGGTAGGGAATACATACATATACATACACACACATCCACACAAAAATATGTATGTATGTGTGTGTATGCTATCATGTAAAACACTTTTCTATATTAACCACAGTTGTGAAAAAGAAACAGATCAAAAGGAAAAAAATCATGAAAAAGAATAAAGTGGAAAAAATATGCTTTGTGGATATCCACATCTGGATGTGGATAGCATTTTCCTTTGTAAGTCCTTTGTATTCATCTTGGATCATTGTGCTACTGATAAGAGCTGAGTCATTCATAGTTGATCATCACATAATGTTGCTGATACTATGTACAATGTTTTTCTGGTTTTGCTCATTTCACTTTGCATTGGTTCATACATGTCTTTCAGGTTTTTCTGAAATCTGCTTGTTCATCATTTCTTACTGCACAATAGTATTCTATTAAATTCATATGCCACAGTTTGTTCAGTCTCCCTAATTAATGGGTATCCCCTGAATATCCAGTATTTTGCCATTACAAAAAAAGGATGCTACAAATATTTTTGCACATGTAGGTCCTTTTCTCCTTTTTTTGGTCTTTTTGGGGGTACAGAAATAGAAGCTAGATCACAGAGTATTCAAAATTTGGTTGCCTTTTGGGCATAGTTCCAAATTGCTCTCCAGAATGGTTGTATCAGTTTATGACTTCACGAATAGGGCATTAGTGTTCCAATTTTCCCACATTTTCTCTAACATTTATCATTGTCATCTTAGCCAATTTGATAGGTGTAAGGTGATACCTCAGACTTGTTTTAATTTGCATTTTTCTAATCAATGGTGAATTAGAGAAATTTTTCTTATGAGTATAGATAACTTTGATTTCCTCATTTGAAAACTGCCTGTTCATGTCCTTTGGCCATTTGTAGAATGGGGAATGGCTTGTATTTTTATAATTTTTATGTAGTTTCTATATATTTGTAATAGGTCTTTTGAGCCTCTTCATATGAAGTAATTTACTCTATATTCTACCTCTCCCTTCCTTCTGTACTCTTCTTTCTCATCCCTCAAATACTTTTATGTCATTCCCTCAAATTCACTTTATACCTGGATCATCTGCCTATATATATATATATATATATATATATATATATATATATATATATATATATTCCTTGTAACTGTAGTATTAGTGATACAATTTTTAAGAATTACAAGTATCATCTTCCCATGTAGGGTTGTAAAGAGTTTAGCTCCACTAAATCCCTTAAGTTTCCTTTTCCTGCTTTACTTGTTCATGCTTCTCTTGGATTTTAATATTGGAGATCAGTTTTTGATTTAATTCTGGCCTTCTCCTTATGAAAACTGGAATGATCATTTTCCCCTTGATGTATCATCCTTAATTTCACCAGGTAAATTTCTTGGTTGTAGTACTAGCTCCTTTGACTTCTGGAATATCATGTTCCATGACTTTTCGTCTTTTGAATTTGTTTCATTGATTCTTGATGTCTCATAGAATGATTGACTTCCACTTGCCCATTCTAATTTTTAAGGAGCTGTTTTCCTCAGTTAGCTTTTGAACTTCCTTTTCCATTTGGGCAACTGTACTTTTTAAAGAGTTGTTCTTTTCAGTGGATTTTTGCATCTTCTTTTTCGTTTGGACAATGCTACTTTTTAAGCAGTTGTTTTCTTTTTCTGAACTGTTGACTCTTTTTTCATAGTTCTCTTTTTTCACTCTAATTTCTTTTCCCAATATTTTTCGATCTCTCATGTGATTTTTAAAAATTAATTAATTTATTTTCTTGTTTATATCACTCATTTTTATGAGATTTTGAGTTTCAAATTTTCTCCCCATCTTTCCCCTACCCACCACCCCAAAAGAGTGATCCCACTGTATAGCCCCTCTCCCAATCTGCTCTTTCCTATGTTCTCCCCCATCACCCCTCAAAAATATGGAATGCTTCACAAATTTGCATGTCATTGTTGCGCAGGGACCACGCTAATCTTCTCTGTATCATTCCAATTTTCGTGTATGTGCTACTGAAACGAGCACTGTCATATGATTTTTAAGCGCCTTTTTTGAGCTCTTCCATGAATTCTTTCTGGGCTTGAGACCACTTCCTGTTTTTCTTCAGGGTGTTGATCGTAATTCTTTTCACATTGCTGTCCTTTTCTGAACTTGCATCTTGATCTTACCTGTCACCATGATAGTATTTTATGGTTAGATTCTTTTTTTGTTTTTATTTGCTCATTTTTTCTTGGGATTTTCTTCCTTTCTTTTAAATTTGAGCTCTGCTTCCAGGGAGGAAGGGACACTTTCTCAGGCTTCTTGTGTCAGGGGCTGCAGGCCCTGCCTGCCTTGATGTTGCCCATGTGAGGGGACCCTCATGTGTGGTGCTGTTCTGAGGGGGTGGGGCATGGCTGGCCCTGCTGGATGATGTAGTTGTCTGGCAGCTTGCTTGATGCTGAGCTGGGGTCTTAGTACTCATATCTGGAGTATGCAGAGGCTGGTGGGGTGTTTCTGCATTTCCTGGGACTACATTGAAACACATGGTCATCTGGTTGTTGATGGTTGCCTGTTTGCCCAGGGCTACACTGAAGAACTTGGTTATTTTCAGAGCTGGAGTCTGCCTGGTCATCTGGCTATGCTGTGACATGCAGAAGGTCTCGGTGTTGGTGTTTGACTGCTCCACTGCCCTGGGGCCCCAGATCTAGCACTGGTTTGCTGAGGTGGGGCTTGTTGCTGGTTTTCAGGGGTGCTTCCTGTCCTGGACTGTGCTCCCCTTTTACTCAAATGAGACAGAGCTTTCCTGTCAATCTTCTAAGTTTCTTGAGTTCAAAGACTGTTTCACTCCATCTTTTTGTTGTTCTACCGTTCCAGTATTTGTTTTGAGTGGTTATTTTATGGTTGTTTGGAGATCAATATGTGAGAGTTATGATTTACTGCTTACTCCACTATCACGGTTCCTGGAAGTCCCACAAAGAATTATTTAATATTAAATTCTAAGAAATAAAACAGAAGATGGAAACTCTGTAAACACATAACAGAGGGTGAATGTAAGAATACAACAGTACTATAAAGTAGCATTAGGAATGCTGAAGTACAGAATGAGTTTAGGCTAGCGAGGGAAGCTAGGGATACAAAATAAGACTGTGGAGGTTTTAAAGTAGATATTGGGAATAAAAGAGGATCAAAGAAAAGATATGTGTCTTATAGGAAGCATGAGAATATGATAACTGACAGTAGAAGGGAAATGTGCTCTTCTCTGCCAAAGTGAACTACCTTTGCTCTAGAAATAAGAGAACAAAAAAAGTTAACAGGGAGTTAACACCCAAGATATGTAAAAAAAATAGTATGAGATCACCTAGTTACCCTGGGTGAATTCGGGTCATCTGGCCCAGATAAACAACATCTTCAGGGACTGAAAGAAATAACAAATGTGATTGTTGAGTCATTAGCAAAGACACTGAAAAATGGTGAATAACAGAAGAGGTGTCACAAGACTGGAGAAGGACAACTGTTCTGATTTTTAAAAAAGAAAAGAAAAGAAAACCTATAAATAATTGAATAGTGAGACTGACCACACTATTCTAGAGAAATAGATCATTAAAGAAATGTTCAAGATCATATATGAAAAGAAGGGAGAATGACAAAGAACCAATCTGACTTCATAAAAAAAAGATGATACAGTGGATACAGTACATGACTTGAAGTCAATAGGACCTCAGTCCAAACCCTTGTTTAAGCCACGTATTCTGTGTGACCCTGTGCAAGTCAGTTATACTGAACTTCAATATCCTTATCTGTAAAACGAGGAAGTAGGACTTGGTGGTGACCAGAGGTCCTTCCAACTCTATATTTTTGATCCCATGAGAAAAGTATCTCAGACAAACCTTATTTCCTTTTTTGGACAGTTTTAAAATTAATATATGAGGGAGATGCTATGGATATAGCTTATCTATGTTTTAGAGAAGAATTTCATAAAGTACCTCATATAATTCTTGTGGAAAAAATAGAGATGTGAATTGGACAATAATATAATTACATGGGTTTAGAACAGGTTGAATGGCTGAATGCAAAGAATAGTCAATGGTTTAAATATCAGCTTAGCCAGAGGTCTCTAGTTTGGTGTCCCCAGGGAGTTATGCTCAGTTAGCCCTGTGCTGTTTAACATTCTGATCAATGGCTAAGATAAAGGAACAGATGGTATGCTCATCAAATTTGCAGATACATGAAACTGTGAAGGTTGTTCCACTGGATGAGAGACTTAGGATCAAAAAGATCTTTACTATCTAGAACACTGGATTGAATAATAAGAGATTAGAATTTATTGCAGGAGGCAGATGACATAGATATAAGCCTTAGGCCTTTGGCTGCTGAATAGAGGAAGGATTGTAGTGGAGAGAAACTTGAATTAGGGAGACCAATTAGAAGCCTGGTGCAATAATTCAGGTCAAAGGTGATGAGTTCTGAACTAGAGTGACAGATATTTGAGTGGAAAAAGGTCTCTTGAGGTTGTTGAGTTTGAAATACCTACAGGACATCCTATTCGAACTGGCAAAAGGTCACTGGCAAGTGGGCATTTGAGCTCAGGAGAGAGACTCAGGAAAGAGACTCTTTTAAAATAGAATTGTAACCTCCTGAAAGGCCAACAAAACTCCAAATCTACACATTTTTGCAAGAGTTTCCCTTAAGAAGGTAGCAGATCATTTTCTCATTTTAAAAATACTAGAAATATTATAATACTGAGTATGTTTGTCAATCAGTAACAACAACAATAGCTGACATCTTTATAGAGCTTTATGATTTATGAAGTGCTTTACATCCATTATCTCTTTTCATCCTTCCAACACTACCCCAATGGAGATGACTACAAACATGGGTATTTCTGTTTTATATATAAAGAAACTGAGATGCAGAGTTCAAAGGTATTGCTCATAACCACAAAACAATTAAGTGATAGAAATGGATTTAAATCTAGTTGTCTCCTAACCACAAATACATGTCATTTCTACCATACTAAAGTGGGGCACACATCTTTGATATAACTGGGAAAATTTGTATCCAACATCTAACAGAACTTTCTATCTCTATGTGTGTACAGTGTCAAGTTATTGTGATACAACATGAAGAACATTCAAATAATTACTCAATAAATACAGACCCTTCTTTACAGAGTGAAAATATTGGGAAAGCCTTGTTTTTTTTAGGGAAGAGAAAAGGACTCAGAAATATAAGTTTGAGTACAGAAAGGACAACTTAACCATAAGAAATCTGGAGTGGGTGAAGGAGGTAAAGATAAATGTATGTGTGTGTGTGTGCATCTGTGTGTGTTTATAAGGCAATTTCAGAGAAGCAAGTCTTAATTTTGAATATTATTTCTAAAGTTGTTTTGTCTAGCATATTTTCTGTTTCTCCTCTAATTTTTAAGATGTCCTTTTGGTGCTTATTTTGGATTAATTTGTTGATTTTTCTAGTTTTAAAATTATATGCCCTTTATATCCATCTTCTCTTCCCCTTTTTATTAACATATACTTTCAGAGTTATAATTTTTCCTCTAGGGATTACTTTAGTAATATACTAGAAATATTGTTTTTGTTGTCTCAGCATTATCATTATTTTTCAGTTATTTTCTTTGACTCATTCACTGTTTAGGATGTTATTATCAACTCTCCATTTAGCTCTGCATTTTTTTTGCTTGTGTTCTCTTTCTTATTATCATGTTAAGGTCTGAAGAATTTATCATTTCTGCCTTTTTTACATTTACTTATAATTTTTTTGTGTGTCATAGTATATGCCCTATTTTATACAAGAATCATATGATACTGAGAAAAATACATGTTCTTTAATGTTCCTTTTCAAAACACAGCATGCCTTATAGCTCAAAATTCCCAAGCAATATTAGTCAATTCAACAGTTTGTTTTTTTTTTTTAAACTTTAACTGTGTTAGATTTGCCACGGTCAAAGACAGGAAAGTTTAAAAAGTCTCCTATAATTACTGTGTTACTATGTATGTATACTATGTATGCTAGTACTGGTTACTATGTTATGTTACTATGTATTGTGTTGCTATGTATAGTTATAAGTATAATGAAAAGAAAACTGACTGGAGGCAGAGGATCTGGGTGCAAATGCTGCTCTTTTCACTTATTATCTGTTTGACTTTAAGTCTCCAATTTGAGCTCAGTTTCCTTATCATTAAAATAGGAGAGTTGGACTAGATGATCTCCTAAATCTAGAGTTATGATTTCATGATTTATTTTTAGCTGCTCAGTTAATTTGTCCTTTATGAATGTAGATGTTATACCAGTTGGTTTTTCTCTTTAGTATTAATATTTGGTCATTGTTTGGGTTGCCTTTATGCATAATGTAGGGTTCTAACTTCTCTCAATACTGTAGGTTTTTATTTTTTATTTTTCTGAGAGCATGCTTGTAATGCCTGCTTTTTTATGTTATATTCTCTAAATTTCATTGTCTTTATTTTTAAATGTGTTTATTTTATTCAGAAGACTATTGTTGTTTTGCTTGTTTGTTTTCTGAGCCAACCTACAACTCTCTTTTCTTCTGTTGGACTGTTTAATCGATTCACTTTTAAAACCATGGTTTTTATATGTGTTGTCCTCTATTTTTTATGTATTCATTTTTATTCCTTTTTCCAAGTCAATAAGTTGTCCAATTTTGATTATATTACTTTATTATTAGAATATTCCCACAGGCCCTTCCCATGTACCCCAACCCAACAGTCCTTTGAATTTAATTATATAATGAAAGAAAGCTGATTTCCCCTAAAACCAGTTCAGCTGATGTATTAACAGAAAGTAAAGGAGTTGATAATGAGGTGAAAGGCATTAATAGATAAAGTACAAAGACATGTACAACATTTTCCCCCCTTTTAAAACCTTAGATTCAAAGGATACTCTGTGTATGCTTCTAAACCTATAGTTCACAAGGTCCCATAGTAGCACTTGACCTTAATGGTCAGCTAATAGACAAAATTAGCTCAAAGCAAAGACACTTATTAAGATAACAGTAAAAATAGAGGCTATCCATAAATCTTCCCCACCCTCCATAAACCTCGGGCTTACTCTCCTACAGATGCACAGTGTCAGTTGGAAAAATGGGCACATACTTAGGCACACATGTAGGAAATTCATGTGGACAAGAAAATGGACATTATAGTACTGCAGAGGTCTGCCAAAGTTTACTGTCTTCTCATGGAGTTTTACCCTTCTCTCCTCCCCAAACCTCTCTTGCAGCAACTCTGTTAGATGAGTTGCTCACCAGGCTTCCTAAGTCTTGTCCTCTTCACAGCTCAACTCTAGACTATGAGAGCTATCCTTGACTCTCTTCTTTGCTACTCCTTTTAGCAGCTTCTTGCCATAATTTTCTCAACTCCCGATATCTGTGTATATCTCCCTGATCAATGCAGTGTCTTCTACCAGGCAAATAGCTTGATTTCTAAATGCCATGATGAGGGAGTGGGAGAAGGAGAGGGAGAGAGGGAGAGGAAAAGGAAGGCAGGGAGAGGGAGAGGGAGATGGAGATGGAGAGAGAGAGGGAGAGATCTTCTCCAATTGCTACCATCTAGAATAGGTATATAGGCCACACTTCACAAAGCTGCTCCATACCTCAAGTATTTCCATTGCAGGTTTAGTTTTTTAAAAAATTCCCAGGATAATGGTGACAATCTTCAACAAGTCAATGGTTTCCAATTCCATCAGAGAAACTCATACTTTGTAAAGAGAGAAATTTAATTACATCTTTGTATTTTGTTTCCATGTTGACATCTCATTACCTCTGTTTTCTGTTCCTTTATTTAGTTATATCAGTTGGGATAGGAGGGTACTAACTCTTCCCCCCAAATTACACTTAGGATATTTTTTTTCTTTTTTTTTCAGTTGACTAATTTCTTTTCATGTCTTGACTCTTCTCTTTTCCCACCCAGTTAGGAAAATGGTCAAAAATTTTCTCTCCCATTCTCTCTCCTATTTAGCCTCTAGTAAGTTAATTGCAGACTTACCTTCTTCATCTATAAAACAAGGATGATAATAATAGCACCTGCCTAAGGGGTGCTCTCACACAGCTAGTAAGTGTCTGAGGCTGTATTTGAACTCAAATCTTTCTGACTCCAGGACACACTCTGTCCAGTGTGACACCTAGGAAACAACACTGGTCCTAGAGTTATCTGTGTGACCCTGGTCAAGTCATTTAACTACTGTCTGCTTCAGTTTCTTCATCTGTAAAATGGGGATAGTAATACCTACCTCCCAGGGTTGTTGTGAGGATCAAATAAGATAATTGTAAAGTGTTTACCACAGTGTCTGGCATGTAGCATGCTAGGTAGTAGCAGTGGTGGTAGTAGTAGTAGTAACCATCACCGTCATCATACTAGTAGTAGTATTAATATTTTCTTGTAAATGATTTCTCCTAATGTGTTTCTACCATTTGGAGTGCTTGAAAATCAAATACTCTTCTAAGCCCTCAGTTTATTTATTTTGTTGTTCTTGTTGTTTTTGCAGTAGCACCTAAAATGCCTCTGCCTCTCATTAGTAAAATATTCTTATTTTTTGTTGTTGATGATAACTGGGCTCAGGTTCTAAATATTTAACTACTCCAATTTTTTTTTCATGAATTTTTAAACTTCCTGGCAGATTCTATTTTCTTATCCTATAAATTTAGTTAACATTACTTCATAGCTACAAGAATTCCTTTTTTTTTCCCCCTGAAGTTTTGGAGTTGCTATGACCTTGAGGAAAACAACTACTCTGTATAAATTTGATTATGTCATTGATTTGATATAGTTCACCTTTTTAGGCCTCAGTTTTTTCATTGATTAAATGAGAAGTAGGGAGTGAATGATTAGTTTTTATTTATATATTTTGTTTTTATATATATATCCTTCCCTCATATCTATCCAATGAGCCATTCTTATGACAATAAAAAAGAATGAAAGATAAAAAAAAGCAGTTTAACAAAACTAACCAATACATCGACCAAATCTTGTGACATAGGAGAGGTTCCTCCTCACATTTTTGTGTTTAGAGCCAGGTTGATTCATTTTGTGAATTGTTTGTGCATGTTCTCTTATTGCTTTTTGATTAGGAGAAGACTGAGTTCCATGTAGCCATGTTGGATATCTTGGATATTAGGCTGTCATCAGAAATATTTGATGCAAAGATCCCCATACCCCACATTAAGTTACAAATAGATTTTATGATTAGTTTTATATCATAATTTGAGGCAACTAGGAGACACAGTGACTAGAGCACTAGATTTGGAGTCAGGAAGACCTGAGACTAAATTCTGACTCAAACATTTACTGGTTATGTGACCCTGGGCAAATCACTTAACCTATGTTTGCCTTAGTTTCTTGATCTGTCAAAATAGGGATATTAATAACACCTACAGTATTTTTAAAGAATTTTGTAAGTCTTATAGTGTTATATAAATACTAGCTCAGTGTTTCTCAACCTTCCTAATGCCACAACTTTTTAATACAGTTCCTCGAGTTGTGGTGACCCCCAACCATAAAATTATTTTCATTGCTACTTCATAACTGTAATTTTGCTACTGTTATGAATCTATCTGATATGCAGGATATATTTTCATTGTTATAAATTGAATATAACTCTAGGTATAAAGGCTGATACTGTAAATAATCTGGTGAAGCAAGGAATAGTTTATTTGTCAGATTTATGGAATAGGAAGGACTTTATGACCAAAAAAGAACTGGAGAGCATTATAAAGTGCAAAATGGATAACCTTGAGTACATTAAATTGAAAAGTTTCTGTACAAATAAAGCCAATATAATCAAGATTAAGAGGGAAGTGGGAAATTGGGAAAGAATATTTACA
>CM053585.1:141935943-141950053 GCA_028646515.1 Pseudochirops corinnae
GGCAAAAGGGAATGGATCAACCTTACTCTCATTGAATTTGGCTTAGGGAAGGAATAACATACACTTTAAATTGGGTATCTTGGCCTACAGGAGAGTAGGGGGCAAGGGGATGAGAGGGGGGATGATGGAGGGGAGGGAAGGGTTGGGGGGTGGGTTGTTAGAAGCACACACTTCTGCAAAGGGACAGGGACAAAGAGAATAGAACAAGTAGGGGAAGGGATAGGAAGGAGAGAAATATAATCAGTCTTTCACAATATGTCCATTGTGGAGATGTTCTGCATAATTACACATGTACAGCCTGTTTTGAATTGCTTGTCTTTGCAGTGGGGATGGGTGACAAGGGAGGAAGGGAAAGAATCTAGAATTTAAAGTTCTAAAATGGAATGTTAAAAAAATATATATATATATATAATTATTATTATTATTATTTACATGCAACTGGGAAATAAGATATACAGGCACTGGGGTAGGGAGATCCATCTTGCCCTACAGAAAGTCAGAATGGTGATGGGGGAGGATATAGGAGAGAGCAGATTGGGGGAGGGGGTGTACAGTGGGACCGTTGTTTTGAGGTGGTGGGTAGGGGAAAGATGGGGAGAGAATTTGTAACTCAAAATCTCATGGAAATGAATGATATAAACTAAAAATAAACAAAAATTAATTTTTTAAAAAAGAAGAAAGAAATATGATGTTCCAGAAGGCAAAAGAGTTAGGATTACAACAAAGAATAAACTACACAGTAAAACTGAGTATAATAATTCAGGAGAAAGAAATGAAAATTTAAAGAAAATTTAAAATTTAAAAAAAAAAGAAAATTTAAAGACTCCCAAGAATTCCAAATTTAAAAACCAGAGTTGAATAGTAAATTTGATTTCCAAATATAAGAATTAAGAGAGTTGTAAAAATAAAAAATAAAGAAATATCAATAAGGACTCAATGAAGTTAAACTACTTATATTTCTATATAGAGAGATGATATTTGTAACTTTTCTTTTGTCTTTTTGGAGGGGAGAAGGCAGGGCAATTGGGATTAAGTGACTTACCCAACGTCACACAACTAGTAAGTGTTAAGTGTCTGAGGCCAGATTTGAATTCAGGTCCTCCTGACTGCAGGACCAGTGCTCTATTCACTGAACCACCTAGTTCCCCTATTTATAAAGTAAGAGAACTTTATAATTATTAAGACAGTTAGAAGTATACATAAACAAAGGATATGAATTGACTACAATGTAACAATCCAAAAAATAAATTAAAGAGCAAGAAAGCAGGAGGTACTGAGAAAAAGTAAGAAAGAGGAAGAACAGATAAAAGAAAAATGAAGAAAGTGAAAAAATATGCTTCAATATTCATTCAGATATCATCAGTTTCTTGTTTTTGCAACACAGCTCATATGGAAATATCTTTTGTGGGATTTCACATATTTAATTGATATCACACTTCTTGATTTCACAACTGATGTGGAAGGGTAGGAGGAAGAAAGAAAATTCATAGCTCAAAAAAATTTGTAAATGAATGTTAAGAATAAATTATTTTTTAAATAGAAAGACTAATTTTTTAAAAACCTGTTATGAAGGAAATGCCTTCCCTTCTGAATCCCTTAAAGTTATACCCCTAAACCAGAGATACTTAAGGAGCATAGTAGATATAATTCTAGTCAGATATTCCTTTTGAAACGTAGAGAAAAGAATATTCAGCCTTATGGTACTCCTGGGGTCTACTTTCCTCAAACTGCCTTGTTGTCAGAACAAGCATGATCTCTGGCTCTCATCCTCTCTTCATAGAAGGAATGGATTTCAGAGATATCTTTCCCTATATATGTCACAGTGTCAAAATTACATATTCCTATGACTTCTACCCCCAAATGAATTCCTTTCAGGAAGTCAGATTTAGAGCTATTAGGAACTTTAAAAAGATTAGATCTAAACTTTTCCTTGTCCAGATAAGGAAACTGAGTCATAGAACATTTAAGTATCTGAAGCAGAAACTGAAGTCTTTTCTGACTCCAAATCCTGAATCCTTTCCCTTATATATCGACATCGTTGCCTTTCAACATCACTCCATCCTGTTGTACAGACAGAATTCTTACTGTTACTATGTGTTGCCCCATAACAGAAAGTGCACTTTTCTTGGACTCAAAAGACCTGAGTCTAAATCCTGGTTATTCTGCTTGCCATTTGGTATGTATCAGAGAGATGTTATCTCCTCCAAAGTGAGGAAATCACAAAATCTCAAAGCTGGAAGATCTCAGAGACCAAAGTCCATTTTTGAGCAAAATCATTTTGGCATTAACTCTGGGTTCTTAAAGACCATGCTAATGGAATATTTTTGTCTTCATTGTTGTTCGATCCTCATGACCCCATTTGAGGTTTTCTTGGCAAAGATACTGGAGTGGTTTAGCATTTCCTTCTCTAGCTTATTTTACAGATGAGGAAACTGAGGCAAATAGGGTTAAGTGACTTGCCCAGGGTCACACAGATAGAAAGTATCTGAAGTCAAATTTGAACTCAGGTCTTATTGACTCCAGAGCTAGAGTTCTATCCACTAAGATGCCTAGTTTCCCTAAAGCACTGACAAGTCCTGCTAAACAGGAAATGGTTTGAAAGTCAAAATAATTAGTTAATATTCTATAATATGAACTTCCATCTAATTACATTCAGAAGTCTTTTCCTGATAGTTGGTCACAGGAAGTGACATATTTATGGTTGAGGAATTTTGCCCCAGAGTGACAAATTTAGGTGGTTTTGACAGCACTTTCAGTCCGTCAGAGGGATAAAAGCCACAAAGTAGTTAATTAAAAGTGAAAATGAAAAAGTGGTGGAGAAGGCAGAGTAGATGATAGAGTTCTATGTCGTCTCCCCCTCTCTGCTTCCCCATTCCCAGATCAAACAACACCACCTTCCCTCCCCCTCCACCCTACTCCCACTCCCATACACGCAAGGTAGGGAGTGAAATAAGTTGTAACATGAATTTTTTCATGAGGAACTATGGGCAACAGGAGGTTAAAATAGCTCTCATTTGTTGCTGGTAACATATTTATGCCCTTGGGGAGAAATGCAGATTAACATTGTTAAAGCTCTCTTTATCCAGTGTCCTTGGCCCTCACCTGACTGAGTTTTAGCAGAATAGGTTTTAGCTAGTCACTAAACTCTAATTCCTAGAATCCTGTGCAAATTAACCCTTCCGGGGAGGGTCCGGAAATGGACCAATTGCGACACCAAGGGCAGGTTATTTTTCCAGTTTCTCCAGCCTACCTATTTCAGCAGTGGCCTCACTCTCTCCTTAAACTGCCGGGTAAGTGAGTACTGTTTCTGGGTCAGACTGTGTCCACTTGAATGGGGTGCAACTGGCCTTGGGGCCATAAATATCTATCTCAAAGTAACTTGTCCTAACACTAGTCAACTCAAAACACCCTCCTCTCCCCAAAATCTTACTGGTTCTGGGCCCTGAAGACCAATACTTAACTATAGCCCAATCTGTGTCCTCCTCCCCACCCCAGACTCACCAATGGCTAAATACCTCTAATTGCTATTTAGGACAAGGAACTGTGTCTAGCGTAGCTGACCTTTGCACTGTAGTGCAGCTGAAAAACTCTTCACTAAAGTCAAAAGATCTGGATTCAAATCCTGACTTTTACTGCCTGTGTAACTTTGAGTGACTTCACTTTTTCTTTTCCTCATGTGTGAGAAAATGAGAAGGGTGGTATTGATTACCTCTGAAGTTCTAAATTCTATGATCCATTTGATCGGGATTCCATGAAAAGTAGGGACAAAATCCCAAGAGCTACTTTCTTAGGTTTACCAGATCCAATATTATTGTATAAGATCAAAAGTTAGACCCATGACTTCAAACACTGAATTTCTCTACTTAGTCTTACCTTCCCACTGCTTTGCTCTATATTTTTTATATTATTTTTGAAATGATTTTTATTTAATTACATATTTTCCAATTATGTGAAAAAAAAGTTTAACAATCTTTTTTTTTTAATTTTGAGTTCCAAATTCTCTCCTTCCTTCCTGTCCCTCTCCTCTCCATGAAAAGGCAAGCAATTTTGTTTCAATGATACATATGAGGTCATACAAAACATATTTCAGTATTAGCCTGTTGCAAAGGAAAACACAAACCAAATAAAACAATACAAATAAAGACAGTAAAAAGAAGTATGCTTCAATTTACATTCAGAGCTTAGCAGGTTTGTCCCTGAAATTTTTTATCATGAGTCCTTTGAAATTGTCTTGGATCATTATCTTGATCAGAGTAGCTAAATCTTTCCCAGTTGATCTTCCTTACAATATTACTGTGACTATGTACAATATTCTCCTAGTTCTGTTCACTTCACTTTGCATCAGTTCATATAAGTCTTCCAATTTTTTTTGGAGAGTCCTGCTCATCTTTTTTTGGAGCATAATAGTATTCCATCAAAATCATATACCGCTATTTACTCAAACATTACTCATTTGATGAGCATCCCCTCAATTTCAAATTCTTTTCCAGCACAAAAAAAAAAAGAGCTGCTATAAATATTTTTGTACAAAGAGGCTCTTTTCCCTTTTATTTCTTTGGACTATAAACCTAGTAGGGGTATTACTGGGTCAAAGGGCATGCAGAGTTTTATAGCCCTTTGGGGATAGTTCCACACTGTTCTCCAGAACGGTTGAACTAGCTGTGACCTAGAGCATTAGTGTCCCAATGTTCCCACATCCCCTACATTTGTCATTTTCCTTTTCTTTCATGTTAGCCACTATGACAGGTATGAGGCGGTATCTCAAAATTGTTTCAATTTCATTTCTTTGTAATTGCAGAGCATTTTTTCATGTGACTATGGATAGTTTTGATTTCTTTTGTTTGAAAAATTGCCTCTTCGCATACTTTGGCCATTTATCAAATGAGAATGGCTCTTATTTTTATAAATTTGTCTCAGTTCCCTATATGTTTGAGAAAAGAGGTCTTTATCAGAGAAATGCTGCAAATTTTTCTCTAATTCATTTTTTTCTTTCTAGTTTTGGCTGCATTATTTTGTTTTGCAGAAGCTTTGTAATTTTATATAATCAAAATTAACTTTTACTTCCCATAATCCCCTCTAGCCCTTGCTTAGTCATTAATTCTTCCCTTTTCCATAGATCAGATAGGTACATTTTCCCATGTTCCCCCAATTTACTTACAATAACATCCTTTATGTTTAAATCATCTATCCATTTTGACCTTATCTTTGTATACATGTGAGATGTTAGTCTGTACCTAGCTTCTGCCAAACTACTTTCTAGTTTTCCCAGCAATCGTTATCAAATGTTGCATTCTTACCCCAAAAGCTTAGATCTTTGGATTTTTCAAACATTAGATAACTGTAGTCATTTACTACCATGTATTGTGCACCTAATCTATTCTACAGATCCACCACTCTATTTCTGAACCAGTACCAGATTATTTTAATCGTTACTGCTTTATAACACAGTTTGAGATCTGGTACTCTTAAACCACCTTCCTTCACAGTTTTTTTTTCATTGATCACCTAGATATTTTTGACCTTTTGTTATTTCAGATGAATTTCTTATGATTTTTTCTAATTCTATGAAATAATTATTTGGTAGTTTGATTGGTACTGAATAAATAAATTCATTTAGATAGAATTGTCATTTTGTTATATTGGCTCAGCCTACTCATGAGCACTTAATATTTTTCCAATTTTTAAGATCTGTCTTAGTTTGTGTGAAAAGTATTTTGTAATTGTATTCATGTAATCTCCGGATTTGTCTTGGTAGGTAGACTTCCAAATATTTTATATTATCTAGTTATTGTAAATGGAATTTTTCTTTCAATCTCTTCCTACTGGACTTTGTTAGTAATATATAGAAATGCTGATGATTTATGTAGACTTATTTTATATCCTACAACTTTACTGAAGTTGTTTCAACTCATTTTTTTTTAGTTAATTCCCTAGGATTCTCTAAATTATACCATCATATTATTTGCTGAGAGTCATAACTTTATTTCCTCATTGCCTATTTTTATTCCACCATTTTTTCCTAATTGCTATAGCTATAATTTTCAGCACAATATTGATTATTAGCGGTGGTAATAGACATCCTTACTTCACCCCTAATCTTATTGATAAGACTTCAAGTTTATCCCTATAACAGTTGTTCTTGGTTTTAGATAGATACTACTTATCATTTTAAGATAGGCTCCATTGATTCCTGTGTTTCTTTGTGTTGTTAATGGGGATGGGTGTTGTATTTTGTCAAAGCTTTTTTCTGCATCTATTGATATAAGCATATTATTTTTGTTATTGTTATCGATGTGGTCAATTATGCTGATAATTTTCCTAATATTGAACCAGCTCTACAATCTGGTTATAAATACAACCTAGTCATAGCATAGAATATTTGTGGTATACTGATGTAATCTCCTAGTATTTTATTTTAAAATTTTTCCATCAATATCCTTAAGGAAATTGGTCTGTAGTTCCTCTGTTTTTGTTCTCCTTGTAATAGCTATCAAAACCATATTCATGTCATAAAAAGGAATTTGGTTGGACTCCTTCTTTACCTATTTTTTAAAATAGTTTATATAGTATTGAGATTAAATATTCCTTAAATGTTTGGTAGAATTTACTTGTGAATCCATCTGATCTTGGCGATATTTTCTTATTGAGTTCATTTACAACTTGTTCTATATCTTTTTCTAAGATAAAATTATTTAAGTTTCAACTTCCTCTTCTGTTAATCTGGGCAGTTTATATTTTTGTAAATATTAATCCATTTCACTTAGGTTCTCAGTTTTATTCGCATATAATTGAGAAAAATAACTTCTAATGATGACTTCAATTTTATTTTATTTAGTGATAAATTCACTCTTTTCATTTGTGATACTAGTAATTTGGCTTTCTTTTTTTAAAATCAAATTAATGCTTTACTACTTTATTGGGTTGTTTTTGTTCTTGTTGTTAAGCCATCTCCTAGTTTAATTTATCAGTTTGATTTTTTTTACTTTAAATTGCATTAATTTCTCCTTTTATTTTCAGGATTGTCTTTTTGATGTTTAAATTGGTGCATTTTATCTTATCCTTTTTCTAGTTTTTGGTTGTGATTGTCGTTGTTTGAGTTTTTAGGAGGGAATTTTTGTTATTGAATGCCCAATTCATTGATCTGCTCTTTTTTTCTTTTATTGATGTGAGAATTTATAGATATAAATTTTCCCCTAAGTACTTCTTTGACTGCATCCCACAAATTTTGAAATGTTGTCTCGTTGTTATCATTTTCTATAATGGCAAGCAATATGATATCAATTACATATGTGAAATTGTATAAATCATATTTCCATATTAGCTACAATTAAAAAAGGAACATAAAAATGAAGTGAGAAAATTAAACTCAGAGTTTAATCAGTTCTCTCTCTAGAGGTGGGTGGCATTTTTTCAACATGAATCCTTTGAAATAGGCTCATTATATTGCTTAGAGTAGTCAAATCTTTCACAGTTCATCATTATTACAACATTGTTGTTATTATGCACAATGATCTCCTGGTTCTTCTCATTTCACTTTGAATCAGTTCATATAGGTATTGTCATGGACTTTTTTTTTCTGAAACCACCCCCTTCATAATTTCCCACAGCACAATTGTACTCCATTGCAATCATATGTCACAACCTGTTTAGACGTTCCCCAACTGATTAGCATCACCTCAATTTCCAATTTTTTGCCACCATAAAAAGAGCTGCTAAAAATATTTTTATATGAAGAGGTTCTTTTACTTTTTGTTTAATCTTGTTTGAGTATGGACCCAATACTGGTATTGCTGGATGGAAGGCTATGCATAGATTTATAGCCCTTTGGGGCTATAAATTATAATCAAGAATGATTGGACCACCACTCCACAAACATTTCATTAATATATATAATTCCCCTGAGAATTTATCATTTCTGATATGTATGAGATGGTATATCAGAGCTGATTTAATTTGTCTTTCTCTAATCAATAGTGATTTAGAGCATTTTTTCATATGTTGATAAGATAGCTGTCTGAAAATTGCCCATTTATATCCTTTGACAAATTATCAATTGGGGAATGTATTTTATTTTTATAAATTTAATTCAGTTCTATATTTAGTAAATATTTGAGATATGAGGACTTTATCAGAGAAATTTGCTGTAAAATTTTTTGATGTTACTTCATTGTCTATGGAACCTTTTGGAAACATTTTCCTGATTATCCCTTTTGATTAGGTTTTTTTTTTTTTTGCTTCTGCTCAAAGATCATGTTCACTATCCTCTCCTCCCCTCCCTCCCTTTTTTATTCCCCCCCCCCTTTTTTTAGCTAAGCAGAAGCATATTAGATTCTGTTCCAACCACTTATTTTAACTTTGTGTGTCTCTGTTTCAGGTGTATTTCTTTAAAACAATATATTGTTGGATTCTGGTTTCTAATCCATTCTGCTGTCTGCCTCGATTATATGGGTGAGTTGATCCCATTCACATTTATAGTTATTATTACTAACGGTACATTTCCCTCCATCTTATTTTCTGCAGTGTATCTTTCTCTCTCTCTTTTTACCCTGTCCCTCTTCTAAAGTCTGTTTTAATTCTGACCATTGCTTTCTTTTATCTGCCTTCCATTTTATCACCTCCACCCTTTCTTTTATTCCCTCCCTCTCCTACTTCCGTATGAGGTAAGATAGATTTCTATTACCAATTGAGAATGTAGATATATATTCCCTTCTTTGAACCAATTTAGACATGAGTGAGATTCAAGTATTACTTTCCTCACATGCAATTTTCCCTTCTGTTTAAAAGTTCTTCCTTGAGCAATTCTTTAATATAAAATAATTTTCTCCATTTTTCCTTTCCCTTCCCCCTTCTCCCAGGGTATCCTTCTTTCTCACCTATCCACTTTTTATATCATCCCAAAATAATTGAATCATTCCTGTACCCTCATTCTATGAAGAATCCTTCTAACTCCCCTAATAATGATGAATTTCTTATAAGATACATGTATTATCATATCATAAAGAAAGCTAAATGGTGTAACCTTATTGAGTCCCTTATGAATTCCCTTTCATGTTTACTTTTTTATGCTTCTCTTGAGTCTTGTTTAAAGATAAGATTTTCTGCTCATCTCTGATCTTTTCATCAGGAATTCTTGAAAATCCTCTATTTCATTCAGTATGCATTTTGTGGTTGTTGTTAAAAGATTTTACTTAATTTTGCTGGGTAGTTTATTCTTGGTTGTAAGCTTAGATTCTTTGCGTACCAGAATATCATATTCTAAGTCCTCTGCTCCTATATTATGGAAGTTGCTAAATCTTGTGTGATTCTGACTGTGGCTCCATGGTATTTGAATGGTTTCTTTTCTTGTTTAAAGTATTTTCTTTTTGATCTAGGAGCTCTTGAATTGGGTTATAATGTTCCTAGGAGTTTTCATTTTGGAATTTCTTTCAGGTGGTGATAGTTCAATTCTTTCCATTTCTATTTTACCCTCTGGTTTTAGGATATCAGGGCAGTTTTCCTTGATTTTTTTTTTTTAAATCCTGATCTTTTTTTATCATGGCTTTCAGATAATCCAATAATATTAAATTAACTCTTTTTGATTTATTTTCCAGATCAGTTGCTTTTCCAATGAGATAGTTTACATATTATTCCATTTTCCCTCTTCATTTGACTTCGTTTTATTGTTTCTTGATTTCTCATGGCTTCCACTTGCCTAATTCTGCTTTTTAGGGATTTCTTTTCCTCAGTGAATTTTTGAATTCTTTTTCCATTTGATCAATTCTGCTTTTTAAGGTATTATTTTCTTCAGTTACTTTTTTGTACCTCTTTTAGGACATTGTTAATTATCTTTTCATCATTTTCTTTCTTTACTATCATTTCTTTATCTAATTTTTCTTCTACCATTATTATTTGATTGTGAAAATCACTTTTTAACTCTTCTAGCAATTCTTCTTGGACTTTTATCCAATTCATTATTGGGGGTGGAGGGGTTGATACTTTGCTTATGGCTATTTTGACTTCATTTTCTTCCTTTGGTGTTTTTCTTGATCTTCCTTGTCACCATAGTAGTTTTTTATGGCCAAATTATTTTTTTTCTTGTTTGCTCATTTTTCTACCCTGTTTCTTAAGTTGGAACTTTAATGTTAACGTTGGGCTCTGTTCCAGAGTGAGGGGTGAGGGTCGGGGAGGTCTCAGGGTTCAGACTTTTTTGAACTGCTGCTTTAAGAGCTAGTTCTGGATATTTGGAGCTTTTCAGTGCTTCCAAGGAGGTATGATCTGAAGACAGGTATGATCCCTGCTTTCTTGGTCTATATTCCAGTCTTTACCCAAGAAGGGACCCTGGTCCCTTGGGATTTCAATCAGTACTGCCCCTCAAGGCTGACACCTCCTCTTGACTGAAAGTACTCCTCTTTGTCCTGAAACTGTGACCCAGAGGTATATATAGGCAATATAGGCAATATATAGTATATGGTCCTGTATCTAGTACTAGTATAGGAATATACTGTAATCTCTTTCTGACCAGTTGCCAGGCCTCTTACCATCTTTGACTTGAGGGCACCTGAAGCTGCTGCTGCTTCCATTTCTACCACCTAGTTCCACCACTAGTGTTTCATCCACATGGGCTCCAGGCCAGTTTCTTCCCCCATATCACAGATCTCTCTTTCCAACCTCTTATGTGTCTTGGGTTGGAAAAATGCCTTACTCTGATGTTTTGTTGACTGTGTCAATACAAAATTCTATTTGAGGCATTATTTTAAAGTTGTTTGAATGGGAATGTTGGGAGAGATCAACTTTCTCCATTCTGCCATCTTGGCTCTATCCCTAGAAGTCAGCTATGCTCTATAGACATACAGATGTGAGCAATAGTCCATCTGGGCTACAGAAGACTAGCGTTAGGGAAAATTCAAATTGGTCTGTGTTCATTAAATATCCACTATGTGGAAAGGAAGAATGGTACAAGAGAAAACACTGGATTTGGAGTTGGAGGATGGGTTTGATTTCTGGTTCTTTTTCTTACTAATTGTGTGATGTTGGACAAATCACTTTTCTTTTCTGGAACTCAATTCCTCCTCTATAAAATTAAGGGGTTGGATTTGACGATTACAAGATCTATTGCCAGTAGAAGTCATATAATCCCTCCAGTATGCTAGAGGAAAAAGAAATATAAGACATGAGTTTTCTTTGTCCTAAAAGGGCTTACAATTTGCAGTAAAACCCAGGTGAGCATGACCCCCAAGTAAAAATACAGGTTGTGACCTCTCCCTCCAGTCAAAAACACTATATGGTCATTCCCACAACTGATACCACCCTAAGGGCCAGTTTCCTCCAGGGAGTATCACAATACAATGACAGGGAACTGAAATATTCCAAAGGGAAGTCAAAGCATTACAAGGATTAGAGACCAGGAACCTTCCACTCATCTACTCTATATCATTGGAACTGCTCTTCCCTGACATCCCCTCTTACTACTAAACTCTCAACTCTTCTTTTCTCTTGGTACCAGTGATACTGACTCCCTGGCTGCCTATAAATGTTACCCTTCTCTTCCCATCCCCAACATCCTATTCTCTCATCCTGCTCCTCATCTATCTCATTCTAAACTCTCCCATGATCCAGTCCAGCTCTTTCTGCCTCTTCTATTGTGCTGTCTGGAATTCCTGTTCCATAATGAACAAACTTCCCTCCATTTGAAACACCTTCATTTCATGCTTCTTCCATTTTCTGACAATTACAAACACCTGATTCCCCCAGATGACACTATATCCTTTTCATAATTCCAGAACACAAGGACACCCGTATATATTCTCTCATACTGTTGTTTCCCCTACAATGCACAAAATTTGCTAAAGTGAAGTCAGAATATTCCTTGCTTCCCACCGCTAAATTCCTCCTCTCCCTCTACCACTTTCACTAAACAACTTTTCCTCTTTTAAGGTTTGCTCTACCCAGAAGTGTGCTGGAGCCAGATTGAACCAGCTCCCAAGAATTGATTATTAAATTTTCAGTGTGAGCATTTACACCTCAGAAGTAGGTAAATGCAACAAATCAGGGCTTGATTTCTTGTTTTGTTGATTGTCTAGATGTAAGAAAGTGATAGAGAAAATGTCAATAACATAGATTAAACTTAAAATTGTGTTGTGTGTACATTTTTTTTGAAAGCCAGTTGTTAAATATTTATCAGCTCACACATGGCTCTACCCAAGAACATCACCCAGTCCAGATAACTGGTAGCAGTTATCTACCAGACCTCAGATCATTCTCTCCTTTCTCAAGGTTCATATGTTCTTCTCAACCTTAGCTCATGCTGTTGTATGAAGAGAATTGAACATGATTATATATGTTATTATTCCTTTAAATACTGTGATATTTCAGCCCTTCCCTTTAAATCCCATGATAGATTTCTCTACTCCATCTAAACCATACTCAGAGATCAACCTTGTTCCTGTCATCATTCACAAGTGGCCCACTTTCATGATCAAGAACTCTTAAATTTTGCAATTTGATTACAATGTCTTGTCATTCAATCTGTCTCCATGCCTTATGTCTCCTAAAGCTATTTTTCATCCTCATTTTGACCTCCAAGCCCTTGATTTCTCAATATTTTCCCAGGATATCATCTAAGCTCTGATTTCCTTTTCTTCCCTTCTAAACTTTAAAACTAGTTGGTTTAGCTTCATGTTATCTAATCTCAATTGGGCTCTAACTGATTCTTTCACGCTCCCCACAGCATTTCTTCCAAACTTAAACTCAGGTCTCCCATACTACCTCCTCCCTTGACCCTTTCAGTTGAGAGCATTATCTCATATTTCACTGAAAAAATAGGGGCTACATGCTCTGATTTCCTTTTTCTTCCTTTCCATACCTCTCAAAATCCCTTTACATCATCCCTTATCCTTTTTCAATTACATGAGCTTCTGAAGAAAAAAATCCACTTTCTTCATCAACACCAACTTCTCAGCCACTTTGTTATATCAATATAAGGGTCCCACTGTGTAATTGTGGATATACCCCAAATTTGGTCCTAGACCCTCTTATTTCTCTATATTCTCTTCCTTGGTGACCTCATTAGCTTCTATGGATTTAATTATCATCTCTTTGAAGATGATTCACATACATGATATGTAAATATCTATTTATTAGCTAGGTGACAGAGTAGATAGAGTGCTGGATCTGGAGTCAGTAAGACCTTAGTCCAAATCCTGCCTCAGACATTTAAATGCCTATGTGACCCTGAGAAAGTCAAGATTATAAGCTCTTTGAGATCAGGGGCTATATTTTTCCTTTCTTTGTATCTTCAGTGATTAGTACATTCCTATAACATACTTGGCACTTAACAAAATCTTCTTGGTTTGATTTTACTTAACCACTGTCTGCCTCAGTTTCTTCACCTATAAAAATTGGGATAATGATACTAGCTATCTCACAAGGTTATTATCTCACAATATTGATGATAAACTGAGATAATATGTCACTTTTCAAAATTAAGGTACTATATAAATGCTACTGATTGTTATGTGTGTGAAAACATAACATAGACACACACAAAACACCTTGGTATCCTCACATTTTATTGCCAAATCCAGTGACTTTGTCTCAATCCTCATTCTCCTTGGTCTCTCTTTAGCATTTGAAACTGTTGATCATTCTCTCCTTGATTTTTCTAGATTTTCAGGGCATTCTTTCTTGGTTTTCCTCCTATCCCCAACCTTTCTGACCACTCCTTCTCTGTCTACTTTGTTGGATGCTCTTCCAAATCACACCCTTTAACTATGTGTCTGTAATGCCAAGCAAAGGCAACTTCCAAGGTTCGGATTACCAGCATAGTAAACACCATTTATTCAGCAAACATTTATGGAACAGAGAAAGACAAAATACAGTGTAACTTGTTCCTTTAGCAAGTAAGTTCTCAATTCAATCCAGGTACTACTCCACCCCTAGACAGTACATTCATTTAGTCAGTCAAAAGTCTCTTCTCAAATGGAGATTAGTCTCCAACCATAAACAAAGTACGTTCATTTGGTCAATCACAGAGCACAAAAAACTCAAAGGTTTCCCACCTCTGAATCTCAAAAGGGGCAGGAGAACACAAAAGGCCATCCACCCTGAAGTTAACAAGGTTAAGCTCAGCATT
>CM053585.1:141950153-141964990 GCA_028646515.1 Pseudochirops corinnae
AGAACAGCCCCAGAACCCCTGAAAACATCAGCAAGGCCCTCTTCTAGGATTTCTGTGCAGGTACCACAAGAAAATCCTCCTTCAGGGCTTCTGAACCAACAGCCAGCTTCCAGGACCTCTACAACAGCAGCACTGTCCTTCACCAGCGGGTGAATCTGGCAAAACAACATCAAAACAGACAGACAAAATACTGGTATCATAGCCATGCCTCCTCAGTTCTTGGCAGTTCTCAAAAGTCCTGGGCAGTTCCAATGGGCTCTCAGCAGTCTTTTTCTCAACAACTCAGGCTCCATGATACTGGATACTGCTCTCCCAAAGTCCTTCTGGCCTTCTCTAGGCTTGGGCCTCTCTCCCAATTCTCGCTCCTCCCAGTTCAACCCTCTCTCTTTACGTCAACAGGTCCATTCCACAAGCAGGATTCACGAGCTCTGGGTTTTAACACTCAACCCAAAAACCAAGCCAATACAGGAACATCTCCAAATTCCATTACCAATACAGTGTCCCACAGGATTTTGTCCTGGGCCCTCTTTGTTAGGGACAGGGTTTAGGGGTGCTCGAGACCCCAAACTATAAACACACTGGGTCCTGCCAAATGAATTCAACTCAAGTCTTCTCTCAGCCAAAGTAAAGCAAAGTTTATTAAAAATTTGCCATAATGGGTAGATTCTTAAGGAGCCTAAGTATATGTGAAGCTTGTATTGACAAGCGGGCGGAATAATCTGACACAGAGTGAGTCCGCACTAGATTGAATTCTCAGCCCCTTTATGGAGGCAAGATGGATCTTATATATATATAAACATGGTGGGAGGATTTAGGAGTAGTTTAGAGGAGGAGTTTGAGGAGGGTCTTGAGAAGGAGCGTGAGGAAGTACTTAGTCAAATGGAAATCTATAATTTACAGCTCCATATATTTCTTCTTTTCATTAATAACCTTTCAAATACTAAAAAAACAACACTACTTTTTTTTTTTTTTTTACTGCAAACAGATTGCAATATATAGAGACAGAAACTTGGCTATGGACAGAGATACTACCAGAGGTTTGGTTTGGTTGTTGTTTTTTGTTTTTTTTTTTACCATTTTGCTCATTTGCTTATACATAAAGTTCTGACATCTGCCTTTCATGTGTTATAATCTGTTTCATGTACCCAGCTGGGACTCCCCCCTATCATTTTTCTCCCTACCACTTCACCTCTGAGCCTCCTCACTTTCTATCAGTCTCCAAACCATCTCCTCATATCCTGCTCCCACTTATTACCTCCCGTCTTCCTCCAAAATTGCCAATAACAGCTGGATATTTGAGAATAAAAAATTATTCTCTGAAGATCAACCCATTGTCACACTAATTAATACTAACAAAATAGAATGAATGAACAGTAAAAAATTATTCAGTTTTATAATTATAAAACTACATTTGAAGAATTTTTATGTTTAGATTTAAAATATACTATTATCTGTTTTATTATATTTTTATTTATTTTGTTAAATATTTCCCAATTATATTTTAATCTGGTTCAATCTGCCTTTGGGAGTATTGTAGACCACACACAGTCCATGGACCACATGTTTGATAGATCTGGTCCAGTCAAACTGACCCTCTTACTATTCTCTACAAATGATGCTTCATTTCTGTTTTCTGTACTTTTATACTGGCTATCATTCATCCCTGGAATATACTTTCTCCTTATTTCTCCCTCTTTAATTACCTAGCTTCCTTCAAAACTGACCTCATGTGCCACATTACACAAGAAGCATTTCCTAATTCATTCAGTTTTCTGAGATTTTCCTCATGACTTTGCAATTATTTTCAATATATTATATAGTTTATATTTTCTCTCCAGATAGAAGGTAAACTATAGAGCAAGAAAGTGTTTTTGTTTGTGTATTTCCTGTGACTAGCACGTAGCAGGCACTTAACAAATATTTATTGATTTAAAAATTGGTGAATTGGTTGAAATTTCATCTTTAAAGAACTCTCTGGAGAATGAATATTGACATTTTCTGAAGAGTGTCTGAACAGCTGAGTTTTCTGGGCAGCTGAGAGTTTATTCCTTTAAGCAGCAAAACTATTCTTGTTATAACCACATTGCATGCAAAATGTGCCAAAACATGTGGTTTTTTTATTTATCTCTTCATGTTCCTTTTGTGCACTATAGATAGAATGTAATTTAACCCCCTTTTTTGAGATCTCAGGGATATAATCATGAACAATAATTGTCTTTTCCTTTAATAACCTCAGGAGTCAATGAGGTATATATATTACCTTGACACTGAATCTTTTTTGAGTTTATTTTTATCTGTTTTTATAGATTTTCTATCTCCTTCATCACTGTCAGACTGCCAGAATCTGCTTCATGATGTTTTCAGCATGCTTGCCTATAGAAGCCCCTTCACCCTATTTAAGATCACTGCTATTTAATCTTCCATAAGGCTTAATAATCATATAACTAAGTTTGTTAGTACTGTGTGTAAAGTAAGAGTAAATGAACTCTAAGCTCCTGAAAGGCTCTACTATGAAAAAGATTGATGAATCTTAGTGATTGGGCCATCAAGTAACTCTGCATGATTTGGGGCAACATTTTGGAGAAGTACCCAGTCAATCAATCAATCAATCAGCAATCAGATCAATTAACTTGCTTTTATTAAGTATAAGTGGAGATATAAAAACATAAATAAAACTGTTTCCATCCCCTGGGAGCTTACATGTGTACATATATGTATATACATGTAAATATATACAAATTAAGCATATGCAAAATAATACAAATACAAGATAATTTATTTGGAGGGACAGCACTAGCAGTTGGGAGGATCAAGTCAGGCTTTATGGAAGAAGAATTATATGAATTGAACTTTGAAGGCAACTAGAGATTCTCAGAGGCACAAGTTTAAGTAAGGTGTTTCTAAAGTCTAATTTGTGTCTCTGAAGTCTCATCCTTCTCAATGCTTGCCCCTCTGGAGCTTGTGGGAGGGAACACACAGGCAGCCTTAGCCCTATGATCTGCTGACGTGGAACATAAGGCAAACCCAGTGCTGCAGTTTCCACTTTACTCCTAGGTACAGCCCTGGGCAGATTGCTGGGGGTGACCAAAGGGAAGAACTGCGGCCCTGGGAAAGAACACTAAGCCCTATTGCATTGCCCCACTTGTGGTAAGAAGTATTCAATGAAGGGAATTATAGGGAGGGAGTTTGGGGAGTTGGGTACTTTGAGATAGTGAATACCCATTGTGGAGAAAGGAGAGGGAAAACACAGGGAAAAGTAAACTGTGATATTTTCCAAACTATTAACAAGATGGTTATTGCCATTTTTATGAGGAAGGCAATCTACTTGATCAGCACCCATTATTCTATAGAGTTGTAGCATAAGGATGGACACAGTATGTCCATTCTTTGTTGAATTAGTAAATGTTTGTAAATGTATTCTTTTGCACACCTACTGTGAGCTACTTACTTAATTAAGTAATGTTCCAACATAACTCCTCACCTCAAGAATCTTACATTTTATTAGAGGGGGGAAATGCATATGTGAAGTAGTAAATATGAAGTATATACAAAATAAATCCAAAGTGATTTCAAGAGTGGGGAAACTCTAAGAACTGTGGGGTGAGGGGAGGAAGAAAGGTCTTGTGGAAGAGATTGTACATGAAGGGAAGTAGGGATTCCAAAGGTGAATAGAGAGCATTCCAAGCATCTGAAAGAACTGGTACACAAACATAGGAGCAGGACATGGGATGTCATATATATGGAATGACAAAAAAGATCATTTTTTTCTGAGAGTGAGAATGTATAATGACAAGTAATGTGAAATCAGTCTAGAAAGCAGGTTGAAATAAGATCCTGAGGGGTTTTAAATTACAAATACAAGGGTTTGAACCATATCCTACAAGTAAAAGAGAATCATTAAGGCTTTTTGATCAGAGAGTGGCATGGTCCTAACTACACTTTGTGATATTAATTTAACAGCTGTGCAGGGGATGGATTGGAGAGGGGAAAAACTGATAAAAGAAGATCAGTGAGGAGGCTTCTGTAATTGCCCATGTAAGTGGTGATGAGGAACCTTCACAGATATAGGAAAATTGGGAATAGAGAGGGCTTTAGGAAGAAAGGTAATAAGTTCTTTTTGGGATATGTTGAGTTTGAGATACCTGTGGGAGATCAATCAATCAATAAAAGTTTATTAAGCACCTACTTATATAACAAACACCGTGATAAGAGTTAGGGATGCAAACAAGAGGTAAAAGACAGGCTGTGTCGTTAAGTAGCTGGCGAGAAGTTTATGTTTGGGGACTCAAGTGAACGTCATTAGTTCTCATAGGTCAAAATATCATCTCTATTATAGACAACTCCCAGACCTACCTAAGAGAGTATATAGAGAAAAGAGGGCCTAAGATAGAGCATACATTCACAGGGGGAAGATATAGGTGATGATTCAGCAAAGGAGACTGAGGAGTGAGTGTTCAAGCAAGTAGGAGGAGAACCAGGAGAGATTAATGTCATTAAAACCCAGAGAAGAGAGACCAAGACAAGAAGGTGGTAAATAGTATTTTATGCTACAGAAAAGTCATGCAAATTGAGAAGTGAGTGAAGGCTTTTGGACTGATTAGTTAAGAGAACATTTGTAACCCTAGAACAGTTGTAGCTGAGTGGTGGAGTTGGAAGCTATATTGGATTAATAAATGTTTATTAAATTGGATTGAATTAGATTGCAATCGTTTGAGAAAAAATTCTATAGAAGTTGAATTTTTAATTCATAGCTCTGTGGCAGTCAAAATGTGAATAATGGCCTGATGGGTCAAGAGAACCTTAGTGGGAGGCTATGTTGTGTATTTTCACAAACTCCCCCTTCGTGACTACTAGATAACCATGAGGCATCAAACAGAACAATTCCCTTCTCAGGAACACTCTTGGAGTTCTGCTTAGTTACTGAATGTTCTCTGAAGCCACTGGTTCTTGGTTCTGAGAGTTAAGGCTATTGAGTAGAAGAAGGGGGATGCCTGGGAGAGCATCTCACCAGTAGAAGGGCTTCAAACTTTTAAGAACCAATACTCCATTATCAAAGCTGCATCCAGGAATTTTTTTTTTTTATCTCTGTGGCACATATCATAAAGTATGCCCAGAAAAGGCAGAGTAGAGCGAGATCTCAGTAGAGAATCTAGGAAGAGTAGGTTGGAATAATGGAAAAACTTCACCTTGCCAACTGATAGCTTCCTAGTTTGGCTAGTTATTCTTGCTAATTGGGTAATAAGTTCTCTTCTGTAATGCTGAAGGGCTTAAGTGCTGTGAGTGTCTGTTCTCTATATTCAGAACCCTGGAACAAAGCCCCAGTCACTCCACCCTAGTCATGGCTCTTTCTCACAGATGGACTGTTTCTACCCATCTTCTCTTTCTCCAATCTGTTTTTCATGAGAAAAAAAATGGGAAACCCTTGAGATCTCCTGACTATGGATATAAATTGAAGAGTAGGAAGGAAATAACTAACTCATCCCAAGCTAACTTTCACCGAGATCATTCCTTCATTTGAGGCTTCAAATAGGGATAAGAGTGAATCCTGGCATGGCAGGAAATAGAAATCCTCTTGAATCTATTTTTTGTTCTAGTTCTATTGAACAGAGGATCTAGTTTAATCTATAGCTATATGTAGCTGGGTATGTGATAGGAAGGAAGTGAGTGAGTTCCCTAATTATACCTTATTACTTCAATGTGTCTATGATCTTAATGTTATGGGGACCCTGTTCACTATACATATTGTACCATCTTCCTTGCATCTTGTTTTGTGTGAGACTTGTCCATGTCTTTCCTATTGTATTTCTTGTTTAGTGTTGCTACTCAGAGGATTACCGTATTAAGTGATCTCTGTGGTTCTATCTATCAAGGAATTTGATATTATCTATAGATAAATAGATAGATAGATAGATAGATAGATAGATAGATAGATAGATAGATAGATAGATAGATAGATAGACAGACAGGTAGATAGAGATATAAATACACATATACACACAAAGGAGCCATTCAGGGGCATTTTTCTCCTTCTGGGTCAAACGTCTTTTTGATAATCAATAAACCATAACACCAAAGGATCTTATATCACTATTCAGTCTGTTGTAGGACTGAAGATGCAGACTTGTTGTAGAAAACTATTGGTGAAAGCCTATCTGTCCCCTGGTTGGTGCAAAGATTGCTAAATTGAGAGTCAGAGGATGTAGGTTCAATCCTAGCCTTGCCACTTACTATCAGGGTGACCTTGGATAAGTCACTAAACTTTTCTAGAACTCATCTTACTGATTTGTAGAGTGAAAGAGTTAGACTAAATGAATATAAGAAAGTTATGGGAATTATTTAAAAGACCAATTTCAGTGAAATGATAGTGATAAAATTGTTATGGAAAGAAATCAAGGGAAAATGCAATTGAGAATAAACCGAAAATAAACTGAAGTGATAGATTTCTGAAACTTGGACATGAAGGAGCAGAATTAGATGGAATTAGACTAGGATATACTGATGATTGGAGAATAAAAGAGTTCTGAAAATAGTGAGTTTGATATTTAAAGGTGTATAACCAAATAGAACTAGTAAGAAAGAATAAGGACTATGAAAGACTACCACAGACTTCCAGGGACTGACCATAAAAAAGAAAAATGGGGGTCTCTACATATTAGAGAGGTGGCATGGCACAGGTGGTGCAGGGGATAGAGCACCAGGTCTGAAGTTAGGAAACTCTGAGTTCAAATCCAGCCTCAGACACTAGAAAGTCATTCACTCCTATTTGACTCGGTTTCTCATCTTTAAGACACACACTGGAAAAGGAAATCGCAAACCACTCCAGTACCTTTGCCAAGAAAGTCACATGGACAAATTCATGAGGTCACAAAAGAGGTAGGCATGACTGAACAACTCAACAACAATAGCATTATCACAGAGCAAAATCAGTTAACCAGTTTTTCAGGGCTGCATTTAGGATAATGCAGTTATTTCAGATACAAACCTTTCTCAAAGTCTTTCTGGTTATGTCTGGGTTATTTTAGTATAAAATAAAATCTTCATTGACATACACACATCCATATACACACAAGATCATATCACCCATCAACTTTCCCATTCTGGAATCTTCCCTGTTTTGAACTATCTTGAAAATCAGTCCAAGTGCTTTCAAAATAATATCAATTTCAACATGGATTTATTTTCTGTAGGTGTTTGGTCATCCACAGTAGTTTTTCCTGACTTCATCTTCTGATGTACCATTACTAATTCCTTCCACTAGATGCTGATATTGGAATCATAGAATTAGTATCATAGAATTATTGTTAAAGTCACAGAGGCCGTCTAGTTCAATTTTCTCACTTTACAAGTAAGGAAGCTAAAATATGGGGAAGTTGAGTAACTTACTCAAGGTCATACATAGGAAATGACAGGGGTTGGATTCTAACTCATATGCAGCATTTACTTCACTCTACCATACTGGTTTTAGATTCCAAATATAGTGATTCTCCTCAGTGATGACACTAGTTCACAATAGAAATATTGGCAAATTTATTCCATTTCATGTCTATTTTTTTGTTCTTTTGGTTTTATTTATAAATGTTCTTGAGACCTGCTGGCATTACTAGGTTTCATGCCAAGTTTGCTATGTACATACATTCACTGTTATTGCTTTACCATGCTTTATGAGACAATATTATTCATGAGTATACATATTCTTTCTCCACTAAGAAATTATCTTATTCTCTAAACCAGTTTTGCCCTTGTTTGCTATTTGTTTTGCCTTTGGCAAGGAGGCCATATGTTTCCTTGTCTAAGGCGGGGTGGGTTTTTTTTGGCTCTTTGGCCTTGTTTTGGCCTGAGATGAGAGTCATAAAAAGAGCTGCATGGGAACCTTGAATCCGAGTAGCTCCAGCATCCTAGATGCTCACATAAATGCTTGTCTTGCATCCTGAACAGAACAGGGCAGGATTCTTCCAGGATCATGGAGAGCTAACACCTGACCCAAGCTACCTGACCCAGCCTAAGTGGCACAAAAAAAGGCACTACAGTTAAGATGGAAGAACATATCATGATATGATAGTAATGTCACCCTCTCCTAAACATATCATCAGTCTCAGGAGCCATGGTTACATCTATTTTCTTTTGAAATGCAGTGAGCCCAATCTTATTCTTAAGATAGTCATTAACGGTAATAACTTCTACACCAATCACTGAAGGCATTTTGTATACCAACATATGCACCTAACAACTTTGAAATGCCAAAGGCATTTCATCTCCTGACTGTGCCTTTTCACTGGCTGTCCCTCATGCCTGGAATACTTCCCTACTCATGTATAGGTTCTGGCTTCCTTCAAGACAGCTCTAGACATCCTCTGAAATAGTCCTTTTCCAGTCTTCCATGTTCTCACTGCTATTTTCTACCCCTTGAGATTACTGCACATTTATACTTTATGTATCTTTTATGTTTTTAGCTGTCTGCACATTATCTCCCCCATTAGAATATGAGCTCCTCGAGGTAAGGGACTTTTTTTCTTTCTTTCTTTATATCCCATAACTTAGCACAAGGACATACATACACATACATATGAACACTCATGTATGTATTTACATATATGCATATATGTGTGTGTAAACACAAGTGCACACACAGTTTTTGAGCATGATGTGAAAGGATAAAAGAGGTTCCCACCCCATCCTATTGCAGTAGTGGAAGGTCCATGAGTGTACTACATGTGGTACATATTTTCAGAATTTTGCAATATGTCGATCAGTTTATTGACTTTTTCTCATCTTTTTCTTTTTGTTTTAAAATATTATTTTTTTATATGGGATGGCCCTTTGAGAGCAGAAGAGGATGAGTACTAGGGGAAATTTTGGTGATGTAAAAATAACAAAAGATATTAATAAAAATATTTTAAAATAAACGTTTGCTGACTGACTCTAAAAATGGTGAAAATGAAGGCTAATAGTTTTAGCTTTTACTACTTTCCATTTTTCAGCATCAGTGATTTCTTTGCTCATGGTGAGCCTTTATAATTGTATTCAGTCTCTTCTCATTGTTATCCTTTCTTCTAATTTAGTGTTTGTTTTTTCTCTTTTCACTGACATGTCAATGATCTAAATGTATACAGACAACTTATTCAGAAGGTTCAATTGTGTTGGATGACAAATATCCATTCTATGACAATGGAGTATATTTTAAATTTTTTTTGTGATGATGTTTGGCACTTATTATATCAAGTGCCTTCTGACTCTCCTCTTGAAGAAAGTATTCAGGATATACAGACAAGAAACTAAAAATTGTGTATTAACTTTTGACCCCTGTTGTTTCTTAATTAGGGATTCTATTTTCCAATTTATTTTTATTATCTTTCCCCCAAAGAAAGAATAGTTTGACCTCTTACATAGCTGAAATACTAGATAATTTGTCTAGCAGGTGTCAGGATTGGCACTACACCTGAGTAGATCCCGAACTTCCTTAATACTTGCTTAATTCTTGAAATTAAAGTATTTTTCTACCAAGATAAACACAGAATTTTAAGTTAACTGTCTTCAGCCTTTCCCTTTTTCTTTCCCAAAAATACATATTTGTATGTATTTGAGAATTGCCTCAAGACCTAGAGTTTGCTCATTCAAACTTAAGTGATCTTCTTAAAGTGTCTCCAATACCTTGACAAGGAGACAGGTCCAATAATCACATTGAAATGCTATTTCCCAATACAGAAGTTTCCAACAATAAAATGTAAGATTCTTGAGGGTAGGAGTTGGTTCACTTTTGTCTTTGTAACTCAAGAGTCTATAACATGTAGTACCTGGCACAAAGTAGGTGTTCAATAAATACTTGTTGATTGACTGTTGGACATAAAAATTGCATAGAGAGTCTACTGTATAATGAGAAGTACTGCAATTATTTTTATTAATACTACTTAACTGTGTCTTAGTATTTGGGGTGAATATTTTGTTTATGAGCTAAATGAGGATCATATGAAAGTCAGATCTTTTTAGCACTCAAAGGATCCACCTCTTTCTTCCTTGCACTAGTAGGAGAGGGGTAGGAAAGGTAATGAATTCATTTCTGGACATGTTGAGTTTAAGATGTTTATGTCACCAAGTAAAATAGAATAGAGAGAGAAGAGGAAAAGGCCTGGGTCAGAGACTCAAGGGACACCTCTGGCTAATGTGCATGACATTGATTAAAGTCCAGCAAAGGAGAGAGAGAAGGAAAGGTCAGACAGCTAGGAGGAAAGCCAGAACGTTGCATGAAAAACCACAGAGAATGAGTTTTATAATAACATAGCTAATAACACTAGCTAGCACATATAGTGCTTACTACATGCCAGGCACTGTGCTATACACTTTACAATCATTATCTCATTTGATCCTCACAACAACTCTGTAAGGAGGTGCTATTACTGTCCTTATTTTACAGATGAGGAAATGGAGTCAAATGGCAATCAAGTGACCTGCCCAGGGTCTCACAGCTAGTAAGTGTTTAAAGCTGGATTTGAACTCAGGTATTCCTGACTCAAGGCCAGCGCTCTATCTACTGGAATATTGAGGAGACGAGAATAATCAATAGTATCAAAGGTTACAGAAAGATCAAAGATGAAGACTGAAAAAAGCCATTAGATCTGCCAATTAAAAAATCATTGGTAACTTTGAAGAGAACAGTTTCAGCTGAATGATGAGGCAAGAAGCCAGACTTCAGAGAGTTAGATGAGAGTGAGAAGACAGGAAGCAGAGGCTTCTATTGCACATGGTCTTCTTAAGGAGATATACACAAGGGAAGAGAGATATAGAATTATAGCTAAGCAAAACCTTCCACCCCACTTCACAGGAAATGGGAGACAATGATTATAACCAGACACATAGAGTATATGGAGCCATTGGAATTGAGCAGAGAGAGAATGTGTTGGCCTGTTCATCTTCATTCAGAGTCATTGACCAGGGTGGGGGTGAGATAGGGAACAGAACTGTGAGCCTGATAGAAAAGGAAGCAGAAAAATTACAGGAGATCTGTCCTCTTCTCCTGAAGGTAATTCAGGACCAGAACTTGCGCTAATCACTTCTTCTATCCCCTTACGTGTAGAGGCTAAGGCAGTTCTACAGCCTAGTTGTACAATTTGTGTAACAGTGGAAGAGGGGCCAAAGAGTGACATTAGTGGGGAATATAAGAAAACTGAAAAATGAAAAATATTAAAAGAAAAAAACCTCAATAAAAGTCCAGCACCCAAGAACATAAAAAAACAGATAAGACACTAAAAATATGATGAAGAATGAGCAAGACTGAAAAAAAGAAAGCAAAAATACTTTAAACAAATACATGATATGAAGGAAGATGAACCAGTGTTACTCAATGAAAGACAGATCCTTTGGTCTCCCCAGAGATCATAAAGCACCAGCAAGAAAATCTAAAACATTTTCAAAGAGAAGCAATTCATAAACTAAAACATTCGAAAAAAATGAGATCTAATAAAAAATTAGAATTATCAGCACAGAATTTTAAAAAATATTAACAGGAGAATCAGAAAGCAATGTGGTGCCTTAAATTAGGTCCTACTGAGGCCTAGTATAAACATCAATATGATGAATATAAAGAAGCATAGAAAGATACATGACTTATGTAAAGAGAAATAAGCCAGGGCTGCTAGGTGGTGCAGTGAATAGAGCACAGGCCCAGGAGTCAGGAGGACCTGAGTTCAAATCTGACCTCAGACACTTCACACACTTACTAGCCATGTGACTTTAGGCAAGTCACTTAGCCCCAATTGCCCTCCAAAAAGCAAAAAACAAAACAAAACAAAACAAAATAAAGAGAAATAAGAAAAGCCAGGAAAATAATATATACAACAATTACAAAATGCAAAAGAAATTGTAATGCCAAGCAAAGGCAACTTCCAAGGTTCGAGTTACCAGCATAGCAAACCCCATTTATTCAGCAAAACATTCTCAGAACAGAGAAAGTCAAAATACAATGTAACTCATTCATTTAGCAAGTAAGTTCTCAATTCAATTACAAAGTACCAAGGTCCAAGGTATCCCATCCCCGTATCAGTAGTCAAAATAGGCCACTCCAGCGCAGGACATTCACTTAGTCTCTTCTCAAATGGAGAATAGTTAAATAGTTAAAACAGAGAAAAGTACATTCATTTAGTCAGTCACAGAGCACAAAAAGGCCAAAGGTTTCCCACATCTGGACACAACTGAATTACAATACCATCCATTATCACCAAGCACTTTCTCAAAAGGGGCAGGGGAGCACAAAAAGCCATCCACCCTTAAGTTACAACAAGGTTAAGATATCATCTCAGCACTGAAAACCCAAGGAAAGGCCCTTCTTGTACCTTGAATCCAGGCAAGCCCTCAGAAATCTCAATTCCTGGGGAGACAAGGCTCAACAAAGCTATAACCAGTGTCCTCATCAAGTCACTCTCTGCCTGTAGAACAAGAACCCCTGAAAACATCAGCAAGGCCCTCTTCCAGGATTTCTGTAAACGTGCCACAAGAAAATCCTCCTTCAGGGCTTCTGAACCAACAGCAAGGTTCCAGGACCTCTGCAACAGCAGCACTGTCCTTCACCAGCAGGTGAATCTGGCAAAACATCAAAACAGACAGACAAAATACCAGCATCACAGCCATGCCTCCTCAGTTCCTGGCAGTTCTCAAAAGTCCTGGGCAGTTCCAATGGGCTCTCAGAAGTCTTTCTCTCAGCAACTCAGGCTCCATGATACTGGATACTGCTCTCCCAAAGTCCTTATGGCCTTCTCTCATCTCAGAGGCTTGGGCCTCTCTCCCAATTCACAGCTCCTCCCAGTTCAGCCCTCTCTCTTCACGTTAACAAGTCCATCCCACAAGTGGGATTCACAGGCTCTGTCTGGGTTTTAACACTCATCCCAAAAACCAAACTGATACAGGGGCATCTCCAAATTCCATTACCATTATGGTAATATAAATAATAAAGCAACTGAAATGAAATAAAGTAGAATTATGATAACCATGCTTGTTCCTAAAGAAGAAATAGGAGCAGAAACCTCTCCCTGAAACCTTTGGAGAAATTGGGGGAATGGAAGGATCATGCATGTGAAATATTGTATATCACACCAGGCTTTTCTGATAATGTTGTTTAGCTTTGTGGCACTCACATACACACACACACACACACACACACTTTTGTCCTATTTTTAAATATTTGTTCTAAATTATTATTGTCTTGGAGTGGGTAAGAGGAGGCAGATTGGGAAATGGAGGTGATAAAAAGCAAAATATATCTTTTACAACTTATTTTTTAAATAGCTCATAGGGAAATTTATTGACTCCAAGAAGAACGGGACAAAAACAGTATAGAAGAAATGAATGAAGTAAAAATTCAAGCTCAATAAGCATAATTTTAAACATGAATAGATCAAGCAGTTCATTGAAAGCAAGGAGAAAAATAATGTAAATACTACATATACATACACATACAGACACACACACATACAGCAATTGGAATTTCATATAAATTCATAAAAGCTAATTGAATTTCAAATAATCATAGATAGTAATACAATCTTAGAGGACAGTAATGTTCATTTTTTTAATGGGCATATATAACAAAGAGAGAAACATAAAGGAAAACATGGAAATAATAAACTATTAGAGAATTCAGCTAAGATTTATGGAATCTTATGAATGGAAACATTAAAGAATATACATATTTCTCAGTTATCAAATATCTTTCTCAGATACCAAACGATACCTTTAAAAAATGGCACTGCAAAGTCACATATAAAGTTGAAAAGCAGAGAGCCAAAATCTGTCTTTTACAGACTCAAATGTAATAAATATAGTAATTAATGCAAATATCACAAGTAAAAGATATAGACCTCTATATAGAGGTTAATGACATCCCAAATAGGTCAAGTAGCAAGTTATAGAAACAATAATTACGTGGAAAAGAATAATAATGAAAATAAAACATGCATAATTTCTGAGATGTTGTTAAAATATAAATTAACAATAGAAAAGAAGAAAAAAATCCAGAAAAGAGAAAGAAAACTTTTTTTAAAAAACAGACAAATATGAAATAAAATTATTTCCATTTGCTTACTCTGGTTTACTTAGAAAATCTCAGAGAATCAACAAACAAACTGAAAAAAACAAGAGCTTCAGTAAAGTAGCAGGATAAAATATAACCCTATAAAAACTTCTAAATAACAATTACAAAATCGAAGAGAAAATAATATAAATGATATACCATTTAAAATAACCATAAAAGTAATGTACCAACGTACTTTCAACACTTATATAGCTACAAAATAAAAAAATCTTTAAAGAAATAAAGCAGCAATTCTCAAATTTTCAGGTATCAGAGCACCTTTACACTCTTAAAAACTATTGAGAGCAACCCAAAGAGCTATTATCTGTGTGATTCTATCCAACAATATTTACTACATTTAGAAATTAGAGTGTAATAATAATAATATTACTTAAAAATAGCTAGTACAGAGGTTCTCAACCTGTGGGTTATATTCAATTTGTTTTTTTTTTCCTCTTTTTTTTCCATCTTTTTTTTTTAAATGACTTGTTTATTTACTTTTAATTTACAAGATTCAGTTCCACATTCACTTGAGTTTCAGATTTTCTCTCCTCCCTTCCCCCCTCCCCATGGCGGCATGAAATCATGTATAGGATCTGCAAATACTTTCACATTGTACAATAGTTTGGTTATATAGAAGGGTTGTAACCAATGAGTGATCACTGGGAAAAAAGAAAAGCAAAACCAGACATGAAAGAGAACGATAGCATGTTTTGCTTCAGTCTCCATTTAAACTATAGTCTTTCTAGATCTTTCTCTGAGTTTAGATATCTCCTTCCAT
>CM053585.1:141965490-141983730 GCA_028646515.1 Pseudochirops corinnae
TATGAGTTTTCTTTTTGGGATCTTTTTCAAGAGGTGATTGGTGAATTCTTTTAAGTTCTATTTTGCCCTCTGGTTCTAAAATATCAGGGCAATTTTCCTTGAGAATTTCTTGAAGGGTGATTTCTAGGTTCTTTTTTTTGGTCATGGCTTTCAGGTAGTCCAATAATTTTTATATTGTCTCTCCTGGATCTGTTTTCCAGGTCAGTGGTTTTTTCAGTGAGATATTTCACATTGCCTTCTATTTTTTCATTTGTTTGTATCTGTTTAATAGTATCTTGATTTCTCATAAAGTCATTTGCTTCCATGTGCTCCACTTTAATTCTGAAGGCATTATTCTCTTCAGGAAGCTTTTGAGATTTTTTTTTTCCATCTGACAAATTTGACTTTTTAAGCCATTCTTCTCCTCATGGACCTCTTTTGCCATTTGAGTTAATCTGTTTTTTAAGGTGTTATTTTCTTCAGTAAGGTTGTTGACTCTCTTTTCATGATTTTCTTGCATCATTCTCATTTCTCTTCCCAATTTTTCCTCCACTTCTCTTATTTGGTTTTCAAAATCCTTCTTAAGTTCCTCTATGGCTTGTAATCAGTTTACATTTTTCTTGGAAGCTTTTGATGGAGCAGTTCTGACTGTGTTATTTTCTCCCCATTCCATGCTTTGATCCTTTTTGTCCCCAAAAAAGGAATCTAAAGTTGGATTTCTGTTCTTGCTTTGCTTCCTTTGCTTGCTCATGTTGCCAGTCAATTACTTGACTTTTGGGCTCTGTAGGACTCTGCTTTCTGAGGGGAGAGCTTTGGTTTTCACAGCTTCCAGAGCTATTAGGAGGCTGCTGTCTCTACAGCCCCCACCAGCTTTGGTTCACTGGTCATGCATCTCAGGACCACCACCCAAGACTGTGATCCTGATCCAGACAGGTTAAGGCAAGAGCACTTAGCCTCTGAATGGTCATTAGGCCTCTCTGCAATCTGCAGGCAGAAGCTCTGCAGCAGCCATGTGGAGGCGGGCTTTGCTCTGGGGGTAGAAAGCCAGACCTGCTCTTCTCCCCCAAATTTAGCCAAGTTCCACTGACCTTTCACTTTGTCTTTGGCTCTTATGGGTTGATAATTCTGGAAACTGCTACAGCTACCAGTGATCCACTGTCCTGAATGTTCCAGCCACAGCTTGTCTTGGCCACCCTGGGACTAAAACTGCATGAGGCTGGACTCTGCTACCAGTATGCTGCAATGAACACTTACCATCTCCCTGCCAGGCTGCGTTCAGTGAGGGCTTTGATTCTCTGTCATTTTGTGGATTCTGTAGCTTTAAAATTTGTTTAGAGTTATATTTTATAGATATTTGAGGTGGTTAGGGGGGGAACTCACAGAATTCTCCTGCTTCTATGCTGCCATCTTGACTCCACCTGGAATATCATATTTCAAACCCTTTGCTCCTTTAATGCGGAAGCTGCTAAACCTTGTGTGATCCTAACTATCACTCTATAGTATTGAATAATTTCTTTCTTGCTGCTTAAAGTATTCTTGATATGGCACCTTTGGAATTGGGCCATAGTATTTCTAGGAGTTTTCATTTTAACATCTCTTTCAGGTAGTGATCAGTAGATTCTTTCCATTTTTGTTTTGCCCTCTGGTGCTAGAATATCAGGGCAGTTTTGATTGATAATTTCTTGAAACGTGATGTCTAGGCTCTCTCATAGCACTTAGGAAGTTCAGTAATTCTTAAATTGTTTCTCCTAGATATATTTTCCAGGTTAATTATTTTCTAATGAGATATTTTACATTTTCTTCTTTTTTCTTTCACTTTTTTTTTATTGCATGTCAAATGAAGTCATTAGCTTCTATTTGTCCAATTCTAATTTTTAAGGTATTATTTTCTTCAGTGAACTTTTATACTTTTTTTTCATTTGGCCAACTCTGAATTTTTAAGTAGTTCTTGTTAGTGGATTTTTAAACCTCTTTTGCCATTTGGTCAATTCTGTTTTTTAAGGTGATTTTTTTTCAAGTATTTTTTGCACCTCTTTCACCAAGCTGTTGACTCTCTTTTCATAATTTTCATTTTTTGCCCATATTTTCCCTATACCTCACTCATTTGATTTTAAAAATTCTTTTTGAGCTCTTCCAAGAATTTTTGTTGGGCTCATGTCCAATTATCATTTTATCATTGAGGTTTTGCTTCTGGTCATTTTGACTTCCTTGTCTCCTTCTGAGTTTGTCTTAATCTTTCCTGTCACCATAGCAGTTTCTTATGATAAGATTCTTTTAAAAAAAATTTCCATCCCATTTCTTGACTTTTAACTTTATCTTAAATCTGGGTTCTGTCCCCATAGGGGAGGAAGCACTGTCCTAAGCTTGAAATTTTTTGTGCTACTGTTTTCAGTTCTTGGGTCTATAAGTTTTTGACTGGAATTGGAAATGGCAAAATACTCCAGTATCTCTGCCAAGAAAACCCCAAACAAGGCTATGAAGCTGCAGATGTAACTAAAATCATTGATCAATAACAACCATAACATTGTTTTTCATGCTTCCAAGGTGGTATTATTCAAGGAGAGGTATGGTCACTGCTCTCCTGGCCTGTGCTCTGCTTTTTATTTAGGAATATCCTTGTTCCTTTGCAGCCACAAATGCTAATGCTTCTTTTGGCCCTGGAACTATGTTTGGCATCCCTGCTCTCCTACAGCTGCAAGCATTAGTACTCTTCTTCCTTGGAACTAAGATTAAAGTCTCTACTTCCTTGTTAGTGATCACAAGCATTTTTTTCTGCCTTGTAACTATGACCAGACCCTTACTCTTCTGTGCCCACAGATGCTAGTGCTCTTCATTGCCCTTGAACTATAACTCAGAAATATGTATGGGCAATGCAATGGAATCCTGCACCCAGTAGCAGCAAAGGATCCCCTATAGAATCTGTTTCTGGCCAGTTGTCCAACCCTCTTATTGACATACATTAAGCTCTGGGACAACCAACACCCTAGAGTCACTATTGCAATACCTGAGGTATGAAGTGATAAGAACCCAGGTATGAAGGAATAAGAGCCTTTACCAACATAGTGATTACGTGAGTGGAGAAAGAAGGGATCTGTATATGAGAGATATTGTAAAGGTAAAAACAACAAGGCTTAGAACAGCTTAGATATTCAAGGTGAGTATGTGAGGAGTCAAAGATAACACCAAGGTTATAAGCCCAAGTTAGTAGGGGATTGTGGTACCCTACCAAATAATAGGGAAATTAGGAAGATGGAAGGGGTTTGAGGGAAAGATAATGAATTCTGTATTGCATATGTTGAGTCTGAGATGTCCACAGGGCATCCAATTCAAGATGTCCAAAAGCTAGCTGGTAATGGAAGACCAGTGCTCATGAGAAAGATTAGGGACAGAAATCTGGATTTGCAAATCATTTGCATAAAGATTATCACTGACACCATGGGAAGTGATGAGACCATATAGAAGGAAAAGAGAAGACTCAGGATAAACCCTTGGAAGATCATTACAGTTAATGGACACAACATGGATAAAGGTCTAACAAAAGAGACTGAGAAAGAGTAGTCAGACTAGTAAGGAAAAGGACTAAGAGTGAGTAGGGTCATGAATACCCAGAGAGGAGAGAGTTCCTAGGAGAAGAAGTTGATTAGCAGTGTCAAATGCTGCAGAGGGAGGGCTGTGCAAAGTCACCAGCCTCATTTTCACCTCCAGAGCCATGTGAATAGCTTTCCCAAGGAGTTTGGTTGAGGAGAGGAGAGATAGAGTACTGTAGCTAGCAGGATTGATTGGGTACAATAAAGGTTTTATTATTTTTAATGGATGGGGGATACACAGGTATGTTTATAGGCACCAAAAAAGAAGCCCACAGATAGAAAGGGATTGGAGGTCAGAGATAGCATAGGGCTGATGGAGAGTAATCTGGAGAAAATCAGAGGATATGGAATCCAGGATGTATTTAGAGAGGTTTTCTTTGGCAAAGAGGAAGGGCTACTTCTTCAGGAGAGACAGGAGTGAAAGAAGTAGTGGGGGAAGACATTTCAATGATATGAGATGAGGAGGAGAGAAGAAGGGAGCAAAATGGTTTCAATTTTTCCTTACTTGCGAGTGAGTTTGAGTAAACATCTTCCTTTTAAGGCATGCATCTGAGGTATGGCTGGGAAAAGTTTAGTCTTAGAACCTGGACTCAGCTGTTACTAGGCAGGCTCAGCTTTGCAAATAGAGAAGGGCTAGCAGGGATGTCAGCTTGGAAATGAAAAAGAGATGGGAATTGGGTAGTAGACTTCTAGAGAGAAATACTTGCAATGTTGATTCACCCCCTATTTCCCTTTAAAATTCCCCACCCTGTTTTTCTGTTAAAGTCCTCATCTAATCCCTCATCACCACAGACTCTTACATATGGAAGGGACCGGTGAGGCTATCCAGACCAATCCATTGCTGGCTAAGAATCTCCTCTTCAACATTCCTACCAAGCTATCATCCAGTACTTACTTGAAAACCTCCTGTGTCATTATAATAAGCCTAAAAAATTCTCAGCATTCCTTCAGAGGTAATTGTGAGGTCAGAGAGCTTATTACTATTTCATCAGTCTGAAAATAGAAGAGGAGCAGATTTTTCTCCAGCAGGAGACACATGAAGACCAGAAGGGAAGCATTTAGTGAAGAAGTGGTTTTCATTTTGTACAGATTGTTGATAAAGAAACCAAGGACATCAAAGGCTGCAAACCAGAGGTGTGAATTTTCACAATCACCTGGTCTATCCTTGTTCTTGTGTTTTCCTTTTGTGTTTCTCTAAGCATGTGTTTACTCTCCTTCATGGATACTGTGTACAGGGGTGGGGGAGTATGAATCAGGTTGATGTGGGGACCGAGATGCATTGATTTTTTTTTCTGAATTATATCATATATCATCACAATCTTTATTGCTTCTTATTATAAAGAAAATGTTTATGTTTTTTTTTTAGAAAAGAAAACCTTTAGTCAAGGGAGACATTAACTTTGAAGGCAGCTAAACACTTTCTGTTTAGTTTTAAGTGTGAGGTAGTCTTTCCATGAGTCTACTCAAGCCTCAATTTGTCTCTCTACTCAAGTTCTATCCAATGCTCCCAGTACTGCTCAGAAAGATCAGGTAAGATAAATCCAATCCTTCTTTGTGGCAAAATCCCTTAACATACTTGAAGGACATTATCATGCTTGCTTTGCTACATATTAACTATCCAACCCTAGTCAACTTTGCTATACTGAGCTTCAGTTTCCCTATCTGTAAAATAGGGAAATATGGTATAGCAGAGCACCACATCTGGAAGCAAAGAACCTGGACTCAAATTCCAACTCTGACATTTATTAACCGTGTGAGTTTGGGGAAAATCGCCTTACACAATTTTTGTTCCAAATGACAACATTCTTAGTTTCATTTCTTCTCCTCATCCCTGCAGGGTTAATTCTACCACTATTAACATTCAGGTGCCATTGAAACTGGTCAATGCCTGGCTTTATAATAACAACAACAACAACAACAACAACAACAACAACAACAACAACAACTAACATTTACTTATGTGCCAGGCATACTGCTAAGTGCTTTACAAATATTATCTCACTTGAGCATCATGGCAACACAGGGTGCTATCATTTTATCCACTTAACTGACGAGGAAATGGAGGCATTCAGAGGTTAAGTGAATTGTCCAGGGTCACACAGCTAGTAAGTATCTGAGACTTGATTTGAATACAGCTCTTCCAGACTTTCTTTGGAAAGTTTTCTTATGGGAGGTAGATCTAAACAGGGTATGAAAGCCTCTTGAGAGGCAGAGGTAGGAGGGAGGATATTTCAAAGAAAACATTATCAACAAAGGAGGTGGCAAGGCCTGGGAAATGTTAGACAAATAGGTAGGTATCCATCTAGGATAGAGTATGGGGTACATATACAGGGGTGTGTGTGTGTGTGTGTGTGTGTGTGTGTTTGATTTATCATCATCAGAGCACTTTATTAGAACACTGAGGCATTTTGACAAAGCTATTGTCATTATTAATAGTATTTATATAGTATTTTCAGGTTAGCAAATCTAGGACTAGTTTCAACAATTCTGAGAGGCTCATTAACAGACAGTCACTGGGGGCATGAACATTTTTGACCTCCACAATTAGGAAATCACTACATCCACTGAGGGATCCTTCATAGCATAAAATCATGTATCTACAAAAGTTTTGAAGGACTATTATTATCATCATACCATAGTCATGCTTCTGGTTCCATAAGTGGAGACATAAAAAAATTGAAGAATGCTTTAGCTAGAGAAAGAGAGGCAAACTCATAGTAGAGTTTAGCCCTCTCATTCTCAGTCTCATGGACTTCTATACTGTAGTGCCAACACAATATTCACAGCACCAATGGTGACAGCAAATATGCTGGCATAATTCTGAATTGCAAAATATAACAGACTCTCCATATAGAAGACAGAAGCAAAACATTTATTCAGACACCAGAGAGCCAAATTCTAGCACAAGGAAACCAAATCCATCCTAGCAACACAGAAGTTAATATACCGCAGCACAGCAGGGAGCCACATCATCTTTAGCCTTCCTATAAACAAACACTCACAAGCCTAACTCTCACAGCAGGAGGTAAACAAATACTCACAAGCCTAGCTGTCTCCTTGGGTGCATCCTCTTCTCCCACCAGCTCTAACTGCTCTGACTCCCAGCTTCCTGTGGGCTCTGTTCCACCCTTCAGCAAACTCCTCCCATTACAGGCTCCATGTGATTACATTTGGCCTATTAGGGGGCAGGGAAGATCTTCAAATTCCCATTACCATCACATATACCAAACCCATCTGTAAAAGGACTTGGATCAAATGAACTTTGAGTTATCTTTTAGCTTTTGATCCATGATTCTATGATTGGCCAAAGTGTTAACAGAATTTCAAAGAAAGTAAACTATAGCTGTTTATTACAGCCAGTTAATTTTCCTCATCATATATGGCATTTTAAAATTTCACCTTTACATGTAAATTAATGTTGAAAGTTATTTGTAGGATGGTCAGATCAAGCTTGTCAAGGTACAAAGAATTCTTTAGGGACACTAAAGAGTAAAGGTATTTTATATTAGTATCAACCTTTTCTATCAATTGTCCTATTTTCAAATGTCATGGTAGTATAAACAAAGCAGAATAAATAAAACAACAAACCTCTTTAGTTCTGTTTGTGATATGTTTGGGGGTATAGAACTTTGTGATTGTTTTTCCCTGCTACAGATCTTTACTGACTCTGACAATGTGCAGATTGACCCTACCCACATGTATAAGCTCATAGATAAGCCAACCATTTTACAGAGAAGGAAACTGAGCCTTAAGGAGGTTGTTACTTGACCAAGGAGGTCACAAAAGTAATAAGCATCAGAGGGGAGATCTAAACACAGGTCCTCTCACTCCAGAGCTCATGTTCTTTCCACTGTACCACTCTCCCTCCCCAAACCATTCTATATCATTAAGAAAATTATAGTCATTGACTCAAGCCTGATCTGAACAAACTAAAGCAATCCTGCTCCAAATCAGAACTAATTTTTCTGGTTTTCCATGTCTTTCAGAGTAATTAAATAAAATTCATTATTTGTATAGTTATTCACACTTCTACTCAATAGGTTTAAACACAGTCTTTTATCTTGATCACTTAAGTCCTAACTAGAAATTATCATGACTTCTGGAGAAAATGACATTAGGGTGATAGTTGGAGGCACTGGCTAGCACAAGGGCCAGTATTTGAGGAGGAGGAGGACAACTTGTGAACTGTGCCAGAGCAGGGAAAGGATTATCAACAGCTAGCTTTCTATTTCAAATTGCTATTCTTGTTAACTGGGTGCTAAGCCCCATTGTTTTCACCCTGCTAAAGGACTGCAAATGCTATTAACCCCTTGAAATTTGGCATCTTCTGAATTCTCCTGATGTTCCATATAAGACACTGTTTGGATCAGAGGATGTTTCCCACATAAGGGTTAGATAAACTCAATGGCCAATCTATTTCCCTGACAAGCTGGGGAAATCCACTTATTCATGTACATTATTCTTTATTGATACCCATAATGAAGGAAGGCCCCTTGGTGAAGTACAAAGAGACCTGGGTTCTAGTCTGAGTTCTGTTCCTTACTAGTCCTGTGATCTTGGACGAGTCACTTTTCTCTGAACTTCAGGGTTATCCTCAGTTTGATGGAAGAATTGTACTAGTTAATAGCTCACATTCCTATAACTCTTTATAGGCCCAAAAAGAAAATGTCATCCTGAAAGTCAAAATGATTCTCATTGGGTTACATTGCTGGAAATGTCACAATCAGGATTCAAAGTTAGGTCTACTGATTCCAAACCCAGTACACTCTTAGAATACCGTATGACTGGCTAAAATCCCATTTAGCCCCAAAATTCTATATTCAATGAACACAGTAATCAATATTGTGCTAATATAATCAATAAAACAGCCTCCTGCTTAACTTACTTTGGAACTATATACATAAATAGAATAACTCACAAATGTGTGAGTGATTTCTTACCATGGATGTATTATGAGTTACTTATGACATATTCAAATATAAAGTTTTCTGTTTGACATTTAAAGTCCTTCATAAGTTGGTCACTAATTATTTTTTCCAGTCTTCTTATACCTTCTTATGCCTCCATTACTCTATGACACTGGTCTGCTTGTATTTCCTAGAACAGAATACTCCATTTAACATCTCTGTGCCTTTGTACTGACTGTCCTACCATTCCTAGAACGCTCTCTATCCCCTTACTTCTGCTTCCCTCAAGATTCAGCTCAAATCACACCTTCAGCAGGAGACCTTTCATAGTTCCTCTTCTCTCTCCATACCCCCAGCTACTTATACATTGCCCTTTTCAATTACTTTTAGATTGATTTTTTTGACTAGGTATATCCTATATATCCTATGTGTGGCCTGTTTATACATAGTTCTTTGCATGTTGCCTCTTCCATTAGACTGTGAGCTTCTCAAGAGCAGGGACTATATTTTTGTCCTTTTTTGTATCCCTAGGGTTTAGTACAGTGCCTGACACATCATAGATGTTTTATAAATGCTTATTGACTAATCTATTGATTGTTTCCTCCTTTTTTTTCCCCTGTATATAATTATCTGTTTACCCATCATATTCCCTAGAAGAACATAAGCTCTTTTAGACCATGGACTGTTTTTGTTTGGTTTTGACTATGACTCCTCATGGTTTGCATTGTCACCATGAATATAAATCGGTGTATCAAGGACCTATTGCTTCTGTAGTGTAGAAGTTTCTCCACAAACGCATATCACAAGCTATCTCTAACTTAAAATCTTTAACATTTGTCTGAGGCCCAGAGATGTCAGATGGCTCTGCTGTAGTTATAGCTTGTAAGTGTCAGAGACGCAATTTGAATCTAGGCTGTCTTCACTGTGAGAATAACACTGTTTTAATTAAGTCATAGTTCCTCTCTCTAGGCATGTAATAGGAAGTAAAGTCTTCTGAATTAAAAAAAAATACCTGTGGTTACATGGTATAATTCAGTTAATCAGAGCCTGATCCTTCCCAGGTCAGCTAATAAAATCAAACTTCTGAGCCCACAAGCTCAGAATCTTAGAGCTGAATCCTGGAATGTTACTGCTAGCAGGGATCTTAGAAATTATCTATCCTAATCCCCTCCTTATATAGAAATGGAAAGGACCTCATGCGCTAACTAGCCTCAACCATAGTAGAAAGTGAAACAGATTGACAGAAATGGCTCCAATTCCTTTGGCATAATAACCTACACTTGTCAAAATGTTTTTATAACTGTCTTATTTGATCTCCACAACTCATTTTTCTACTACCTCCTCGTATCAGGCAGACTGACAGGTAAAACTATACTCACTTTACAATTTAGGAAATTGACGTGGGGAGATTCAGTGACTAGACTCTTACAGAGGGCTAGATCTCAGGTTCCTATATAGTGAGGGACTGAGAATCAGAAAGACCTGATTTCAAATTCTGGCTCAGAAACTTACTAGCTGTGTGACCTTAAGCAATGCATTTAAACCTCTTTCAGTTTCTTCCTCATCTGTAAATTGGGCATAATAATATCAACTACATCACAAATTTATGTTATAATCAAATGAAATATATGTAAAGCACTCTGAAACTTTGAATTGCTAAATAAATACTAGTTAGCTATTATTTTTCCTACTTCCCCAACAATCCCCTCCAGGACATGCTACAAGCCCTCTCACTAGTAAACATGGCATTAGACCAAAAGCTTGACCTAATGCACTATAAATTTCATGAAAAGAGGATGCACCTGTGTCCAGTTTAGAAAGAACAAAGAACCCATAGAAGTGTCTCCATATTGAGATAAGGAATCAGACAAATGGGAAGTGAGAGGTATTATCACACATACATCCTGAATAAAGCACAGTTAGTCTGAGAAGGGCAATGGGAATAGATCAAAGGAACTTCAAAGGGACAGGACTCCCTCCTCTCTGAGAATCTGAGGTTAAAGATCCTCTATAAATATAACCATGGGCTCCTTCCATTGGCAGTGTTCAGAGAACTTCAGTATCTGCTGAACTTCAGTGATAACAAAGTTCCAGTCAAGCTGCAATCATGAAATCCCTCTCTCTCCTCTTTGCCCTTCTTTTCTTGGCTGCCCAGGCTACAGCTGAGAAGCCAGCAGAAGATATAGGACTCAATTCTCAGGCTGAAGATGCTAAACAGACTCAAGTGAAAGCGAATTCTGATGGCCCACAAAAATTCTTCCTGCCAAGTCATACTTTTGGTAAGAGGATATTGCATCGAGGGCACGTTGGGAGATTTTTAGACATGGGGATGATCAGGTCTAAGAAAGTGAAGAGTGAACAATTTTGTAAGGTATCATATATAGGATCATGGATTTTAGAATGAGAAGGGACATTGGATCAAGTGTAACCCCCTCATTTTATAAATCAGGAAATTTAGGCCCCCAGGGATTGTGACTTGTTCACAGATAGTAAGGTTCAGAGGTGGGATGTAAACTCAGGATCTCTGACTCCAGAGACAGGATTCTTTCCACTGTATCATACTGCCTATCATTCATCAAGGCTGAGAGGCTTCTGCCACCACCATGGAATGATGATTTGTAACTCTATACCTTTTTCTCTGCTTTGTCCACAATTATAGTTTTTCTTTTCTGGAGAGCAAATCTCACACTTTAAGACAAAAGTTCAACCTCTTTTGCAAGGATACCTCCTGCTTGTTCATTTGTGTGCTTCAAGGGAAAGCAAGGAAAGGATGAAATGAGATGCCAGTTAAGAGTTGGGGAAAAGAGATATCTTTTCAGTAACTTTTCTGAGGTCCCGGTCAGGAAGTAAGCTAGTGACCCTATTTCTTCAGGGTCAGACAAAAGTCAGTAAGTCCTAAACTTCATACTATAAGGACCAGTCCCTACCAGCTTCCAACAGCCTCTACATTCATCAGTAAAGGGTGCCTGGTGCTCTGAGAGCAGAGCTTGTAGCAGATTCTCAAGTGAAGTAATGGTCCTGGGTAATTTGTTTTCCCCTTCACTCATCCAGGTGATGCCCACTTAGGAGGGGTCCTACATGGTCCTCTGCTTTGTGGCAAAATCAGGGTGTGTGCTGGATAAGATTTCCCTCTTTCAGCTATCCTCTAGCCCAACCCCAGAGTATTTCACAGTTTCTTGACCACCTGAGCCCCAACCCTCCACTTGCCCCCCAGGGGGTATTGAGCTGCTTGTCCAATGGCTTCCTTTCTTTAGGATAATCACCCAAAGCATCAGATGTTCTCATATCCAAGACTTTCTGGGAAAAGGACTGACATGTACTACTGAATCCCAGGGCTCACAACCTTTCTCCCCAATGGCTGATGGCAGTGTTCCTTTCCTGGTTTTTTTCCTAGTCACTTCCAAAGGTATCAAACATGTGGCAGTCCTTCCTCAGGAGTGGCAAAGTGCAATGGAGAAAGAGATGAACTTGAAATTAGGAAACCCATGTTCTGGTGCATTTAGTCTCAGACTTGGCCATTCACTCCAAAAGCCTTCTGTGCCTCAAACATAAGAGTCCTTCCCCAGCAATCTCAGCACTGTAGCATCTCTCTTAGCAGCTTGAAAACCAGACAATTTGCCAGGCCTATTGTAGCCTAACCATAACCTTGGTCTACAGGAGGACTGAGATAATTCCTACATGCCCAGAGACCACTTACTTAGCAGGCTATTACCATAGTGCAGGTGAAAGATAATTAGGGTCTAGCTAGGGGTTGAGGTGGTATGGCTAGAAAGGAGGGGCTGAAGACAAGAGATGCTGAAAAGATAGCAGTGAAAGACTTAGAAACTGTTTAGTTGTGGTTAAGAGATGGAGAAAATCAAGAGAGGTGGTAGAGGCAGTTTCCACCTGGGTTCCTCTAGGGGTATTGGAAGAAGACAGTAAATACTGTAGAACACTAGAGAGTTGTGAATGTGAGTCCATCTTTCTCTTCATCAGCATCACCCTCACTCCCATCGCCATTGTCTGGATCTACCCCATATAGTCCTGTGACTGTGCTGTTGGGATGATATGCCTTTGGCAATGGGGAGAGGGACAATCGTGTAAGTCAAATTCCAGTACTGCTTAAAGCTATCCCATGATAGTGTAAAGTAACTGAAAATCTCTCCCTATAGGTCGGACCAGGGGGCTGACTGCCTGCAGTTGTTTCTGCCAACATCGTTGTGGTTATGCTGAAAGTCGATGGGGCTCCTGCGGCAGCAAACTCCTTTGCTGTAGATGTAGATGACTGCCCACCAGCTGCCAGCATGTGTCTGATCCTTAACAGTCAACTCTTCCCTACCTTATTGTCATTAAACACAGTGCTTGTTAGCATTAAGATCCGTGTCTGTGATGTAATTGTGCAAGTGGGTTCAATATAGGCCTATAAAGGAGAGGAAAGGGAAGGGTTAGAGAGAAGAGGGGAGGGCAAGGGAGGGAAAACAAGACTGTTCTGGTTCATGTTCACCCCTCTTGGAGTCATCTTTTTATTTGTTTTTATTTTTCATTCTTTTTTTTAGCATGTGTCAGTCCCTACTCTGTGTTTTAAAAAAAAAAACAGCTGTCATTTTATGTATCTCTTCATATACTCATACAAGTTCATATTTCTTTTGTGCTTGAAGATTTATGAAACACTTCATAACATATCTGTGATTGAGGCAAATGCAAATAGGATCCTAGGGTGGGAGCTGGGAGTTGGGACCTTCAGAGGTCATTTGGTCCAAACTTCAATTTGATCAAAGCAGAAACTGAGGCTTAACCAAATCCCGAGTCACAAAACTAGCATTTATGAAGCACCTAAGTGCTGGAGATATAAAGACAAAAGCAGACAGTCCCTGCTCTCCAGAAGCTTCTATTCCATTATGAAGGCATAGTATATTCACAAATGAGCACAGGAAATCTATGAAATAAATACACAATGACTGAGAATAGGGAAGGACACTAACAATTGAGGGAATCAAGAAAGGCTCTTTGAAGGAAGATATCCTTGAGCTGAACCTTAAAGGGAGCTAGATGTTCCAGGAGACAGATGAAGAGGGAGAACAATCCAGGGGTGGGGAACAAACAATCAGTTCAAAGACACGGGGACTGGAGTTGGAAATAGCAAACAAGCCAGCCAATCTGCATGGAGGGTAGAAAACATGAGGGTGAATTAGAGGGAACCAGTCTGGAAACCGAGGCTGGAGCTGGGCTCTAAACGGCATGCAGTACCAAATAGAGAAGTTTGTACTTTGTAGAAAAGTAGAGGGTAGCAGCCGCTGGAACTTCTCGAGCAGAAAAGTCATATGCTCCAACCCCCACTGTAGATATTGGAGGAAGGATTCATTAAACAAGAGACTGGATGCCTAGAGACCACTTAGTAGGCTACTGCCAAAGTCCAGGTGAAAGATAATTAGGATCTAGCTAGGAGTTGAGGTGGTATGGCTAGAAAGGAGGGGCTGCAGACAAGAGATGCTGAAAGGATAGCAGCAAAAGATTTAGCAACTGTTTAGTTATAGTGATTAGGTAATAGGGAAGTGAGATTACTGCGAGTCTGGAAACTGGTTATTAGAAAGGTTGTAGTGATTTTGACAAACATAGGGAATGAGTATAAAGGGTAAGATAATGAATTCTGTGTTGAGTAGAATTTCCAGGTGCAGATAGCAAGAAAATAGTAAAAAATGTAAAGAGCACCAGAGACAGGTGAGGACTGGAGAGATATAGGCCTATATATTGGGAGTCATCGTGATAGTGTAATGCATAAGAACTACTGTTACTGAGAGAGTATAGACAGAAAAGAGAAGACCTTGGGACAGAGGCCCAGAGCACCTATAGGTATAGGGGATGGACTGGCAAAGTATATGATAGATAGGAACAGAGCAGCATTATGAAAATTCAAGGAGAGATTATCCAGAAGGAGGGGGGTGATCAACAATGTCAGCAAGCACAGAAAAGTCAAGATTAACGAGGACTGAAAAATAAAGTCACTGAACTGAACAATAAAAATGACATTGGTGACCTCAGAGAGAATAATTTCAGTCTGCAAGGATTCCTCCCTGCAAATGGAATGAAGAAGGCTTTCCAAACAAATGTGACAGAGTAGAGTATTGGGCCTGGAGTCAGAAAGGCACAAATTAAAATCCAGCCTCAGATACTTACTCCTAGTGTGACCCTATGCAAGTCATTACCCTCTCTTTGCCTCAGTTTCCTCATCTGTAAAATAATAGCAACTGCCTACCAGGATGGTTGTGAGGATCAAATGAGTTAAGGTGCCTTCAAGTTCTAAATATATAATCCAATGATTCTATGATCCTGTGAGAAGCAGCTGGTGGCATGGTGGATAGAGTGCTGGGCCTAGAGCAGGGGTGTGGAATTTGTGGCCATGTGTGGCCTCAAGGCTGCAGGTTCTCCACCCCTGGTCTAGATTCAGGAGGCCCTGAGTTCAAATCAAGCCTTAGACACTAATTATGTGACCCTGGGTAAGTCATTTAATCTCTGTCTGCCTTAGTTTCCTTAACTGTAAAATGGAGATAAGAATATCACCTTCATCTCAGGGTTGTTGTGAAGATCAAATGAGATAATATTTGTCAAACCTTTCCACACAGTGTCTGGCACGTAGCAGGCACTATGAAAACACTTATTCCATCCTAGAATCCTAACACCTTCCCATGACACAATCACCTGAGCCAATAGGCACATGGCTTTATAGGAAATGGAGTCCTAGGAACATCTTCAAATTATTGATAGCTTTTAGGTCAGAGTATTCTGGAAAATATATCCCATACCTTTTAGACATGATCCTGTTGTTTGAACCCTGTACTTTGCTTAAGTTACACTACTCCAGGGCTTTCCTATCTCTGTTTGCTCATACTGTTTCCTCTTCCCGTAATGTACTTTCCTACATTTCCATGTGTCCATTTCCATCTCATTCTTTTAAGAATCAGTTCATGTCATCTTCTTCATGAAGCCTCCTTCCCTGTTACCTCAACCAGAAATAATCCCTCCTTCCCTTGGACCAACATAGCCCTTAGTTTCTGGTTCCTCTTCCAGTTCTTTCATTTACCTTTTCTACTTGAGGGGCAGCTTCAGAACCCAAAACCAGAACAGGGTGATTGGAGTTTTACCATAAGGGGAATATTTGCTGAAGGGCAAGAAATTAGCTTGAGGAGTGAAAATGTAGTTGATGAGGAGAGAATGAGTACAACAGCTGCACTTCTCTAAGGAAGAAGGCAGAGTAGAGCTGTGTTGGGATGGGGATGGAGTGATTGGAAGTTGAAAGTAGGGTTGGGAGCATATGGCTTTACCAGATAAAGGAAAGAGCGCAGATGTTAGGCAGCTGAGAAGAAAATGAGTTGGCTTTGGGGCATTCTTTGCCCTGACAATCCTTTGTCTCTACCTCAACCTAATAGTGGAAGTGGAGGATGGGAGAGTTGGCCCTTCAGAAGAGGAGAAAAAAAGTGACTGGTCCATGGCCAGGAAACCTGGGGTGATGATTTGGGGAGTGTGGGTCAGGGGAATGGTCCATAGGAAAATTAGTTTGAAAACAGAGAATCTACCCTAGGAGCTAAGAAGAGGTCTTCAGGGCTTCTGAGACAGGGACCAGGATGCTCTAGGGAGGGGAAATGCTTCTCCAGGACTCTTCTCTACAAGATCCATCTTGGGAAGGAGTGGAAGGAGCACTTCAGGGAGAAGGGGGACTCAGGCTTTTAGTCATGGAACCTTTACCAGCACACTAAAGTATACATTCCTTGCATGTCTAATGTCCCTGACTAAAGGAGAGAAGTCATTGCTAGCTTGGAGCCAGAGTATATTTGGAACATCTCAGAAGTGCCCTGTCTAGCAGCTTCCTCTTTGCCTCCCTGCTCAGTTTTTTATCCTGAATCATGAGATCAGGGATTGCTGCTCTAGAAGCACTACTGTGTCCACTGGGGAAGTCAAATTGTAACACTGGCCTGAGAATCAGGAGACCTCATGTCTAGTTCTTGCTCTGATACTTGCTATACACTTTTTTTAAAGGATGGGGTGGTTTCTACAAGGTGGTCTTTAAGGTGGCTCTCAAACAGTCTGAATCTAAGAAGTTTGAGACCTGCTGGGCATCATTTCAGTTAAGCTCAGTTTAATTAAAACATAAATGAATTTTCCTTTGTAGCTTTGAATATATTGCTTCCATCCTTTCTGGGGCCTTTGCAAAGTTACCAATTATCTCTGAATTTCCAATTCTAATGATCTTTTCTTGATCCTCATTCTTTTTGACATCTCTGTAACACTGTTAACTAACACTGTTAACCATCTTCTGATCCTCTACACTATATTTCCTCTCTCTACTCTATATTTTCATGATATTACCCTCTCCTGGTTCCCATGCTATGTCTGACCATTTTTCAGAGTCCCCCCTACTCATCACTCACATGGCACTACCCTGGTTCAGGCCTGCATCATATCTCAGCTAGACTATGCAATAACCTCTTCATTGTCCTCTGGGCCTCATGTCTCTCCCTCCTCCCACCCATTTTCCATTCAGTTGCCAAAATGACTTTCCGAAAGTATAGCTCTCTGGTTTTCATCCTCCATCTTGGACTCCAGGGGATCGCACCAAACTCCAGGATCAAATTTAAAGTCCTTTGTTTGGCAGTTTTAATGCCTTTCACAACCAGGTCACTTGCTACATTTCCAATTGTCTAATTCCCTTCCACACTTTACAATCTAGCCACCCCTGCTTTCTTGCTGTTTCTTTTTTTTTTTTTAACTTTTGTTTATTTTTACTTTATATCATTCAGTTCCATGAAATTTTGAGTTACAAATTTTCTCCCTATCTTTCCCCTACCCACCACCTTAAAACAGTGACCCCACTGTATATCCCCTCCCCTAATCTGCTCTCTCTTATGTCCTCACCCATCAGCCCTCTGACTTTCTGGTACAGCAAGATGGATTTCCCTACCCCAGTGCCTGTATATCTTATTACCCAGTTGAATGTAAATAATAATAATATATACATATATTTTTAAAATCTTTTTTATCATTTGATTTTAGAACTTTAAATTCTAGATTCTTTCCCTTCCTCCCTTGTCACCCACCCCCACTGGAAATATAAGCAATTCAATACAGGCTGTATGTGTGTAGTTATGCAGAACATCTCCACAATGGACATATTGTGAAAGACTGATTATATTTCCCTCCTTCCTATCCTGCTCCCAACTTGTTCTATTCTCTACTTTGCCTCTGTCCCTTTACAGAAGTTTGTGCTTCTAACAACTCTTCCCCTCAAACCACCCCTCCCCTTCCCCCCTACTCTCCTGTAGGCCAAGATACCCAATTTAGAGGGTATGTCACTCCTTCCCTAAGCCAAATTCAATGAGAGCAAGGTTGACCCTTTTGCCTTCCTGTTCTTCCCCTCTATTGTAACAGTTATCTCTTGCCTCTTCTATATGAGATGATTAATGCCATTCTGTCTCTCCCTGCCCCCTCTCATTCTATTCCTCTCCCACCTCTCAATATCACCTTTATTCCAGGCCCTTCAATCCCTTGATGTAGAAGCTGCTAGATCCTGGGTTATCCTGATTGTGTTTCCACAGTATTCAAATTGTTTCTTCTTGGTAGCTTGTAATATTTTCTCCTTCATCTGGGAACTCCGGAACCTGGCTATAACATTCCTAGGAGTTTTCTTTTGGGGATCTTTTTCAGGAGGTGATTAATGAATTCTTTTAAGTTCTATTTTGCCCTCTGGTTCTAAAACATCAGGGCAATTTTCCTTGAGAATTTCTTGAAGGATGATT
>CM053585.1:141984230-142013800 GCA_028646515.1 Pseudochirops corinnae
TTGGCTTTTTGGGCCTCTTTTGCCATTTGAGTTAATCTATTTTTTAATGTGTTATTTTCTTCAGTCAGTTTGTTGACTCTCTTTTCATGATTTTCTTGCATCATTCTCATTTCTCTTCCCAATTTTTCCTCCACTTCCCTTATTTCGTTTTCAAAATCCTTCTTAAGCTGCTCTATGTCTTGTAACAAGTTTACATTTTTCTTGGAAGCTTTTCGTGCAGGGGTTCTGACTGTGTTGTCCTCCTCACATTCCATGTATTGATCCTTTTTGTCCCCAAACCTAAAGTTGGATGGCTGTGCTTGGTTTCCTTCCTTTGCCTGCTCATGTTGCCAGTCAATTACTTGACTTTTGGGCTCTGTAGAACTTTGCTTTCAGAGGGGAGAGCTTTGTCCCAAATTGCTGGGGTTTTTGCAGCTGCCAGGGCTATTAGGAGGCTGCTGTCTCTACAGCTCCCACCAGCTTTGGCTCAATGATCACACACCTCAGGATCACCACCCAAGACCACACTCTCAATCCAGGCTAGTTAAGGTAAGAGCACTTAGCCTCTGAGTGATTGCTTGCCCCCCTGCAATCTACAGTCTGGGAACTCTGAAGCAGCCATGGAGGTGGATGCAGGGCCACCATTTCTGCTGCTTTCTTGCTCTGGGAGTAGATGGCTGGACCCACTCCTTTCCCCCAAATTTAGCTGAGTTCCACTGACCTTTCACTTTTTCCTTGTTTCTTATGGGTTAATAATTCTGGAAATTGCCACAGCTGCTGGTGATCTGCTCTCCTGAAAGCTCCAGCCATGGCTTGTCCCAGCCACCCTAGGGCTACAGCCCCAGGTTTATGCGGGGCTCATCTCAGTTCCCAGCACACTGTGATGAACCCTTCCCGTCCACCTGCCAGGCTGCCTTCAGTGGGAGCCTCGTTTCTCTGTCATTTTATGAGTTCTGGGGCTCTACAGTTTGTTTAGAGTCATATTTTACAGTTATTTGAGGTGTTTATGGGGGGAGCTCCCAGAGTTCTCCTGCTTCTTTGCCGCCATCTTTTTCTTGCTGTTTCTGACATTGATCTTTCTCTATTCCTTTGTTTAGTCATTTCCCATGTTTGAAATGTTGCGTCTTCTAACCCCCAACCGTTAAACCCTCTGGCTTTCTTTAAGACACAGTCCAAACTTTATCTTCTCCAGAAGGCTTTTTTTTCCCCCTGATCATCAGCCCTCTCCCCCAGGTACTAGGGTCATCAGCCCTAAAGTTACCTTCTACCTATTCCTTATTTATTTTCTATGTTCTGATTTACACACATTGTCTCCTCCATTAGAGCACAAGTTCCTGGAAACCAGGGCTTGTTTTTGCTTTTCCTTTAAATCCTCATTGCTTAGTACAGTGTCTGGCACACAGTAAATATTTAATAAGGGCTTGTTGATAAATTGTATGCTATATTAATCCAACCTCATTGTGAACTCCTGGAGGACAAAAGGTCATTTCTCATTTACATTTATAATTCTACTAGCACCTTCCCCATAGAATGAGGTAAATGGCATGGTAAGTAGTGTGTTGAACCACAAATCGGGAAGAAGTGAGTTCAAATCTAGTCTTAGATACTAATCAACTGTGTGAAGCTATGCAAGTGATATAATCTCTTTGCATCTTTTGTAAAAATGGGGATAATAAAGTACCTACCCTCTCCCCTGACCCAATGTTGTTGTAAGGATCATATGAGATATTTGTGTATCACCATATTCATACTAGCTACTATTATTATTCCATGAAAGTGATATATACATATATATGTGTATATATATATATATATATATATATATATATATATATATTTGATGAATAAAAGAACAGAAGTACCCACAACATACCTCCAGTATAGACTCTAATCAGTGGTTTTATGGCTCAGGAATGCTCCCTAAAGACATGGTCCATAGTTGAAATGATTAGTAAGAAATATTGACCAGCATGGTATGAGTTTGAGTCCTTTCAGAATGTTGCTTATCCAAATGTGGACAGTGTTCCACTGCTTGCGCATGTAAATGTGGTTACCAGAGGTGCTGCATGGCCTAGTTATATACTTCTTTTTTTACTCTTCCATTCTCACTACGCTTTATGTGGGGGATGGGAAGCATTATAGGAATAAGTAGAAATCCAGTGACTTAATTGTAAACTAAGAAGACATTTCATCTGTAGATTGAGAGAGTATAGTGAACCCAATGGGAGTGGAAGTGGGTGGGACGCTGTTTATCCCTTATTTGTAAATTCCAGGGCCCTACTTGAAATGAATGGAGGTGAACTTGGTTACAACAGGTATCCTATGTCAGGCGCTACTCTCCTCTCCTCCACTGGACTTCATGAAGGAAAGTAGGGGATGGGTGCAGTAATACAATGACTTAATAGTAAACTAGGAGAATGGGTAATTGGTAGGGTAGGATAACTTAAAGGCGGGTGTGTACGTATGGCTGGGGGTAGACAATCCTAGAATATCACTCATAGGAGCTACTGTTCACTCTTTTAATTGGCACACTTTTGTAGACAATCAAAGAGAAATAGTCAAAAAGAGGACCCACATACATAGAGATGAAAGAGTCAGGCTCACATCATGAACTTGATGCTAGATTTGTATTTAGACTATAGAAAAGGACATACAAGGATTAATAGTGATTCTCTACTAGACGCTTGAATTGGTTCATGGGATTCTTTGAGTTAGGTATAGCATAGTCTGTAATATGAACCAGAAATCCGGCATGACCCAGAAATCCTTTGCCAGGAAAAGCAGAAGCGTCTACAAGAACAGAGTAAGATTTTTCTCGGCTGAGGATCTGAAAAAAAAGGAAGAGAGTCAATGAGTGTTACTGGGAGGTCTAAGGGACCTCACACAGTGAGGACATTCTCTTCTGCTCCGCTTTCCATCTTACCAGGCCAAGAGAAACCCGGATATTTATGATACTGATAACACTCCACCACCACCCTCACCCTGAGAGCTCCCATATAAGAACGTGATTATATTGGCAGTTAATATACTAGACATTTCGTGCTTGGGGACAAAATTGTGTGACAAAAGTTAAAAGAGGATTCTCCTCCAATCCAATGCACCCTTTGCCTGACACACAGAGGGGGTGAAGGCTCCAAGTCTAGAATGAAAATCAAGAGGCCAATGCTCTACAGTCAGTCCTGACAGTCCTTAATTGTGTGACTTGGAACAAAGAATTTCCCATCTTTGGGTTTCAGTTTCCTCCTGTATGATGCCAGGGGCTGCACTAGAAGTGAAGGATTCAAGTCCTTTCTAATAACAGCATTCCACATTTTACAATCAGACAGAAATTCAAAGACTCATCAACTCGTTTAGGCTCAAATTGCATTTATATGCACATGACTCTCAGATCTATCTATCCAGTCCTATCCTTTTTCCTAAGCTCTAGTTCGGCATCACAAACTGCCTATTTTGAGCTGGATGTCCCATAGACATCTGAGACTTCACGTGTCAACAGCAGAATTAATTATCTTTTCCCCAAATACATCTGTCTTCTGATCCTCTCTGTTCTTGTTGGGAAGACACTATCTTCCTCCTAGCCACAAAGATCCAAATCTGGATCATCCTTACCCCTTGCTCTCACTCTCCTCATGTATGCAATCAATTCCCAAATCTTGTCATTTTATCTCCATGATATGTCTATGTCTCCTCTCCATTGTCACAACCACCATACTCAGGTCAGGCTCTCACTGCCTGGACTATTATAAATAGCCTCTTAATTGGTCTCCCTGCCTCAGTTCTCCCATGACCTCAATTTATCCTGCACTCAGATATGTGTGGCTTTCCTAATATGCAGATATGACCTTGCTACTCTCTATCCCTGTAGAGTTAATGAAATAGAAGATCTTCCCCATTCATTAATAGGCCTATGTGACAACATGTTCCCCCTTTTCCCTTGGAACAGGAGCCATATTCCCAGGCTTGAAGGTACACAGGTATTTCAATCACAGATATCTTGCTGCTTTGAATTTCATCTTTGTTCACAGCTGTGACACATCCTGAGTCACATAGAGCCCATATATTGCCTTGGAGGAGGAGCTTGCTTAGGGGAAAGCTTGCTTATGGGGAGGCTTGCTTGCAGGAAGGCTTTTACACCTTGCTGTACTCAGCCAATTAGGCACTAAATCACAGGGGTCATAATGCCTTCTGACACTGAGCCTATTAGTTGAAAATTATATATACTGGTATTTTACCTTGGGGCTCACTCAAGAATGTTTCTTTGTGATATTTAGTCAGAGGAGACTCTGGGTAGCCATTGTTAAGGAGCCTCACCCCCACCCTCAGCTGTACCTGAACCCAGAAGTTGATGCTCATTGGTCTGGTGATTAGGTATCTATTACTCTGTTTAGACAGTCGAAGTCCTGTGTGTTGGATTCTTTCTTGGATTACTTATCTGTACTTATCTCTGTTAATTAAAGCAAGATTGTTAACACCTTTAAAATTATCTTTCCTTTAGAAAATCAGATCAAAAGAACCCGTGCTAGCAGCCCACCCTGTGTGCTAGTGTGGTTGCTAATACAACCTCTCACTTATAAGCCCTAGGGGCTTCCTATTGTGGCATCCCTATGTCTGGCTAGAATCAAACATAAACTATGTTTGGCACTTAAAACCTTCACCAACTGGTCCCATCCTAGCTCTTCCCTTTCTTCTTCCATATCATTCTCTAACTTTGTTGTCCAGATGTACTCTTCAGTGTGCTAGGCACCTAAGTTTAAGCACAGATGTGCTTTACAATATTATTCTGTGATGTGTCACTCACTTCAGCTGTACCCCTAGGCCCAACAACATAGGTCACATAGGCCTAGGAGGGAAAAAGAACTAACAAATGATTTGCCTAAGGTCACTTGATCAATAATATTGGAGAAAAGCTTGAACTTGGGTCCTCACTCTAGCCCAATGAGTTTGTTTGCTAATAGTGCCCACCATACCCAGGTCAGGCTTTCATTGCCTGGACTATTATAATAGCCTCTTAATTGGTATGAGTGGAGGATAAATTGAAGTAGGGAGAGAACTGAGGCAGGAAGACCAATTAAGAGGCTATTATAATAGTTCGGGCAATAAGAACCTGAGCTGGGCATGGTGGTTATGACAATGGAGAAAAGCCATAGATATATTATGGAGATAAAATGACAATAGGTACCCCACCTATGACCTTCATGACCACCCTAGACTTTTATGACCCTTACCAATGACCTTTATGACCTCAGACTGTGACCCAAGTCTTCTCTGACCTTTGTTCCATGCAAACAACCTATGTTATTGATGTTCCCTCAGTCAGAACCCAATTGCCTCAACCTTGCCAACAACTCCCACCCATACTCACTTATGCTTCATCTTCTCTTGAATATCCCAACTCTAACTCTACAATCTAAGAATTTCCTTCATAATGTGGAGCTCTTTGTTTTTCCCTTTGACTTTTTTGCATGGACTAGTAGGCAACCTACCATAGACATTAGTTTGACCTTAGTGTAGATCTGGCAATTTTTACAACACAGGTCATAGGAAAAATGCCAAAGCTGAAAAGGACCTTGGAAATAATTTACTCCATCCCCTCATTTGAGAGGAACAAGAAAACAAAACCTAGAATGAGTAGAGGACTTGGTCAAAATCCAGTAGATTCTTGGTGACCCAGTTAGGACTAGAACCCAAGTTTCTTGTCCCTCTGGTTGGTACTTATCCCATTCCATGCCAGTATCTTTTTCTCACCTGAAGCCACTATATCAGAACTCTCTGTTTCCATAGAAGGGAGTTCAGGAAACTGGTTTTCAGCCATAGCCTCTTCCTGAGTCAGCATTTCTTCTTCATTACTCTGAGCTTGGACCTGGATGGTCAAGAAGACAACAGTTATGAGAAGAAAGAAGGTCTTCATGGCCTGAGGGCTCCTGGTGCCAGAGTCACTAATGAAATAGTAGTAGCCTGCTTGTCTCTAGAGAGCAAAGAAGAACTGATCCCTTATTTATACCAGAGTTCTGGGAAAAGGATCAGAGCCTGCAACCCACAAAGAGGGGAAAACCTAAGAATTCATGGGGACAGGTGGATCTGATGTCATTCATTCTCTTAAACTTGCTTTAATGTTCTTTTGGTCTTGTAGATCCCATCCACATATGTACCAAAGTCTAATTTATTTATTTTGTGCTTGTTTCCCATCTGCCTGATTATTTGCCTCCTCCATAGTCAGGGCAGATCTAAGGAATCTTTTAGACTAAACAGAAAAACTCCAAGTAACTTCCTTAAAATTATTGCCATCCACGAAAGACTTGACATTGCTAGATTTTTTTCCAAACTTAGTTGAATCTCAATTTTGTGCAAGCAAAGTATTGCTCACACCTGTAAAGTTTGGATGATTTCTGGTTGCCACCTTAGGCTAAGGACACAGACAAAATGACAATTATACAGGGCAAGATCTTCAAGTACTTGATAATAATTTATGTTAGGATTAGTTGAAGGAATCATGGTATATAGATCAGAAAAAAAGGAGATTTAGGTGGTACATGATAACTGACTTAAAATATTTGAAGAATTGTCTTGGAGCCCACCTTCCTCAGCAACGCCAGCTATTGAAGATCTAGAATAAAATGTTCCATGTATCAAAGAGCTTATGCTGTCAAATGGTTGAGGAGCATATGATTTTATTAGTGGAAATTAAATGAATTTTGCATTACCATCTATTTTGCTGCTTCACCCTGAAGACTACTGTAGCTTTCTATGTGGTTTGTATTTATAAGTATTGTTTGCATTTATAGGTATTGTTTCTTTCAGAATGTGAATTCCTTAAGAGCCATTTGTTACCGCAGGACTTAGCACAATATGATTAACAACTGTTTTTTCATTCATTCATGGAAAAATGAATAGATTTTTTTCTTTCTGGTTCGTCTCAGAGGACAGAACTAACAGAATGGTTGCCAAACCCAACCTTTTACTTGTTCTCTTGATCCCATCTTCTCCTGTCTCTCTCTGCATATTCAATCAGTCTCATTTTTTTCTTTCACCTTTTTATACATTGCCTCTTTTCTTGTTTTCTGGAAAAACTCCTATCTTCCCTGTCCTAAAAACATAGTTTATAAAGGTTCTTACTTCCATTTCCATACCTCTTATTTTTGTCTCGGTCCTTCAGAGTCTGACTTCCTAAACCCCTAAACTCAAACCATGTGCTCCAAGATAAGCAATAATCTTTAATGTCTAAACAAAGTGCCCTTTCCTCAGTGCTCATTATAAATGAGTTGACATTATTGGGCATCCTTTCCTCCTTGCTTTGCCCTCACTTCTCCCTTGCATCTCTGATTCTTAGTTTACATCCTGCTTGTCCAATGTCCCAGGATTCCTTTTTATAGAATCTTTCTGCCACTCTGAAATGCGAGCATCTCTCAAAGTTACCATAGGTTCTCTTGTGATCATCTCTTTAAAAAATGATAATGGATGACTCCTCAATCTATGCATCCAATGCCTAAACCTCTCTCCTGAACTTCATCCCTATACTACCAGTAGTATGTTGGGTACTTCTCCCAGTATGTGCCACAGACATTTCTTACCAAACATGTCCAAAATGGATCTTTTAAGATTTTCTACCAAAGCCATACCTTCTCCAGACTTACCTATTTTGGTGGATGGCACCACAATCTTTCTACATATATGGGTTTACAATCTAAAATTCCTCCTTGACTGTTCCCTCTTTCTCAGTCACACAGCCATTCCTGAGCTAACACTGAATCTTATCATTGTCCACAATATCTTTGATATCTATCCCCTTTTCTCAACCTGATAGCCTCAGTTCTCATCTAAGACTTCATCATCTCTCCCCTGGACTTTTGTATAAGCTTCCTTATCAGTTTCATAGATTCTCCTCCCTCCTCTTTGCAATTCATCCTCTTCACAGTTGTCAAATTGATTCTTGGATATTGTGATGCTTTTCCTATGTCTTCTCTTCTTCAGGCTAAACATCCTTAGATTCTTCATTGTTCTAACCCTTTTTACTTCACAAATGAAGAAGCTCAAACTGGGAGAGATAGGATGAGAACAAGTTAACAAGAGTAGTAAAAGGGATAAGTTGGAGCTCAAACCTAGGGGTCCTGACTCCTAAGTCTAAAACTGCTTTCATTATGACAAAATGGACTATAAATTGAGATTGCCCTCTCAGGTAACCCATGAGCTCCCCAACACCACCAAAACTTTTCTGTCAAAGGATGACTTAGAGAAAGACATGTGGTATAGATTACCTGCTTAAAATTTACAAGGAAAGATTTAAGAGACCATGGATTACTCCTAGGTAAGTTACACCTAGCCAATGCAACCCTGGGGTTGAAAGTGGTCAAAGGCCCACAGAATTTTCTGAGGGTCATAAATAGAGCCAGGAAGAGAGGTCTCTCAACATTCTGTCCTAACTATTTCTCTGCAACATAACCCCCTTAAAGATAAATAGCTCATCAAGTAACCAAATACCTTTCTGTACCCTGCTCTATTCTGGGTACACTGGAGAGGCATGGTCTCTGTTCTCAACATCAGTCTAGTTAGGAAACATGGCCAACAGGGAAAATTAAATGAACTGAAGATGATGGAAGGTTTGTGTGGAGTGAGTGGTGGAATCCAGACCATCAGTCCTGCAATAAGATCAGAGAAAGGTGAGACCACATAGGGCTAAAGTTGCCAGCGATTAGCAAGGAGGTGAGACACGATCTGATTAGTGAAGGGTTGGTAGAATTTGGTACCACGGGAGAAGTTGAGGAGACTGCAGGTTGTCAAAAAGAAGATCTTGACAAAAGTGGGAATAATAATAACAGCTGACATCTACAGAGAATTTTCAAGTTGGCGAAGGATTGCATGGATTTTATCTCATTTGCTATTTATAACTACCCTGTGAAGTAGGTAGTAGCATTATCTCCATTTTAAAAATAAAGAAAGTGAGTCTTGGAGAAGATGTGATTTGCTCAAGGTCACAGAGCTAGTAAATTTATGAAACAGATTTTGAACTCCGGTTTTCCTGACTCCAAATATAGACCTCTATCATACCCCTCACCTTTACTATATGGAGGAGAGTCAGGTGGAGGTACAGAGGCAGACTTGGTCATGTTAGAGCCCCAGGCAAAGCCTCAGGGGATACTCCATCAGACCCTGAAGAAGCCTTGACTTGATGTGCACTTCCCATGAGGCTCAAGCTCCCAAACCTGTGGCACTGGGGCCTGATCTGTAACTCCACCAAGCACAGATAGCCAGCCCAAATGACTCCAAGAGGTCTAGCCTGGTACAATTTGAGTTCCTTACACACAGTATTTTGTACTTATCAAAAATAATTGATCATCAATTGCCTTGTTTAGTCCTCATAGCACTTTTCAAGGCAGACTAGCAAGTATAACAATCTTCCCTTTTCATCTAAGTAAACTAAAGCCCTGGGCAACTTGAAGGATCTACTCAAGGTCTCCAGCCTTCAGAATGAAGGAACTTGCTCTTCTCCAGGTCAGCCTCGGGTACACTCTGAGCCTGAAGGTTCTAACAACTAATATATCTATTAAACACATATTATTCCCATCCCACCCTCAGGTAAAACCAGTGTCCAAGACTGAAAAACAGTTAAAGAAGATAAAAGCAAGAAGTGTTCAGGGGTCCCAGGTGCCATCCATTAAAATCGTAACACCATTTTAAAAATTGTTGACCACAGTTGGGTCCCAGATCAATCTACCTGGGGACACATTCACTCCTACCTTCTAGTTCTACACCCAGATTTCTTTGCTCCCAATAGTCTTGGTTGGTGTGATGGAAATGTGGAGGCCATGGGCAGGCAGCTCCCCAGTTTGAGTAGTGCCCTGATCAGTATCATGGGGTTAGTACTGTCTGACTTTACTTGATACTCTTTCTTCACTCTCTCCCAGTCCCTCTGGGGAATACTATAATGATGATTTCTAGCACTTTAGACTCCAGACTAAAAGCAGGGTGGAGAGATAGGTACCATGTGGGATTTGGGAAGAAGGGTAAGGGAGGCAACATCTGTGTCTCAGGAAGAAAGCATAAAGAGCCCATAGATATGGCTCTATCTAGAGATAAGGAGTTAGCCAGATGGGGAGTGAGTAATTTTTTTACAAGTTCATTTTTATTGGAGTCCAGATGGACCAAGAGGGTCAAAGGGAACAGATCAGAGGAACATCAAAGGGACAACCCTCAATCATCACCCCATGTCAACATTTGAGCCACTTCCCTGCACCTAAAGGACCTGTATAAATATAGCTGTGGGCCCTTTCCATCATCACTGCTGAGACAACTTCAGTACCTCCTGTCTACTTGGTAATACAAAAATCCCAAGCTAGCTACAACCATGAGGTCCCTCTGCCTCCCTTTTGGCCTTCTCTTCTTGGCTGCCTATGTCATAGCTAAATCAGCAGAAGAAGATACAGGACTCAGTCCTCAGGGAGAAGAAATGGAACCTGAAAGAGAGATGGATGCAGAAGCTGCTGGGGAGGCTGACCAATTGACTCTGAATGAGGATGCCCCTCAAGACTTCCTCCTGGTCAGCTCTACTCTAGGTAAGAGGCCATCATGCCAGGGTAAGCTTGCAGATGTTGGGCAAAAACAAGAGCCAAAAGTGATGGCCTTCAGATTAGCTTCATCTCAACTACTTTGCACAGGGTCCAGATTATTTTTTCCCACTGGGGCATAAACCTTGTACTAGATGAGAAAAGTTAAAGCCTTTGGGGTAAAGGCCGTTATTGTTCATTCACATGCTTTCCTTAGAGGAAAGAGTAGAAAGTAGAGAGAGAAATGGAGGATGGGAGTAAAAAGAGAGAGATAGAGATGGAGACAGATGGAGAAATGCAAAGAGAGAAAGAGAAGAGACAGAGAGGTGGTGGGTCAAGGTGGACTCAGTGCATGAAATAGATGAAAAATGAAAAAGTGACCCTACTTTGCCAGGAGGTAAGAGAGGAAATAATCCTCCCTCAAGCACTACCAGCTTTCCTCAGACTCTGCATTTAAATGTGGACATTCTTCTATGTTTACATGTTTCTAGGTTTATAGCTCTGGAGCTGGAAGGGATCTTGAAGGTCATTCAGATGAGGAAATTGAGGCCCATAGAGGTTCAAGAAGTTAAATTACTTGCCTGAAGTAAAAAAGATAAACATCAGGATTAGGACTTAGACCAAGGTTTTCTGACTTAAGTGATAATGATGTAAACTGCTTTCAGCAAGTCCTTGAATGTGGAGAATTCCCTGATTCAGTTGGCCTGCTGGTCTCCACCTCTACCACTATTGCCCAAGGCTCAACACAGATATCTTGATTTGTTCCACACTCTAGTTGTATGCTGGTTAAGATCTCTCTCTCTTTAACATCTTCATTCCCACCTCAAAAGTCTCTTCACTGTTTCTTGACCATTATGTCCTAGCATTTAAGACCTGGGAGAGTTTGGGTCAATCCTTAAATTCCTCTAAACCCCAGTTTCCTCATCTGTAGAATGAGGAAGTTAGATTACATGGCCTCAGACATCCCTTCCAGTCCTAGGTCGAGAGCCCTGTGATCTCTCACTGGCTCACCAAGCAGGGGCAAGCTCTTTATCTATTAAGCCCCTTGCTTTAGAATAATAAACCAAGATATAACTGTTCTCAACCTGGTCCTTGTTGGGGAAGTGCTAACATGTACTGCTGTATCAAGCAACTTTTATCCTTGCTTCCAAGAATCATAGGCTTTGGTCCTTGGTTCTCCCAGTAACTTGTAGTATAACAAACCATTTCACCTGTTATGCAAAGTGAGAAGGTGGGACTAGATAGACTTCTCTCCCTGATGGTCTTAAAACTATGATTCTACAATCTTCCCAGAATCCTATACACCAAGAACTGGAATTGTTCTCCAAAGGACGGGTTTACAGGGCCTAATCTGTGATCAGGGTAGTACAGATATCTGGTAACCATTCTCAAACTCAGCTTCCTTGAGAGTAGTTACTTCCTATCATCCCACACCTGAAACTACCCATCTCCTGGAGTGGCAAAGTATAATTTAAGGAAATGGAATCTTGTGTAAGGAGTTCTGGGTTCAGGGCTTGCTTTGCCAAGACTTAGCCCAATGAGTTCAGCTTTATGATTCCTATTCTTAGAAGTACCTACTACAGGTATCCTATTCCTACAGGGGAATTTCCCTCAACACCCTGGTAACCAAGGAATTTGGTAGGCCTTTGGTATTCTAAGCCTAACTCTGGCCTTCAGAAAAGCCTGTCTGACATCATCCTATATATCCCAGAGAAGATTACAGAAGGGTAAAAGCAAATAGAGATCAGGCCAGTGAGGCAACTTCTATCTGGGTTCATGAAGGGATATTGGGAGATAAGGGCTTTGGAAAATATCAACTGGGAGTTGAGTTTTCAGTGTTATTATCTGGATCTTTCAGTAATCTTATGAGTAGTGTATTGGGATACTCAATAAATCATCAATCATTTATTAATCATAGATATATTGTAAATAATATATCTATTTTGAGCTAGAAGGGACCTTAAAGATCATCTGTTTTAATCTCCTGATTTTCAAGATGAGGAATTTGGGACTCGCAGAGAGCAAGGTCACAAAGCTAGTCAACATCTTAGCTGGAATCTGAACCCTCCAGGGCTCCATCTACTATATCACAATCCCTCTTTGCAAGGACAGTTATAAGGGGCTAAATTTGGAGTAACTGATCTGTATACCAAGGTGACAAAGACAAACTCTTCCAATATTCTTTCTGCACAGGGCAAAATAGAAAACTAACCTACCAACACTGTTCCTGCAGAAGAAACTGCCCCAAGGAAATACAGAAAGGTCATTGCCTACAGAATTTGTTAGGTTATATTTGCTGCTCACCCTAAGCTCTGAGACCAATGAGCAACACAGAACTTTTTGACTGTCCTTGGGCATCTACTTATTGACTCTCCACTCTTTTGCACCCTACTCATGTTAATTAAAACATTGTTTTTTCAGACTTGTGTTTGTGTGGTGACTGTATGAGCTATTTTCCAGAAGTTCTCTTCTGAAGCTCATTAGGTCTCTCAGAGGGTTTTTGACGAATTTTTTTCTCCCTTAGAGATTTTGACCTCTTTGATCAGTGGTTCTTTCCCTAACCCTTTGGGTAAAGATATCTGACACTTGTCTAGTCTTTAATGAACTCATAAAAATTCCCATTTCTATGGTATTGAATATCCTTTTCTCACAATAAGCTGGTGAGGATGGTCATAAAAGTAAGATTACAGAATATAGACAACATCTATTCTGATTCCCAATTTGACAGCCCAGGAAAATGAGGTCCAGGGACACAAAGTGTTTGCTCAAAATCACATGGGTATTGCTTGGTACAATGGGGATTCCAACTGTTGCCTTCTCATTGCTATTTCCACTGGGCGCACAGCTTGTCATTTCTGAGGGATGATTTAAACCCAACCTTATTTCACATTTCTCCCTTTCAGATACCATTTGGGAACATTAGAGAGCTCCCTATTTCCTTGCAAACTTCCCATTTCTTCTATTGGATTTTCAGACTCCAAGCACAATGTTCTGTCTGCAACATCCAAATAGCAAATATTGGAAGCATATTTACTCCCTTTCCTATTTGGCAAACTCACCGTTGGCACTCATCTTTTTTTTGTTTCTCTTAAATTTTTTTTCTTTTATGTTGTGAACTTGATCACCCACAAACTCAAAATGGCGCTCTCTCAACAGAATGACAAAAATAATCTCTTACATTTCTGTCAGATTTTTATAGTTCACTGTTCACTTTATGTTTATTAACGTGATATTGTGGTGGAAAGATGATTTAGTATGGAGTGAGAAAAGTTTGGTTTTATATCCCAGCACTGTTACTTACTAATTTTCAGACCATGATAAGTCTCTTATGTCCTCTGGACTTCCTTTTCCTCATCTGTAAAATGGGAGATTGGACTAGATAATCTCTGAGGTTTTATCTACCTCTACATTTTGACTCTAAGAACATATGAGCTTATTTACTTCCTCAGAACAAGCCATATGGGAGAGACAGAATAGGGATTATTAACCTCACTTTCAAAATGAGGAAACCAAGTATCAGAAAAATGAAATAACTTGCCTAAGGTCAAAGAGCAGAAACCAGAGTCCCAGTCCTCTGAATCTTATTTCATTGTTCTTTCCAGCACATGAGCTGTGAGGATTAAGTGAGCTGCCCAGAGCAAAGCTAGTAAGTATCTGAGGCTGGATTCAAACTCAGGGCATCCTGACTCCAGGACTGGTTCTCTGTAGATTAAACTCAAAAGGGTGTCCTGTGTACTTTTATTTTTGACAGCTGACTGTTAAACTTTCACTACTAGCACATTCCTACCCCAAAGGGATAATTGACTTGAATGGAATTCCCTAAGAAGATTATGGAAAGATCAATATTAAAAGTCTTAAATCTAATGTTTTCCCTCTGGCATCTGGTAACTGAAACTAACTCAATCTTTCTCTATAACATTAGAGAACAGATCTTTCTCACTACTTTTTGTTAATTATTTTTTTTTTACTAGAAGTGGATTTGCTTCCATTTAATATGAAGAGGATTGACTACACATTAGATATCTGTGAAAAAGAACTTTGAGATTACTAAAACATACTTGGATTTCCCTTCCATTAAGACTAAATATACTTCTTTGTAACTTCCATCCATTGCTCCTATTTCTATCCTTTAGGTCTAGACTGCTGAGTATGGTGGGAAAAAGAAATAAATTCATCCTCAACTATCACGATTTCAAACCCTCCTGGCTCTATTCTATGTGTCCTTAGACAAGTCAATTACTATCTCAGAACCTCAGTTTTCTCCTCTGTAAAATGAGGAGATTGGACTGGATAAACTTTGAGGTTTCTTCTAGACTAGTGTATGACTTTTCATGCTATGATCCCAGTTTACTGGCACCCCTTCAAATACTTGATCACACTTATTATATTTTACTGCTAATTACTCTTTACGAAGCTTTTCTTCTCAAGACTAAACATTCTCATTTACTCCCTTTGATCCTTCTTTGAAATGATCTTCAGTGTTCTCAGTATTTTCATTACTTTGTGGACATGCTCGTTTCTCCATATTTTTCCTAGTGTAGGAGGTTGGTGAAGGAAGTTCTTTGAATAGCCTGATGAGCATACAGAGTAGGAATTTTTATTTGGGACTTCTGAAATAATCTCCCTGTGCACAGTTTGGACATGTACACTAGCACTTTGCTGACTGGAATAAAAACATCTTTGGATTACATTTCAATGACTGGGTCACCTTCTAAGATTAAATCATTGGTTTGGAACCATTTTTTGCCATCTCCTAGAGAAGGATCTTTATTGATGGTAGCTACCACCCTTGGTTAAGATGAATTGAGCTCAGAATCTTACATGGATGGACTCTTGCAGGAGGAACTTCATCTTGGGCTGACTAATTAAAACCACCAATAGATCAAGCCCCCTCCCCAATTTCCTCTTTTCTTTCTTCCAGAAAGAATATTGAGATTATTTCAGTTCTTGGAAAATAGTGTGCTCTTCATAATCCAGTATTTGGGGGCAAAGACACATTGCTGAGCTGCTCAAGCCCAGAAGATCCAAGAGGAGAACTCCTAGATCCTAAGTTCTTGCCCCACTTTTTCTTTTCTTTTTCCCTTGCATTAGTATGAATGAGAGACCAGAGATCTGAAAATTTTCCCCACACACATTTTTCCCACACAAGAAATGATTGTGACTGGGGCAATGGTAAATAGAGTATCAAGAATTGCTAGGAAGGCAGTGACAGAGTAACAGATGGCATTTATGGAGAGAATTTCCTAGACAATTTACCCCTAGAATCCAGTATTCTAACAAAGAAGGCAGGTTTCTTGGGCAGTACTCAGCTCAGGGGTTCAGGGATCTAGTGTTCTATTGAGAAGAAAAGCAACTGACATTTTGGATAGAGAGAAGGGCACTACACCTGGCCCCCAGTGATGGTAAAAACTAAATCCATCATCTGGAGGAACAAGACACCTAGATTTCGTATTCACTCTGATATTATAGAGCATTATTGGGATAATGTGGATCTGATGGGAAGTGGGTTGTCAGTTTAGATGTCTTAAGTATATTTCCTTTGAAGGGGAATCCCAGCACCCAAAGCAATATCATAAATTTGAATGTATTTTTTTATGGGGTGAGAGAGCAACCCTAGTATTTTGAGGAATTTCATGTCCAGCAGATAGGTGACATGGATAGAATACTGGCCCTGGAGTCAAGAAGATGCATCTTCCAGAGTTCAAATCTGACCTCAGACACTTACTAGCTGTGTGACCTTGGGCAAGTTACTTAACCCTGCGTGCCTAAGTTTCCTCACCTGTAAAATGAGCTAGAGAAGGAAATGGCAAACCACTCCAGTATTTTTTCCAAGAAAAAGCCAAACGAGGTCATGAAGAATTAGGCATGACCAAAAAATTACCTAACAGCTGAAGTCTAGGAGCTCCAAAGTGTGTTTTCCTTTCATGAAGTGTCAAAACTAGATGGTAGTTGGGCAAAGGGATATAGGATATGAGGGATCAGAAAGTCAGACATTGAAGTAAAGCATTCCTAATGGAGTGACATGTAGAATTACAGCTGATCTCCTAACTCACAATAAATATCTTTTAGAAACTGAAGAACTCTTGGTGGAGAATTTTAAGAAAGTCACAGCAAGTCATTTTCTTTACTGAGGTTGACAGAGGGAGATAGAAAGAGAGGTCTGAGGATACTACGGTCTAGATCTGGCCAGAAATATGCCACAGGGAGAACCACAATTCAGGGAGAGGCTTTAAAAAGTTAAAAAATTAAATTAAATGAGAATAATGGAGGAAAAAATAAAAAAAACAATAAGAGTTATGGAAAAAAAAATGGAAAGAGAAGTAAAATCTTGGTACAAGATATACAAAACCTTCTTCTCATTTAGCATCAGTTTTTCTGGGCCTTTCCAGGTGAATATGAACACCATCTCCTTCCCATTTCTTATAGCACAATAGTATTCCATTACATTCATATACCACAACTTGTTTAGCCATTCCCCAATTGATGGGCATTCCCTTAATTTCCAGTTTTTTGCCACCACAAGGAGAACTGCAATAAATATTTTTGCTTTAATCTCTCCTTTAGAAATGTAGATGCTGTACCACTTGGTGCATAAATGTTTAGTAATGATATTGCCTCATTTTCAATGGTGCCTTTTAGCAGAATATAGTTTCCTTCCTTATCTCTTTTAATTAGATCTATTTTTGCTTTTGCTTTGTCTGAGATAAGGATTGTTACCCATGCTTTTTTTACTTTAGCTGAGGCATTATATATTTTACTCCAGCCTTTTACCTTTACCCTGTGTGTATCCCCCTGTTTCAGATGTGTTTCTTGTAAACAGCATATTGTAGGATTATGATTTTTAATCCATTCTGCTATCTGCCTCCATTTTATGGGAGAGTTCATCCCATTTACATTTACAGTTATGATCACTCTCTGTATCTTTCCCTCCATCCTATTCCCTCACCTATTTATGCTTTTGTTTTTCCCCTTCTCCTTCTCCTTCTTAAGAGTTTTCTTTTTGACCGCCTCTCTCAGTATTCCCTTCTTATCCATCCTCCTCCCTTTTCCTACTCTTCTCCTTTACTACTTCTTCCCTCCCTTCTAACCTGCCCCCCCTTTCTTGGCCCTACCCCCCTCCTACTGCCTGTAGGATATGATCAATTTTTATACTCAGTGTTGTGTTATTTATTCCTCAAAACAAGATTGATGAGAATAAATCTTATGCAGTGCTCCTCTCCCTCCCTTCTCTCCCTTTATTATGATAAGTTTTATGTCTCTTCTTGATAGAGTCCTATATTTAACTGGTTGTGTTATTCCCTCTTTGCACCAGAACCAGTGAGGGAGTAGCTCATATAAGGTCACCTCCCTCCCTTCTTTCTCTCTACTATGTTGTTTTTATGACTCTTTATGTAGCATAATTTACCCTTTTCTGCTTCATTCTTTCCTCTTCTTCCATTACAGTCCCTTAATAAGGATTTTATCATCATTTTGCATAATTTATACCCACACCCTCTATTTATCTATATCCCTTTTATTGCCATAGGTATAGAGTTCACGTTATTAACAGGTATCAGCTTCCCATATGGGGATGTAAACAATTTGCTCTTGCTAAATAACAAGTCGTGTGTGTGTTTTTTCCCCCTTATTTACCTTTCTGTATCTCTCCTGGGTCTTGTAATTCGGGGTTGAATTTTCCATTGAGCTCTGGCTTTTCCATCAGGAAAGTCTGGAATTCTGTTATGTCACTGAATGTCCATCTCCTTGCCTGATAGATTATGCTCAGTCTCATTGGTTAGGTGATCCTTGGTTGCAATCTGAGCTCTTTTGCCTTGTAAAAAATCAGATTCCAGTTCCTCTGATCTTTTAACATTGATGTTGTCAGATCCTGTGTGATCCTCACTGTGGTTCTGTGATATCTGAATTGCTTCTTTCTGGCAGCTTGTAGTATTTTCTCCTTTACCTGATAGTTCTGGAGTTTGGCCACAACGTTTCACGGACTTTTCAATTTGGGATCTCTTTCAGGAGGTGTCTGGTGGATTCTCCCAATTTCTATTTTACCCTCTGGTTCTAGGATCTCAGGGCAGTTTTCCTTGATGAGTTCTTGGAAGATATTGTCCAGAATCATTTTTTCATCATAATTTTCTGGTAGACCAATGATTCTCAGATTGTCTCTCCTGGATCTGTTTTCCAGGTCAGTTATTTTTCCATTGAGATATTTTACCTCTTTTTCTAATTTTCCAGTCTTGATGTTTTGTTTGACTGACTCTTGATTCCTCATAGAGTCATTGGCTTCAATTTGGTTGATTCTAGCTTTTAACGAATTATTCTCTTCAGTTAGTTTTTGAAGCTCCTTTTCCATATGCTCAGATTTCATTTTTAGTTCACACATCTTACTTTTTAAAGAGCTGTTCTCTTCATTGTAATGTTTTTCTAGTTTTGCAATTTTGTTTTTATAAGAGGTGTTGATTTTATCTTCTATCTCTCTAAGCTGAATTTCAAAGTTCTTTTTGAGCTCATCTAGGAATACTTTCTGTGCCTGAGACCAGGTCATAGACCCTGTTAAGGCTTCAGCTGAGGGAGTGGAGTCAATGCTTTCTCCTTCTGAGTTTGATGCCTCTCTCTCACCATAATAGGATTCCAGAGTCTTTGTCTTTGTCTTTGTAGCCTGCTTTCTTCCCATTCTGAGGCAGGACCTTAGCCACACCCTTCCTCTGGGTTTCCTAAGCCTTTACTGCTTAAAATTTTCCTCTGAGGCAATAATTACTCTGTTTTCAGGTCAGAGGAGGGGATTGGAGCATCCAGAGTTCAGTTTGTCATCTTGGTCCCTGGAAGATCAGATAGGGGGTTTTTTAATTTCCAGGCTGTGGATGGGTAGTTCCAGGAGTAGCTGCTGTCCCTGCTGTGGGCCCTGCCTTTGTCTCTTACCCAGCTCAGTCCCATCCCCACCCTGTGGTGATAGGCCTGGCTAGTTCTGTCTTGCTTATAGAGCACAGCACCTTCTCTGATGAAGGCATGCCATACTGGGTGGTCCTGTGCTAGTGTCTCGCATGTCACACAATCAATTCCAGAGTTCTTAAGAGAGACCTTGAGAGTGTCCTTGTATCGCTTTTTTTGGCCACCATGTGAGCACTTGCCCTGTGTGAGTTCTTCATTAAATAGTCTTTTTGGCAAGTGTACCAGACAACGAAGTGAAAATAGAAAGAAACCACCAGTCACCTCCTAAGAGAAATCCTAAATTAAAACTTCCAGGAATATTATACCCCAAAAGAAGGGCTTTTAGGTAAAAAAAAAAATATGCTGCAATCTGCCAGAAGGAAAGAATTCAAGTATTAAGGAGACAGTCAGGATTATATACCATCTAGTAGTTGTGGGAAGAAGTGGAGAGCTTGGAATATGATATTCTGAGGAAGAAAATATTAGCTTATGTTGCTGACAACCCTGAATTTTCCTCCTTCCTGAGGAAAGGAAGAAATCCTCATGTGATTCTGAATTGTACTCCCATTGTGCTTAGTAGTCCTTCCTGTAGAAGGGAAAGGATTGTATTGATTGTTTTTGAGCTTTTGTAGTTCCTTCATGTGTGTCCTGAATTTATTGCTTTGTGTTTGTAAGTCATATGTGTTTTTACATTTTTCGTGGTGTGAAATAAATTCTATCTAGTACACAATATTTGAGTTGCTATTTTTAATGTTTGTATGAAAGCTGAAAACTCCTTTCACTCACATTAGTGGAAAGCTAGCAATGAGGTATGTAATGAGTAAAAGAGAAAATGATACTTTAAAAACAGATTATCAGATCAGATCTACCTATGCATATCGTGGCCCACACTAAAATGTGATCTGTAGAACTTAAAATTCTCTAGATTTAATCTAAGTACAGCACAGCACAATGGGACTACCACTTTTTGTAAACTATGTCTTTCCTAAAGTAACCCAAGACAATGTTGGCTTTTTCTGACTGCCATGTAGATTCATTTTGTTCTTGCAGTCATCTAAGACTCTTATTCACACAAACAATTGTCTAGGTACGTCTCTTTCATTATTTTTTGTAGTTTAATTTTTGGAACATGGGCATAGGATTTTAAATTTATCTTTAAAATGTAATTTTCTTAGATTATGACCTTTAACCTAGTTAAATCACATCTTTTGGGATCCTTACTCTGTCATGCAACATGTTATCTATCCCTTCTGTCTTGGTATCAGCTGAAAATTTGGTAAGTAGGCCTTCTAGGCTTCATCTATGCCTTTGCTGAAAATGTGGAGAAAACAGTTTCATTGAGGGAATTGCCAAAATTTCTAATTAATAATTATGGGGAGCTAATAATTTTGGGGAGCTCCACATAGATGGGTAGATATCTCAGTGAGCTATAAGCATCCTGAGTCAGGTGCAGCAAATGGGAGAAAAGTGTCAGTAGTTATCACATCCCAATAGGATGTAATCCAGGTCATGGAGTGTCCCAGGCATGGCAGCCATTTCCTCTTTCTCTCTCATCTTTTTTTTTTTTTTTTTACCAGTGTCCTTTTTTTCAAATTCCCTCCTGGAAACATGACATATTAGGTCCTAAAACCTTCTGGAAGTTGTAGATCAGAGAGAATTTCACTTGTTTCTATGACAACTTCTATTCTCCTTGAAAGAGGAGGGAATGGCCATTGGGTTTCACCTTCCCCTAGCCTAGAAGTGAAAACATGGAAATTTAGGATAGGGGGAACAAAACACAGAAACCCTACCAAGACCTGTATGGGGAAGCATCAGGGCCAGCTCTCTATATTAGTGTGAAGTAGGTCAAGATTTTCTTCTAGGCCTTTTTCTTATCCTCTCTTCACCCTTTAGTTTCCTTCCTCAGGAAACCTGTTTCTTGGGTCTCACCTTCACAGTACATCCTTACCCTCAGCTAACTGTGAGTTCACTTCTAACAATGTGTTGGCCAAAGGTGGCCTACTCCATCACTCCCAGGACATTTGCCAGTGGGAGATGCTGGAAAGTTAAAGCCTTTATGAGTCAAGGGAATGACTCTCTAATGTGGAGTTTTAGCCCCTACAAAAGCCAAAAGGAGAATTGTTTTTGAGCAGAGTCTCTGGAATGGCCTCTCTCTTAGATATGGACACTTGAAACAAGACGGTTTAATTGCTATAGTTGTGGATAGATGTGAAACCTGATGTCAAATCTCTCTTCAATGATTCTTTTGCCTCTGGTACCTTACACCTATAAAAACCAATAAAAATGATTGAATTGAATAATAGTTCACATTTCCAGAGTTATTTGTACTCTAAAAGTGATTTTCCTACAACAATCCTGTGATGTGTGACATGTAGTCTTATTGTCTCCATTTTATAGATGAGGAAAAGAAGGCTCAGAGAGACTCAGTGGCATCTCAAATCACATCTGGGAAGTAAAGTGGAGTCATAAGACCTAGGTTCAAGTCTCAACTATAAGTACAGAACTCTTTCTCTTTGAGAGATTCTCAGACTCTCAGTTTACAGAGTCCTTAGGGTCTCAGTGATCTTTTTTTTTTATGGCAGACATGCCAAAGGAAATACCTAATCATTCTGGTTATTAAGTAGTTACATCTGCACAACTTCCTAAATATTTATTTGCTAATAGCAAGTAGCCATTTGAAAAAAATGATGCACAGAAATTGAAAAAAAAAATTATTTCATTCACAAGTAACCACAGAGACTTCCTAGTGTGAGGTGTATTTCTGTTGGGTACTGCACAGCTTCTCAAACCTTTGTCTCAGATTGGACCCTGCCATTCTCATCTCCTGTTCCTCATTTTTTTTCATATAATACTTTCTTTTTTTTTAAATCACAAACATTACAAAAAAAAACCTCCCAACTTCTTAAAAATATGAAGTCACAAATGTAATTAGAATTGGCTGAGCTTTAGTACTTAGCAGGGTACTATGTTTCTCCACTGTGTTTCTCTTGAAAATGTAAACTATTTTATGGTGTTCTCTGATGTGCCCAGTTTGGGAACCATAGTTCTGTACAATTATATCTCTTGGATTTGGCAAATTTCTATCAACTTCATCCTTTTCATTTGTGAAAGAGGGAAAAATTCCAACCCTCCTCACTTCACCTATAGTTCTTGCCCGAGAAATTCTAATGTTTGTTAAATTCTTTAAATGTAAGAATAAAAGAGATAGTATACACACACACACACACACACACACACACACACACACACACACACACACACATACACTTTTGCTCCAGAAACCATTAATTATTCTTACCTTCTATTTCTAATTCTAAATGCTTCAATGAGCCTATGAAGAAGGCAAGCAGTACAGTGGAAGGAACATGTCTCTGGAGCCAGAGAACTTAAATTCAAACTTAGCCTCTGCTACTGTCCCACCTTTGTGATGTTAGGAAAGTCACTTCTCATTGGGCTTAGGTTTCCTTCTCCATAAAATGAGAGGTTTGGACCAGATGATCTCTGAGGATTTTCCAGCTCTAAATCTATAATCTTATTGTAGAGTTCTTATTGCTCTCTCTTCCCAGGAGAGTATAAACTCCTTAAAGCAAGAGATGGTTTTGTGCTTGTCTTTGAATCCCCATTACCTTGCACAGTGTCTGGCAAATAACGAGACTTTAAGAAATGTTGGTGGAATTATGTTATATTGAATTGCATTCTATAATCTGAACATAAGAGCCCAAGTGACCATAATTCTGCCCACCAAAGCACTCTCTTGTAGGTCATAATGAGGGGGAGGGCATCTGACTCCCCTTCTGAGCAGAAGAGTAAATTTAATATTTTCTGCTACTTCAGAGTCCACACTGTTCATGTCTCATGAGCACATGCTTTAAAGAAAATGTCTTGTTAGTAGTTTAAGCCTTTGATATCAGGCTAAAAAAATATACAACTCTGGGATACTAATGCCAACTTTCTTCTTTCTTCTTCTTAATCAACAGGATTGAGAACTCATTCAGTTACACAGATATATCCACATTCTTTATTGAAAAGAGGCTGATTACAGGCCAAGAGATTGATATCTTCATGAAGCACCCTTCCTAAAAGTATTCAGCTATACTATTTTTCTGACTGCAGCAAGATTTCGAAAAGCCACAGAAATCCACCAATTTTTCGTTTCTTCTGCAGTACTGGCTTCAGCAGATGCCATTTTTTTTCTTGACAATGAGCTTCTACCTCCGCCTTGCATTGATCTGCAAATACAACCCCAATGAACTAGAACCTTTCCAAACACAGATATCACATTTAATATTTTCTGTGGATTCAAAAATTATTTTTACTCAACCCTGGATAATGTCAAGATGTACCTGGTTTCCTAAGTCATGTAAAACCTTCCTGGGTTTGTAAGCCAATGGCCCTTCAGCTCCTTACCAGCTCTGGCCAATGGGGCACCACTGCAGCTTCAAATAAAGGCAGCATTAAGCTTCTTTTTGAAGAGCTGGTGTGACCAGCCATCCTTCTGACCTCTGATACATCCCAGGAGTATTTAAAGGTGGGTTTCTACTACAGCCTCATTTTGGGTTCACTTTGATTTGGGCTTTTACTTGCCTGTTCATGTGCTGATTTCTTATTGCATTCACAAGACCATAGATCAGTGATTTTCAACCTTCCTAATGCCGTGACCCTTTAATACTCGTATGTGGGCATATCTGCATGTGGGTGGACCTGCCTGGAGACAGATAGAGGAGCGGTGTCTAACTTCCTAAGACCATCGAAAATAAGTGTTTTCCAATGGTCTTAGGCGACCCCTGTGAAAGGGTCGTTTGACCCCCAAAGGAGTAGTGACCCACAGGTTGAGAACTGCTGTCATAGATAAAAAGCTAGAAGAGACCTTATAGGCTACCTAATTCAGCTTCCTCATTTGATAGATCAGGAATTTGAGGTCCCGAAAAGTCACACAGGTAATCAATATCAAAGCTGAGATTTGAGCCCTGGTCATCTTTTCAAAGTTCAAGATGTACCACACAATTCTGGGTGGTTCTTCCTACACCTTCTTGATCCACCTCATTCCTCCCTAAAGACAGACTTCTTTAGTTATCCTATGGTTGAAGCCTAGACCATCCTTTTAAAATCCCATCTCTGGGTTCCCATTCCTGGATTCCTTCAGGCTATTATAGCTGGTATCTATATAGTGCTTAAGGTTTGTAAAGTACTTTGTATGTGTTATCTCATTTGATCTTCACAGCAACCCTATTATGTAGGGGCTATTGTTATTCCCATTTAACAGACAAGCAAACTGAGGCTGACAGATAGTTGAGTGACTTGCCCAGGCTAACACAGCTAGCCCAAAGCAGGATTCAAATTCAGATATCTCTGGTGCCAAGTCTAGTACTTTGTCCACTATACCACTCATCTGCCTCTAGCTACATATCCGTATGATTCTTTCTTTCCTTGTTATCCTCAGAGCAACACTATTGTTTCCATAAGGAGTAAATGAATAAGCATTTGTCTAATATTTGCTATATGTCATATGCTATGCCAAGTGCTTTACAAATTTCTCATATCATCTCCATTTTACTGTTGAGGAAACTGAGGTAGAGAGAGCAGAAGTAACTTGCCCAGGGTCTACAGACAGGATTTGTACTTAGGTCTTCCTGACTTCAGGCCCAGTGCTCTATTCACTGTGCCACCTAGCTTCCATAGCTTCATGGATTTTCAAGGCTGAAAGAGACCCTAAAGATTATCCTAATCTCTTCCTTTTACAGAGGAGGAAACTGAAGTCCAAGAGGAGAAAGGACCTGCTCCTGACCTTACAGGAAGGAAGTCATAGAGCAGAGACTAGAACCCAAGTGTCTTGCCTCTCTTCTCAGCACAACTGCCACTATGCCACCTGATACCTATCTCCCTTAGGGTCTGTTAAAGACAAATATTTTCCTTTATCTCCTTGCTACTTTAATTGCCAACAGAGAAGGTTCTGTAGCTCACCAGTTATTCATCTGTTCTATCTATTCCTGTTCTTTGCAATTAGTTCAGGTGAATGGCTAACTGATGACACAGGGTGAGATATTCCAGAGACAAACTCCTTGAAGTCACAGCGTATCAGTTCTATTCAGTCATCTTTTAAAGTCCTATGATTGCATGCTGTTATTTTTGACTTTTCTTGTTGCTGAAATGAACTGAGTTTTTCCACAACCACATCTTGAGAAACTATATCCTCCTTTGTCTTCACCCAAGCAAAGTGAACATGTATATAGTTGTGTGTGAGATGAAAGAGTTTGAAGTCTGAATCTGAGGTCAGAAAATGTCTTTATTCATTCTCATGAGAAAGGACTCTGTCCCTGTTGCTCAAATGGAGTCTGCCAGGGAGAGAGCAACAGGTAAAAGCAAGTCCATGGTTATATAACCTTCTAATGCAAATACCCAATCCCCCACCTGGCCTTCACTCTCATTGGTAGGGAGGCTGGACCACAATCTCTCTGAGACAAAGGACCTGGAAACATGTGGGTGTCCAATGCAAGGCCAAGAAAGCAGTCTTATCCTTATTTGTCATATTTTGTGCTGAGGTGGCACTGGGGAGGATCTCCATCCCTCTAAGTCTCAGATTCCTATAAGGTCAGGTGACCTCTAAACTTAGGCCTAGTGGACACTAAAGCCACTCTAGATTTGATTTTTCAGAATGGGGAAACTTCACTGCAAATTATCCCTCACAATTGACATCCCAGATGAAGCCAAACACAAGGTCTTAGACAAGAATAGGGATGGCCTGAGTTTTGGAGAGAGCACAAAAAAAAAGTTGAATGGAAACATGTTTTTTTTTCAGAAATTCTCTTCTTTAGCCCCCAAAACTCTAATAGTTCGTTTAATTCTAGTCTGGGCAGTTGAAAATTTGGGATTGGTCAGGCATTAGGACCTAGAAACAGAGATTAACCTGAAGAGGCTTCTGACAATCCCTTCAGCAACCTTTAGGGGACATTGGTTGTTTAGCATATACATTGTCCCTGATTAAACACTACTGTAACATAAGGAAAGGCCCAGGGAAGGACTGGACTATCTTGGGCCTATGATTCAAGATAACCTATTTCACATGGCTCAGCTCAGTCTCAGCCACTTCCCCACACAGAGAAAAGAAGAAATCTGGAAAAAACAAATAAACCTAAGAAAGATTTCTGATGAGTTTGGAAGGGCCTCCATGTTAAACCAGGCTAAGAATGAATTTCTCTCGGAAATTCCCAATGCCCAAAGTCATTGGAGGCCTAGTGGGGCTCCTCATGCATGATACATTTCAGGGCCCTCTTTATAAGAGACAGAATAATTCTTTGGAATGGAAAAAGTCTTGGATATTAAGTCAGGAGAGAGACTTGAATTAAGTCCTTTCTTAGGATTGCTACATCACTCTGGACAAGTCACTTAAATTCTCTCATCTTCCATTTCCTGGAGTGCTAGGAATAGAACAGTGATTTTACTGACACATAGAATTTTAGGAAAAGGAACTCCCAATGCAAGGTGGTACCTTCTCTGCAATTTATAACTTTAGAGAAAATCTTAGAGCACTGAGAGATAAGGTCACTTATTCAGGGCCAGACAGTCAATACGTATCAGAGGCAGGATTTAAATCAAGGCCTACCTGGCTTGGAAGGAAGAGCTCTATTGACTAAACCAAATCCTGTCTATGGTTGTGAAATGGAGATAATTATAGCACTTACCTCAAAAGGTTTTTGTGAGGATCAAGTGAGATAATCCATGCATAGCTCTTTGCAAACCTTAAATCACTATAGAAACTTGAGCAATTATTAAGGGAATAAGTGACATGGCAGTACAGGGAGGAAGGGCTCAGCTTGGTTCTAGCCTGTGAGGAAGCTGGCTTCTAAATCCCTCTGATTCTGAAACTATCCCAACAAAAATTAAGATTAAAAAAGCATTTTTATATAATATAGTATAATAAATATAATATATAATATGATATTATAATAAAACATTATAATAATATAATATCATATTGCATGGCTACATTATAATATAAGTTCTCCCAAGTCACTCTATCTGACCTTGCCCAAAGTCTTTACTTCAAATTATCTTGTACATTTTGGGTACTCCAGAGGTAGTTGTTAAATGTACTTAAACTGAATTGAATTTGTTCAGTTCTATGTCTTCCCTTCTCTATTTTCCCAAAGAGTTCTAGTTTCCTCCATTTGTTGTCCAAATTCCTACTTTATGCCAACCTACCACTCCAGTACAATATATAGTTCTCGTCTTCAACACTGTCAGTTAATAGACATTTATTAGGCACCTAGTATTGTCTCAGGCATTGTGTGAAGTGCTGGGGATACAAGGAAAGGCAAAAGATAGTCTCTGCCCTGCAGGAGCTCAGAGAGTAATAGCTGAGATGATCTGCGTGCAGCTATATACAAATAAGCTATATACAAGATAAATTTGTAGAAGGAAGGCACTAGAATGATAGGAAATTGACTGGGAAAGACTTCCTGTAGAAGGTGGGATTTAACCTGAGACTTAAAAGAAGCCAAGGAATCCAGGAGGCATAGATGAAGAGGAGAGAGAGCATTCCAGGTATAGAGAATATTCAGGAAAAATATTTGGAGTTAGGAGATGGAGTATCTTGTTTGATGACTAGAAAGAAGACTGGTGTCACTGGAGTGAATGTAGGCAGTGGAGGAAGGAAGAGGTAAGGTATGAGAATACTGGAAAGGTGAAGCATATGTGTGTCAGGTGGTGGTCTGTTGTGGAGGGCTTCAAAAACTAAATAGTATATTTTGTATATCATCTTGAAGGTGGTAGGGAGCCACTGGAGTTTATTGAGTAGGGTTGGAGTGACATGGTTAGATCTGGTTTTCCAGAAAAAAATTTTTTCCAGAAAAAATTTCTTTGGTATGTGGAAGATGGACTGGAGTGAAGAAAGATTTGTGGTAGGCAGACAAAACAGAAGTCTATTACAATAGTCCAAGGAAGAGGAAATGAAGGCCTACCTCAGGGGCTGTTTTTGAGAGCTGTTACAAGGGTGAAATCAACAGGCCTTAACAATAGACTGAATATAGGAGTTAAGAGATAATAAGGAGTTGAGGGTGACACCCAAGGTGAGAACCTGAGGGGCCTGAGAGGATGCTGGTGGCCTCAACAGTAATTGTGAAGTTTGGAAGTGGGAAAGCTTTAAGTAGAAAATAATGAGTTTAGATTTTTGACCTGATACTTCCGAATTCCACTGGAGGGACAGAACCACCATTTGGGAAAATACTACATTGGAGACTGTATTTCCCTAGAATGTCTCCCACATTGGAGACAGAAAAGTCTAATCCCCATTTTGGGAAATATTAAATTGAAACCCCTAGGATAGCTGTGGAATTGTTATCTCTTACCTGTCTCATTTCTTTTCCCAGGTCTTAAAGGCCACCAGAAATTAGCCTGCTCCATCTCTCCATCCACAAGGGGGAAATCATCTGTTTGTTCTGTTTCATCATGAGAGAGGGTTTGAACAGCCACAAAAAACAGCAAAGAGAAAGCAGAAGACTTTCATCCTGAAGGGTTGGCTATTTTGCAAAGGCCAAAAAAGAGAAGACACAGAGAAATCCAACTGTGGTCCACCGGGGAAGAGAGCTCTACTTATGAAGCTTTACCTGGTGCCTAAGGGGACAGAGTCAGGAAGAAAAGGGAAGATTCCAATCGTGGCTTTATAACTTAAAAAAAACCAAAAACCTTCTCCTTTGATGTTTTTCTGAACTTTGATGTTTCTCTGATAACCTTTCCCAGCTATTAGTTCAGCGTCTCATTGTCATAGCCCTATGATCCCCAGCTGTCTCCTGATTAGCTTTTATTGGCATCCTATCAGAGGAAAGAAGCCACATTTTCTGTCATTTTATTTTTTGTTTTGTTTTGAGACTAGGTCTCCCTATCTCAGTCAGGCAGGAAGAGCATCAGTCATTTAAGCCTATTCCAATACTGATCAACACAGATGCTTTGAAATGTTTCATTTGTCTAACCTGTATTGGTCTGCCCCTTTGTCATGGCCCTCTGTGCCCAGCATACTGTAACAACAAGCACCCTAGCATACCTAGGGCGGCTACTAGCACAGGTTCTTAGATCTGCTTTTCTAAAGGAAAGCAACTCAAAATGGGTTAACAATCTTACTTTAATCAAACATATCATTTACCA
>CM053585.1:142014300-142039772 GCA_028646515.1 Pseudochirops corinnae
CGCCACAGGCTCCAAGTGACCACATTCAGCCTATTAGGGAACAGAGTATACTTTCAAATATCCAAGGGTCCTCAGAGTCACGTAGCCACTTTAACAAAGGGCCTAGGGGCAGGGAAGATCTTCAGATTCCCATAACACATACTTACCCTGTTATGTGCTGGGTTCAATGTGCACACCTAATCAGCTTTAACACTAATGAAGGTCAGAATTTCAAACCTCATGTAGGTCCCCATTCTAAATCCTCTCTAGCACCAGGGCCTATAGGTGTGGACCACCACCACAGACGTCTGTGTTTGCCTTTTTTCTGGGGAGGGCGGGGCAGAAGGCAAGGCAATTGGGGTTAAGTGACTTGCCCAAGGTCACACAGCTGGTGTCAAGTGTCTGAGGCCAGGTTTGAACTCAGGTCCTCCTGACTCCAGGGCTGGTACCATATTCACTGTGAGGCCTAGCTGCCCCCTATTCTTGCCTTTTAAAACAAGCATCTTTTTGTCCTCAAAAAGATGACTCAGTAGCAGTTATGATGAAAACAATAATAGTTTGATGCTATTTTTCAGGTGATGAAAAACCTGTCTCCTAATACCAACTTTGACAAACCACCCTTTTGCTGGTATGGTTAGCTACCTTCAATGTTACCATTCTTGGATTCAGGGCCAATTAAAATGCTGGCTATCAGGATCCAAACCCTTGTTAAGGTGAATTTCATAATCTCCTTCCCCCTCCTCAAAGAGATCTCTCAGGATAGTGAGACAAACTCTGAGTGCCACGGTAACTGTCAAGTTGCAGGAAATGAGTGACATAGGCACAAGGGAGTCCTAAGTTCATGGGTCCTTGGAGCAGACAAGAGCCTGGCATTTTCAACCATTATTTATTAGTTCTCTTGAATGGTAGGGAAAACACACACGCATGCATGCATACACACACGTACGCATACATGAATACACCCACACAACCCCGAAGTAAGAATCAAGGAGTTCAGATTCTAGGCCCAGATTTTCTACTTGCTCATTGTGTGACCATTGGGTAAGATTCTTCCCCACTCTGGGCCCCAGCTTCCTCGTATCTAAAATGGAGATAATGATCATTGCCCAGTCTCTCTCACAAATCCAGTAACATATAGCAAAGCATTTTATTGATAGTAAGCCACTGAACAAATGCAGAGTCATTGTGTTTATTATTCCTGTAAGACACTGGTAGAGAGATAGGAAGCTTCAAGTTTCAGGCAAGTCATATCACTGCCATTACTGTGATTACCACCTCACCTCAGTCCCTACAGATAAGATCCCTGGAAATACTCATGGCCCCTATTTCCAAATTAGCCCCTACAGCCATCATTTATGGAAGTAACTTCCATGGAGATACAAACTGGCAACTCCATCTTTAGGTGCTACAGCCCTGACCTCTTCAACAGCCATAGTTACTAAAAACCAAGAAAATAAAGTTCTCAGCACCTCAGTCTTTAATATTGCCAAATGACTTAACATCAGAAATAGTAACAGTTTTATTAGCGTTAATTCCATTAAAGAAACTGCCTTACCATCCTCTTTGCCACAGCACCATAAGAACCAAGGATCCTTTTCATGATTAGCTGCTGAAACTCCTATATGTTGTTTTTGTCTTTAGAATGTGAGTTCCTTGTGAACTCTTCACTTTTGATTCTCTTAATTCTCTTCACTTTTCTATTTGTATCCCCAGACCTAGCACCACTATATGCCTTGCATACTGTTTATTGTTCAGTTGTTTAGTCATGACCCACTCTACATGATCCCAGGGATAAAGTCTGTGGGATTTTCTTGAAGTGGTTTACTATTTTCTTTTCCAATGTGTTGCCATTTTACAGATGAGGATCTGAGGTAAATAGGCATTAAGTGATTTATCCAGAGTTACATTTCTAGTAAGTATCTGAGGCCAGATTTGTACTCAGATCTTCCTGACTCCAGGCCTGCTGCTCTATCCACTGCACCACCTAACTGTTAATTTGCACATAATAAGTACTTAATAGATAACTTTCCTTCCTTCTCTTCTTCCCTTCTTCGTTCCTTCCTTGTTTTCTTCCTTCTTTGTTTCCTTCCTCTCCATGCCCCACAATATCACATACCATGCCAAACAGGACAATCTATGCATATGTTATATCTAACCACCCAAGAAGAGTATAAACTCCTTAACAAAGAAGCCATTTGGACTTCTGTAACTCCGGTGTCCCTTGTACATAGTACGTGTAGGGAGACAATGATTTCTTTTCACTGGCCAAAATACACATCAACACAGCAGTGTTTCACTTTTGACAGAAATACGTAATACAGGCAAGAGTACAGGCTAGGTGGGTGAAGAACAAAGAAATTGCCTTCTTAGTTTACTTTTTTTATCTCACATCCTAAGAAAACTAACTTTTAATAAGAGTTCTCTGGAATTTAACCTTATATGAAATAATTGTCTGGAAATGGGAACTCTAATCTCTGTCCAAACATAGGAGTGGAAAGGAAAAGACAATGTTATACTAGTGACACTCTCTGGATTTTGTTAGCTGAGTGAAGTTATTGACTAAATAGCTAGTGGTGTGCCCAAAACAAAAAAGAGATGCAACTATCACACTCTAGCTAACTGGAACTGAGATGGCTGTCAGGTGTCTCTAAAGAGTTGAAACTCAGAAGGGGTAAACAGGAACAATAAAGATGATATACCCAGCCACCCCATAGCAGTGACCACACTGGCATACCCAGGATGGCTGCTAGCACAGGTTCTTTGATCTGTTTTACTAGCAAAGATAGATGTTTAAGGGGTCAACAATCTTTTAAATTACATTCACTAGTTTAGGGGAAAAGTCAGTACCCTGAACATCAGAGAAAATACAAGCAGAGAAATAAAGACCGACAGACAGGGCTCTGACTGCCTGAATCAACTATACATACATCACATACATCCCTGGATTGAGAAAACTTTTGCATCTGAGCAGTTGGGGAGCTCTGAACATATGGCCACTCAGAATCTCGACCAGGGAATCACAAGATCCTTCTCATAAGCAAGTCCCCAAAGTAAAATACCAACTTAGTGTGTATATATACATACATACATACATACATATATATATATATATACATATATACATACATATATATGTGTATACATATATACATATATATATTTTTATATATACATTTCTCAGAGAAAGAAGGCATCACAATCCTCCTGACTCCGTACCTAATTAGAAATTAACAAAAGGTATGAAAATCTTCTTGCAAGTAAGCCTCCCCTAAGCAAGCTTGCCTTAATGGGCTCCATGTGGGTTGGGTATGATCTTATATCTCATTAATATTACAGACAGGAGAAGGAGGTCCCTAGGTCCTAAATAGGTACTTAATAAATATTTGTTTAATTTAATTGAACTGGGCTGACTAAATTACCATATACTACCCTGTTTTACTTAGTTTGGGGTTTTTCAATACTACTTTTTTTTTTTGACACAGTCTGGCTGGTGTAGAAATGTGGCAGTTGGTACCCAGTTTTCTGATTGATGTAAATATTTTCTCAATTTACTTCTGATGAGGAAGAGTAAAAGATGGGATCACCTTGAAACAAATTACAGGTCTCCTTGAACTATAGAGAGACTGGGAAAAAAATAAAACCACTAGGCATGAATTCAAGAGATAGGTCTGAGTATTCACTTTGCTGCTTACCAAGTTCATGAGTAGGTAAATCATTTCCCTCCTTTAAATTTCAGCTTCCTTGTGTGGGAAATAGAGACAAATAGACTTACCTCCCTTATGGGATTGTTGAGGTAGAGGAGGAGTGGTTAGCAAACCATAAGATGCTATGGAAATGGAAATTCTGATTATGCTATGCATAGTCTGAAACAAGAGGGATATGCTTTCCTGTTCTTATTTGTAGGGCTTGGGTCAGCTCCACTTGAATTTGTTCTTACCCAGGGAAAATCTTTAAAAAGACCCGTTGTGTCACCTGATCATCAAAAAATATTCTGGACCAAATATTAAGAAATCTAGACTCTAATTCTGACTCCATTTCCATTTCTTCTCCCATTTCCATTTTATTTCTATTTCTTTCCATTTCTGACTCCCTGTGTGACCTTGGGTCAGTCAATTCATCTCTACCAATCTCTGTTTCTTCACCTGTAAAATGATGGAGTTAAACAAAGACTTATACTTTTGTGATAATTTTGTAATGAATAAAGTCATGCCAAAATGGAATGAACTATTCTGGAGGGTGGGAAGCAGTAGAAAGTTCCCTGTGGTGGTATCCACAAAGTGGCTGGAAGATCAGTTGTCAGGGATGTTATAGACGGTATTATTGAAGTGCTAGTTGACTGGGTCATAGGTTCTAGCTGACAATATCCAAGACTAGAACACCTCTGAGTTTTCTCTAGGTTCTAAGACTACATAAAACTATGAACTCTTGGATCCAGGTGACTGTGATTTAGAGATAAGTATTCAAGGATGTAAAAGATCCTTTGGGGCAACAGAGTGGGAATAGGGGTGTGAAATGGGGAATCTTAATTTTTTATTCTTTTCTTCTTTGACCTTTCATTATTCCCACATCTTTTCTAGGGCTGTTGATTGCCATTAGAAAGCTACCTAATTCACATAACATCCTCTAACAGTATGGGAGGCCTTTATTATTGCTATTTTTCTGATGAATTATCACAGCATCAGTGAACAAGTTTATTACAGTTAAGTCCCAACTACTATGAAAAATAATGAATCCTCTGAAGTGGTCATATAATTTCCCACTGCACATTTCCATCAGAATGGAACAAACAATCATATTTCACATAACTATAACTACATATAGTACAAATTTGAAGAAATGCAACTCCTTCAGGGGATTCATTATTTGCATTGTCCAGAACATAGCTATATGTTTCAAAGTCTAATTTTTGCATATACACTGGAAACTTGTAAGTCTTTCAGATAGTATTTTGCTCTTTTTAATTTAAATGCTTTTTTGTTATGGAACACAAACATGTGTGTGTGTGTGTGTGTGTGTGTTAGTATGAAATGGTGGCCTTCTCTAGTGTGGAGAAGGGAGGGAGAAAGTTTGAAACTTATCATATATCAACAACAAAAAAGAAGCAAATGTTTTTAAACTGTCAACAGACAAGGAATTTTTTATTCTCTATACCTTTCAGTCATTGTCAGATGATAAAGATGTGAGCTACGATATATTACTTTTGAAACTGGCTGAACTCCCCTTTCTATTCTAACACCCTCATCAAGAATATCTGTCAGCCAACAAGCCTTTGTTAAGTACTTAATATGTGCTAGAAACTTGGTGAAGCACTGAGAGGAGAGATAAAGACAAAAATAGTCTCTGTCTTTAAGGAGCTCACATTCCCACGGGGGTGATAACATATAAGTAACTAGGTGCATATAAAATATATACAGGGAGAATGATAGGTAATCTCAGAGGGAAGGCCCTAGCAGTGGGGGAGACCCAGAAAGGCTTCTAGAAGAAAGTGGGATTTGAACTGAGTCTTAAAGGAAGCCAGGAAAACTAAGAGGTAGAGGGAAGGGGTACAGCATTCTCAGAATAGGGGTAAGTCTGCAGAAGCTCAGAGATGGCAGAAGGAGCATTTTATGTGAATCAAAGTACATAGTATATTTTAGTTGGATTATAGAGTTTGTGGAAATCAAGTTTAAGAAGACTGGAAAGGTAGGAAGGGGCTAGGTTTTGAAGAGCTCTAGATGCCAAACAGATGGCTTTAAATTTTATTCTGGAGGCAATAGGGAGCATGGGAGTTTGCAGAATAGGAGAGTGAACTGATCAGATTTATACCTGAAAGAAATTACTTTGGCATCTGAGTGGAGAATTGATTGGAATACAGGGAGATACTTGAGGCCAGAAGCCCAATTAGGAGACTATTGCAATAATTCAAGTGAGAAGAAATCAGACCATGAAGTAGAGTCATGTCTGAGTAGAGAGAAAGAGATGGATATGAAATACATCAAAGGTAGCAACAAGATTTGGCAAAGGATTGTATATGTGGGATGTCTTTTATGTATGTATAGCTTATTCTCATAAATGTATTATATAATTGGGAAAGTAGGCATAGGAATTGCTAGTAATTGATACTCCCAATCTAGGTGGTCCCTTGTCATGTATACTTGTCCTCATTTTGACAGCCACCCTGCACTGGTATCCTCTACCCTCAACCCTTTTCTATTTTGGGGATCAATCAAGTGAGTTGATTGTTGATAAAGAGAAAGGTGTGTGAATCTACTATTTCACTCGCTATCCCTATAACTTTCCAAAGCAAAGTACCACTTTCTGGCTACTACTCATTTATATTTGTTATCTCCTGTATTTGATAACCTCCCTGTTGAAAGGAGCTAGCCCTTCTTTCCTATTTTTGTTTCCAGAGCTTAGCATAGTGTTTGGTACATAGGATGCATTAATAAATGTTTTTTCATTAATTAGTTAATTCATTATTCATTCAAGTGGAAAGGTACTCACTACTGAATGTTGATGAAAATGGAATGGAGGTACTTTTAAATGGGGAAGCAGGTTGGACAAGGACCACAGGCTATGAATTCTCTTTGAAGTGACTCTTCTTTGGCCCCTTCCCCTACACTAGCAGGCTTCCATATGGCTGGTTGACAGATCAATTAATTTATATTTATCTGCGTCCTGGGCAGTGTTATTTAGAATATACTAAATACACAGTCTCAACCTTCCACAAGAGTACTCCTATTTCCCAGCTGTCTAAATATTGAGCAGGCTAGTAAAAATGCAGGGAAACAACAGAGGGCACTGCCAACTTGCCGCAGTGGAATCCATGGATGATGTAAGGCTCAACTGGAACCATCTTATCTAATGGTTGCAATACTTCCTACCTATGTGACCATAGGTAAGTCACTTTGTTTCTCTGAACCTGTTTCCTCATATGAACAATGAGTATAACAACAATTTTCAACCACGTGGGACTGTGGGCAGAAAGTACCTGATAATCCTTAAAATGCAATGGAAAGTTGAGTTAAGGTACTGTTTTCTTCTGTGATCCACAAAGCTCCCCAGATGACACCCCCGCAAAGGACTCTCATTTTCAAAGTCTCATACTGACATTCCTCTTCTATGTTGTTATATCTGTAAATGTCTTCTAGCACTTCAAGGCAAGAATCAAGTATAATAACACTTTAGTTATCCAAAAGGTCATTCATCTAGCTACTTAAGGTATGCATTACCCCGGCAAGAACCATAAAGGAAATTAAAGACACCTCTGAGTAACCACTACAGTCTCACTAAATCTATATCCTAAAGGTAATGCTCTCTGTTCATATGAAAACCCTTCTCAGAGACCCATTTTTATCAATAATAATAGCATTTACATAGCACTTTAAGGTTTGCAAAGTACTTAGCAAATGTTATTTCATTTTATTCTCAGAACAACCCTAGGAGGTAGGTACTATTATCCCCATTTTATACATGAGGAAACTTCAGCAGATAGAAATTAAGAGACTTGCTTACAGTTATATAACTAGTAAGCAACTGAGGCTATATTTGAACTCAGGTCATCATGACTCCAAGACCAAGGCTCCATCTGCTGTATTACTTAGCTGCTTTCAATTTTCTTCACATAACATTCTTGATTATCCAGTTTCATGCATCATTGGCATTCAAAAAGAAGATGGAGGAGGGACAGAGAGGAGAGTAGTAGAAGCTAGCACAGGAGTAGCTGAAAGAAGTGACAGTCAAAAAACAACCTAGTAGCAAGAAAAGATCATGTAAGGGAAGAGGTAGCCATACTATAATGGGTAAAGAGTTGGTCTAAAGGCCAGGATGACCAGTGTTCAAGTCTTGATTCTTATTACTTACTACTTGCTGTGTGACCAACATGTGGCTGCCTCAGGAGCTCCTGGCCTGCAGATTGTAAGGGGACCAAGCAACCATTCAGAGTGTAATTGCTTTTGCTTTAACCTGCTCTAATCTGGATAGTGGTCTTGGGTGGTGGTCCTGGGATGTGTGGCCAGTGAGCCAGAGCTTGTGAGGGCTGTAGAGAGGGGACCATCCTAATAGGTCCAGCAACTGTGAAAACCCCAGTGATTTGGGACAAAGCTCTCTCCATTCTGGAAGCAGAGTTCTTCCATAGCAAAGAGCTCAAGAAGTCAAGTAATTGGCTGGCAATATGAGCAAGCAGAGAAAGCACAAACAGACCATTGAATCCTTTTTTGGGGACAAAAAGGATGAAGGCATGGAGTGGGAAGAAGACAAAAAAGTCAGAACTCCTGCATCAAAAGCCTCCAAGAAAAATATGAACTGATTACAGGCCATGGAGGGGCTCAAGAAGGATTTTGAAAACCAAGTAAGAGAAGTAGAGGAAAAATTGGGAAGAAAAATGAGAATAATGCAAGAAAATCATGAAAAGTGAGTCAACAGCCTGCCAAAGGAGACCCAAAAAACCACTGAAGAAAATAGCACCTTAAAAAATAGACTAACTCAAATGGCAAAAGAGGCCCAAAAAACCAGTGAGGAGAAGAAAGCCTTAAAAAGCCGAATTTGCCAGATGGTAAAGGAATTGAAAAAAAAAACTCACTGAAAAGAATAACTCCTTCAATATTATACTGGAGCAATTGGAAGCTGATGACTTTATGAGAAATCAAGATACTATTAAACAGATCCAAACAAATGAAAAAAATAGAAGGCAATGTGAAATATCTCATTGGAAAAACCACTGACCTGGAAAATAGATCCAGGAGAGATAATTTAAAAATTATTGGACTACCTGAAAACCATGATCAAAAAAGAGCCTATACACCATATTTCAAGAAATTGTCAAGCAAAGTTGCCCTGATATTCAAGAAGCAGAGGGCAAAATAGAAATTGAAAGAATTCACCAACTGCCTCTTGAAAAAGATCCCCAAAAGAAAACTCCTAGGAATATTATAGCCAAATTCCAGAGTTCCCAGGTCAAGGAGAAAATACTGCAAGATGTCAGGAAGAAACAATTTGAGTATTTTAGACACACAATCAGGATAACACAAGACCTAGCAGCTTCTACATTAAGGGATCAAAGGGCTTGGAATATGATATTCCAGAGGTCAAAGGAGCTAGGACCGAAACCAAGAATCACCTACCCAGCCAAACTGAGTCTAATGCTACAGAGGAAAATATGGTGATTCAATGAAATAGAGGATTTTCAAGCATTCTTGATGAAGAAACCAGAGCTGGACAGAAAATTTGACTTCCAACTACAAGAAGGAAGGGGAGCATGAGAAGGTAAACAGGAAAAAGAAATCATAAGGAACTTATTAAAGTTGAGCTATTTACATTCATACATGGACAAACGACAATTGTAACTCATAAGACTTTTCTCAGTATGAAGATAGTTGAAGGGAATATATATATGTATGTTCACGTATACATAGACAGAGGGCAGAGGATAAGTTGAATATGAAGGGACAATATCTAAAAAATTAAATTAAGAGGTGAGAGAGGGATTTATTGGGAGAAAGAAAAAGGGTGAAATAGACTAGGGTAAATTATCTCATATTAAAGAGTCAAGAGGAAACTGTTACAATGGAAGGGAAGAGCAGGAAGGTGAAAGGGAATGGGACAACCTTATTCTCATTGAATTTGGCTTAAGGGGGTAATAATATACACACTCGATTGGATATCTTACCCTACAGGAAAATAGGGGGTAGGGGATAAGAGGGAGGATGATGGAAGGGAGGGCAGATTAGGGGAGAGGGTAGTTACAAGCAAATATTTTTTAAAAGGGATAGGGTCAAAGGAGAAAACAGAATAAGTGAGGGGTGGGATAGGATGGAGGGAAATATAGTCTTTCACAATATTACTACTATGGGATTTAGGTAACTACACATGTACAACCCATTTTAAATTGTTTATCTTCCTAGTGGGGCCAGGTGAGGAGGGAAAAAGGGAAAAAAATTTGGAACTCAAAGTTTTAAAAACAAATGTTTAAAAAAATTGTTTCATACATGCAACTGAGAAATAAGATATACAGGCACTGGGGTATAGAAATCCATCTTGTCCTACTAGAAAGTTAGGGAGCGTGATGGGGAGGATATAAGAGAGAACAGATTGGGAGAAGGGGTATTCAGTAGACCTGCTATTTTGGGGTGGGGGTGGGAGAAAGACAGGGAGAAAACACTGTAACTCAAAATCTTGTGGAAATGAATGTTGAAAACTAAAAATAAATAAATGAGTTAAAAAAAATAGAAAAAAATAAAACAAAACCAAAACAAAACAATATATTGGTGCTACAGATACAAATGCAAACTTGAAGACATTCTTGCCTTCAGGAACTTATGTTCTAGTGAAATGCCATTAAAACTGTCACAAGAACCTACAAAGAACAGTAGCTCGAATTCAGTGAGTGTTAGCATATATAGCTCCGAATGCTTGAATCAGTTCAGAAGTTCTCTTTTTACTCAGGCCTCCATTTAATAGTAGAGTAACCTCCCTTTTCTTTGACAATCTTGGCTTCTTTATTTAGAAAAGAGGTCACCCCTTGATATCTCTCTTCTCTCTTATTCCGCATCTCAACCTCAAACTACATCATCTACAACTTTGTTCTCCTTTGTTCCATTTTCTCTTTCTCTGAAGTATTCCATTCTCTGATGGAAGTTGTAGTCTTTCCTTATTCCAAGAATATTCCTTCTATTTATGTCCTTGATCCCAGCTGTTTTTATGCTTAAGAACTTGCTTTTTCCAATATTTCTTCTCCCTCTCATCTTCTCATCTCTTCTCCCTTTCATTTGGTCTTAAACTTGGTCTACAAACATCCTCAGGTCTTCTGAAGTCCTTTAAAAATTTTCCCTTGACCCTGCCCCCTTTCCAAACTATCACTTTATTTCTCTTATGCTTTTTTCAGTAATGTAAATTCATTGACTTAATTTTCTTGGGTCTCACTTCATAATTCCTTAAAATATATAGTCTCAAAGAGAATCCACAACTTTCAAAGAGCTGACCAATTGTATCTCAACTATTAATCAAAAATCCCTTTTACTTATTTGTTCTCTTTGACCTCTCTGCAGTTTCTTATTCTGTTAACCACCTCTTCTTCTTATATACTCTCTCTTCCCTTGGCTTCCATGTTGTTTGTGTCTCCTTGTTTATTTCAACTTGTATTCATGCTTCATTTCCTTTAGGGCATCACTATCCATCTCTTGAATTCCAAGTATGAGTGTCTTCCAAGGTTCTGTCCTGAGTCCTTTTTTTTTTTCTCTATACTTTTTATCTTGGTGATCTCGTCCATTTCCATGTGGTTAATTATCATCTCTATACAAATGTTTGTTAAATCTATAAAGGTAGCCCAAATCTCTCACCTGAATTACAGTTTAACACCTCTAGCTATTGACTATATCTTCACTTGGATGTCCTGTTGGTATTTCGAACTCAACAGATCCAAAATAAATTAATTATTGTCCCTACTAAAGCTTCCCCTTCTCCAAGCTTCCTTGTTTCTGTCCACAGTAATACCATATTCCAAATTACCAAAACTAAAAATCTAGTTGTCAATAATTTTCCCTCTCCCTCAGTCCCCATACATAATCATTTGACTTATGGAATATATTTCTACAACATTTATTAATATGTCTCCTTCTCTCTACTCCCATGGCTACTATGCTAATTCATACCACATCATCTCTCTCCTGGACTAATATTACATAAATATAGTCTCCACTTCTAGTATCTGCCTTCTTCAATTATATCTCCAAACATCTGACAAAAGTCTTCCTAAGGCACTGGTCTTATATATATCAGTATCTTGCTAAAAATTCTTTAAAGACTGCCTCAAAGATAAAGCATGAATTCTTCATCCAGATATTTAAAACCTTCTGCATTCTGGCTTCATTTCCCTTCATAGGCTTTTAAAATATTCCTTCCTTTGACACAGTCTATATTTCACCACCCTTATAGCTATTCATCAGACTTGGCATATCTGATTTCCAAGCTTGTTTTCACACAGGCTCTCCTCTGTGTCTAGAATTCATTCCTTCTCCCTTCTGTCTTTCAGAATTCTTATCATCTTTCAAAGCTCAGCTGAGGTACCTCCACTTCCCCAGAGCTTTCCTCTAATCTTCGAATTGTTAATATTCCATTTCTCCTTTAATTGTGTGTGCTCAGTTGTTTTTCAGTTATGTCTGCCTCTTTGTTATCCATTTGAGATTTTCTTGGTAAAGATACTAGAGTCATTTGCTATTTCCTTCTACAATTCATTTTATAGATGAGGAAACTGAGGCAAACAGGATTAAGTTACTAATCTAAGGTTACACGGCTAGTAAGTGTCTTAGGCCAGATTTGGACTCCAAAGATGGGTCTTCTTCACTCAAGGACCAGCACTTTATCTGCTGCACTGCCTAGCAAGGGATAGGTAAAAGGAGTCTAATTTCTGACCATTCTTGCCTGGAGTTGGTTGACATAGCCTGGGGCCAGAAACCATAGAAGTTAAGGAGATAGGGTATGGAGGAAGACAAGATATTAGAACCAGAAAGGATTGGTCCATAAAATAAAACTATGAGTCTGGTATTGACCTTGTCATGGTGAGGACCAACACATGATGGGGAGATAGTACATACAGAAGACTACCAAATATCTGTGTAGAATGGAGTTCTTAAAGGAGAAGAGGGAGCTATTGAGTGAGAGTGGCAGAGGTAGGGTCTAAAAGTGTCATTGCCTAGCAAGGAGTGTGCCATCTTAATCTCCTGGCCTTCTGAGAGAAGAAACAGCTAGCTTTGGAGAGGGATGGAAAGGATCTGACATCTTTAGGAGACAACAAGATTTCAGTGAGGACCAGAATATGGAAAGATTGTGAAGTGAATAGGTTTAGGACCAAAAAAAAGGTGGTTAACAATGTAAGAGAGTTCCAAAGCTTATGGGGGCAGGGGTGAGGGCCCAGGAAGATATGGGTTAGGAAGAGTTAGGACTAAACTAGATAAAAATGAGTACCTGGAAAATGGTAGCTGGGAAAAGGAGCTCTCCTTAGGCAGAAGGTGATTCTAAACCACAAAAATTAGAGGAGCAAGAGGGAGGAATTTTCTAGAGATGATAAGGGAGATACATGAGACACAAACATTATTTTCAAGTAGTTGCCTATGGAGATTTAGAGAGAGGGGTGTAGTGTGGAGTAGCATTGTTTCTGTAGGTAAGTAGTGCAGGTTGCCAGGTGAAATGCCTTAGTGGGGACAATCTACCACAATGGGAAGGTGTCCCTGGAAGAGGAATTCATATCTTTTGGCCACCTATCTAGGCAGTGGCCACTTGAAGATGAAAAAGGAAGCAGAAATAATTGGATATCTGGTATTACAGCTAATGGGAGGAGGAAAAAACATAGTTTCTTCTCTTCTCAGAGGTTGGAACCTAGGACAAAGTCCCACTCACCCAGCACTATTTCTGTCTCTACTGCTTGACATTTCAAAACTTAAAACCTGGCCCCTTTCTACATTTCTGGTCTTACACTTTACTCCTCTCCCTGAATTCTTAGGCTTGTCTTCAATGACCTACTTGCAGTTCTTTTAATAAAATATGTCATTTCTTACCTCCATACATTTGCAGTGGTTGTCCTCCAGGTTATAAAACTCTCTATATGCACCTCTTCCTCTTAGTTTCCCTGCCTTCCTTCAAGACTCATCTCAAATCCCATGTTCTACAATGGACCTTGATCCTTCCTGCTGGGGAAAGCTGGGGAAAGCCCCAGTAAAGCCTTTCACTCTCAGATTATCTCCCAGAGTACATCTTTGCATGTACCTGGTTATTTACACGTTGACTCCCTCATTCAAATGAGCTCCTTGAAGGCAGGGACAGTGTTTTTGTCTTTCTTTGTAGGCTCAGCACTTAGCATAGTCCCCTTAAGAATACTTGTGAATTGACTACTTTGCACATTGTAAGTGCTCAAAAAATGTTGCATTGAATAGAATTAAATCAGGAAGAATCATAGGATTTAAACTATAGAACTTTAAAGACTCTATGAATTAACTCCTTTATTTTTTTTGAGGAGAATAGAGAAGATTTGAGTTTAAAATTCATCTCTACTTCTTACTATCTGTGTGCTCTTAGGCAAATTATTCTCTGGGCCTTGGACTTCAGATCTGGCATTCTTCCCACTACTCCCTGGAGTGCTCTTGATGATGACCCTAAGCTCTGACAGCCAATGTTAAGTATCTCTTAGCTGAGATGGTCTGCTGTGATTAGACCAAATCTTGAGCCTTGTGTTCATTTCTATGCACCATATTTTAGCAATGTGGATTAGCCAGAGAGTGTATAGAGGAAGACAATCAGGATGCTGAAGGGCTTTGAGACCATGCTATACAAGGATCAGCTAAAGGAACTAGGGAGGTTTAAGCTAGAGAAAAAAAAAAAGACTCAGAGCACCAATCATTTGGTCGATAAGTATTTATTGAGTGCCTACTATGTGCCAGGGGCTTGTTTGAAGGGCTGTCATGTGGGAGAGATATTAAATTTGTTTTCTTTGGCCTCATAGGGCAGAACCAGGGACAATGGGTGGAAGCTGCAAAGAAGCAAATTTAGGCTTAATGTCAAGAAAAACATCCTAAAAATAAATGCTTTTCAAAAGTGGAATAGGCTGCCTTTGGAGATAATAATTTTCCCCTCACTAGAGAGTTTTAAGCAAAGGTGGGTGTTTACTTTTTGTGGATAGGATTCTTTTTCTTGTTTGAATTGTACTTGGTGACTGCTGAGATCCCTTCTAACTCTGAAATTCCATGACACATTTTAGAAAGATATTAATCCAAAAATGTTATATAATTTTTTTCTTTCTTTCTGATAACTCTTTGGTGCTAAATGTGATACTCTTCATTCACCTGGAAAAAAAAAGTCACTTACATAGAACAATTCTGATCCCACCCCACTGCACCAACAAATCCAAATAAAAGTGGTATTATTCTATGACACACTAGAATCAGATTCGCAGTCTCCTCCTTAACTGTGCCATAAAGAGGGGAAGAAAATAGTTGAAGTTTTGACACAAAACTCGTTTCTGTCTTCCTAGCCCTTGGCCACTGAGGTGGGAGCAATTATACTTCCACCTCCTGCCAGAAACATTGGCTGAGTCAGTGGTCTGGATTCTAATCCCAGTTCCTCTGCTGGCCAAATTACTAAGCCTCTCTGTGTTAATTTGACCACATGTAATACAGGGACAATAAAATCCACCCCACCAAATGCATAGTAATATCCACAATGAGGTCATTGCTGAAAAGTGTTTTAAAAACACAAAAACAATATACAACTGTGAGGTATTTTTTTAATACCTCACATATGAAAAAAACCATATCAACAAAACTTCTCCCCATTCACACTGCCACAGGCCTCATCAAGGCCCTTGAACTATTGTACCAGATTCATAAATGGTCTCCCTGGCTCAAATCTTGCTCTTCTACAATCCATTATCTACTTAGATGCCAAGTTGATTTTCCTAAAGTGCAATATAATCATGACAACCCCTTCCACCCAATAATTTTTTTTTTTGTCATTTCCAACCTTTGTGACCCCATCTGGGGTTTTCTTGGCAAAGATACTTGAGTGATTTGCCATTTCCTTTTCCAACTCATTTTACAAATGAGGAAACTGAGGCAAAAAGAGCTAAGTGACTCCCCCAGGGTCACACAGCTAGTAAGTGTCTGAGATCAGGACTGAACTCACAACAATGAGTCTTCCTGACTACTGGCTCAGTACTCTCTTCACTTTGCCACCTAGCTGCCCAATAAACTCCCTTTTAAATCAAGGATCAGATTGAAACTCCTCTGTTGGACATTTTAAACACTTCACAATCTGGCTCCAATGTATGTTTACAACCTTATTGAACATTACTCCCCATCACACTGAAGTCTAGCCAAACTGGCCTTCTAGCCTGTTCTTCTTTCATGATGCTCCAGCTTTCATCTCTCTCCCTTTGCACTGTCTTTCTCCTCATATTTAGAATTCATTTCCTCTTCTTGGCTGCTCTCAGAGTCCTTAGTTTCCTTCAAGGCTTAGTTCAAGCCACGCCTACAAGAGGCCTTTACCAATCCCTCCAGGGCCAAGCACCTTCTTCCCAAAACTATTGTGCATTTATTATGTATTCGTTTGTAGAGGTCCACAGATGTTCACGTTACCCACAAGACTCTAAATTCCTTGGAAACAGGAACTATTTTTATTTTTGTTTTTGTTTTTACAGTGCCCGGCACATAGTATATACATAATGTTTGTTTATCAATTAATTGATTAATTGATTAATATGATTCAATGATCTCCAAGTTCCCTTTTAACCCTAATGGTCTAGGAATATGTGACTACAGAAGATATATATATATATATATATATATATATACATATATATATGCATATTTATACACACATATACATATGTGTGTATATATGTATACATACACACATATACATACTATATATGTATATATACACAGCCACACACACACACACACACACACACACAGATATATATCACATTTTGGATGATCAAATCAACATCCAAGGAAATCTCAATAAGGTTAGAATGATGGGTCTGATCTAATAAAATGACATTGAAGAAGAATAAATTTAAAGTTCTGCTATTGAGCTTAACAAGTCAAATATACAATCACAGTGCCCCAGACAGAAAAGCTAGAGTAATAGGTGTACATTACAAAATTCAGTGTAAGAAAAACATTTCTAAAAATTAAAACTCTAAAAGTGTAACAGACAGCTTTAGTAAGAAATGGGCTCCCCTTAATTGGATGTCCAAGAAGAGCTGAATAACCACTCATTAGGTATGAAGAAGATGGGATTTTAAATCAGAATCTGAAGTTGAAAGGGACCTCAGATATCGTTTAATTCAACCAAGACCTATCATATCATCTATCTCTAAGGGACCATCCAGTACTAACATTCCATGGTTCTAAGAGGTACAAGACTGATTATATAATGTTCTACTTTGAAGCTTTGTTTTTTGTTTTTATTGGGCCTTATTTTGTTTGCGTAGGGAATTCCTGGTAAGAAATTTCCTTTCTCTATGCACATTTGTACCTTCTCTGAAGCTTTATAGCTGTAGACAGTTGCCTGGAACATTCAGAGGTTATGGACTAGTCAATTATCATATGACCACATGTATCACAGGCCAGAATGAAATCTAGATTTCAAGGACAGCTCTCTAACCACTCTGCCATGCCAACTCTATTCCATGGAACATTTTAGGGACAAGATGACAACTTATTTGTCTTCAGGGATTTATGAGAAACCTGAGTGAAACTGGCATTTTCATAAGATAAATGTGGCGTAGTGTGCATGGAAATACTTTATTCTGGTTTTTATTTTTTCTATATGCTAGGTGTATGAACTTGAATAAGTTCCTTTGTATCCTTGAGCCTTAGTTTTCTCATCTGTAAAATGGGAAGGCAGGAGGGGAAGTGGTCTATTTAGGGACTGATGACTTCTGTGCACTTTCAAGGAAGAGGAGCTCTATACTTCTATATGTTATGGATGAGACAAATTGACCTAGGATAACTGGCACTTGGAAGAAAGAGATGGTGAACGATTTGTTGCTAACTGAAATAGGAAAAAAAAAAAACATTCCCAAATACAGAAAAAGAAATTTCTGGAACCGTGGCTCGGAACACCATGTTTTCAATAACCTGTATTAAAAATCATTCACATTGATGCAAGGTCTTTCAGCTTGCATCTCATCATGGTGCTTTAGACCTATTATAAAAGGGTGCCGTTCTAATTCCCATATAAAGGGAGGAATTTGGTCAATAGTTCACAAACCTAAGGAAATAGACTGATATCTACTTACTCCTAAGTCAGTGTTGATCATGGTTATAAGTCATGGCTGTATACTAGGTTCTTTTACTAGCAAATGCACTGAAGGAAAGATTTCAAGGAAGCATGAAGTATGTGAAGAGGGGTTAGGAAGGACCCATAAACTTGGAGTCATGGAATTTTAGTTTGAGTCCCAATTTTACCACTTACTAGCTATGTGACCTTAGGTAAATCCTTTACCATCTCTAAGTCCTGATTTCCTTATTTGGAAAATGGTCTTAATAACACTTGAACTATGAAAGATATTATGATTATTAGATGAAATAATTTATAGAAGTCTCTTTGTGGTTAATAATAGTTCACAGTTACATAGCACTTTGAAGTTATGGTTTTTTTTTTTCTAAGTACACCTACAACCTTCTCTTCTCTACTTTTTGCCACCACTCTTTTCATTTGACTGGTCTGCTCACAGTTTCCAAACATGCCATATGAATTTCACTTCTGCATCTTTGCTCATGAATTTTCACCTTCTTGGAATGGTTTTCTTGTCATCTTCAAAGACTGGCTAAAATCTTCCCTTGTTAAGCCATCCCTGAGGATCATTTTATCCTCTGAACTCCTTCAGAAATCATCAATTCAACCTATTCATTAAAAGAATCTCTCCTATAGTATATTGGACAAGTAGTCATGCAGCTTACTTGAATACCTACAAGGGAGGGCAACTCCCCACTCCTTGAGACAATCCACATACACATTTGGACAGCTCTAATTGTTAAGAACTTTCTCCTGACATCAAGAGTAAATTGAGTGTTTTACAGCATTCATCCTTTCTTTGCTGTCTGGAGCCAAATAGAACACATGTAATCCTTTTCCCACTTGACAGCCTTTCAAATACTTGAAGATATACCCTTCTCCCTCCCTCCCACCTCCTAGTTTTCTCTTTTCTAGGGTAAATATCCTCAGTTCCTTCCATTGCTCCTCATATGGCATGGACACAAAACCCTTCAACATTCTAGTTGCCCTTCTTCAGACTTCTCCAGCTTATTAATGCTATTAATTATTGTTAATTATTAATGCTAATAATTAAACTGTCATGGCCAGAACTGAGCACAATCCACCAGATAAGGTCGGTTGAGAATAGAATACATACAAAGTACAGTGAGACTATTAATGCCCTATTTCTGGAAGCTTAGACTCTTTAAAGGAGTCTGAGAACTTGTTAGCTTTTTTTTTTTGACTGTCACATCACACCATTTGTTCGCTTTGAGCCCAAAGTCAATTACATCCCCAGGATTTACACGGCAGCTTATTAATGGAATCCCTTCTAATGGGAAGAGAAAAAATATATGTTAAGGTGTTCTTAACCTTTTTGCATGTCAGAGAATCCTTTGGTAGTCTGGCGAAGCCTAAGGACTCCTCAGAATATTTTCAAATGCATAAAAAAATAAAATACATAGATTACAAAAGAAGGAAAAAATAAACAGGCATTTATTGAGTTCTTAATATGTTCCAGAGCTATATTAATACCTGGTCTATTTAATTTCTATAATTATTTGTCTCCATATAGATATTTACTATTCCCTTCCAATTGACTATAAAATCATTAAAATAGAGACTACCAAATCTTGTTTTTTCTCATTTCCTTAGTAAAGAGTGGGAGCTGGAACAGTGATTGATGACAATGATAATGATGACAAAGACAATGACAATGACAATGATGATGATGAAGAAAATGATGGTGAAAATAGTCTTTTCTCCCACAATGCTCAGTTTTCACTTGGTATCTCAGTGACATTAAGGATGTTGAGCCCCTTGACCAGGGCTCTAAGAATCTTCACATTTCTGAGGGGATTCCTCCACAGAATGAGGAAATTACAGAATCACAGAATTTCAGAGTTGCAAGGGACCTTGCAGTTCATATAGTCCAACCCATACCTGTCCAAGAATTCCCTCAAAACCATCTGTAATAAGTGATCATCTAACCTCCACCTGAGAACTTCCAGCAAGGAGAAAACCAATACCTACCAAAGGGTCCTTATCACTTTTAAATAGTTTTGTCAGGAAGTTTTTCCTTTCCAGCTCTCAAACTATTTGATTATATGATTATGTGAACTACAAATGTAGTTTAAATGTTACTAAAATCACAATAGCATTGTGTTATTATAAACAAATAGTATGATTAAACAATACGTATATGACTCTAAATCTATGATTCTACACGTGGGGGCGAGAGGGATCAGTTAAATTGTTGACATCAAAAAAGGGACTTCATACCTTAACAGTTTGAGAACCTCTGTGAAAAAAAAAGGAAATCAAAGGATCATAGATCACAGATTTAGAGATCACCGGAAACTTCCGGTCACCTAGTTTAGTTTCCTCATTTTAAAAGAGGAGCAAGCTAAAGCGTAAAAGGGAGCTTCACATTTAATCATTTGATTGTGAGCTCCTTGAGAGCAGGGACTGTCCTTTACCTCTTTTTGTATCCCCAGTATTTAGTACAGTGTCTGACACATAGTAAGTGTTTAATAAGTATTTATCAATTGATTAATGATTGGGCAGTGACTTTCCCAAGGCCATACAGTATGGGGGAGAGTTGCAATTGGTTCCAAATCTTATACAGTTTTTCCACTGAAGTTCAATACTTCAGCTAGCATCATAACCCAACCAATTTCTACCTTCTACCACCTCTACCTCCAGATTGAGAGTTCAGATGTTCAAAACTATCAAGAAGTCTTGAGACATATCTGTTTTGCTAAGGCATTCTCCACATACAGTGTTCTCATATGCACTATGGTATATTACAAGAAATAGTCCTGTAGTCTTGAAGATTTTGGCAGGTTTTCCTAAGTAGAGCTCAAAGATGAGCGTGTATTTGTCATTCAAGGACCAGACAAGACTTACAACCAAAGGGATTGACCTCCAGGTGAAGTTTTCCTTTCTTCTTTCCTTCCTCCCTGCCTTCCTTTCTTCCTCCTTCCCTCACTTCCTTGCTGATAGTGACAGGAAATAGCAAACTAGTATTTCTGCCAACAAAACCCCAAATGGGATCATAAAGAGTGTGACGTGACTGAAACAAGTAAAAAACAAGAACAATTATTGATGACAATGATAATGGCGACAAAGGCAACGACATTGGTGACAATGACGAGGACGACGACGATGATGATAATATTTTTTTCTCCCACAATTCCCATTTCTCCTTTGTATCTCAGTGACACCAAGGAAGTTGAACCCCTGGTCCAAGGACTTCTAAGAATCTTCAGGCTTCTGAGGAGATTCCTCCACAGAATGAGGGAACTGCAGAATCACAGAAATTCTCTTTTCTTGGCTTCCCCCAAGGTAGCCCTTCAGTGATAGGCTGCCCTTCCCAAAAGGTGAAGTGTTAGATCTCCTTGAGGCACTTAGCAACTTGCTCAGGGTGTCCAGTCTTTTTCCAGTGTAGCAGAATTGCTAAGCCTTGAGTGACATCTAGTGGCAGGAAATGCAAACTACTCCACTATTTCTGCCAACGAAACCCCAAAGGGGTTCATGAAGAGTGTGACATTGACTTTTAAAAAAGTGAAAAACAAATGGCAGGACAGGTGTCTGCTCTAACAACAAAAAGGAAATGAATAGTATCTCATATTAACACTGGGTATTTTAGAATACTTTAATTTAGCACCTTTTTCAACTCTCAGAACAGCTCTAAGAGGCAAATACATAAATATGATTATTCCTATTTCATAAACCAAGGAAGGGATAAGAAAGGGTCACAGCATCTCACGCCTATAAAATGAGGGAGCTATCAAGGTCAATAGGGCACCCTTTAGGGTTCCGCAAAACTAGATCTTAGTATCATCTTGCCCAGAACCCTCATTTTACAGGTATACAAACTGAGCAATGAATGGTGTTCCCAAAGTCACACAGGGAGTAAGGAGCTGAGCTCTGACTGGAGCTCAGTATTGCAATCAATACCTCGGATCATAGATTTAGAACTGCCAGGGAACTCGGAAATAATTTCATCCAACTCCTTCATTTTACAGATGAGAAAACTGAAGCTCACAGTGCTTAACTGAATTGCTCAAGGTCTTAAGGAGTAAAAGCATGATTTAAGCTCTAAATCTCAGTCTTCACATTATGCCATGCTTCCTTTCAAACAAAACACTGAGTTGTTTTTCATAGTCAAGGAGGGAAGGAAAAGAATGAGTAGATAGGCCACAACTTTCATGAAGATGACTTAGTCTGACTTTAGGAACCATTGTAGACAGATTGGTTAAAATCTGTAATTATGTTTGTTCACGCATTCACACCTTCACTAAGTATGTCTTGAATACCACCTCTGTGTTCTATAAGAGTATCAGGCTAGGATTATATCTCTATCAATCTATCTATCTATCTGTCTATCTATCTATCTATCTATCTATCTATCTATCTATCTATCTATCTATTTATCATCTGTCTACATCTATGACAGTGTGTGTGTGTACGCATGTGTGGTGACAAAGAATTGGAAACTGAGGCTATTCCCCTTTAACTGGAGAATAGCTAAGGAAGATGATGCCATAACTTGCAAGTGAATTTGATTTAAGTGAGGGAAGGTTGTGCAAAGTCATGTCTTGAGAGGTTTCAGCAAAAAAAAATTTACATCCCTTTGGACAGAGCACCTGCAGGTAAGGGTATGATACCCTAGGTGAACAGGAAGAGAAGAGGGAGGGAGATGAGGGAGGCAGGGAGGAAGGCAGGGGAAAGAGAAAGCAGGAGAAGGGAAGAAAGAAAGGAAGGAAGGAAGGAATGAGGGAAGGAAAAAGGGGGAGGAAAAAGGACCTATTTTGACCAACTGGAACTGGCCAGGTGAGCCCTGAGCAGCTACAATTATTCACAGGTTGTTGTTTGTCCTTCATTCTTGAAGAGAATCATGACAGCAGGAATGTGATGCCATGACGTGCAAGTGAATTGGATTCAGGTCAGGGAGAGCTGTGCAAAGTCACCAGCCTCACTCTTTCCTCAAGAACCGTTTTGCTCCAGTGGCAAGATATAGATTAGGATTACTGGAGATGGCCCCAGATGCAATGAGAGACCTTGGCCCTTTAAAGTTAAAAGTTTTTCCCAGGTCTCAGTATGATTGGCCAAAATGGAAACAATTGCTATTTACACTCATCATTCCAGCAGTCTTTAGAGAAACAAGATGGAAATTAGAGACATGTTGGAGAGGATACTTCTTTTATGTGTCTGATACTTCTCTCTTTATATATCTATCCTGAAACTTCTCTGTATCCACATGTTTTCTCTCAATAAAGTTTGGAGCTAACTCAATCACTTTTTCAGGCACCCAAGTTGATGTCATTCTTAGAATTCTCTCTGACAATCCAGAATCACATGTCTTTTTACAAAATGTAGCAATATGCAAAATTCTCCAGGCTTTGTTCATGTCTTAATAAAGTCTAAGATTTAATTACCTTGTTTTGGCTAGCAAACCAGACTACTGTTTCTCATTAAGTTTGCATTCCAATAAAACCCCAGAGTTTTTTTTAAATGTATTCACTGATATTTTGCATAGTTTCTTTTCTTTTATATTTATAAAATTTATTTTTTGGACCCAAGTGTGACTTTATTAAATTTGGTATTATAAAATTTGATCTTTTTTGAATCCTAGTTCTCATGTCTAAATATTTGCTATCCCTCTTAGCTATGTGCCATCTTTAAATCTGATAGTCCTTCATGATTAGTTGTTCATGCATTGCATGACTAATTATTCATGGGGGGGGTCATTACTTTAATCAATATAATAAAACTGACAATACTGCTTAAGTAAATTTACTTATTCAGTGCCATATCAATTAAACTACCAATGAATTATTTTACAGAACCAGAGAAAATAATGAAATTGGTCTAGAGAGGAACAAAAAGTCAAGAATATTAAGGGAATCCATGAAAAAAAAGTGAAGGAAAATGGTCTGCAATATGAGAGGTAAAACTATACAACAAAATGGTAATCATCAAATAAGTATCATACTGTATGAGAAATAGAGTGGCTAATCAGTGGAATAGCTTAGGTGTTTAATATACAGAGGTAAAGGGCAACAGTAGCTTAGTGTTTAGGAAATCCAAAGATCCCAGCTAGGGGGGCAAGAACTTACTTGTGGACAAATTTGAAATATACATATACACATACAAATAGACGTATATACACATACATACATATACACACATGGAAAAGAGTCTGGTAGAAACTAGACATAGACCAACATCTGTATAGAAAGATGAACTCAAAACGGATACAAGATTTGAACATAAAGGGGAATGCCATAAGCAAATTAGGGAAAGAGGCACCTGTTAGATGCATGGATAAAGAAAAAATTAATGACCTAACAAGAGCTAAAAAGGATCACAGGAAGTAAAATAGATAATTTAGATTACATTAAATTAAAGTTTTTGTACAAGTAAGGACGAGGCAGCCAAAATTAGAAAGAAAGCAGGAAATTTTGGGGAAATTGTACAGCAAGTTTCTCTGATAAAGGTCTCATTTCTCAGATATATAGGGAACTGAGTCAAATTTATAAAAAAAATAGAGCTAATTAAAAGAGATAAGGAAGGAAACTATATCCTGCTAAGAGGCACCATTGAAAATGAAGCAATATCATTACTAAACATTTATGCACTGAGCAATACAGCATCCAGATTCCTAAAGGAGAAGTTAAGGGAGTTAGAGGAAGAAATAGACAGCAAAACTATATTAGTTTGGGACCTCAATCTCCCCCTCTCTGAACTTGATAAATCTAATCTCAAAATAAACAAGAAAGAAGTTAAAGAGGTAAATAGAATCTTAGGAAAGATAGATATGGTAGACCTCTAGAGAAAACTTGTGGGAAGCCATAGAGGCCGAAACAAGGACTCAGATAAAGATCTAGATAATGTACTCTAATAAGGGCTTTTTGATGATGTGCCAAGCAACTTTGCATAAGGCCAGCTCCCTAAAGACCTCCTGAGATTACACTTAAAAGGACCTTTGTTTGAGACTCTGACATCTAGGCCTTTGCCCCCAAAACTTCATACACCTAAAAAGACGAGTCCTTTATTAGATTATCCATCCTGTGTTGGTTCCAAGGAATAACAGATTAAAGACAATGATTACACCTAGACAAATCTAAGATGCTTTAAAGCCTGATCTCTTTTGCATCCTCTTTGTTAATGCCTTTAAGAATGTTAATTGACCTGTTGACTTTTCCAAGACCTTTTGGTGCCCAGGAACCTGATTTTATCTGAGTTACATCCAGGAACTAACAGGCTTAAGACAATGATAGTAAAACTTGAATCCTTTCATCTTTCTGTATAAAAATCTGTATTAGCAAGCACCCTAGCATACCCAGGGCAGCTACTAGCACAGGTTCTTAGATATGCTTTTCTAAAGGAAAGCAACTCAAAATGGGTTAACAATCTTACTTTAATCAAGCATATCATTTCCTAGTTCAGGGGGAAAAGTCAGCACCCTGAACTTCAGAGAATACAAACAGAAGTTACAAACAAACAGCAAAACAGATCAGCAGACGGCTTCCAGCGTCTGACCATTACATCAGTTACCTAGTCAGTTACCAGAGAGGGAAGCACCAACATCTGGGTTTTTCACAGCCGGGGGGCTCAATGGCTTCCCAGAGTCTCCTGGGGCCAAATCACACAACTCTTCTCAAAGTGAGCCCCAAACCAAAACCTCACACCAGGGCGTATATATAGCCGTCTCCTGGCTTGGAGAATGTCACAGCCCTCTGGACCCACTGCCC